>JAMXBD010000174.1:0-1200000 GCA_024138025.1 Combretum micranthum
CCTAGGTCCCCACCCAAAGCATTCGGTTGGCTCTGCTTCGAAACTAGAGTCGCATTCCCTGGGCGATTTTGATTCTCTAGGAAGGAACATGGCCCATGACCCACACGATAACAACCAATCTAACTCTACGCATATGAGTAGCAGCCTTCCGAAAGAGATGTGACTCGATGGATGCTATGCGTGATCGTTTTATTTTTCTTTAAGCCAAACCTTATTAAGATTTATTTGGGGGTGATCAATCAATTTGGCAAGCAATAAGTAATCATATAAGTAAGTAAACAGAACACTTAAATAGGCAATTTGAAGTTAGGATATTCTTAATTCTCATTTCACACATTAGCATAAAATCACATATGTATACATATCCATTCTTATCTTTTTTTAGTATACTAATGCCACTACTTTACAAGCATAAGTAAGGTAACAAAATTAAGAGGAATAACTCACTCGTCCATTTCGTAATCTTCTTAGTCGTAGAAATCCTCAGGAAGGGTAATCTCGTATCCTTCGTCACCTAGACAAAAGAAATACCCGGGATGAGTATTTCATAGAAATACTACTTAAACTTTCTAATTCTATTTCACTATATTCGTCAAAATCGTATAGAATGAAATTCTAATTTAAAATGGCTCTAACTTGCTCATTTTAACTCGGAATTTCGCATATATTATACCATTTTCTATCTATTCGAAAAGATCTATCCATTTTTAAGATTATCTTTGGCATATAAGGTTATTTGGGTTCCGAAACCGTAGGGTACAGATTTAAAATGAATATTTCTAGATTTTGCGAAACAATTTTCCAACTCAACTTCATTCAAAAATCCTTTGATAAAATATAATATATATATATATATATATGATTGATAAATTCCTTTAGTATATAGATAAGCTCACTTTATATGCAAAATTTCTAATGGTAGTATCTCAACAATTTATTTCATAAAGCAATTCATTTTGAAGTGTTAAACTTAACTTGACAAATTTCCTTTTTAAGTATTTTGAAGAAACTTTATATTTTCCTAAGTTATTATAAATGAGTATATTTTTATTTTATTTTCCTCATTCCTTTTTCCAAAACAAGTAAATTTTCCTTTAACTTTGGTCTTTTATAATTTCTACTTTTAGTAATAAAAGATCAAAATTATCAAAAGTCTGTTAAGTTGTTAATAACCTATTTATAAATTTGTATTTAGAATGGTTTTAGAAAATGAGTCTTTTCTTTTTATATTTCTTGTTTAAAATATAAGTTCTTGTCTTCTAACACTTGGTCTTTTATTTTCTCTACAAATTTTATTTGAAAAGAATCCTCTTTATTGGTAAAATCCTTTGTTTTTTATCTTATTATATTTGTATCTTTGAAAATAAGTTCCTTTGTTAGAAACTTGAAAATCATCCTTTTCTTAAGCGAGTTTATAACTTTATAGGTTGATTTTATCTTAACTTTGAAAATTAGTTTGCTTCTTGTTTTTGTTATGGAGTTGAAAAGAGTTTAATCTTAAGCTTTTTGTGAAAACTTTGAATACTAACAAATTATTTTACTAAAACTTAGGTGATCATGTTATAAAAAGAAAGTATTTATTTCTTATGTTTCATTGATAAAGCTATCTTTGTTATTTGAGAAAACTTTGAGAAAACTTGTATTACTTCCATTTCTATGTTGTTGATAATAACTCCATTATTTAATGACGAGTAACATAATAGAAAATTTAGTTTTAAGTTCCTTTAATAAAGAGAAATTCTATATTAAATTTAGTCGAGACATTATCATTATGTAGATGCAAGTATTATGAGTATGTAAAATAATAAAAATATGAGAAAATACAAGAAACAATAATTATAAGCAAGATAATAAAAATATCAAGTATTGGGAATCTTAACTTCATCAAGGTATCCCGATCAAGTATTGAAAACCTTAGCTTTATTAAGGCATCCCGTGACTAAGAAATGACTAGTCCTAAAAAGAATAAAGAAAATAAAGAAAAGATTGTTTTGACTCGATATGGACAAGTCTAAAACTAGAAAGACTAGTCTTAAAAATAACATGAAATAAAAAAATTACAAGGCATGAAATTAAATAAATAACAAGTGGGTTTATATGCTCTAAAGATATAAATAAATACATAAATATATTTAGTTAGATATGAAAAAGAAGTTAGCATAATAATAACAATGGTAATAACGAATAATAACAACATATATAATATCAAGATAATAAAATAGGATTTTCATGTGCAAGAACAAAACATGAATATGTTGTTGTTTTTATTACTCATGTGAATTTCAAAAAAACGCCATAGTCATGTTAAGTTACATGACATAGATAAACTAAATGGTTGGAGGAAATTTTACCTAAAGTGTTTATGTGGTATGAAGATAATAGTGAATGTATGGTTATGTGATTATTGAGAAATGGTAGTTGAATTATGTATAGAGAGAAATTTCGTGAGTATTTGGTGAAAGAGAGTTTTGGTAAAGAAAAATTTTATGGAGAGTATTTGTGTAGAGAATATTTGAGACTTTTGGTAGTAGAATAAGTTGTGTGAAAGAATGAAGGAGCAATGAGGTATTTATAGAATTTTGGAGTGAAAATTAGATGTAATTAAATTAATTGAAAAAAAATAAATGGAGAGTAAAGAGAGAGAAGTGGACGGCAAGAGTAGGGAAGGAGAGAGAAATTTGGTTAAAAATTAATTTTAGAAGAAAAGTGTAAGAGAAGTTTAGTAATATGTGGTGTAGAATTTTTATGGGAAAAGAAAATTGTAAGAAATAGGTATGTAGGTGTAAGAATAGATAGTAGAAAAAATAGAGATAAAGGAATAGTAATGAATAGTAAAAAAGTACTGTGAATAGTAAACTAGACAATTAAAATACTGGTAGTAATAAAAATACGCGTATAAATGCGATATCTGTAATTTTTAACTATCGAAAAATTCTAAAGCTAATATTTTTGAAAACCTTATATTTTTACGAGTCTATTGGAATTAACGGAATATTTTTGCCTTTTGGTATACTAGGGCATGATTTTCTAAAACTAATCCCATTCGGATCCGAAGGACATTAGAAATTCGCGAATATGATATTTTTAAGCTTTCTTATATTATTACGAATTATTATCAATAATTATTTTCATTTCGTTGTTTAGGATTTAAGAGCGCGGGATTGCTAGATCTTAAACAATAGGGTTTGTTGTAAGCTTTGTTGACTTTTAGAGTTCCATTTTGACTTCCGGTTTGAGTTATTCATAAGATCATAAAATTTTGGAGTTTCACCCTATTATATTTTTAATTCAATGCCTATGGTTTATCTCATTTTATTTGTGATCATTTAATAGTTTTAAGCTCTCGGGATCATTTAACCGAGTCTAGGGTTATGGGTTGACTTAGTTTGACTTTTGGTGAAAATTGAAACTTTTGATTCTGAAATTCACTAAGGGATTTAAGATCTTGGCATTTTGTTATCGAGCATTATTTAGATATGTCGTCTTGATTTGTGTGTTAGGAATCGGATAGATGATTTGATTGATGTACAGATGTTGTATCAATCAATAATTGAATTTTCTATTTCGTTTTGAAGGTTCTCTTTTTCTTAAGATTTAAGAATTCTCATGTTTGACCTTATTTAGAATTTGGTTTTAACTTGGGTCGATTTTCAAGGTTTCGGTTTCGATGTTAGACTTTTTGGATTATTTTCTAAGAATTATGAAAATTTCAGGGGTTTATAGATAGCTAGACATCAATGATCTTGAATTTATATATGCGCAATATGAATTCATGTCTAATTTCATTTGAATTGAACCGAGAGATTGTTTAATTGAATAGATCTAGGCTATCAAATGAGAATTGCTCATAGTTTTTAGAGGTAGAAGCAATGAAATCCTTCAATCATTGATTGATTGCATAAGATATGTTGTTAATCAAATGATTCTTGATCTTAATGCAACTCGGAGTTACTAATAGATAGGAAGAGATTCCAATGGTTTAACTTTGATTTAGGTGCCCTTAATTTTGGAAGAAACTTTAGCATAATCTTGTGAATCTAAAACTATAAGTTTAATTCAACAATGCATCAATAATGTTTGATGATTTTTCTCCTTGATCACATTAGGACTTAGAGAAGCAATATCTAAGTAATTTCTTGTTTTTAATCTTAATCTTTTAAAGAATTGATCAAAAACTTGCTTTCGTATAAATAGTTTCTATTTGTTTAGTTTTCAATTTTGTAAATCATTATCTACTAAATTTCCTGAGCTTGATAATAGATTAGAATGAGTAAAGTAGAAGCTTTTGGTCCTTAGGAAATACAACCTATTGTTCAATGTTCCTTTGGTAGGTGCACTTACCTTTAATTGAAGAAAGTAATCAAAGAGAAATGGAGCTTTAGACTTTATAAATTTTAAAACTCGATTACAATCCAATAAAAAATTAAGTTTTAGGTGCAGTTGCTAGGGATTGAAATTGATTTCTTTGAGAACTACAATTTGTAGCTCTTTTGGAATGCTTGAGTTTATTATTATAGTCACTAATTCTTACTTCTTTATTTACTCTGTTTTCTCTTGTTTTTAGATTCTTTCTGTTTTTGTTTATGACTCCGAATCTCTTTTTGAGCTAAGCTTAAAGTGACCATTCTCATGGATTTTGGCTAGTGGATTCAAAAAGATCATTATTGGAATGTGCTTATTAATCCTCATTTAAATGAACTCGAAAACGTAGTGAATGCAGCATGTTGGAACTATGGTGAGCAAGAGTGGTAATGTTTATGTGGTGGTTCCTATTTTTATGATGGTCCCTCATGCATTTAATTGCCTTCATTTTTTAGTAATGAATAACAAGTTGATGACAATTTGGATACTTTAGCTCAAAATACAGAAATAATTATTTTAAATTCATCATTATCACAAGAGCTATTGAATCAAATAGATAATGTGCACGATTTTGAATGCATTGACTGCTGTAAACCTCAGTTTTCCTAGTAACCAAGTAAACTTTGGAAATCAGAAACCAAAACCCTAAACCAAATTAGCTTAACTTAAGAGAGAAACCTAGGAACCCTGGATTCAGCTTTCGTTTGGTTTCAAACTAAAAGAACTTTTGTAAAATAATTTAATGTGGAATATTGTTTTAAAGTATATTTCAAACCATAAAAGATCTGATTTCGAAAAATTTTCTATTTCACGCCGTCCCGAGATCCATTACTGAAAAGCGAACCCCGAAACTCAAAATTTGAAAAATATTTCGGAATACTCTTCAGAACCGAAATTTAATAAGGATTTCAAAATTATAAATTTTATAATTTTTTTGTTTATAAAAATTACAGATATAGCCTTTTCTTGTATTTTCTTTACTACCGATAAAGTAATTGTCTTATTTACTATTCATAAGTACAACCTATTACACTCACAAGCCACTCCTACTCTTACATCATTACAAACACTCAATTATATTTCTTTTCCAAGAAATTTTTGTCTCTTAACAAATTATTGCATTTAAAACTTTTTATTACATAAATTGCAAAATAAAACAAGTTAACTTCTCCCCTCTCCCTGTCTTCCAAACCGGTGCACCCTACCCTCTCTCTCTTCCCCCCCCCCCCACACCATTTGCCCTAATTTGTTTTATTTGCTTCCATTATTATAATTAAACAAACCTTAATTTACTTACTATATATATTCTTTTACTTTTCTCTCTCTTCATTCACTTCATTTGTTTTCAAAAAAATTACACAAACTCTCTCTCTTTTACCTCTCTTGCCATGAGCTTTCACAACACACACACACACACAAGTTCATTTCTTCTTCATTTCCCACTCATTTCAAGCTTTAGGTGATGAATCATAACCTTTTCTACATTAAATCTTGTAATGGCAAGATTATTCATAAGTGTTTTCATATTTAAGTCCCCATGAGCTCTTACTAGGGACAAGAAAATGCTACTACATGAATATCAAGCCATCACAAGAGTAGATCTTGTGTTTAATGAATTTTTGTTGGATTATCTCCATGTTCATGCATATAATAGTAGAGTAAAGTGGAGATCTTGCATAAAAATCCATGTTCATGTTTTCAAACTCCATTTCATGCATCATAAGTAGTAGATCTAGCATTTAGATGTTCATAATATACTTGACATTTATGATCTCATGAATATTTTGTGTTTTAATACATTAATGGTCATAAAGGTTTTGTCTTGTGTATATAAATGTTGTAGTTAGTAGATCTTTAAGTAGATAAGACAAGGAACTTAAAAAGGAAAAGTTTTTATCTGAAATGTTCAAATGAAAATTCGGATGACTTCAAGACCATGCATTAAAAACCCTTTTATCAACTCTAAAACTTCTGTTTTATATGAAAAATGAAGGATATGGGTAATATATATCATTAAGTAATGATTCTTATAAGTTGAAATGAGATTTGATAAGAAAAATATGCAAAACAAAGAGTAGAAATAAGATAGGAAATTTTGAGTTACTAGTCAACTTAAGAAATTCGTAATTTTGGAGTATTGTCGTGAAACACCTATTTTCCAAACTCAAAATGAAAGTTTTATTTAAGAAATGAAGTTCTTAAGGGATAGGTATAATAAAGCCTTAAATTTTAATGTATTAAACAAGTTTTTCTCAAAGAAATCATTCAAAAACTAAATTTTCAAAATTCGGATTTTGGAATAACCCCTATTTGAAAACATGTTTACAAAGTATAAAATGGGAATTTTCATGTAAAAATGAAGGTCTTAAGTAATAGATATAATGAAGACTCAATTCTAGCAAAGATATCTAGAAATTCCTAAGTAATAATTCAAAAACAAAAGAGATTTATCAAAGTCATGAAACTAGATTTCTTAAGAATATGTATTCTTGGAGTCTTACAAAATAAGAAATTCTAAAATTTTCTTTTGGTAAATATCATCAAGAGCATGCATACATTAAACTCATAACATGCCATTCATAATAGGAAATCATCAATATTGCATGTATAATTTATCTATAAATTAGAAACATTACAAACATTCACAAAACTATTTTTTTGAAAATGGATTTTGCTACTGATCATACTGTTTCATGACCTAAACATTTTCAAAACTTGAAAATAATATTATAATTAGATAGATCTTTTGAAGTAGATAGAAATCGATATATAATTTGCAACATTCTGAGTTAAAATGACCAAGTTATGGCCGTTTTAAGTCGGGACTTCCGCAAATGATGAGAATTATGAATTTACTAGTTTTGTTAAATAGTTTGGATTAGTTAAGTGATGAAATACTTATTAGGGTATTTCTTCCTTTTTAGGTGACCCTGAAATCGATGATTCCCTACCACCGGATTAATATTACTAAAAGACTGGTGATGCAATGGTCAAGTGAGTATTACTTCTAATTCCATTTATTGTATGTGATTGTAATGATAATTACAATAGATATTTGGTAAAGATAAAATGGATATGCATGATGGGGATGAATAGGAGTTATGTATGGTTGTTGTTGATATGAGAAATTGAATATAAGAATATCGAAGCTGGGTGATTAACTATTGCTTGTATAGATGAATTAGGATTGACTGTCTATGATTATTGATTGATCACTTAAGGAATTGGTATAATTGACTATCCGGAATTGAATATAAATAAGGACTCATTCATGTCATAAATGGGGATGGAGCATTAGCATTGGTTGGTTTTCCATGATCCAAAAAGGTGTAAAAGTTGGTTAATTGTGATCCATAAACGAATTAATGAGTTGGTTAATCGTGATCCACAAACGAATTTATAAGTTGGTTGACCGTGATCCTAAGCGGCATATTTGAGTAGTACCACAGTATTCGTTAATCTGCTAACCTAGGATGGAGGGTGAAAGTCCATCCACATATGATTTTCGGCTAGTCATATGTTTGTTGTTTCCATACGTTTGATGCATATCACTTGTCTGGCTAATCACTTGCTTGTATGATGTGTTATGAATGTGATATTGGAAGTTCTCACTCACTAAGCTAGTATAGCTTACGTCCCTACAGTTTTTATTTGTTGCAACACGAGTTCATATGGCTTAGACAGAGATAACCTACAACTCAGGTACAAGAGCTAGGCGTTTCCCTTAGAAGTTGTATTCAAATTTGTTTAGACTTCTGTAGGAAATCAAGAGACTCTGGATGACTGTAAAAGACCTCTAAATGATATTCTTTTGTGGGGGAACGCCCCTTAGATTTTGTAACTAATTACATATGTGTTTTGAATTATTTTCTAATGCTATTGAATACTAAATTAAACTCTTTACCTCCATCGGTTCAAGTATTCTATTATCGTAAAGGGACGCCTTACATATATACAAGACTCCCGAAGGACTAAGGTAGTAATTCGTGAGTCTTATATGGCATATGGCGGACTGTTACGTTTAAGGTACCCCTTGGGGCGTGACAAGTGTGAATTGATGGTAGAGGATGTTGATGATGTGATTGATGAAATGACAATTTTTTAACATTCTTTACATTAAAAGTTTGTTGAGCAAGGTACAATACTAGAGACGAGTTCATTTGAGTTGTTTAGTAAGGAGATTCCTGCAAAGTTGTGGAGTTTTGATTGAAAAAAATGAACATGTTGAGCAATCCTAATTATCCATTGAACTAAAGAAATCTCTTAATAGTGCTACAAAGTTGATTTTTATGTTAACCAAAGAAATCGAGAATTTTTATGATGTTGTTCACAAAATGAATTTTCACATGCAACTTGAACTAAATGATGGCTCTTGTGTTTTGCATGGATGGGATTCATTTAGATGGGATCCTGATGGATGATGTTTTAATCAATCTTAATAAGTCGAGCTAATAACATTAAACAAGCGCTCCATGAGAGGTAACCCATGTCTAACCTTTATTTTTGTTTGTTTGGACTAACTTTGCCTTTTGTAGATCTTTGGAAGATAGGGGTTAATTTTGCAAGGGGGTTGTTCATAAGATTGTGTTGTAAACAAACTAAGACCATCTCCATCGCCCCTGCTGTCATACCCCGAAGGGTACCCTAAACGTGGCAGTCTTCCGCATATAATATTAAAGCTAATGAATGACAGCCTTAGTCATGCAGGAGCTTTGATATCACACGCAAGGCGTGCTTCCAAGATAGTAGGAGACTCACAGGGGTATTACATTTAAGTATATAATAAAAACAACCAAGAACTTATATAAATAAACATGAAACCTTCATTTAAATAATAATTCCTTACATCATCTTAGGGGCATTCCCCGTCTTAAAAGTCTTGTTACAACTAAAAGTAATCATAACTATAACATAAGCCTACTATAGAGATTTTCTTAGAAGTCTATGTTCAAAACTAAATACATATAACTTATCCCAAAAACTCCTAGTAGCTTAAGCTCGTACCTGGCATAGGGCTCCTTGGTGCCAACCAAAGGTAATCATACTGTAACAAAAAGCTATAGGGGTACAAGCAAATCTAGCTTAGTGAGATAATAATATCTATAAGATATTTCCATAAATCAAACAAGTATTTAAACAATCATATGAGAATGCACCAAACATATAAAAACAAAATACACAAGATTAACCGAAAATCATGTGTAGCATGGATTTTACGCCCTCCATATCGGGGGTTGGGAGGTTACAGGCCCATACGACCATCAGTAATTGCAGATTTGCTGGCTCCTGCTTGCCCTGTAGACTTTCCGGCTCCTACTGGCCCATGTAGACTTTCCGACTCCTACTAGCCACCACTACAACTTCATCGTTTCCCCACATGAGAAAACTAGTGAAACAAATGTGCCTCATGAATATGATATGCATGAATTATTTTTAATATAAGTTTAACCAGATAATGTGAGTTCAAGTTAAAGGCGATCAGAAATGATATTCATCATATCAATGCAAGAATCACAATTTAATTATCAATTCCTCTTTCGATATTCTTAACTTATATTCAACCAATCATAAATTCAAATCACACAATACTTTTATCTTTTCCTTTATCTCTAGTGCTACTAATTACAAGCACAAACAAGGAAATATAACTTAGTAAAGGATTAACTCACTCCATGTTGGTAGATCCTAATCGAAGTAGTCTTTCGGGAAAGTGATCTCGGTTCCTTCTTCACCTAGACAAGATGAAATACTCAAAATGAGTCTTTCATAGAATTTTTATTCTTGAAGATTCTAAACTTTTCTTAAAATCGCGGTGAAATCGTATAGGAGGAAATTCCAACTTAAAATGGCCATAACTTTGCTCATTTTAACTTGAAATTTCGCATATAATATATCATTTTCTACCTATTCGAAAAGATCTATCTATTTCTAAACTTATTTTCATCAAACTAAGTCGTTTGGGTTTTAAAAAAGTGGCGACCGGATTTACCATGAATTTTTATAAACTTGATTTTCGTCTTTTATCCAAAGCTCATTTTGAAGAGATAGATATTGAAATAGCTTGTAAAACCTTTGAAATGCGTATACATATAGTTATTGACTCATATCGAATGTATGAAGTTAATGAAGTTGTCTCAACTATGAAAAGTAAAGTCTTTTAAATATTTTTGGAAAGTGAGAAATTTTGAAATATTCCTTTTATTTTGCTTTGAAAATATCTTAAGTTATTTCAAATGAGTATTTTCTTTTCCTAAATTTAATTTCCGTGATCTCTTTAAATTCCTAAGAAATGATTTTATTTTCTAAGCTTAATTTCCAATACTTTTGAAAGTAATAACAATTCTATATTTAGAGAAATAATTTATTGGTTTCTTGAGATCATTCTATTTTGCTGAAAAGAATTTTTAGCACTTGATGAAAAAGTGAATTTTTTGTAAAATCTTTGTTTATTTCAAAAAGTTCTCTCTATGTATATTTATGAGCTCCTCTAGATTTTTTAGAAAAGTTTGTTTAAGAAAAATCACTTCCTACTTTTATTTCTAGAAAAGAATTTTTAAGAAAACCTTTCCTCATTTATTTTGTTGAGACAAAAGTCATTATGTTCATGCATGAATATGAATCATAAAGTTATGAAAACATAAAGAAACATAATAACTTAAAAGAATAAGCTAGTAAAAAAATAAATCAAGTATTGGAACCTTAGCTTTATCAAGGTATCCGGGACTAAGAATAGACTAGTCCCAAAAGAAAAAGAAAAAGAAAATGTTTTGACTTAATGAGGACAAGTCTAAGACTAGAAAGACTAGTCTTAAAAACAATATGAAAGTAAATAAATTGTAAGGAAAGTAAACAAATTGCAAAACAAATGAGCTTACATGCTCTAAAAGATATATATATATATATATATATATAGCTACATATATATAGATAATTATATGCATAAAAGCAACATAAAAGAAATTTGGTTCATGAACAAAAATAAAGCATAAACCTATTGTTGCTTTCTTTAACCTTCATGGTTTAGAAAACACACATTAAGCTCATACTAAATAAATGAACATAAAGAAAACTTGAAGAAATATTACCTAAAGAACTAAACTTGAAAGAACTCTTGGGAGAGAATTCTTGTAGAATTTTGGGAGAGAATTTTAGAGAGTAACTTGTGAATGGAAGGTGTGAAAGAAATAGAAGGAAGATGGGGTATTTATAGGAAAATATGGGAAGTTAATTGCGTTAATTAAATAAATGAAAATAAAAAAAAAATTGGAGAGAAAAGAGGAGAGGGCCGATGCATCCATGAGTGTAGTGAGGGAGAGAAATTTAATTTTTTGTGTTTTTATTAATGAAAAGTAAGATATGAAAGATGTGAAGTTGTGTTAGAAATGAAAATTTGTAAGAAATAGAGGTATGGGTTGTAAAAGTAGTTGTAAGAAAAATTAGAGATAGATAAATAGTGTAGAATAGTAGTAAATAGTATAATGTAAAGTAGAGATGACAATTTAAGTACCGGTAATATCAAATTAAGCGTATAAATGCGATATCTGATATTCTTAGCTACCGAAAAATTATGAAATTGATATTTTTGAAAATATTATATTTTTACGATTCTAGTGGTATATTCGGAATATTTTTACTATTCCGAGTCTCATGACACGTTTTTCGAGAACTGTGTCCGATTGGGTTCAAAACGAGTCACGGTTTTACTAAACTGATCTTTTTAAGCTTCCTTAGGTAATTACAAACTATTCTACTCACTAAAATCATTTTTACTCTCTTAGGGTTTCTTAAACAGGGATGCCAGAATTGAATGGTTACGATAAACTAGGGTTTTGTTGACTTTGGAATTTTTGTTGACATCTAATTAGGGTTTAAGCTTTAATTGTTCACAAAACTTCGGGGGTTTACACCTGCAGATCAAATAATGATTTAACATGTGCTCCATTTGACAAGTTGCAGGGTTTAACCCACCTAATAGAATTTACCACGATTAGACCTCTTGTTATGATCGCAATCTGATATGTGGCCATGGTTGGCATCTTGCTATGACACTCCAATTTCTAGTTTCAACCACATGGAAGAAGTCTATGACAATTGCATTTAAGGGAAGCTTTCATCCTTTAACTTGTTTAATCTTGTTTTGTGCTTGAATTTGTTACATTTATGCACTTGATATCATTTTAGACATTAAGGACAATGTCTATTTTAAGTATGGGGGAAGGATAAGGACATAAAATAAAAAAAAAAAAAGAAAGAATTTTGGAATTTGTTGACTTGAATGAATTTTGAAAAGAGTAACTTATACTCCTTGTTTATCACTTTTCCCCTATTTTTTTTTTTTTTGGAAAGTAATGAAATGGTATTTTTTGTTCATTGTGCTAAATTTTGAGTGATCTTAACATTAAATTCCATTCTCTTACTTTTGTACTATACAAGAATTACTTAGTGATATCTTTGTAAAGTAGTATTACTTGCTTTTTAACCTATGATTTTAGAGTTCTCATTGATATAAGGTCTTTTGAAAAGGTTAAATGGTTAAAACTCCAAGCTTATTAACTTATATTTTCTTCTTTTCATAAGCTTTGATGAACTTTATAACCTTTTGTTCAAAGTTCAAATACTATTTGATAAGTTTGATATACTCTTTTCCATTCATAAGAATTTATGCTTAATTTGATCAATTTTTAGATAAATTCCTATGATTTTTGTGTTTCTATTGTTTAAATATTGTTTTTTCAGTTCCTAAGATCAAGAAAAGAAGAAACAAAGTAATTAAGATTAAATTTTGAGCAAAACAACATGAATAAGCAAAGATAGGATCAATTATGACTGCCAAGGATCCCAACTACGAGCAAAAGACAAGGCAAGACAAGACAAAAATGCTAATCATATCTAAAGTCGAGCTCACGATTACACTCGTAGTTGAATCTGAGCCCAAAATCATGATTTTTACGAAGAATTCATGGCTTAGATCATGGCTAATCTTCAAACCTGCAATTATACACGTAAAAGTGACCTTGTCATAAATAAGCTGGCGTGCACATCCACATGAAGATAGGGATGAATCCTGTTATAAAAGAGCTGTCACGTCAACAAATAAAATCTTCATAATTTTTGTTTCTATAGCATATAAATAAACATGCGCAGACATCTAATAAAGAGTGTACCATGTATAACAAATCACTAACTTTTTAGTGAGAATTTTTAGCGAAAGGATTGTTTCTTCTTGCTAGAGATTCTCAGTTTTCTAGGTTATTTCATTTTAAACCCGAAGTTTCTTTTTACAAGACCCATTTGTGCTTAATTTATAATATCCATTTGTATTTTCATGTTGTTTCTCTTGAATCTGCACTCAATGTTTGCATCTATGGAGAATAATCATCTTAACTTAGGGTTTATGAATCCAAAACCTAATTCATGTGATTTCAAAATGTGTTTTAATTGAATATTGACTGGGTATATGTATTTAGTAGCTCAAATTTAACTTTGTCTGTCTAAATGCATAGTACACCTTTTAGATCCATGTCTGATTTCAAATAAATAGATCGAGAGATCATTATTTTGAATAGATTTGAACTACTAATGAAGTTACTCATAATTGCTTGAGAGACAGATGGTAAAACTTTCTATCACTTGTTTTTAAATTTCTAAAATGGGTTTTTAAAGAAAGGATTCTTGGTCTTTATGCGGATCCAGATTAGCGATAGCTTGTGAAGAGATTCTGGTGGTTTGATTTAGATCTAAAGTTTCTAATCTTGAGAGAGGCTTTAGCTCACCTCAGTGAATCTGATAATGCAAATATACCCAACAGACAACTCTTTGAGTTTGTTAAGAAATCATATGATAAAGAATTGGTGAAGTAAATCCTAAGTCCTTTCTAGCATTTACAATCTTATATTCTAAATTTTACCTTGAAAACATATACATACTCTTAGTCTTAACCCTAGTTTAGTTTCTGTTTTTGCTATGTTTTGCTAAATTTTTATTTGGTTAGATAATAGATGAAAAGGGAGCAAAGTAGATGCCCTATGATCCCCAAGGAATAACACCTAATATTTTTTATGCTACTATGGTAGGTACACTTGCCTATATTGGTGATTGTAACCAAAGTTGAACATTATTTATTAGCATTTTATATAAATTTTTGAAAACTTCAACTTCGTATTTTCTGAAAATGATCCAACCAAGTTTTCTGCCACCATTACCAAAGATTGATGTTGAATTCATTTTAAATGAAGCCTAATATAACACTATCTAAAAGCTCTTATGACTTTGTGCCCTATATACGCTTTTTAATTTTAAATTCTATTTATAAGCACAAATTAACCAGCCAGTAGAAATCGGGTGCATATGTAGCAAGTATATTAGTGAGACCAGGTCGATCCATAGGGAGCTTGTGACTAATTACTAGGTATTCACATTTTTGCCTAAGCTAAGCTATCAAAATCAGATTTTAAGTTAATCTACCAAATTGTGATTAAATTAAGACTTAACTAGTGAATCGAATTGAACACTTCAAACTAAATGCTCTAGTAACACAAATGAGGGTTCAGAGATTAGGAGATACTAAAAACAATCAAGAATGATGCCCTTATATTTTGAATTGGATCAATGCCACAAGTTGGTATTAAAATTGATTACTCGAGATTTAAACAAACTTACTAGAACTCGCCTACCTTCCGGAGTAGCAAAATTCTAATTACAGCATAAATCATCATGTCAAGGCAATTTATCCATAATTATCAGGTTAATAGTAATCCGCTCATACCAAAATTACTACTCTAGTTAAAATTATAAATCAAGTACCGCCAAGTGACCAAAAATATATAACTTTAACAGCATTAAGCAAGTGAGTTTATGGATTTTATCAAAAACCTACATATGTCTATGACAAATTTCTTTCAAAAACCTAAGTTATGTTCATACGGATTATGAAATCTCTCTTGAGTATCTCTAATCCTAATCTATTCAATATATATGGGCCAAAAACTAATCAAATAGATCATGGAAAACAATAGTTAAATTCTCAATTAATCAGATAGCAATATCAAAACAAGTCAATTAGTCCAATTCATCTAATTCATCAATGCATATTCACAATTTCAATTAAGCATGGCATTTCAATCATTCAATCAAATAATAAACATAATAGATAGGGATTGAAAGCACCTCAACATGAATTTCATTCATCACAATCTTCGAATCTGTCGATCCAATGAATTAAGCATTGTTTGATCACCTGCAAAACCCTAAAATCGCCTCCAAATGTTGCTAGAACAATAGAGTTTTAGTGTCCTGTGATTGAATTACACAATACATGTTTTTTATAAATCTCTCTTGCCTAGGGTTTGCAAAATCTCTCTTCTAGAATGAATTTCTTTATATCTGATCGTTATCTTGATAGAACAAACTTGGAACTTTAGTAGTTAGAACACATACACTGGCAGTTACATATTGTACGCTACCGTGTAAATTTCACATTAGCTAGTGTTCCTTGTTGAATTAAATTTTCGAGAGCAGCATCGAATGTACACTGGCTTCAATGCCAGCGGCTTAGGATTCCTAGTAGCCGATGTTCAATGAAAGAATTGTTTTATGAATTGAGATGGCTACCGGCATTTCTGCAAGTGTTAAGGTGGTGCAGGTCTATGCCGGCTTCTACGCGGACGGTGTTAATGCTCTAGTAACCAACCTTTAAGTTTTTAGATCTGCGAACAT
Source organism: Combretum micranthum (assembly GCA_024138025.1). Classification (NCBI taxonomy): domain Eukaryota; kingdom Viridiplantae; phylum Streptophyta; class Magnoliopsida; order Myrtales; family Combretaceae; genus Combretum; species Combretum micranthum. The sequence goes on from JAMXBD010000174.1 coordinate 16,078, forward strand.
GTAACGCCAGCTTAAAGCCGGCGGTGTATGTACAAACTTTGCTGGTATTCAGATCAAAAAATGAAAGCTATTGGAAGGTCGGCTCTAATGTTTTTGATTTTGGAGACATTTAACACCTCCTTAAAGTCGGTGCCGTAAATCCTCCCAGGGTCGGCTTATGTTGAAAAATTATAAAGGCTGGTGTTTCTACAATACTAAGCCGGCTATGTTTGTTGTTGTGAATGTAGGTTAGCTGATGATCTAATGAAGGCCAGCGTTGTAGCTTTGTATTTGGCCGGTGTTGCTTTGATTTCTTCTCTAATTTTGCACAAAATTCTTCTCCATTTCTTATATGTGATTGTATAAGTCCTTTATGACCTAAAATATCATAGAAACACATATAAGTACTAATTCCTCATGATTTCTTATAAAATTAATAATGATTAAACACAATTTGATCAATGAAAAGTTTTTATATTATGACTTTATCATCTAACTTTATTATTCTAGCCGCTTTTACATAAATCTTCAAGTTAGCTTTATTTATTTTATTTTTTTTGTTTCTTCACAATCTGTATGTTTTTGGTTTTCTATATGTTGTTAATTAGTTAGATATTGATTTTTTGCAATTAATTCAAAAGATGGAGGAAATATCATTAAAGAACCATAGGAAAATAAGGGAAAACTTTATGTTTGGTTTATGTGGAAATTCTTATGGGTCTCTGGGATTTCATGTCAATCGCTCCAACTGAAGTATGGAGCTATCAACATAACACGAGCCTTTACCATCTAACTTTAATGTTGCAACAAGGATATCTCTACTCTAAATCTCATCAACAAAATACCTACATGGAGGATCTATTTCTGTTCTTCATTAAAAACTCTAAACTCCACCATCAACAAACTAAACTAGTAATTCAGAGTCATGCTAACTCACTCAAGAATCTAGAGGTACAATTGAACAATGTTATTGACATGCTTAGGGTGAGGGTTCGATAGGGAGTACATACAATTACGTTGAGGAGTGAAAAAGAGTTGTAGAGGAAAGAGGGAAAAGAAAAAAAAAAAAGAAAGAAAAAGTGCAGGAGGTTAAAAGAGAAAAAGAGAGTGAAAAAGAAGTTTTTGAGGGTGAAAATCAAGTTGAAAAGCAAGGAGAGATTGAGAAAAAGAAAGATAACAAAGCAACTAAGGAGAAGGAGGAAGAAGAAAGGAGGGAGACACCATTTGTCAAACCTTATAAACCAACACTATGTTATCCAGCTAGAGCAAAAAGAAGAAGACATAAGGATCAATTCAACAAATTTCTTGAACTCTTCAAACAACTTCATATCAATCTACCCCTAGTGGATGCTCTCTCTCAAATACCGAAGTATGCAAAGTTTTTGAAGGAACTCCTCTCAAAGAAAAGAAAATTGGAATAGATTCCATGTTCATTATGGGAAAAGAATGTTCGGCTGTCCTCCTTTATCAAGTCCCAAGAAAAAGAAAAGATCTAAGTAGTTTCATTATACATTGTTTGACAGGGAACTTACCTATGGAAAAAGCTTTGGTAGATTTAGAGGAAAGCATAAATTTAATGCCCTACAACATGTTTAAGAAGTTAGGCTTAAGGGAACCAAAAGTCACTAGGATGAGTTTGTAATTGGCTGACAAATCTACTAGATATCCTGGAAGAATTATGAGGCCACATTAGTGAAGGTGAAGGATTTTATTTTCCTTACTGACTTTATTATCTTAGACATGGATGAGAGAGTAGATGTTCCTAATATTTTAGGAAGACCACTCTTGGCAACTGTAGGGGCTATCATAGATGTGAAAAATAGGAAACTAGCACTACAAGTGGGGGGTGATGATATGGTTATAAGACTATCAGAAAGTGCATAACACGGAATGATTAATGATGATGATTGTTTTGCTTTAGAAGCATTGGATTCTAAAATTCTTAAGGTGATGCAAAATATGACTCGTGAAGACACTCAGGAGCTGTGTTTAGGTAAAAAGAGTGCAAATTCACTTCATGGGAATGAATTGGTGGCATATCTTGAAGTAAATGAAGAAACTATGAAGAATTCTTTAAGAGAGGAAATGAATAGAGATGATATTGAGAGATTGAGGCCTTTTGTTAAGAATGAGTTCATTTCCTGTGTACTATTACAAGATGATGCATGTTTGCCAATTATAGGAAGCTCAACGATGCCACTAGAAAAGATCACTTTCGATTGCCTTTTATAGACCAAATGCTGAAGAAATTGGTAGGTCACTCTTTTTATTGCTTTTTAGATGGTATTTTGGGGTATTTTCAAATCTCAATAGCACCAAAAGATCAGGAAAAAACCATATTAACATGTCTTTGTAGGACATTTACATACAGAAGGATGCCCTTTGGTCTATACAATGCTCCTGCTACTTTCCAACGATGCATGATGGCCATCTTTGAGGACTTGATAGAGAATATTATGGAGGTATTCATAGATGATTTCTCAATTTTCGACAATTCTCTTGAACTAGGAAAAAGGCCATTTCATGATACATCAGGGTATTGTCTTAGGGCACAAAATCTCGAGCCAAAGAAATGAAATGGACACAGCCAAAGTTGAAATCAATGAAAATTACCCCTACCAACCTAAATTATGGCAATTATTAGTTTTTTGGGACATGCTGGTTTTTATCGAAAGTTCATTCAGGACATTTCAAAAATTGCACGACCCCTGACAAAACTCCTGAAAAAAGACACCCCATTTGACTTAAATGATGATTGTCTAAAGACTTTCAAATTGTTGAAGGAATTGTGTTAGATTGGAACTTGCCCTTCGAGCTCATTTGTGATGCTAGTGACTCTGCTGTAGGAGATGCTCTTGGTTAACAAAGAAATTGTCATTTCAAACCTATCCACTACCCCAACAAGACTCTAACAGCAACAAAACAAACTACACCACAACTGAAAAGGAGCTGTTAGCAGTCATTTTCACCTTTGACAAATTCAGGTCCTATCTGATTCTTTCTAAAGTTATTGTTTATACTAATCATTCGAATTTAAAATATTTATTAACTAAAACTAATGCAAAGCCCCGATTGATCCTTATAGATTCTTTTGTTACAAGAATTTAACTTAGAAATTAAGGATAAAAAGGGGAGTAAGAACTAGTTATAGATCATTTGTCTAGACTAGATAACCCCCTATAAGTCTAATTAAAAGAGGAAGAAATTAATGATGAATTTCTTGATAAGAAACTTTATTCTTTTTGTGCTATAGAAGATGATTATGAACCATGGTTCACCGACATGACTAATTGTTTGGTTAACAAAGAACTCCCAACAAAATTAAATTATAATCAAAGAAAAAAGTTCTTTTTTGATCTAAAACATATTTTTTGGGAAGATCCTATCCTTTTTCACATATACTGAGACCTAATAATTATATGATGTGTATCTTATGAAAAGGGTCGAAAAACTTTACATCACTATCATGCTAGCCCAGTTGTAGGCCATTATAGTGCAAATAGAATAGCTCACAAAGTGTTAGAAGCAGGTTTTTATTGGCCATTGATTTTTAAGGATGCCTAGACTTTCATAGCAAATTATGATAGATGCCAGAGAGTAAGGAATATATTAAAAAGCAATGAAATGCCTAAAAAGTTTATTTTAGAATGTGGAATTTTTTATTTATGGGGCATTGACTTTATGGGACCATTCCCTAGCTCTTTCGGCAACAAATACATGTTAGTGGTAGTGGATTACTTGTCAAAATGGGTAGAAGCCCAAGCATTGCCCACTAACGATGCTCGAGTAATCACAAGGTTTTTGAAAAAGTTATTTTCAAGACTTGAATGTCCTAGAGCTCTAATTAGTGACAGGGGTACTCATTTTTGTACACATAGATTGAAAAAGTTTTAAAACGTTATGGAATGCATCATAGGGTTGCTACACCCTATCACCCTCAAATAAATGGACAAGTTGAGGTCTCTAACAAAGAACTTAAATGAATCTTGAAAAAAATAGTCACAACAAATAGGAATGATTAAGTTGAAAAATTAGATGATGTTCTATGGGCCAACAAAACTGCTTTTACAACACCCTTAGGGACATTACCATACAAGTTAGTATTTGGGAAAGCATACCATCTGCCAGTGGAACTTGAACACGAAGCATATTAGGCAATTAAATTGCTAAATCTTGACTTAAATCCTGCTAAGAAACATAAGCAGTCTTAAACCAATAATTAAATGAACTATGCTTGAATGCGTATGAGAGTAATAGAGTATACAAACAGAAGTTAAAAAATGGCATGATGCAAAAATAAAGCATCCACATGAATTCAAGGAGGGGGATATGGTTCTATTGTTTAACTCCAGATTAAGACTTTTCCTTGGGAAGCTCAAATCAAGATGGTCAGGCCCTTTTAAAGTCAAAACAGTCTTTCCTTGTGGTGCTATAAAGGTTGCAAACTCTAAGAATGAAACATTTAAGATTAATGAGCAAAACTTAAACTCTATCAAGGACCATCACAAGATATAAGAATGATGGAGGAAGTTGCACCTAATTCAAACTCACTAAGCTTTAGAGGTAGTGTTTGTCAAACTAAAGACATTAAACAAGAGCTTGATTAGAAGAAACCCATTTCTAACATGTTGTTTTATCTATTTGACCTTGTTCTTTTGTTGATAAATAAGTTTTTATGATAAAGACCTATTCTTAATCATAAGATGGTGATCCAAAGGGGCTTTAAACTCAATTTTCAAGGCTATAGATAAAATCGCAAACAAAGTTATGCATAAAATCTTGAAGAAAATATTGAATCCATCTATCAATTTTGGGTGCGATTTAACCCATAATTAGGTCAATTTGATGTTCTAAGCTCTCACAGTTCTAATCGCGACTCTGATCGAGCCAGTAGTTATTACTATCTTTTGTAAACATTTGCCTTAGCTTTGCACAATTTAAGTCAAGAAGGCAACAAATCCCGAGATCTCAAAAATACTCTCAACCCTTGATCCTAACTAAAGAAATTTTCTTAAAGCTTCTTACTTTAAATCTTGCTTTACACTTAAACTATTGATGTTCCTTGTTTGAATTATCAGGTAATAAAATTGAGGACAATGTTTAGATGAAGTGTGAGGGAAGAGATTAAGTAAGATGGGTTGAAACTAATAAGAATTGATTGAGAATAGAGTAAATGTTATTCAATGATCATTTTCCTATACATTTATAGGAAAATAATGAAATGGAAAATTTTGACCCAAATTTTTCAAAAATTTGAAACAAAAATCACCAAATAACTTAATTAAACTGATAATGAACAACATCATCGTATGATTGAGTTAACTTTACTATGTTTTAATCACTTTACAACATCTATATAGAGTAATTTTATGTGTTATTTAATATAGAAATTTAGAGTTGGAATTAGCTTAAGGTCCCTAGTAAAGCTACTCAATTGATTTTTAAAACTTAAATGACCTGTATGCTTTTTAATCTAGTCATTTTGAGAACTTTGTAGTAGGTTCAAATGATGTTTGTAATTTGATGATTTTTCATTATGGTTTATCTTAAAAATTAAAATGGAAATAACCATGCGCTTAAGATTGAAATGGGTAGAGGTTGGTCCCTTAGAAGAATAATTTTTTATCCCTCTATCAATTTTAAATAAGCTATGAATGTAAAAAAAAATATAAAAAATCAAAAGATAATGGCAAAAACCTCTATAGAGGAAAAAGTAAAGAAGAAGGCACAAACCTTCCCTCTGCAGCTTTAAAATATATAAATAATAAACGAAATGAAAGCACAAATAAGGAAAGAAAGTCAATAGATGAACTAATGTGCATGCCTTTATTTTTTTAGTATGATGCTTGGAGAGATGATCAAGAAATTGCATAACTATATGTATAAGGGGATAAGGTTGATTGAGTTCCTTTAACTTTATTTGATCTTTTGAATAATTTTTGCCTTAGAATTCCTAATTAAACAATAAGGGTAAAAGCTTATCTACTTAGATAAGCTTAGTGATTTTAATAAAAGTAACTTTAGCATAGTTTAGTGAGACTGAGTGAAATATAAAGTGTTGAGTTTAATGAGTAAATTGAGCTTAATTGATCTTGTCACGCCCCGGAAGGTACCCTAAACATGACAGTCTGCCGCACATAATATTAAAGCTAATGGATGACAATCTTAGTCACGCAGGAGCTTTGATATCATGTGCAAGATGTGCTTCCAAGATAGTGGGAGACTCAAAAGGGTATTACGTTTAAGTAGATAATAGAAGCATGCAAGAAATTATAAAAGGTAAACATGTAATAATCATTAAGATAAAGATTCTTACAACTTCTTAGGGGCATTTCCCCATACTAAAAGCCTTGCTTAATCTAAGCCATATTAAAAACATACATGAATATAACAAAAGTCTACTATAAAGATTTTACTTAGAAGTCTACACCCAAAAACTAAATATGTAAACTTCTTCCAAAAACTCCTAATAACCCTGGCTCATACCTAACAAAAGGGGCTCGTTGGTGCCAACCACAAGTAATCAAACTGTAACAAAAAGCTATAGAGGTATAACCAGAACTAGCTTAATGAGATAACTCCCTTCTTCAAACCATTTCCATAAAACATATAAGTATTTTAGATAATCATATGTGAATGTAACAATCACATGAGTAGTCAAAATACACATGATTAATCGGAAACCATGTGTAGCATGGATTTTACGCCCTCCATGTCGGAGGTTGGGTGGTTACCCCCATACGACCATCAATAATTGCAGACATACCGGCTCCTACTTGCCTATGTACAGTTTTCAACTACTACTAGCCACCACTACAACTCATTGTTTCCCCACACGAAGAATAGTAGTGAAAAATAAATGTGACTCATGATATGTCATGCATGAATTGTACTTAATATTGTTCTATCCAATTATGGTCAATTTCAAGTTAAAGGTGACCAAACAATATTCATCACCCCTTACAAGAGATCATAAATTATTCATCAATTCTTCTTTCGATATACTTAGCTTTTTATTCAATAACCACTTCATTCAATCATTCACACAAATAATTTATTCATTTATCTTTCCCTAATCTCTAGTGCCACTACTTACAAGCACATTCAAGGAAATGAAATTAGTAAAGGATTAACTCACTCCATGACGATCGCTTCTAGTCGAAATAATCTTCTAGGAAGGCGATATCAGTTCCTTCTTTACCTAAACAAGATGAAATACCCAAAACGACTCTTTCATAGAATTTCTATTTTAAAGACTCTAAGTCTATTTCTAAATTGCGGTAAAAATAGGATTGGAGAAAGTTTCAACTTAAAATAGCCATAACTAACTCATTTTAACTTGGAATTCCGCATATTATGTGTCGTTTTCTACCTACTCGAAAAGATCTATCCATTTCTAAGGTTATTTTTACTATAAAAGGTCATTTGTGTTTCACATCAGAGGGATACAAATCTACCACGAAAATTCCCTTCTTGAAAAACAATATTTCTAATCCTTCCTTTACTAAAGCTTGTTTAAGCAAAACTCAAATATGTATATACTTGAAAAGAATTCGTTTGGTATATAATAGACTCATAATTTATACATGATGTTATAGGTGTTGTCTTATTTAATTAATTTCCTTAAAACAACCTTTTCTAAGTTTTTGGAAAATTGGATTTGTTAAACTTTACTTTATGTCGTTGAAATAACTTATAAATTTTTGGACAACCATAATCTAATGTTCTATATTTTTATTACTTAGTTTCTCAAAAATGAGTTGAAAATAAAGTTTGGTCTTTTTAAGTTGCCCACAAATTTTATTTCCAGGAATTGAAAAAAATAGAGTTTTCAAAAGTTTTCTTTAGTAGTATTTAATGAGTTTATTCCTTGGAAATTTATCCTCTTAGATTGTTGACAACTTCATTTTTCTAAGTGGGTTTCTTAAGACTTGTAAGTTGATTCTCTTGAAAACTTGTTTAGCCCTTAGTTTTAGAAAGTTAGTAAAAATAGTATCAAGTTATTATCTATATATCAAGATTTCTTATGTTGTTATTTGGAAAGAAAGTATCTTTAGACGTTGGAGAAACTTCTTTGTCAATAGTTTGAAATTTCATGATGAGTTTATATGAACTTTTAAAAGGAATTTATTTGAAAACATTTTTTTTTATTCTAAGTCTTGTGAAAAACATTTATTTAGTGATAAAACGTTATTCATTCCTTAAAAAGATCTCTCTTTATTTGGACAACAACTCATTAGCCATGCATGAATATGATCATGTAGTTTATAAAAGATAAAAATATCACAAGATAAGATAGTAAATAATATAAGAAATAAATAAGCATATTAATAATAATTGTCAAGTATTGGGAGCCTTAGCTTCTTCAAGGCTTCCCGGGACTAACAATAGACTAGTCCGAAAAGAAAAAAAAAATTGTTTTGACTTGATGAGAACAAGTCTAAGACTAGAAAGGCTAGTCTTAAAATAACTTGAAAGTAAATAAATTGCAAGGGAAGTAAATAAATTGTAATGACAAGTGAGCTTATATGCTCTAAAAGATATATAAAACTACATAGATATATTTACTTAGATATATATAAGAATAACATAAAGGAAAATATACTTATGAACAAGAACAAAGTATGAACATATTGTTGCTTTCCCAACCTCCATGGTTTTAGAAAACACACACTATGCTTATATTAGGTAAATGAACATAAGAAAAGCTTAAAGGAGTATTACCTATAAAGAAGAAAAACTAGAGAAACTTTGAGAGAACTTTGGAGAGATTTGTGATAGTAATGGTAGTGTATGAAAGGTGTGAAAGAAATAGAAGAGATGGGTAGTATTTATAGGAAAGAGTAGAGGCTAAATTGTGTTAATTAAATAAGTGAAAATTAAAATAATATGAGTGAAAGAGGGGAGCGGGCAGGCGCAATCTTGGAGAGAAGAGAGAGAAAGAGATTTTAATTTTTTTTGTATTTTTATTAATGAAAAATGAGATGTGAAGTTGTATTGGAAATGAAAATTATAAGAAAATAGGTGTGTAGGTTGTAAGGAAAAGTAGAGATAAATAAATAGTAGAGAATAGTAATGAATAGTAAACAAAACAATAAAGTTACCGGTGGTAATAAAAATACGCGTAAAAAGGCTATATCTGATATGTTTAGTTATCGAAAAATTATAAAAATGATATTTTTGAAAACCTTATATTTTTACCAGTCTAACAGTATATAAGGAATATTTTTACTATTCCAAGCCTCGGGACATGTTTTTCGAAAACTATATTCGATCGGGTTCAAAACGAACTGCGGTTTGACTAATATGATATTTTTAAGCTCTCTTATGCTATTACGAACAATTCCACATACTCATTTCCTACTTACTTACTTAAGATTACGAACACAGGATTGCGAGACTTGTATTATTGTCTAATTAGGATTTTGTTGACTTTAGGATTTCCAGTTGATCTTCTAATTAGGGTTTAAGCTTAACCGATCGAAAAACTTTTAGGGTTTACAGATCTGATCAAATTTCTATTCATGATTTATTTTCCTATAAAAAAAACTTTGCCTAATTATGTTGAAATGATATTTTGCTTGAGGACAAGAAAATGCTTATGTATGGGGGATTTTGATAAGTATGTTATACTATATTCCATTCATAGGAATTTAGGCTTGATTTGATCCATTTTTAGATAAATTCCTATGAATTCTATGCTTTTATTGTTTAAATATTGTTTTCAACTCCTAAGATAAAAAAAAAAAAAACAAATTGTTTAAGATTAGATTTGGAGCAAAACAACATGATTAAGCAAAGACAGGATCAATTGCAGCTTCTAAGGACCCCAACTAAGGGCAAAAGATCAAGCAAAAATGCTAAACGCATCCAAAGTCGAGCTCACGATTACATTCGCGGTTGAATCTAAGCCTAAAATCATGATTTTTATGAAGAATTCACAACTTAGATCATGATCAACCTTCGAACCCATGATCATACCCATGAAAATTGACCTTCTCATGAATAAGCTGGCTCGCACACCTGCATGAAGATAAGGTCGAATTCTATTATAAAAAATCTACAACATCAATGAATAAAATTTTCATAATTTCTATGCATGTAGCTTATAAATAAACACACGCAAATATCCAATAAAGAGTGTACCATATATAACAAATTACTAACTTTTTAGTGAGAGAATTTTTAGTGAAAGAATTGTTTCTTCTTGCTAGAGATTCTAAGTTTTCTAGGTAATTTCATTTTAAACCCGAAGTCTTTTTTTTCCAGACCCATTTATGCTTAATCTATAATATTCATTTATATTTTCATATTATTTCTCTTGAATCTACACTTAATGTTTATATTTGTGGAGAATAATCATCTTAACATAGGGCTTATGAATCTAAAACCTGACTCATGTGATTTCAAAATGCATTTTAATTGAACATTTGTATTTAGCAGCTTAAACTTAACTTCGTGGGTCTAAATGCATGATGTCCCTTTTAGATCCATGTCTAATTTCAACTTAATCTATCGAGATATCATTCTTTTAAATAGATTTAGTCTACTAATAAAGTTTTCATAATCGTCTTGAGAGAAGGATGGTGAAATTTTTTGTTGCTTGTTTTTAAACTTCCAAAATGGGTTTTTGAACAAAGGTTTATTGATCTTCATGTGGATCTAGATTGTTGATAGCTTTTGAAGAGATTTCGATGGTCTGATTTAGATCTATAGTTTTTAACCTTGAGAGAGGCTTTAGCTTGCCTTAATAAATCTAACAATGTAAATATACCAAACAAACAAATCTTTGAGTTTGTTAAGAAATCACATGATAAGAAATTAGTGAAGCAAATCTTAAGTCCTTTCTTGCATTTACAAATTTATATTCTAAATTTTACCATAAAAACGTCTACATACTCTTAGCCTTTACCTTAGTTTAGCTTCTTTTTTCCTATGTGTAAAATATGGAAATAAAGATGAAAATATAATGAATTATGAATCATAAGATGATATAGAATGAGTTTAAAGTCAAAATAAGTAAGTTGTAAATGTTTAAGTTTGATTGTAGAACAAATGTTGAAGTTCGGATTTCTGCAATTTTTGACAGATTCAATGCAGCCATCTGGAGAATCTACGCCACAGGCGTAGAGAAGACATTGGAAGGGAACAATAGTGTTTTTCTTAACGTTGGGTAGAACGCCACCGGTGTATGCGAGACTTTCTTTTAACGCCGGATAGGAACGCTACTGGCATAGGTCATGAATTTGCTGGCGTATGTTGTTGGATCGAAGTTATGGGAATTCAAAGCCTCGATGAACGCCGCCAGTGCTCGTGTAATTTTTGCCAGCGTAAGGTGTACGCCGGCAAGATTTATACATACGCCGCCGGCATAGGTGCCAGCGTATGACCAAATTCTATAAATACGAGAAGCAAAAAAGGTTTTTGACAGAAACATTTACTTATATTTTTCCTTCGTCAAAGAGAGTTTTAGAGTGTTCTTGGAGATCTAGGGTTGGAGAACCGTAAAAAGTGTGATTTTGATCTAAAGTAATTGATCTTAACCTTCTTCTATGGATTATATACAAATTTGTATGAGTTTTTTTAGGGTTTTATGGATTTTTCATGAAGGTTTTTGGAGAAAAACGCTAGCTTTGCATGGAATCCGAAATTTTGAGAAAAGATTCGAGTTTGGTGATCTAAGTAAGTAAGTAAAGTCTTTTAAACGTAAAGATTCAATAAAGGTACACTTTGTATATGAATGTAATTGTTCTTGTTGTTATATATTAGGGTTTTAGAGGATTATCGAGTTCTGTAGCTTGTTATGAGTTGTGATCAAAGAAGACGGTGTAAATTTTTGGAGATTCATTATTAGGTTAGAGTTTTAGGAGATCATGATATTAGGGTTTGTTTCTTTTACCGTGTTTTATACATCTGTTTATGTATATATGCTAATGACAGGATAATTAAAGACTTTGGCGTTTGATTGTTGGTATTGAACGAGGAGTTGTAGAGATTCGTGTTAGTGTTGTTGTTGTCGATATTGGGTTTGGTGGATTTGGATTTGTATTCCTGAAACTAAGAAAGGTATGACCAATCCTTGCTTGTTGTTTTTGCTTGTAAGTTTAGTATTGATTAACTGGTTATAGGAACAGAATTTCATAATAAATCTAATTATATTCGGCTTAATAATTGTCTGTTTATTTGTACTTGGCTTTGACCAGTAAAGACCTGGCAGACAGTGATACTGGTGAGGCACCCTGATGATCTTAGTGTGAGGTTGTCCATAGTGGACTCGTACCTTGATATGATTCCGGTAGAATTAAGTGTTCTGGATTCGCGGTGTTTAGGGAGTACCCACTTATCCATATATTTATATGATTATTATTTTCAAAGAGTTGTTTAATTTTCAAGGGGTCTGAGTAACTCCGAGTTCGGGATTAGAGTATACCTAATATTGGACTGTTTTGTTTTGTTGGCTTAAGAAAGATAATAATATGACTGTTTGCATTAGTTTAAGTTGCATGAATTATCTTCCTATTGTATGTGCATATGCATTTGTTTTTGGATTAGAGTTATCGTATTGGGCATCGCCGCTCATTCTTTTAAATTTCAGGTACAGGTGAAGAGGATATAATATATGATCTTTCTGGATATGAGTTATTCTTTGGTAACGGGTATGGCGATAGTGGACCCAACTACCCGGCCGAGTGCTAGTCTTCAGATATTAGGATTTCTAAAGAAAAGATATGTTTGGTCTTTTGGAGTTGTAGTTAGATGTTTATGTTGTTTTTAAATGAAAAGATTTTGATGTGAACAATTTTTCGTTTTCTGCTGAATTTGTTGGCTATGTGATGTGGACTTGGAATTTATGCTTGAACCAGGAGTTCATATTTATGAGGTATATGTTTTTAGTTTAAACAGGTTTCGTATCCTAAGAGATACCCTATGTGTGTTTACAGGTGCTAAAATATTATTGTGGATATTAGAGCCTTTGCGTGTCCTATATAAGAGAGGATACGTAGCGGATTGTAATGCCTTTATGTTAGGGCGTTACAGCTTATTTAGTATCAGAGCTATAGGTTTGGGATCATATAGATTTAAGTTTTAATTCCTTAGGACGGTGAGATTTGAGGAATGGGGTAGAATAATAGGTTTGTTGTTTAGTTAAGTTTGATGTTGTCTTATAGATTTAAGTTTTGATCTTGAGTTGGATACCCTTATTCTAATCTTGTGGTGTTTTTTTTTGCATTAGAATGCCTCCAAGAAGAAGGATTCCTGAAGAGAATGAGAATTTGGGCAGCAGGCTCAGAATCAGGACTTGCCACCACCTCCACTCATTGGACAGCAGGTTCTGGTTAATGCTTCACAGCTTATGCAAGCTGTGAATGCTTTGTTAGGAGTGGTTGGTCAGCAGTAGTAGGATACGAGGAGAGACATGCAGATGGTCTAAGAAAACGCTGAAGCTTGGAGACAAGAGACTCAGAGACTAAATGGAAATGGAGGGAATGGAGTTAGGCATGCAGATGTGCTTAGTCTAAATAAATTTGTGGACCTGGTGCATAAGTTTGAGCCAGTGCCAAGTAAACCTCTCGAAGCACAGTTGTGGATGGAAGAGGTTGAGAAGACATTTACTGCTCTGGATATTCCAGAGAACAAGAAAGTTGAATATGCCTCTTATTTGCTGACTGGGAGAGCTAATAACTAGTGGTTGAGCACCAAAAGTCACATGACTGGTATGATTACATGGCAGATGTTTTAGCAGGCCTTCTATAGAGAATTCTTTCCCAATAGTGTTAAGCAGAGAATGCTTCAAGAGTATTACACTCTGCAGCAAGGGAAGATGATAGCGGAAGAGTATGAGGCAGAATTGCACAGGTTGATGAGATTTCTACGTGACGCTCTGAAAGAAAGTGAAGAGGCCAAGGTTAGCAGATTCATCACTAGATTAGAGCCTGAGATACAGTATCAAGTGAATTTAATGGATTTGGGCAACTACTCAGTTGTGGTGAACAAAGCCAAGACAGTGGAGCAGGGCTTGAACAGGATTAGAAGTCGTGAGCCACAGAGAAATCAGGTATTCTTGGGCAAGAGGCCAGCAGTTGGTGTACTAACATAGGATAGAGGCAAGAGGCCTGTCACCCAGAATTTTAGGCCAGCAGTGCATAATACAAGTAGAAGATGTGTGAGATGCCTCGGACCACATGATGTGAAGGATTGTAAGTGGGTAGAGAATGCTTGCTTTTCTTGTGGAAAATTAGGACACAAGAGCAATACCTGCATAGACAAAGTTATTCCACAGGTTTTCTGTTTCAAGTGTGGGCAGAGGGGACACAGAGCTGTGGATTGTAAGGGAGGGCAGTATGGCAGAGTTTATTCTGGCTAGGGGCAGCGAGCACCAGCAAAGATTTACGCTTTATAGTGTTGTAAGACCTCTAGTATGGACACTATCGCGGGTATGTTTCCTATACTCTTGCATCGTGCATATGTGTTGTTCGATACTAGTGCCAGTTTCTCTTGTGTTTTTGAATCTTTAATTTCTATTTATGGTATGTCTGCTGAGTTTATGTCTGGATGTGTATCTATTAATCTCCCTTTAGGAAGTGAGTCTGTATTGAATAGAATCTGTAGGAATGTGGATATTGAGATAGAGGGTAGACATCTACCTGCAGATTTGGTAGTGGTGGATATGTTAGATTTTTATGTGATTTTGGGTGTAGACGGGTTGGCAAAGTACCATGTGGCGATTGATTGCCATAACCTGGTAGTGGAGTTCAATTTGCCCGATGGTGACCAGTTTGTTTATGAGTTGGTAATGCAAAGACCTCAAGTTCTACCTACTTATGAATTGTGGGGAAGATCAATTTTGGCTGCTATGGTGAAAGAAGATAAGAAGGAGATAGTGTTTTCGGATGTTCCGATTGTATGTGAGTATCCAAAAGTTTTTCCAGAGGATCTGCCTAGATTACCACCAGAGAGGGAAGTGGAGTTTGGTATTGACTTGATACCCGGTACTGCACCAAAATCAAAAGCTCCTTATCGAATGGCTCCTACAGAACTTGCCAAGCTTAAAGTGCAGTTGGATGATTTGTTGAAGAAAAAGTTCATTAGACCTAGTGTTTCACCTTGGGGAGCTCCAGTTCTGTTTGTCAAGAAGAAGGATGGTAGTATGAGACTGTGCATCGACTACAGAGAATTAAATCAGGTGACAGTGAAGAACAAGTATCCATTGCCACGAATTGATGATCTGTTTGATCAGTTGGCAGAAGCTTCAGTGTTCTCAAAGATAGACTTGAGATCTGGATATCATCAGTTGAGAGTGCCGAAGATATTCAGAAAACAGCTTTCAAGACAAGGTATGGACACCATGAATTTGTTGTCATGCCTTTTGGACTCACCAACGTACCAGCAGTATTTATGGATTTGATGAACAGAGTCTTCAAGGAGTATCTTGATATGTTTGTGGTAGTCTTTATTGATGACGTGTTGAAGTATTCAAGGAGTCAAGAGGAGCACGAAGAACATTTAAGATTAGTTCTGACCAGATTGAAGGAAGAGAAGTTATATGCGAATTTTCAAAATGTGAGTTCTGGTTAGAACAGGTGTCTTTCTTAGGACATGTTGTTGATGGTAGTGGGATATCAGTGGATCCTGAGAAAGTCAAAGCAGTAGTTGAATGGCCAAGACCTAAGACTGTAACGGAAATTAGAAGTTTTCTGGGAATGGCAGGATATTACAGAAGATTTGTGGAATATTTTTCCAAAATTGCTAGTCCTTTGACTCGGTTGACATAGAAGGGAGTGAAGTATGAGTGGAGTGAAAGCTGTGAAACTAGTTTTTAGTTGTTAAAGAATAAGTTAGTATCTGCTCCAGTGCTAGCCCTACCTATGAGTGGTGAGGAATATGTTATTTACAGTGACGCTTCTATACAGGGTTTAGGATGTGTGCCGATGTACAGAGGCAGGGTTATAGTATATGCTTCCAGACAGTTAAATCCCTATGAGAGGAATTATCCTACTCATGATTTGGAACTAGCAACAGTTGTGCATGCTTTGAAGCTGTGGAGACACTACCTATATGGGAAAGGATGTAAAGTATATACGAATCACAAAAGTTTAAAGTACATCTTTACCCAGAAAGAGTTAAACATGAGATAGAGAAGATGGTTAGAACTGATAAAAGATTATGATATTGATATTCAGTATCATCCAGGAGAGACGAATGTGATAGCTGATGCCTTAAGCAGAAAGAAAATAGAAAATCTTGCAGCTTTGATCACGACAGAACGTCATCTCATTGATGATATGAGGAAGCTTGAGTTGGAGATAGTCATAAGACAGGTAGGTGAAAGATTGGCTAATATGAGAATTCAACCTACTCTTGTGGACAGAATCAAAACAGCTCTGACAAATGATCAGAGTATCTTGGATATAAAGAGGAAAATGGAGATAAGTCGAGCACCAGAGTTTTATATAGATGATGAAGGTATCCTTAGGTATAAGGGAAGATTGTGTGTGCCAATGCAAGGAGAACTTAAGAGGGAATTGTTGAAGGAAGTGCACTACTCCAGTTATTCCATTCATCCTGGAGGGAACAAGATGTACCAAGATTTGAAAAAGCTAATCTAGTAGAATAATATGAAAAAGGAGATAGCGAAATATGTATTTAAGTGTCATACATGTCAAATGATTAATATTGAACACAGAAAACTGGCAGGTGAGTTGAAGCCTTTGCCAATACCACAGTGGAAGTGGGAAAATATCACCATGGATTTTGTTTCTGCTTTACCCAAGACAAGAGATAAGTTTGATTCAATTTAAGTCATTGTGGATCGTCTCATAAAGTAGCTCACTCTATACCTATTAAGACTAGTTATAAGTTAGAGCGTCTGGCATGGTTGTACATCAAGGAGATTGTGAGATTGCATGGAATACCAGCAACAATCATGTCAGATAGGGATACTAGATTTGTTGAGAGATTCTAGAAAAGTTTACATCAAGCTTTGGGAACCAAGGTCGTGTTTAGTACTGCTTATCATCCTCAGACTGATGGGCAATCTGAAAGGACTATACAGACTTTAGAAGATATGTTGAGAGCATGCATTTTAGATTTTAAAGGGAGTTGGGATGAGTATTTGCCACTAGTGGAATTTGCCTACAACAATAGTTATCAAGTGTCGATTGGCATGCCTCCATACGAAGTGCTTTATGGCAGAAAGTGTAGATCACCTATTCATTAGGATGAAGTGGGTGAAAGACAGTTGTTGGGACCAAAGTTAGTTCAAGATGCAATTGAAAAGGTTAGTTTGATCAGGCAAAGATTGCAAGTTGCTCAAAGTAGACAAAAGAGTTATGCAGATAAACGAAGAAGACCCTTGGAATTTCAAGAAGGTAAGCACATTTTGCTAAAGATTTCACCAACAAAAGGAGTTGTTAGATTTGGCTTAAGAGGGAAGTTAAATCCTCGATATGTGGGACCATATGAGATTCTTGAAAGGATAGGCGACATGGCTTATAGATTAGCTTTACCGCATGACTTGGAGGGAGTGCATAATGTGTTCCACGTATCAATGCTCAGAAAGTATGTCAGAGATCCAGAAGAGATAGTAGCTCTTGAACTGCTGGAAGAGCAGCCGAACCTTACGACAATTGAAAAGCCGATTAGAATTATGGATTCTAAGGAGAAGATTTTGAGAAGCAAGGTGATCAAATATGTAAGAGTACAATGGACTAATCAAACCGAATGTGAAGCTACCTAGGAGCTAGAAGAAGACATAAGAACAAAATATCTAGAGTTGTTTCATTAATCCAGGTAACTTTCGAGGACAAAATTTCTTTTTAGGAGATGAGATGAGAGATGTAAAATACGGAAATGAAGATGAAAATATAATGAATTATGAATCATAAGATGATATAGAATGAGTTTAAGGTCAAAACAAGTAAGTTGTAAAGGTTTAAGTTTGATTGTAGAACAAATGTTGAAATTCGGATTTCTACAATTTTTAAAAGATTCAATGCTAGCGGCGTAGATCTAGAGAATCTACGCCGCCAGCGTAGAGACGGCGTTGGAAGGGAATAGTAGCTTTTTTTCTTAACGCTGGGTGGAACGCCACCAGTGTACACGAGAGTTTCTTTTAACACTGGATAGGAACACTGGATAGGAACGCTGGATAGGAACGCCGTCGGCGTAGGTCATGGATTTGTCGGCGTATGTTATTGGATCGAAGTTCTAGGAATTCAAAGCCTTGACGAACGCCGCCAGTGCTCGTGTAATTTTTGCCAGTGCAAGGTGTACGCCAGCAAGATTTATACGTACGCCGCCGGCGTTTGACCAAATTCTATAAATACAAGACGTGAAAAACAGTTTTTGATAGAAACGTTTACTTATATTTTTCCTTCGTCAAAGAGAGTTTTGGAGTGTTCTTGGAGATCTAGGGTTGGAGAACCATAAAAAGTGTGATTTTTATCTAAAGTAAGTGATCTTAACCTTCTCTTATGGATTATATAAGAATTTGTATGAGTTTTCTTAGGGTTTTATGGATTTTTCATGAAGGTTTTTGGAGAAAAACCCTAGCTTTGTATGGAATTTGAAATTTTGAGAAAAGATTCGGGTTTGGTTATCCAAACAAGTAAGTAAAGTCTTTCAAACGTAAAGATGCAATAAAGGTACATTTTTTTATATGAATGCGATTGTTCTTATCGTTATGAATATTAGGGTTTTAGAGGATTATCGAGTTCTGTAGCTTATTGTGAGTTGTGATCGGAGTAGACAGTGCAAATTTTTGGAGATTCATTATTAGGTTAGAGTTTTAGGAGATCATGATATATTAAGGTTTATTTCTTTTACCATGTTTTATACATCTGTTTATGTATATATGCTGATGACAGGATAATTGGAAACTTTTGTTTGATTGTTGGTATTTGAACGAGTTTGTAGAGATTGTTAGTGTTGTTGTGTCGATATTAGGTTTGGTGAATTTGGATTTTATTCCTGAAACTAAGAAAGGTACAACCAACCCTTGCTTGTTGTTTTTGCTTGTAAGTTTAGTATTGACTGACTATGTTGTAGGAACAGAATTTCATAATAAATCTAATTATATTCGGCTTAATAATTGTCTGTTTAGTTGTGCTTGGCTTTGACCTAAAGACCTGCAGACGTAATATTGGTAGGCACCCTGATGATCTTAGTGTGAGGTTGTCCCTAGTGGACTCGTACCTTGATAGATTCCGTAGAATTAGGTGTTCTTGATTCTGTTTTGGGATACCCACTCATCCATATATGTATATGATTATATTTTCAAAGAGTTGTTTGATTTCAAGGGTCTAGTAACTCCGAATTGGGATTAAGTATACCTGATACTAACTGTATTGTTTTGTTGGCTTAAGAAAGATAAAAATGATTGTTTGCATTATTTAAGTTGCATGAATTTATCGGCTTTTTATGGCATATCATTTGTTTTTTGGATTGGAGTTATCATATTAGGCGTCACCGCTCGTTCTTTTAAATTTCAGGTATATGTGAAGAGGATATAATATATGATCTTTTTGGATATGAGTTATTCTTTGATAACATGGATGGCATTAGTGGACCCGACTACCCAGCCGAGAGCTAGTCTTCAAATATCAAGATTTCTAAAGAAAAGATATGTTTAGGTCTTTTGGAGTTGTAGTTGGATGTTTATGTTGTTTTTAATGAAAAGTTTTGATGTGAACAATTTTTAGTTTTCTACTGAATTTGTTAGCTATGTGATGTGAACTTGGAATTTATGCTTGAACCAGGAGTTCATATTTTTTGAGTTATATGTTTTTAGTTTAAACAGGTTTCGTATCCTATGAGATACCCTATGTGTGTTTACATGTGATAAATGTATTATTGTGGATATTAGAGCCTTTACGTGTCCTATATAAGAGAGGATATGTAAGGGGTTGTAATGCCTTCTGGTTAGGGCGTTACACTATGTTTTGCTAAATTTTTGTTTAGCTAGATAATAGAAGAAAAGGGAGTGAGGTAGATGCCCTACAATCCCTAAGAAATACGACCTGATATTTTTTATACCACTTTAGTAGGTGTGCTTGTCTGTGTTGGTGATTGTAGCCGAAGTTTAGTAGAACTTATTAGCATTTTACAAAAATTTTGAAACTTCGACTTCATGTTTTGTAAAAATGATCTGACCAATATTCTTAACTTGATGATTTCCCTATACTAAAAAAAAAAAAATCAAAGAGGCTTATGAAAAGATAGAGAGAAAATTCGTATCCTTCTTAAATAAAATAAAGCAAAATGATAGGACAAAACGCCTCTAAAGGTTAAAAAAAAATAAGAAGGCAAAAATCTACTTTGCACTTGGAAAAAAAATGGGAAAGAAAATTCAAGTTTTGAATTGATGTATATGCTTTTTCATTCGGTAAAAATATTATTTAGGAGAGTAAGTGAAGAAGTTTAAATTTTTTTTATAAGTAAATGAATTTAGCTAATTTCTTTTTACTTTGTTTGATCTTTAATGCAATTTTAACTTTGGAATCTTGTTTAAATTGTGAGGGTAAAGATTAATTTACCTAGATTAGCTTGGTAAATTAAGTAAAAGTAACTTTAGTACTTGTAATAGTAAGATTGAGTAAAGTAATAAGTATGTTGATTACTAAATGAATTCATGAATAATTTTACTATTTGGGATTTACTTTCCTTTTCATTTGTTGCTTGTTTTAAATATCAATTTGCTTGAGGATAAGCAAAAGCTCAAGTATGGGGAAAATTTGATAAGTTCTTTTCACTCTATTTAAATCGAGAAATGATGTTTATTTTGATTAAAATTTCTTTAGTTCTCTTAAGATAAGTGCTTAATTGCTTTAAATTGTCGTTTTCTAGTTCGTAATGATCAAACAAAGGAATTGAAGACTTTTTAAAGAAGAAAATAACACAATAATAGGAAGAATTCAACTTTGATTCACAGCCGTGATAAGAAGAAGAAGAAGTATCAATTCAATCTAATCACGCCTATGGTTGTAGCTGTGGTATAAGCTAAAGCCAAATTTACAATGTAACGAAGTTGTTGATTAGTGTCAACCGCACCTTTGATTCACGCCTACAGTTGTCCCTCCTGCAATTAATGTTTGTGCCAACTTTCAAATGTATTTACATTGAGCTACTTTTGTATATTAATAGATTTTTTGTTGCAGAAGTGGAGGGAGTTTTAGTTTTTGAATTTTAGTTTTCTGTACATTTCTTCTTTAACTAATTTTGTAAAGAGAATAAATTTTTCTCTCTCTTAGGTTTTTTAACAGTTTGTCCAGAGTTTATGATCAATTCGTGTGCTTTATTGAAGATCTTTTACAAGAATTATGTACTAAACAAGTGTTATTTGTCTTAATCTTTCTCTATTTCTCTAAAATTGAATTCGAATTATTGATCGTATGGAGGAATAGCCAAACTCTACTTAGATATTGTAGATCTATGTTTGTAACATGTGATCTGTTTGAAATTTTAATGAAATGTTGTCGAATTCATGTAATTGATAGCTTGAACTTCAATGATCTTGAATTTATATATGCACAATATGAATTCATGTCTAATTTCATTTGAATTGAATAGAAAGATTGTTCAATTGAATAGATCTAGGCTATCAATGAGAATTGCTCATAGTTTTTAGAGATAAAAGCAATACAATTCTTTTGTCATTGATTGATTGGATAAGATATGTTGTTGATCAAAGGATTCTTGATCTTAATGCAAATCGGAGTTACTACTAGCTAGGAAGAGATTCCAGTGGTTTACTTTGATTTCAAGAGAAACTTTAGCATAATCTTGTGAATCTGATAGTATTAGTTTAATTCAACAACGCATCAATAATGTTTGATGATTTTTTTCCTTGCTTACATGTGAATGACTTAGAGAAGCAATATCTAAGTAATTTCTTGTTTTCGATCTTAATATTTTAAAGAATTGATCTAAAACTTGCTTTTGTGTAAATATTTTCTATTTGTTCAGTTTTCAATTTTGTAAATCATGATCTGCTAAATTTCTTGAGCTAGATAATAGGTTAGAATGGGTAAGGTAGGAGCTTCCGATCTTTAGGAATAAAACCTATTGTTCAATGCTACTTTGATAGGTGTGCTTGCCTTTAATTGGTGGAAGTGATAAAAACAAATAGAACTTTGACTTTATAAATTTAAAACTCGATTACAATCTTACACAGATCAACCATGCAAGAAAATCACAATAAAAATGGAACTTATCTTTAGTATAATCACATATATACTTAGCATGAATTACAAATGTAGACCTCTTTGCAACTCAGTAATCTTTCTCAAAATCTTGATTTGTGAAAGATAATTACATGTCAAGCTTGGACTTTTTTATTTGTTGTTTAATTTCTTTAATTTGATTCATGCCAAACCTTAACCCATTTGATATGAATCATCATTTGTGAATTAAAAGAAATTTGATTTTTGTAAAAGAATTTGGAGTTACCACCCGATCAAAATTAGAAAAATTGTAAGTTATGATTAATGTGTTAATTAATCCTAACTTAGCCATTCTTATGCGAGGAAAATTGGTTTAAAATTAATTTTAATTAAACCAAAGTTTTCATGCGTTTAGGACTATCCTATTAAAACATAATCGGTTACCACCTTAAACTCTTTAATTAAAGTTATTCCTTTAATGATATAAAGGATGTTGATATTAGGAAAATTTACAAATAATTATTAATTAAAATAATATTTACAAGGTAACATCTATATATAGTTATCAATTACATTTACTTTACAGAGTGATAGTATTTATGAAAAAAATTCCTAAATAAAGTGAAAATTACAAAAAAAAATTGCATATTTTAAGTCGCCCCATGTAGGTGCTTATATATTCACTAATCGGGATCAGAAGTCACATAGTTCTTTTTTTTAAAACATTATTGGATTGGTTTATTTTAATTTTTCAAATTATTTTTTGTTTAAATTATTAAATTTTAATTTTGATTTTTGGAAAGGAAAATTTTTTATATTTCCTAAGTGCTACAAAAAATTTTAGTTTAAGAAAACTAGAATTATTCTATATGACAAATTTTTCTTTTTATTTTAATTTGTCATATATGTTTGTTTTTTATTTTACATTATTTTTATAACATGATATTTACAAAATAGTCACTAACTTTGTTCTTGACCATTTCCATTTTCTCTTCTCTTTTATCTTATTTTTTCTTAATTATTTAGGTTACTTACTTACTTAATTAATTAATTAAAGAGAACCAACTGACCTGATTTGAATGGGCATGCAGGCAAAGAGGGTAGTTGGGTCAAATTGAGCACGAGCTTAGGTACAAATTCTGGTCGGGTTTTGAGTCAACAACTCGAACTACTGATGCTAGTAGGGGATGATCGGCAAGATTAGAATCCGCCATTCTAGCAGTGCTTAGAGGCTATGACAATGTCGGACAAGTTGTTTTTCACCTTACGAGAACTCTAGTAGTGGCTATTTGCTCAAACATGGTTAAAACTGGCGTTTCACATGGGACAAGTCTACGATTGGTGGCTATCTTCATCAGAGACGATTCTAATGACTTTCATGATCAATGAAGCTATGGATTTGTAGCCTAACTCACTTGGAATCTCTCTATGATGATGATTTCCTTCGATTTTCACAAGAGAACCCAAAATAAAAGCTTTTCAACTTCAAATTGGAACTTTTTTGTGAGTTTTCTTTATAATTGCCAATCTACATGGCTCGTTTAAGCTCTTATTTATAGGACTAGAGCTCGAATCAACATGGAAACATATTAAATTGTTTTGAATCAAATTGACGAAATTAAGGCTCTTCTTTGATCTTAATTAAAAGTTGATTTTGTGAAATTTGGAAATTTTGAATCACCATTCCTTCATATTTATTCAAACAAAGTTTCCAAGGAGCTTCATTTCACCTCAATTTGTCTAGAATCACCATTAATAGTGATTGAAGCTTTGGCCCCATCCAAACATTTTCCCAAATTTAAGCCCTAATTTGGCAGTCAAACACTATAAACGAAGACCAAAAATTAGTCTCAATTCATAGTATTTCATGTGTGCTTCGTGATTTCACCATTAATTTGGTGAAATCACGAAGAAAAAGTAGTAAAAAAAGGCTGTAAAGATGACTGATCGAACATGGAAGGTGCAAGAAAGGATGAAGGATGAAGCAAGATGATGATGATGACATCATATATGACCTCATCTCAACTAATGGGTGCATACCATGTGGCATGTTTAGCCAAAAAAAAAAAAAACATAGAAGGCAAATTTTACCTTCATCTAAACTCAAACCTAAGACCTCTTAATTCTATATCAATAACTTATCCATACGGGCTATTAGCCTATGCCTTAATATAGTTTGCATGCAAAAAATATTTAGGGCTTTAAGTTGGACCCAATTAAATAAACCAGACTATTGTGGGCTGTTTAATTATGTCTAATATTTATCTATAATTAGAATTAAATTATATTAAGCCTAAAAATAATTTCTTTATACCTGCATTATCATTATACAAATTTATTTTCATTTTCATTTTATTATTATTTATTATATATATTTTTGGGCTTAATATAATATTTATTTCATTGTTTTTTTAAAACCTTATTAAGGCAAAAATAGGGTGTCTAAATTACATAATCAATAATAACTTTATAAAACTTGATTTTTATTAGCTAAACCTTAGAAGATGGACAAGTAGTAATGCTCATTGATCCTTAAGGGATAGTCATTGCACTTAATTCATATACTTGACAGGTGCACTTGCCTTTTTTATCGTCATTTATTATTAAGTGTGAGATTTTTAGCTTGTTATTGATTACTTACGATTCATACAAAGGGCATAGTTTTTGGTGGTGGTGGAACTCTTGACTGGACAAGGGAATAATAGAGAAAGGGGAAGAGGCAAGTGAAAAGAAATTTAAGAGGTATTGTGAGAGAGAAAAGAGAGGATAGTAGCATTTCAATTGAAAAGTCCAAAGGAAATTAAAGCCTCTTAACCTTGTTGTTCATTGTATATATGATCATTTACCCATTGGTTATGGAAGGGTTAGTTGGATAGTTGTACTTATAAGTATTATACCTATGCCCACTTAGTTGTTAGACAATTGTTTGAATATTGTGCTATATTAGATGATTAAGTGTGTTCATGGGGAAAAAATTGATAAGCATTGGTCAGCCATGATTAGACAGTTGAAATAGTTTTAATGATTTGATGTGTTTTGATTCAAACAAAACTAATTTGGCAGTGTTTTGTTGTAATTTTCTCTATTTGTGTTAATAGAGTTAGGATTGTGTTTATAATTAAATTGTAATGATAAAATGGATCATGTATCATTAAAAATTATTCATTATATAGTTAATTAGATGTCTTACTGAAGTAACTTATCAATTTCTAAAGTGTAAAATATATTTTATCAATCTTCCTAGATCTTGGCATTTAAAAGGTTTATTGAAATTTTTTATCAATATCTTTAGATTTTTGCATTCAAAATCATTTGTTTAAGGTTCATGTCATGTACATTAAAGTTCCATTATATTATATTTAATATATCATGTTTGATCATTTTGGGGTTTTAGGAAATCTCTCGTAAATTCTATAATCATCAGCTTAATTCTATACGAAAAATTTTAGGAGTTTACATAAGTACTAGTTACAGGAAAATAAAGGACGTAAGAGAATTAGGGCCGGAACGAATGGTCCATTAAATCTAATACATCTAGCAAATACAGAGGAAGACCTAAACCAAGAAGAAAAAATATTAAATTTTATCATTATAATAACCTATAACATCTAAAGCAAAAGTTTAAAATAAGGAAAAGACATTAAACTAATGGTGAAGGAGATGAAAAAGGTAAAGATGCAACTATTACAATAGCAAGCGGCGAAATTATTATTGCCTAAGATGATGGTTGTGAGAGTCCTACATGTGATGATAGAAATTGGGTTATTGACACCTAGGCCTTCTTTCATATGAAACCTTATGATGTTTCTCATCCTATGCTATTACTAATTATGTGTAATGTTGGGAAATGATAGGACATCTAATATTATTGGCATTAGAAAAATTATTTTGAGAACTAACACTAGATATAAGCTTGTTTTCAAAGATGTTAAACATGTTCCAAAATTTTACCTATATCTTATATTTGAAAAGGAAAAAAGTGATGAAGGATATATTAGCGATTTTCATGAAGATAAATAGAGATTCACTAATGATTCTCTTGTAGTGGCTAAAGGGTAGAAAAACAATATTCTTTACCCAATAACTACAAAACTAAGTAAAAGAGAGGTGAATATGATTGATGTTTCTTCAACAGAATATGTGCACAAATGATTTGACCATATGAATGAAAAAAGGACTCTAACTGCTTGCCAAGAAACAACTTCTACTTAATGAAGAAAGTAATCCTCTGAAAACATGCACCTGTTGTCTTGCTGGTAAGTAGCATAAGATTGCATTTCATAGATATCCACATGCTAAGAAACCTTATGTACTTGATTTAGTTTATATAGATGTATGTTACGCAAAAGATAATTTAGTGGGTAGTTCTTTTTATTTTATATCATTAAATGATAATCACCATAGAAAATTGTAGGATTTTGCTTTGAAATTCAAGGATTACTAAAAGTTTTTAGGCAAATTTCTTATTAAAGTTGAGAGAGAAACAAAAAGACAGTTGATATATGTCAGTACAAATAGTAGTGGTGATTATACTGGCCCCTATAAGAAATATTGTAAAGTTCATGGAATTCAATTTAATAAGACAATTCCAAAGACACCACAACAAAATAATACTGCACAAGAGTGAACTGCAATGTTACAAAGAGAATAAAGTGTATCTTACCTCATGCCAAGCTACCTAATTATTTTGTGAAGAATAATGAGGACAATTGTCGACTTAAATAACTTGTCTCTTTTCATGATCATTTACAGTTATTTGGTTATAGGGCATTCATGAATATGACCAAAGATCAAAGAGTAAAATTGATGCAAATTCACAACATTATATGATTTCTAAGCTATGCACTTGATGGGATGGATAAGAATTCCACAGCTAAACTAAGCCATAATAGTTAAATGACCCCCAACAACTTACTATCACAAATTCTTAGTGAAATAGCCATACATTTCCCAATTTATATATTTTAATGTGTTATTGAAATTATATATGATTTTGAAATGAGATATATGTGCATGAACAATATAATTAGTGCATGTGTTGAGTATGTATCACTTTGTATGTGTGTATGTGCAATGAAATTAATGTTATTGTTTTATGTATATTAATGTGTGCATGGTGTAATTAATGTTTGTCTTTCATGAATCAATATGTATGTATTATGTTTAGAATTATTAAAAATAACTTTTGAATTGGTTAAGAAATTATTGACAGAATATTACAAAGTTTAAACATATTTTTCAAGCCCAAATTAAACTTAAATGCACTCCAAATTAAGCCTAAGTCAAATATACCCCTAAAGTCAAACTTTGGATAATTATAAATCTCAAATTTGATCAAATATTGTCTCTTTTTGGCAGCCTATATTTCCATATGAATTTCCTTCTTCTCTTTTCTTTCTCTTTTCCTTTTCTTAAAACCATAAGCCCTAAACCAAAAACCAAAATCAAGCTCTTGGAATCAACAATCTCACCAAGCCAAAGCCTATTCATGTAAGTTAATGCAAACATAATCTCTTTGTTTTATTTCCTTTCTTGTATCTTAGATGTAAAATCTAGGGTAGAATGAGTTAATGTTATTTGAGTTGATTGATTTTATGCATTGATATATGTTAGGTTGTGCTTGGTTATTGTGTGAGCTTAGTTAAGTGTTAGGGAAGTTGTAAAAAGTGTTGGTGAGTAGTAAAGTTAAGTTGGGTAGTTGAAGTGTGGGATTGAAGCGTAATTGGTGTTTGATGTTGTAGTTGGGTGTTTGATTATTAGAAGTGGAGTTTGTGATGTTTGAATGGTGTTTATAACATATAACAACTTTTAGGAAACTTAGGATGAGTTTAAAGAAGGTTTGAAAGTATAAAAGTTTACAAAATGTTGTAAAGAAAACAGGGGAAGTAAAACATTTTCGAATGGGTATGTTTTTTAGTGTACGTCGGCATTTGGTACTTCAACGCCATCGGTGTAGAGGCGGTGTTAAAGGTGATCAGAACCTATTATCTTAAAGCCGCTTAAAATGCTACCGGCTTTCATAAGGAAAATTGGCCAGTATTGATTTTTCGAATCGTACGCCGGCTATTAGGATTCCAACAACGCCGGCTTATAGGTGGTGTAGAATGCGAACATAATCAAAATCTTTAATGCCGGGATTAAAGCCGTTGGCGTAGTATCCCATGCTATCGACATACATGGAACGTTACCGATGTTTGGGGTATCCATGGACGTGGATCAACCTCGTGGAACTCTCGGAAATTTTTAGAAATTTATAGTTGTAGTCTACCCCAGCTCAAGGCTGCCGGTGTATTTTTGAATGCTGCCAGTGATGCAAGCGTTGAGTTTTAGTGCATTATGCACCGGTTCAACGCTGCCGGCGTGTCCCCTGCAATTTTTATTTTCAAAAACTTTCTACAATATTTCCCAAAGCTTGATATATGATCAATTGAATATCTGTTGTATATTGTATGATATAATATGATATTTAAATGTTATGTTATGACTTTGTAATAATTTATTTGAATTTATTTGATTAATTATGTTTAAAACTAGTTGATTAGTGTTTGAACTAAGTGAGAAATTCAATATTTTCTTATAGAGTGTTAGATCCTCTCTCGGTTACCCCCATTAGTTCCCGAGCTATTTCAGGTACGCGGTAACTTGCTTGTTTCTTTGCTAGGATATGCATTATTTAAAGTTACTCTAAATAAGAAATTTAATAATTGTTTGTTAAGTGTCTTTTATACCGTTGAATCTGGTTCGGAGAGCGGTAACCCTGCTCAGATTGGGGGCATGGTAGTTTTAGGTGCTTAAACTACCATTGTCATTTTGATATGACTTTCATAAGTGGTTCAGCAGGTAATCAATAAGAAATTTGGTATCGGTATAACATTTGCTTATTCTTGAAAGGATGTAATATGATTTAATTCAATGTTTATGGGAACACTTGAATTAAGTGATATTATGGATCGAGTTAAGT
Source organism: Combretum micranthum (assembly GCA_024138025.1). Taxonomy (NCBI): domain Eukaryota; kingdom Viridiplantae; phylum Streptophyta; class Magnoliopsida; order Myrtales; family Combretaceae; genus Combretum; species Combretum micranthum. Next base: position 45,178 of record JAMXBD010000174.1, read on the forward strand.
AAAGTCGAGAAACGACTAGAAACCCCAAATGAGATTACTTAATCGTGATGGATAAATTTATCTAGGATGATATGAGTGTTCGAGCTACTTATATCAACCCCTTGAGCATCGTGATAGTTACTCAGGTTCCCCTAGAAATCCCTGTTGCCCAAAGTTTAAATACTCCCATGATGTATGACTAACTAAAGAATGAATAATAAATTATTGGTTGTTGCATTTTGCATTTAGCTTAAGCAGTGTGAATCACTTTGCATTTGTATCTGTTACTTGTGTACTGGGCATTTGGCTCATATTTTAACCATTTCAAGTGATGAATCTGACAAGTTTTATATGAGTATGGGGTATGGAACTGATTTCGAGGATTTTCTTGCTGATTTTAGGGACGAGAAATGACCTTAGACTTGATGGGATCCATATTTTGTAATAGACTAGTTATGATAGCTTTTGTGGTTGTATTTAAAGTTCTAGTTGGATTATTATGTGTAATTTTGTTAAGGCTTGTAAGAAGCCTTTGGTTGTAATATATATATATATATATATATATATATGGATGTACTTAGCTATGTATGACTTAGGTTTATTTCTTTTGTGAAACATATTAATGGTATAGTTATGTTTTGCTAAAAGTTTTAAAAAACTATGGTTTCAATTATGTTAATTATGTGGAATTAGATAAACAATTCCTCAGACACTTCTTTTTAGACAACCTTACATATAATCCTACAGGTTAATGTGGTTGGGAAACTGTTATCGCCTATTTTAATTATAGGGGTGATAGCGGGTCCTTACGGTTGGTATCAGAGCTGAGTTTGATTAATTGTTTGTCTAATTGTAATAGTTTGTTTGAGACTTGACCTAGACACAAGTAAGTAGCATAGAAAAAGACTTAAGTTTATTCGAATAGTTGTGTATATTTGCCTTTTTGCTTGCTTCATATGCTTGTTATTTGTTTGATTGCTTGCTAATTGCTTGTTGCTTGTTTGATGGCTTGCTAAATTGTTTGCTATTTTATATCTGAATGTGAATATTAATTTGATAAGTTTTGTATATGATTAGAAATTTGTATACATGTGTGTTTGTTGAATATATATATGCAATTGTAAAGATGGACAGGTTAAGGAGATCTATAAGGCAACATTATGATAGGGAAAGTATGCCACCGCCACCACAATCATCATCTACATTTGCTCCTACTTCATCTTCTACACCGAGTGGTGAGACTACTCCATCTCCTGCATCGGCTTCAGCTTTGCAAGTTCCTCCACCAACTCTGATTCCGCCACTTCTACCTATGCCACTTATTCATCCAATGCCACAAATGCCCACTGGTGATCCAAATTCCATGTATAGTATGATGAGAGACATGATGGCAATGATGCAACAATATCAGATGATGATGTATCACTAAACATAACATCTCATGCAGTAAGGTAATCAACAAGGAATGAGACCAAATGAGGCTACTCCTGTAAATGATCAATCCAACTAAATCAAGTTACATGATTTTAGCAAGATGTTCCCAGAATTTGATGGCACTAGTACCGATACTACAGTAGCTGAGAATTGGATAGAGGAGTTAGAAAAGACATTTGCCGCTAGTAGAACACCGGAAGATAATAAAGTTGATTTAGCGGTTTATATGATGAAGAAAGTGGCTTACAATTGGTGGAGATTAGTTAGTGGGAATCTACAACAACCTATATCATGGATTACATTCAATGATACATTCTTCACCAAATATTTTCCAAATTCAGTGAGAGAGAGGATGATTGCTGATTAGTTGAACTTGAGACAAGGGAGCAAGACTATAGATGAATACCATGGTGAATTTTGTAGACTGTTACGCTTTGCTAGAGGTGACTACAAGGATGAGAGAATGAAAGTTTAGAAATTTCAGAATGGCTTGAATGAGGAGATTCAAATTGATGTGAGAAATTTGAGTTACATACCATATCAGATACTGTGGCCAAAGCTTTGCTAATGGAGCAAATTCAGAATGATAGTGGAATTAGAAGAGCAAAGAGAGTTGCATTATGGGAAAGAGACATGTTTCTACTTCATCCTATGATAGTTATCGGGGTGCAAGTAAAGGAAAGAAGCCTTTTATGGGATGACAGGGAAATCAAAAGTCGACATATAAAGCTTCTACACCTATATTTGAAAAGAAATGCTGTAGGTGTTATGGTCCTCATGAGTTATCCTACTGTAAGTGGACTCCTAATGCATGTTTTTCATGTGGTCAAGTTGGACATAGATCTAAAGAGTGCAAGAATCCAAAACTACCATCGGTCTTCTGTGCATATTGCAAGCAAAGAGGTCATCATATTGCTAATTGCAAGGATCGACCTGATGTTAAGAGTGGAGTTGGTATAGAGAAGGGAAACACAAATGCTAGGGTTTTCACCTTACAATAGATTGACCATACACCATCAGTAAACACCTTGGCAGGTATTCTGAATGTTGCGAGTAGGGATGCATATGTGTTGATTGATATTGGAGCAACTCATGCTTATATTTCTGAAAATTATATGAATGATTGTAAGCTTGTTTTTGAAACATTGATTGATCATATTATGTGTGTGACTACTCCATTGGTGATTGAAAATAGACATCCCTGTGTGTGTAAAAATATAAATGTTATGATTTCAAATGTGAACATGCCTATTGATATGATGGTATTGCCTTTATCTGATTTTGATGTGATCTTAGGAATGAATTGCCTAAATCATTATAAAGTCATGATTGATTGTAGTGAGGCGGAGTTAAGTTTTGACTTGAATGAGGGGAGATTCACATATAGGTTGGAGAGGCTAAAACCTAAGAGTATGAAATCTATGGAGTTGTGGGAAAAACCAGTTGTGGTAGCTATGAATATTGAAGAAGTGCATATCAAAATGGTGTCAATAGTGAATGAGTTTGTGGATGTATTTCCTGAGAAGCTACCTGGACTACCACCAGATAGGGAAATAGAGTTTAGAATTGAAGTATTACCTGGAACAGTACCTATTTCCAAGGCTCTGTATAGAATGGCTTCTGCAGAGTTGAAAGAGTTAAAGCTGCAGTTACAGGAATTGCAAGATTTGGGCTTCATTAGACCGAGTATATCATCATGGGTGCTCCTGTATTATTTGTAAGAAAGAAAGATGAAAGTTTACGCATGTGCATTGACTATAGGGGATCGAACCGGGTCACTATTAAGAACAAATACCCTTTTCCCAAGATTGATGATCTATTTGATCAATTAAAGGGAGCCACAGTGTTTTCTAAGATCGACTTGAGATCAGGATATTATCAACTTAAGATCAAATCTCAAGATATTCAGAAGACGACCTTCAAAACTCAGTATGGGCACTTCGAGTTTTTGGTGATGCCTTTAGGGTTAACCAATCATAGATTTGATGAATAGAGTTTTCAAGGATTATTTGGATTCATTTTTCAGAGCATTCATTAATGATATTCTAATTTATTCCCGAAGCAAGGAGGAGCATTGTTGGTCCCGAAAAGATAACCAAGAGGGGGGTGAATTGGTTATAAAATTTATTTTTCAAAATTTAAATAAATTTCACACCACTTGGTTTTCTATTAAAATGGCTTTAAAACTTTCTTGAAATAATAAACTTATTAAAAAAAATTCGAATCAAAATTGAAACAATACTTTCAAACTTGTAAACTTTCTGCTTAACTCTCTGAGTAAGAAAAATGTTAACAATTTACTCTCTGATTAACCTTCTGAGTAAATATCTATATGCAATGAACTTTCTGATTAACCTTCTGATCATATAATGCATATATAAAACATAAACAATTAAGTATGAAAATAAAGAGAGATAAGGAGAAGAAATTGCAAATCGATGTATAGAGGTTCTGCCTTGTGCGTCAATCCTCTCTTCCAGCTCTAAGCCAGGGTCCCGGTACTCCTTACCGGTGTGTTCCACTATCCAATCAAATCAAAGAAGTTACAAGAAGTATTTGCCAATCTTTTGGCTACAATTCACTTAGCTTGATTCTCACAAACAATCAATCAACTAAGCCTACTTGTAACTCTCAACTCACTAAGAGTTAAAAACAAATGAAGAGGAATATAAAATTTGTGTTTCCTCAATTTTTCGCTCAATGAACAGTAAAAAATAAAATTGACAGATTTCGAATGCTTGGACTTTCTGAGTTTCTCGTGTTGTCTTCTACTTCTCTCTGCTTCGTCCTCCTTCTTTTATTTTAAATATTGCAACTGTTAGAAGCTCAATTGGATCAACTCTTCCAGATTTCTCGCGCGTAGGACGAGTTCTTCAGTTTCCGAGATATCAGCTTCAATTTATCTATCGATTGACTCATTTTGAATTTGAATACTTGAATTTATCTTTGTAATCAGTTTCAGATGATAATTCGAATATTCTACAACTGATGTGATTATCTCTAAAGTGAAAATTCGGACTTGAACTTAATCGTTGTTGAATCTCTGCACGTTCTTGTTACTGTTCATGCTTATCATCATTCTTCACGCGAAAATAATTTGGACACAATCCACAAAAATCTAATTTTGTAAATACTTCATATTGTCCATACTTAAAACTAATTTACTTTTAATAAAAATAAAAATCAGTTTGAGCTTCATGAAATTGACATTCATTTTCTCTAATAATATTTTCGTGTTCCTTCAACCAAGTTTAAACTCTAAAATTAATCCCTGTGGATATAATCCAACTTTGTGGAACACATTGAGTATAACACCCAATTTATACTCAACATTTGGAGCTAGGTCTTCAAAAACTAAATCGTGTTTGAAAACATTTGATTTTGTGCAATTCATGTACCTACTGAGTTTCCTTCTGAGTATTAAACTCATTACTGCAGGTCTTATATATATACCTTCTAAGTAACCTTCTGAAAAGTTATTCTCTCTATGTCCAATTCTCTGAGTTACCTTCTTTGTATAATATAAAAAATATTTATCCTTCTGATAAACTTTCTGATATGATTCTATATTGCTAACATTCATTTCTGCACACTTAAACAAATTATATGAGAAACATTCAACTCTTTTTGTTATCATCAAAATCATCCCTTGAGAGAAATCAACAAGCATCAAGAGCACTTATGACTTGTTATAAAGACTTCGAGAGAAGAAACTTTACGCGAAACTTAACAAGTGTCAGTTTTGGTTGGAAGAAATATCCTTTCTCGGGCATATTATTTCAAAAGAAGGTATTTCAGTTGATCCAATGAAGATCGAAGCTATTTGGGATGGACAAGACCTACTAATGTGAGCGAGATTAGAAGTTTTCTTGGATTGACAGGATATTACCGAAGGTTCGTAGAGGGATTTTCAAAAATTGCATCCCTATTAACAAGATTAACAAGAAAGGATATTAAGTATATGTGGGATGACAAGTGTGAGAGTAGTTTGGAAAAGTTGAAAGAAAGATTGATATCTACACCTATTTTGGCACTACCCGTCAGTGGAAAGGAATTCGTAGTCTTTAGTGATGCGTCTATCCAAAGACTCGGTTGTATTCTCATGCAAGATGGAAAAGTTATAGCTTATGCATCAAGGCAACTAAAACCCCATGAGAAGAATTATCCGGTGCATGATCTTGAGTTGGCAGCAGTAATTCTCGCACTGAAACTTTGGAGATATTATCTGTTTAAGGAAAAGTGTAAGATTTACACGGATCACAAAAGCTTGAAATACATATTCATACAGAAAGAGTTTAATATGAGGGAAAGAAAATGGCTTGAATTGATTAGAGATTATGATGTGGAAATTCTTTACCATCCTGGCAAAGCTAATGTGGTAGCAGATGCACTCAGTAGGAAGAAGCAAGTGAATGATGCAACTTTGATTTCTAATCAGAGAGAGATTCAGATGGACTTCATGAAGTTAGAACTTGAAGTTATATTGGAGCAAGTTGATGGATATTGGCTCAATTATCCTTGCAACCGATAATTTTGGAAAAGATTAAATAAGCCTAAAAGGAAGACGAGGAAGCTAAAAGAATGAAGATTGCTATAAGTGAAGGGAAGAGACAAGAGTTGAGGATTGACATGGATGGAATTGTTAGATATGGGAATCGACTTTTTGTGCCATATGGGTTGAGAGAAGAAATCATGAAAGAAGCTCATTCATCTTCATATTCGATCCACCCGAGAACCACCAAAATGTATAGAGATTTGAAGAAAAATTTATGGTGGGAAGGTTTGAAGAAAGATATTGTTCAATATGTTTCCAAGTGTTTGACTTGTCAACAAATAAAAATCGAACACCAAAGACTCGGAGGAGAACTTCAACCTTTATCTATACCCGAATGGAAATGGGACGATATCACTATGGATTTTATATCGGCCTTACCTAGGACTATTGCCAAATATGAATTTATTTAGGTAATCATGGACAGATTAACAAAATCAGCTCATTTCATACCTTTGAGGGTTGGAGATTCCTTAGAGAAGATGGCACATATCTATATTAAAGAGATAGTGAAACTACACGAGATTCCAAAGACGATTACTTCTGATCAAGATTCTCGCTTTGTCAATCGGTTTTGGAAAAGTTTACATACTACTTTAGGTACTCAGTTCAGTTTAGCACTGCATATCATTCACAGACAGATGGGCAATCAAAGAGAACAATTCAGATAGTAGAAGATATGCTTAGAGCATGTGTCTTAGATTTTGGCAATAGGTGGGACACTTATTTGCTATTTGTTGAATTTGCCTACAACAATAGCTTCTAAGCAACAATTCAAATGGCGCCCTATGAAGCTCTTTATGGTAGGAAGTGCAGATCTCCACTGTATTGGGATAAAGTTGGTGAAAGAGTTATTTTGGGTCCTGAATTGATACAACAAGCAGTAGATAAGATTCAAGTGATAAAACAACGAATGAAAATAGCTCAAGATCGGTATAAAAGCTATGCTGACACAAGAAGGAGACCATTAAAGTTCGAAGTTGGTGACTATGTGTTTCTCAAAATCTCTCCAACAAAAGGAGTAATTAGATTTAGGGTTAAAGGCAAGTTGAATCCAAGATACATTGGTCCATGTGAGATTTTAGAGAGAATTGGACCATTAGCTTATCGATTGGCTCTATCATCGAATTTATCGGAAGTGCATGATGTATTCCATGTATCTCAGCTCAGAAAATGTGTATCAAATCCCCTCGCCATCATCTCTACACATCAATCAGAGGTTCAACCAAATTTAAGTATAGTTGAGAAGCCGATCAAAATCTTGGATAGAATTGATAAAGTGTTGAGGAGGAAAGTAATTCCTTATGTGAAGGCCTTGTGGACCGGACAAACCGAAAGAGAGGCAACATGGGAGCCCGAAAATGAGATGAGGAGATATTTGATGAATGAATAAGGTAAGCTAAGTTTCGAGGACAAAACTTTTTGAAGGAGGAGAGAATGAAATAGCCATACATTTCCCAATTTATATATTTTAATGTGTTATTGAAATTATATATGATTTTGAAATGAGATATATATGCATGAACAATATAATTAGTAAATGTGTTGAATATATATCATTTTGTATGTGTGTATGTGCAATGAAATTAATGTTATTGTTTTATGTATATTAATGTGTGCATAGTGTAATTAATGTTTGTGTCTTTCATGAATTAATATGTATGTGTTGTGTTTGGAATTATTAAAAATAACTTTTAAATTGCTTAAAAATTTGTTGACAGAATTTTACAAAGTTTAAACCTATTTTTCAAGCCCAAATTAAACTCATATGCACTCCAAATTAAGCCTAAGTCAAATATACCCCTAAAGTCAGACTTTGGATAATTATTACCTCAAATTTGATCAAATATTGTCTCTTTTTGGTAGCCTATATTTTCATACGAATTTCCTTCTTCTCTTTTCTTTCTCTTTTCCTTTTCTTCAAACCATAAGCCCTAAACCAGAAACCAAAATCAAGCCCTTGGAATCAATAATCTCACCAAGCCAAAGCCTATTCATGTAAGTTAATGCAAATAGAATCTCTTTGTTTTATATCCTTTCTTGTATCTTAGATGCAAAATCTAGGGTAGGATAAGTTAATGTTATTTGAGTTGATTGATTTTATGCATTGATATATGTTAGGTTGTACTTAGTTATTGTGTGAGCTTAGTTAAGTGTTAGGGAAGTTGTAAGAAGTGTTGGTGAGTAGTGAAGTTAAGTTGAGTAGTTGAAGTGTGGAATTGAAGTGTAATTGGTGTTTAATGTTGTAGTTGGTTGTTTGATGATTAGAAGTGGAGTTTGTGATGTTTGAATGGTGTTTAGAGCATATAACAAGTTTTGGGAAACTTAGGATGAGTTTAAAGAAGGTTTGAAAGTGTAAAAGTTTACAAAATGTTGAAAAGAAAACAGGGGAAGCAAAACATTTTCGAATAGGAATGTTTTTGAGTGTGCGCAGGCATCTGGTACTTCAACACCATCGGTGTAGAGGCAGTGTTAAAGGTGATCAGAACCTATTTTCTTAAAGCCGCTTAAAACGCTGCCGGCTTTCATAAGGGAAATTGACCAGTGTTGATTTTTTGAATCGTACTCCGGCTATTAGGGTTCCAACAACGCCGGCTTATAGGCGGTGTAGAATGCGAACATAATCAAAATCTTTAATGTCGGGATTAAAGCCGTCGGCGTAGTATACCACGCTGTCGACGTACATGGAAACACTGCCAGTGTTTGGGGTATCCATGGGCGTGGATCAACCTCGTGGAAATCTTGAAAATTTTTGAAAATTTGGAGTTATAGTCTACATCGGCTCGAGGCCGACGATGTAAACTAAAGGCTGCCGGCGTATTTTTGAACGCTGCCGATGATGGCAAGCATTGAGTTTTAGTGCATTGTGCACTGGTTCAACGCCGTCGGCGTTGAAAGCCTGTGTGTCCCTTACAGTTTTTATTTTCAAAAACTTTCTTCAATATTTCCCAAAGCTTGATATATGATCAATTGAATATTTGTTGTATATTATATGATATAATATGATGTTTAAATGCTATGTTATGACTTTGTAATAATTTATTTGAATTTATTTGATTAATTATGTTTAAAACTAGTTGATTAGTGTTTGAACTAAGTGAGAAATTCAATATTTTTTTGTACAGTGTTAGATCCTCGCTTGGATACCCCCATTAGTTCTCGAGCTATTTCAGGTACGCGGTAACTTGCTTGTTTTTTTGCTAGGATATGCATTATTTAAAGCTACTCTAAATTAAGAAATTTAATAATTGTTTGTTAAGAGTCTTTTATACCGTTGAATCTAGTTCGGAGAGCGGTAACCCTGCTCAGATTTGGGGCATGGTAGTTTTAGGCGCGTAAACCACCCTTGTCATTTTGATATGACTTTCATAAGTGGTTCAGCAGGTAATCGATAAGAAATTTGGTATCTGATGATGTTTTACCGATCGTATTAATTTCTAAAATTTATAAACCCGATTAAATCTACGATCAAAGCTAGGCAAGCGCACCTATTCGATGTAGCATAGATTTTAGGGTGTCGTCCTCAGGGATTTTGAAGAACAAGTACTAGTATTACCGGTTCTCTACTATTTAGCCTAAATTTTGGAGAGAAATCTACAATTAACTACTAAGCAGAAGATTAAGCAAGCTCTAAGATCAACTAATGTTTGCTTTCAAAGATGAATTCAATCACAAGACATACTCTCCACCTTGATCCACCCTAAACTAAAGTTCTTATGATAAAAGATTGATTAATGAATCATTCATGCTTTGCACTGCAGGATCTCAACAAGTAAATCAATTCCTCCCTCGAGTTAATCAATTCCTAACCCTAAATGAGATAGTAGAGACCTCTCCCTTACTAACATCACATAGGATTGCATTAAAGATCATGATCCTTGAACAAGAATTAAATTCTTTATAGCAGAAAATCGTGATTTCCCTACCTCTAGGTGAAATAAGCAATTCCTCTATTCATGAAGATCTATCTAATTGAATGAAACCTCTTTCAATCCAATAAGAATCAAGCATGCAATTAATTTGTGCACAAATCAATCACAAGACTATTGAATCACATGAATAGATACAAAGGCATGAACATTCATTAATCAAAAGACATTTCAATTCGTATGGTTAGGGTTTCACAAGATGAAGAGTATAAGAATCTACTCCTCCATGAGATTTATAATAAGAACAAAAGATCTAGAGGAAATAGAAAGAATCATGATAGAAAGAATAAACCCTAATTGATGTCTTGAGATCTTCAATGGATGCCCTAGCAATTTCGTAATTTCCTTCGTAATTTCTGTCTTAGAGCCTAAAAAATGATCTAAAAGTTGTAAAACAAGAAAACAGAGCTCTATTTATACTTTTGGAAAAATCCCAGTTCATCCTCAGGCGTCAGCATGGCCAGGATCGGGCCAAGGATGAAGGCAAAAATAACTAAAACTTGTTTAAAAGCATTCTGATGTCTTCCTTGACTGTCAGCCCTGGGCGAGGATGAATAAAAGGCTGAAAACTTTTCTTCATGTGTAGCTGCTGTTCGCATCCTTCGCGTCCTTCCTGGCTAAGGATGAAGGTAAGGATGAAGATTAAACTTCTCTTTTGCATTCTGACCTCTTCCTCCCAGTCCTTCCCTGCCAAGGATGAATAGAAGGATGAAAACATAAACTTCCTTCTTGAACAAAATTGATTCAAACTTGTTTAATTTGCTTTAATTTCCTTTGAACCATCATAAAAACTTCCAAATATGATCTTTAAGCCAAGAAATGAATTTTTCACAAAATAAATGTCCTTTTCTCCATGAAATCTCAAAAATTACATACCAAGAATGTTCAAATAGCACCAAAATTAAGGGTCTAATGACACTTATCAAACTTCCCCACACTTAATCGTTTGCTTGTCCTCAAGCAAACAAAACAAGAACAAAAGAATCTATCATCAATTATACTCATCAGAAAATTTCACATCAAACATAGCATTCTTTAATTCCATCAAGCCAAAGTGACTCATTAGTGCCTATTGCTCAAACCTACCATATTTGTACTTGCACTTAGCATACTACAATCAAAATTTCAGAACTAATCCAAGTAAGTCAAATTGTTAATCTTGACATTTAATAACCGATTCCAAAGTTATAAAGGAGATACAAATTCAAACAAAGCAAAAAGTGTCATGATCACATCTCACCACTTACTAGCAAGCATATAAACCGTTCAATCACCTCTCTAAACACAACAATCCTAAGTGAAAGTATATGGCATCCATCATTCCCCTAGATTTTTTTCCTCTTTTTTTTTTAAATCTCTTAATTTTTTTTTTTAGCCTTCAGAGGGGGAGGTTTTTGCCTCCATCTTTTATCTACCTCTGGACGGGTTTTTGCCCGCTTCTTTTCAGCTTTTATATATATATTTTTTTTCAAGTTCATGTAATGAACTTTTGCCTTTCCGCCCTTCTCGTTATAGTGAGTTCATCGAGTCGGCACATCCCGGGCTCATCACCCAAGTGACCAGGTTTTAAAGGGACCCCTAAGAACTCTCTACTCACTCTAACATTCAAGTTTGGATACTCATAACTCAAATACTTGAGTCATTGGAGTAAAGGCTTTTTTTTTTTTTTTAGAGATTATTTAAGAAGAATCACCAAGTGATAGATTTCATATGCCCCTTTCACAAAAAATGAAGAGCTCTCAAAGTGATTGAAAAGCAAATATACTACTAACAAGCTTAGAAACAAAACCATTAAACTTTAGACTAGGGACTTTGACCTCTTTCATAACCCTAAATTCAATCATTAAATGGCAAGTAAATTTACCTCACTTAGATTTGATTTCAAAATTTTGACTAAGTTCAAAATAGGCGAGTAAGGCACACAAAGTCACTATTCTTCATTTTATTTTTTTATATTTTTTAAATTTTTTTTTCATTTTTTGCTATCTTTCTAAACAAAATTGAGTATAATTTCAAGATTTAACATATTAGATCATATCAACATTAAAAGCTCATTAGCAAACTCTTAAATGGGGGAATTTTGATTAACAAGAGCATATGCAAAATGAAACTCAAATAAAGACCCAAACAATTTCTTTCTTCTATAAAATCCCTTCCCCACACTTAAAACAAGACTTTGTCCCCAAAGTCTTCCTAGCGAAGCACAAGTAAGGAAAAAGGACAAGAAAGAAATTATTAGAAAAGGACACTAAATAACTTCCCTGGTTTAGTGTTGATGTCATCATGAAGTTGTAAAACCAGAAAAAGAAGGAAGAAAATGCGATAGAATTGATCAACAGCAGCAAATCAATTGTGATTGGACCCAACTAGAAGTTAACACCTCCAAGAAAAACAAAAACAGAGGGGTAAAGCAAGAAAAGCCTATCTTAAGTCCAAAAAGAAAAAAAAATGGTTCCATAAAAAAAAATCAGCAAGAAACTTAAATTTCCAAAATAGAACAGAAATGAATCCGAATTCCATGATCTGAACAATGTAGCCAAAATTTTCCAAAAAAAATTGCATATGAAAGCTCAAGAAGCATGTAATTGCACGAAACAAGTAAAAGCCCTAATTTTCATGATCATAAAATTTTCAACAAGAACCCTAGGGACATAGCTTCAACACAAGAAAGATTTTGTTGACAACTGAAATCAACAAAAATAAAGCCCAAACATGCAATATTTTGATCATAGAAACTTCAATCCCTAAATGAACTAAGTATGTAAACACATCAAACTAATGCACATGTTTTAAAAAAAATGCATCATAAAGAAAACACGAACAGAAGTAAAAAGCATGAAAACGAAGAGAAACGAAGATAGAAAGAGTAAGGAAGCTTACTTGTTGTTGACAATGGCAAGAGATGCAAAAGCAAAGTGAATGAAATTGTGATATGAAGATGAGAGAAAGTAAATGAGAGTAAATGGTATGAGAGGGAAAATGAAATGCAGAAAAGAATGAAAAAGTTTTATTCTATTATTAAATTTTTTTTTTAATTCTGAATGTTTTTTTTTAAATTTTCGTATCTTTATCAAAAAAAAATTTTTTTAATTTTTTTTATATTGTAAAGTTTTTTTATTATTTTTTTGTTTTTATTATTATATATATTTTATTTTATTTTATTTTTATTTTTTATTTTTTTAAAGTGGCTGACCGAAGTTAGCCCGCCCTCCTTCCCGGCCAGGATCGGGGCCGGGATAAGGTCAGAAGATGAATGAGCTTACAGGGGAGGTTCATCCTCAGTGTCTTCACAAGCAAGGATTAGGGCAAGGATGGAATCAGTATCTCGTTTGAACTCCAGGGGAATTCTTCCTTGTCATCATCCTAAGGCAGGATCAAGGCAGGGATGAGAGCAGTAGCTATTTTAACTCTAGGAGATTTCTTCCTTGTCGTCATCCTAGGGCAGGATCGGGGCAGGGATGAGAGCAGTAGCTATTTTAACTTCAGGAAATTTCTTCCTTATCATCATCCTAGGGCAGGATCGGGGCAGGGATGAGAGCAATAGCAACTCTGAAATTCTGCCTGAGCGTCAGCATGGGCGAGGAAGGTACTAAGGATGAGATCAAAAGTAAAAAATTTCTGCATAAAACTTCATTCAATTTGTGTTTTCCCCCACACTTAAAATTACTCTCATCTTCTTTGGAAATTATACAATGTCAACACCTGCAACTTTAAAAAAAAAATGGACTTAGAATTGGTGAAAAACAAAGAAAAGCAAAAAGAACTAAACTCACCAAAGTTAGACATGAGTTGCCTCTCATGAAGCGCACTTGTTTAACGTCGTTGGCTCGACGTTTTCTTAAAAATTGCAGCTTAAACATCTGGTGCTTGAAGTCTAAACTCCTCTCGGTTTTCATGCTCATTTTCTCCTCCTAAATAAAGCTTTAATCTTTGTCCATTGACCTTAAAATCATCATGCCCTGGATGTGTAAGCTCAACTGCTCCATGTGGAAAAATTCTTTTAACAACAAAAGGTCCGGACCATCTAGATTTTAACTTTCCGGGAAAAAGTCTAAGTCTAGAATTGAATAGCAGCACCTTGTCACCTTCTTTGAACTTCTTAGGGTGACGGATATGAGAATCATGATACTTTTTCATTCTTTCTTTGTAAATTCTCATATTCTCATAAGCCAACATCCTCCATTCTTCAAGTTCATTAAGCTGCAACTTTCTTTTAATCCCTGAACTTGCCAAATCAAAATTCATCTGCCTTATTGCCCAATATGCTTTATGTTCGATTTCAACTGGCAAATGGCATGCTTTTCCATATACCAAACGATAAGGAGTAGTCCCAAGTGGTGTACAAAAAGATGGATTTATTCCTTTTAAATCAGAAATTTTCCAAGCAATGGCTTGCTTATGTGCTTTAAGAACTTTCAAAAGCTGTTGTTTTTGTTCACAAGACAAATCCGAAGCAATGAATACCGGTAATTTGGAATTTTCTGCTAGAAAAGCATACTCTAAATAATCTGGAAGTTGTTTTAATTCCAAAACCGGAGGCTCTTCAATGGAAGTTTTAAGTCTTGCTACACTCTCTTTTTTCAGTTCTTCAAATTCACTTTGAGGTGTAATTTCTTTTGTTGAATTAAGCTGTGATATCATTGAATTAACCTCTGAATTTATTACATCCTTTCCTTCTTTATGCACTAAGCTCAATTGTAACTCATCCTTACATAAAATTTCTTCAAGATGCTCCTCTACTGAAAAATCAACCACATCAATAGCATAGCATGAATCATCCATACTCATTGGATATTTCAAGGCTGGGGCAATCTTCACTTCTAAGTCTTCATCTCCTACCCTCAAAGTAAGCTTTCCTTTCTCTACATCAATTAATGCCCTGGCTGTTGCAAGGAAAGGTCTTCCTAAAATTAAAGGAACATCCCTATCCTCATCCATATCTAGGATCACAAAATCAACCGGATAGATGAAGTTTCCAACTTTTACCAAAACATCCTCAATGATTCCCCTAGGAATTTTCAAAGATCTATCAGCAAGTTGTAAACTCATCCTAGTAGGTTTTGGTTCTGCAAGACCTAGCTTTTTAAAGAATGAAAAGGGCATCAAATTGATACTAGCTCCTAAGTCCGCTAAAGCCTTATCAACAGTGATATCACCAACCACACAAGGAATTGTGAAACTCCCCGGATCCTTAAGTTTTGGTGGAAGCTTATTTTGAATAATGGATGAACAATTAGCTCCAACTTCCATAGTAGCAACATCCTCCAATCTCCTCTTATTGGACAAGAGATCTTTTAAAAATTTAGCATACTTTGGCATTTGTGAAAGAGCTTCAACAAAAGGAATATTAATATGCAATTGCTTAAAAAGATCAAGAAATTTACCAAATTGTTCATTGTCCCTTGTTTGATTGAGGCGGGAAGGATAAGGAATCCGTGGTGCATACTCCTTCACAGCGGAAGATGGTGATTTCTTTGCTGGTTCCACTTCTTTTTGCTTCAATTCTTCTGATTTAGCCTTTGGAACTTCTTCTTTTTCTTGCTCCTGTGATTTTTCAGATTGCAACTCCTTTCCACTTCTTAAGGTGATGGCCTTTGCTTGCTCTCTTGGATTAGGCTCGGTGTTACTAGGAAGAGAACCCAATTGCCTTTCAGATAACAACTTAGCCAATTGACCAATTTGATTTTCAAGATTGTGGATGGAAGCTTCTTGATTCCTATGCCTTGCTTCTGAGCCTTGAATGAAATTAGTCAACAATTCTTCCAGATTTGATTTCTTTTCTGGTTGAGGTGGGGCTGGAAGTTGCAGCAAAGGTTGAGGTGGAGCTGGAAGTTGAAGTGAAGGTTGATTTGATCTTTGAAATCCCGGAGGTGGATAATTAGCCCTTTGAGGATTTGTATTACCATAGCTGAAATTGGGGTGATTGCGCCAACCCGGATTGTATGTGTTGCTATAAGGATTATTTTGTTGCCTATTTTGGTTTCCCAAATAATCAACATGCTCCTGATGATCAAAGAAGTTGCTATGATCTTCCGATGATTCTCCAAATTGGTTTATAGGATTTGATGTGTTCTTGATGCTAGCAACTTGCTTACTCAAAGCATCCATTTTAGCAACAATGGAGGTCATGAGATCTACCTCATACAATCCAGCTGTTCTTTGTTTGCCTCGGTTATTTCCCCATTGGTAATTATTTCTTGCCATATCTTCAAAAAGCTTCAAGGACTCCTTGGTGTCTTAGAATTCAAAGTACCTCCAGCTGAGGCATCCACTAGTTGCCTTGTAGTTGTGTTTAAACCATTATAAAAGGTTTGCACTTGCATCCATGATGGTAATTGATGATGTGGACATCGCCTTAACAATTCCTTCCACCTTTGCCATGCATCATACAAAGTTTCTGAATCATTTTGAACAAAAGAAGAGATATCATTCCTTAGCTTGGCTGTTTTACATGGAGGAAAGTAATTATCCAAAAATTGTTTAACCATATCCTCCCAACTAGTAATAGCTCCAGCTCCTAAGGAAGTCAACCAATTCTTAGCTTTCCCTCTCAATGAAAAGGGAAAAAGTCTAAGACGCACGGCATCATCAGCAACTCCATTGCTTTTAAAAGTTTCACAAATTTCTAAGAAACTTTGGATATGTGCATGTGGATCCTCATCCGGAAGTCCATCAAACTGACAGTATTGCTGCAAAAGTTGGATGACAACACCTTTAATTTCAAAGTTATTAGCCCCAATGGGAGGCTTCACAATAGTTGGACCGGTGCCATCAAGAGTAGGCCTTGAATACTCCAAATTGGTTTTAGGATATTCTCCAGCCATGACTTGTTCTTCCTCTTGCTTAAGCTGGGATGATTGCTCAGAATGTTCAGCAACTATGTTCTTCCTAATTTTATGGAGTGTTCTTGTCATACACCTATAGCAACAAACAAGAACTAATCAGAATTATTGAAAAGTAGGTGAAGGAGAAGAGAAAAAAAAATGACTAAAGTAGTAGATAATATGGCTTTTCCTAATATTGTTTTTTCAAAATCCCCGGCAACAGCGCCAAGAAACTTGATGATGTTTTACCGATCGTATTAATTTCTAAAATTTATAAACCCGATTAAATCTACGATCAAAGCTAGGCAAGCGCACCTATTCGATGTAGCATAGATTTTAGGGTGTCGTCCTCAGGGATTTTGAAGAACAAGTACTAGTATTACCGGTTCTCTACTATTTAGCCTAAATTTTGGAGAGAAATCTACAATTAACTACTAAGCAAAAGATTAAACAAGCTCTAAGATCAATTAATGTTTGCTTTCAAAGATGAATTCAATCACAAACATACTCACCACCTTGATCCACCCTAAACCTAAAGTTCTTATGATAAAAGATTGATTAATGAATCATTCATGCTTTGTACTGCGGATCTCAACAAGTAAATCAATTCCTCCTCGAGTTAATCAATTCCTAACCCTAAATGAGATAGTAGAGACCTCTCCCTTACTAACATCACATAGGATTGCATTAAAGATCATGATCCTTGAACAAGAATTAAATTCTTTATAGCAGAAAATCGTAATTTCCCTACCTCTAAGTGAAATTAGCAATTCCTCTATTTATGAAGATCTATCTAATTGAATGAAACCTCTTTCAATCCAATAAGAATCAAACATGCAATTAATTTGTGCACAAATCAATCACAAGACTATTGAATCACATGAATAGATACAAATGCATGAACAATCATTAATCAAAAGATAGTTCAATTCGTATGGTTAGGGTTTCACAAGATAAAGAGTATAAGAATCTACTCCTCCATGAGATTTATAATAAGAACAAAAGATCTAAAGGAAATAGAAAGAATCATGATAGAAAGAATAAACCCTAATTGATGTCTTGATATCTTCAATGGATGCCCTAGCAAAGTCCTTCGTAATTTCCTTCGTAATTTCTGTCTTAGAGCCTAAAAAATGATCTAAAAGTTGTAAAACAAGAAAATAGAGCTCTATTTATACTTTTGGAAAAATCCCAGTTCATCCTTAGGCGTCAGCATGGCCAGGATCGGGCCAAGGATGAAGACAAAAATAACTAAAACTTGTTTAAAAGCATTCTGATGTCTTCCTTGACTGTCAGCCCTGGGTGAGGATGAATAAAAGGCTGAAAACTTTTCTTCATGTGTAGCTGCTGTTCACATCCTTCGCGTTCTTCCTGGCTAAGGATGAAGGTAAGGATGAAGATTAAACTTCTCTTTTGCAATTCTGACCTCTTCCTCCCAGTCCTTCCCTGCCAAGGATGAATAGAAGGATGAAAACATAAACTTCCTTCTTGAACAAAATTGATTCAAACTTGTTTAATTTGCTTTAATTTCCTTTGAACCATCATAAAAACTTCCAAATATGATCTTTAAGCCAAGAAATGAATTTTTCACAAAATAAATGTCCTTTTCTCCATGAAATCACAAAAATTACATACCAAGAATGTTCAAATAACACCAAAATTAAGGGTCTAATGACAATTATCAGTATCGGTATAACATTTGCTTATTCTTGAAAGGATGTAATATGATTTAATTCAATGTTTATGGGAACACTTGAATTAAGTGATATTATGGATCGAGTTAAGTAAAGTCTAGAAACGGCTAGAAACCCCAAATGAGATTACTTAATCGTTTTGGATAAATTTATCTAGGATGATATGAGTGTCCAAGCTACTTATATCAACCCCTTGAGCGTCGTGATAGTTACTCAGGTTCCCCCAGAAATCTTTGTTGCCTGAAGTTTAAATACTCCCATGATGTATGACTAACTAAAGAATGAATAATAAATTATTGGTTGTTGCATTTTACATTTAGCTTAAGCATGTGTGAATCACTTTGCATTTGTATCCATTACTTGTGTACTGGGCATTTGGCTCATATTTTAACCATTTCAGGTGATGAATCTGACGAGTTTTATACGAGTATGGGGTATGGAACCGATTTCGAGGATTTTCTTCATGATTTAGGGGACGAGAAATGACCTTAGACTTAATGGGATCCTACTTTTTAATAGACTAGTTATGATAGCTTTTGTGGTTGTATTTAAAGTTCTAGTTGGATTATATGTGTAATTTTGTTTAGGCTTGTAAGAAGCCTTTGGTTGTAATATATATATATATATATATATATGTACTTAGCTTTGTATGACTTGGGTTTATTTCTTTTGTGAAACATGTTAATAGTGTAGTTATGTTTTGCTAAAAGTTTTGAAAGGCTATGGTTTCAATTATGTTAATTATGTGGAATTAGACAAACAATTCCTTAGACACTTCTTTTTAGACAACTTTACATATAATCCTACAGGTTATATGTGATTGGGGAATTGTCATCACCTATTTTAATTATAGGGATGATAGCGGGTCCTTACACTTAGCCTCAATCATCAGTCCCAAGCATAGGCCATATAATTTCAAAGGCACTTCATAACTCTAAACAAATTAATAGTCAATATTAACTTCCACCCTATTTAATTACAATGCAGTAGGTTGATATAAACAATATAACATACTCAAGTTAATAGCCTTACATCATGCCTACCTCGAACCTTAGAGGCTTAGGCTATGAGCTCTTAACACTGACCAATCTACTAATTAGTAGGGGTCAAACGTCGATGGTCTTATATTAACCGAGCCTCCAAGCACAAGTGCGACTAAAGGCGACATCAAGTGTATCCTAACAGAACTTTCCTTTTGGACGAAAGATTAGATTCAAGTATTCTACTTAATGGATAAAGCTACCACCTATATCTAGTATGTGGTCATAAAACTCTAAAAAGAGTAGTTATAGTTTGACTAAGTTAGTTATAGTCAAACCTGAGTAGGTGCAAGCCAATAGGATGGACAAAGGATTAAAATGTTAAATTATAAAATAGTTACCAGTTTTTTTTTTAACTTTTATTTTTTACAAATAAATAAGAGTTGCAATTGAAAATAAATGTATGCCTCATGTATATGTATGTAATTAATCATAAGCATTAAAACAAAAAGACATTTTATCTACTAAGTTTTTTAATTATAAAATAAAATAGTTATCATGTTGTAAATAATAAAAAATTTTAGTAAATAAGATATACGCATAATGTGTATCATGATAACACATATAATATTATGGTCTAAAAGTGTCATATTTCGCAAATTATATATATAATACATAATATAAGCTATATATATATTTATAATTTACAACATAATCTACTATATAGATTATAGATCAAATCATATGAAATATAATTGATATTTGCATGGTGTAATATATAAATGAGTCTTATTACTAATAGATCTATTTAATGTTTCTAATAATTGATAGGTGAGATAATATAATAAGGAAATCACAAAACACCAAATATGCAAAAGAACTTTAATAAAAAATAAAATGATAAAGAAAAGACAAGGGAAAATAGGACAAAACATGTTTATATTTGCTATGAAAATAAATTATCGACAATAATAATAATAAAAAGACTGAATAGACTATCTATACTATAAAAATTTTCTAACCTAACTGCATATGAGAGTATTGATGGTTGCTTTCGTGTTCGTGTAATTGGGATGGTAAAATCTAGTACTTCAATGTTGAAAACCTTTGGATAACTCTTTATTTAAAAAAAAAAAAATAGAAAACACAAGTGAGAGAAAACCAACAACAAAATTATTTTTTACTAAAAAATTAGATTACTTATTAATATTTTCAAATTAATATAGAAGGTTATAAACTTATAATTTTAATGTTAGATTTTAGTAAATTTATATATATGTTTTTTTATTTCATTAATATACAGAAATACTTAGAATACACTAATCAAATTTTTTCCTTCAACTATTTTTTTCCAAAATATTAGTATATGATACATTTTCTTTATTTTTTATGGGGTATTTTTCTTGAATTTTGCTAACATTTATAAATTATTAAAGAGAAAGAAATTAATTATAAATTGGTAAGACAGGTTCTAGAAAGGAAACCAATAAATAATAAATTGATCAATATAATGTAAACGCATGGTACATGCATTTATTGCAGAGGGAAAAGAATATTGTGAATGAAGCCTAGAGTGGACCATAGCTCGCATTTATTGTAGAGTGTAATGGCATTTAGAGTTTGGGCCAAAATAATGGGCTGATGGGGGCCCATTAATGGATTATGAGCTATATTCTATTCTGTTATGTTCATAAACATAAAGGATATATAAGGTTTTCTTTTTTGGTTAGGGGACCAAGGTCCCTCCTTAAGCTCATCCTTCTAAGTCAGCATGTCTCACTTGAAAAAGTTAGCTATTTAATATAAATCCACATGTTAACTATTTGATATAAATCTCTTAATTTTAGATCAAGAGGACTCTTGAACAATTCAATATAGACTTTTAGGAAGAACTAAGAGAGTGAGAACTTATATACATAACAACTTTTATCGACTAAATCCCATTTGGTTTAAAGATGGAAAAAATTAGAAGGCTAGTGCTATGTTTCCTACCTTCTATAACCTTCTACAAACTTGAGTATTAAAGTGCCTTCACTAGGGTCACCCCTAGCACCACTTGATTTATGTTTATTACATGTGTAAACTAAGAAAACTCTTACATCAAAAGAAGACCTAGTGGGTTCAGTTCAAGAGTAGTAGATGAGAATCATAAATAAACAATTAGTATAAGTTTATGGATTCAAATGTAATGGTCATGTGCATACCACATGAATCCTGCACTACACTAAGCCTAGAAGTAGTAACGTAGAATGGTATGTATATGGCTTATTCGAAAAGAAGTAGATAAGGAAAATGAGTAGGTCATCTCAATTGACTTAAGTGCATTTATGTTAGATGAGAAGTTATCAAGCATTAAAGTCCTCTAGCAATAAGGAACATGATGCAATCTTGATTAAGCACAAATGTTTTACCTTTCAAAATTGGAATTCAATAAGGACTACAAGTATTCATAGAGTTCAGCCATTAATGTCATTGTAGACTCAATTTTATATCTATTTTCTAAGGAATATTTTGCATTTTTTTATGTATTTTAAAGGAATGTTACATGATATTTTTATTTAATTGGGTATTATTTTCATTTGAAGGATTTAAAAGGAAGAAGTAATGAATTGAAGATAATTGATTGTATGGGGAAGTTTTTGATGATTATTCTAGATTTAATCATTTATATGCACCAAGTAGAGACCTAAAAGAAGACTATTTATAAGTTATTGAAGGATAAAGTTAAATTAGTTAGAGAATTATCAAGAACATTAGGTATAAATATCGAAGGTATTTTGTCATGGTAAGAAAAAAAGTTTGGGGTACATCGTATTCTTCTCATGACTATCTTATTCAAGACTTTTTTTGTTACTTTAAAATTCTTTTCAAAACTTTTCACTTAGATTCTAAAATAGAACTTCATCTTCTAAAAATGACTTTTACAAAAATAGACTTTATTTTATTATTAAAGTACCTTTTGCTTGATTTTGAAAATTGCTTTACTCAGTTCTCAAAACACTTTATAGTCCATCTTGATTGCTTAATTTAGTTATGGTCCGAGAAGCTTGATATCTCTTTACGAATAATAACTTAAGGTTTTGAATGTTTATTAGACAATAACAAAATGATTAGAGTATAAAATAAATTACAGAACTTAAATAGAGATAAGGTTAAAGAGAAACGCACAAGGATATATAGTGGTTTTGGCTTGTGTGTCAGTTCACTCTTCCAAGCTTGGCCTAAGCTAACACGGTTCTATGACAAAGAGTCTTGCTTTCCCAAGTAATGTAATCAATCGCACAATCTCTCCAGCCTAATCTAAGTTAACATGGCTTTACGATAACCTTTGTCGTCTTTTCACTCTCACAACTATATAGGGATAGTTTACAACACAAACAATAACAAGGATTTATTAAACGTGAAATCTTGTAAGTATCAATGTAATAAAAATTACATACTAACTCCTAAAAGTAAGTATCGAAGCATGTTCTAAGTAAAGCTTCCGATAGCACTTTCTTCAAGTTCGAGTGAGCACAATTCAACACTTTTTAATATTAGAAGGCTCGTAAACCCTTTTTTAAATAGTACGAATTCACTCTTTTTCTTTTCCATATGTCATGTCTTGAACTTTGAATAGATCTCCAATTTATAGGCTTCAAGTTAACGACCAAGTTGTTTTCACAAGGAAAGGTTATTTTAAATTTTACTATTAGTGTTTGATAAATGTGTATTTTATACACATTTATCCTCTATTTATCTCATATTTCCATGCATATTTTAGTGCCTTTAAAGCAAATTTCTACTAAGAATAGATAAATTGCATGATCTTGGATCAATTGTGTTTAATATGTAAAATGTTGTTGAAAAGGACCAAAACAGGAGTTTGAATGGTTGATTTGAGCTTCCAATAAATTAGAGGAATTATGTTTTATTTTAGCATCAATTTGAAACCAAATTAGATACTACATAATCATCATATCAATATACCATATAGTATAACAAGACCCTAAGGCTAATTACCTAGGAAAGCTTACAATTATTAATACAAACTACACAGTTGACAAATCATTTAATACAACAAATACCATATCAGGAAATTATTATAAAGAAGTAACAATGCAAATTAAGAAACTAGATATAATAAAGAAGTAACAATGCAAATCAAGAAACTAGTATGATATTAATTAAATAATGTAAGCCAAAATCATATTAGAAGATTAATTAGAATTTTAATAAAATACATAAAATACATCTTGACCCCAAAAATTCACGTTATAACCAAATTCCTAAAATCATATCAGATCATACCAAAATCTCAGAAACCTTACATGGAATCAAAAAAAAAAATTATAACCCTATAATATTATATAAATTAAATTAAATTAAACTTAGATTACTGAAAATTCGAAACCTTAGAAACAAAAAAGGGGATCAAATAAAGATTCAATAGCCCTAAAATATCATATGAATTCAATAAAGCTTGGAACCCTAAAAGTAAATCGTATAGCAAAAACATATCACCAACAAAATGATCCTATAGCTTAATCAATTTGAACACCTTATGCTAAACAATTTATCTATTTGATTTCTAACATGCAAATCAAGACAGTGCATCCAAAATAATATGTATTAAGAAAAGAATAAGAAATAATTTCCAATAATTGAAAACTCCTAAAATTTTATCGTAAACTTATAAGTAAAACCTTAGACCATTTGGTTAATTTTAGAATAAAAAAATTTCGAACTAATATCAAAAGTCAAACTGAGTCAACACATAACATTAAAAGCCTTAAACTCGATTAGACAATCTCGAAAACAATAAATTGTTAAATAAATCACAAAAATAGAGTAAACTTTAAAATGTGAATCAGATATACAATATAAACCTCTAGATTTTATAATCTCACAAGTAAATTTTAAAGATAAAATTGAAATCAGAACCCTAAAAGTGAACTAGGACAATAACAAGCCCTAATAAAACTAGATTCGATGATCCTACGTTCGAAACCCTAAAACAATAAGACTAAGATAATCTTGGATTATAGACTAAGATAATGTGACACAACCTAAAAAGATCATATTCATAAAAAATTCACTCGTTTCGAACCTGAACAGGATTAGTTTTTAAAATCAAGGTCCTAACACACAAAACGGTGAAAACATTTCAACAATATATTCGAACTCGAAATAAGATGAGAATTCATAAAATAACAATTTTAGAATTTTTTTGGTTTTTAAAAATATCATATATCACCTTTTTACACTTATTTTCTTTATTACTAGTAATTTATTCGTCTTATTTACTATTCATTTACTATTTATTACTATTTACTACTATTCATCTTACTCTACTTTTTCTTACATCTATTCTTACACCTACCACTTGCATCTCTTACAATTATTTTTTCCTATAATACTTTTACTGCACTTTTTACTTAACTTCTCTAATACATTTCTATTGAAATTTTTTTTCTCTCTTTCTCCCCATTGCAAGTACATGGCAGCAAGCTGCCCCCTCTTTTCCTCTTTAACTTCTTTTTTTTTTTTTCCAATTGGTTTTCATTCTTTAATTCACCCACTTTTCCTCTATAAATACCACCACATACCCTCTCATTTTCACACTTTCTCCTTGCCATAACCAAACTCTTACAAATTGAAAACTTAAAACACTCTCTCCTCCTCTCTTCTCTTCTCTTTCATACCACCCATCTATGCATCATACACGCATACTATTTGTCTTCTCAAATTTTTCTTTCATCCATCTTCTATCTCACAAAAAACACTAAAACCTTCTTCCTTAGTTCATGTTAACATAACATGAAAATTATGTATATTTTATTTCCATATAAAATCCCCATGAGCAATGTGCTAAGGAATAGAAATATAGAAACTACATATTATTCATGTCTTGTTAACTTCATCATTCGTGTTTTCATTATGATGAGATGTTGTTTCTAATTTTAACTATGTATATGTTAGTAAATATATGCAATATGTATATCTATAGAGCGTAAATGCTCACTAATATAACTCTTTCTATTTCGTACTTTTTATTTCATGCTCTTACTTATTTCATGCTATTAAATAAGACTAGTCAATTTCTAGTCTTGGACTTGTCCAATTTCAAGTCAAAACAAAAATGGAACTTGTCCGAAAATTCTAAGGCTTCCATTTTATTTGTTTTGCTCATAATTATTTTGCTATCTAAGGCGAGTTGTCCATTTTTAAGTCTTGGGAAGCCTTGACATGAATCTAAGACTCCTATATTTTTCTTATTTTCTTGTTTTTCTTTATGAGACCTATCCATTTCTAAGTCCCAGGAAGACTTAAATAAAAATCTAAAACTTTCACAATTTTTTTTCTTTTTCTTTTTCTTAAGCTTTCTTATGCTTTTCTTTCTTTTTATAGAACTTGTCCAAATCTAAGTTCTGAGAAGTCTTGATAACGAACTAAGACTTCCATGTTTTGTTCTTATATGCTCATTTAATTTTCTATCTCTTTTATTTTCTACATGGATTTATTGTTCATCTTCTAACATAACTATAAGTTCATATTTATGCATGATCATAGAATGATATCGTTGTTTTAATAAAAATTTCAAAATAAAGTGAGTTATTTCTTTCATACATAGATAGGACAAAACTTTAAAGAGAAATGATTTTCAACACTCAGGAGGAATTTTCACAAAGACTTAAAATGATGGTTCAACCACATTATTTTCAAAATATTAAAATAAATTTATCATAAATTTGTGATGTTGATAATTATTTTTTATGAAAAATTTTCTTAAAAACTCATTTATATGGCTCATGCCAATACTTTGATAAACACTAAGAACAAAACAATTTTTTTCCAAGTCATGCTTAAAATCAACTCATTAGTTAAAAATCCACTTATAAATAAAATCGATATATAACATAAGAAATCAAGTTTTAAAAATTAATTTCATCTTTATGGGGTTAAGGAAAATATAGATAGTTATGATGAGTAGACACTCACTTGTCACAAACTAAAAATTTTGGTTATCTTCCAACAACTCAAAAATAGATTTTTGTAAATTTCACTTTTTAAACTTCTAAAATAAATTATTTTATGAAAAATCATTATTGGAGCAACATCACTAGAATCATGCATATAATATGAGTTTATGTCTATATTTAATGATTTTTTCAACTATATAAGTATCTTAGTGCTTGTTATAAAATAATTAGGCAATGTAAAACTTGGAAAAATACAAACGAATGGCTGGAATTTTCGGATCCATTATGTACCAACCCATTTCGAAACCTAAATGGCTTTAAATGTTAAAAAAAAACTTAGAAATGATATATCTTTTCGAGTAGGTAGAAAATGACATCTAATATGAGAAATTCCGAGTTAAAATGAGCAAGTTATGGCCGTTTTAAGTTGAAATTTCACATAATCCGAATTTTAACAAGAATAATGCAATAGAATTAGAAAAATTAAGTAGAATCAATATGAAACACTCATTTTGGGTATTTCTTTTGTTTAGGTGATAAGGACCAAGACTTTTTCTTTCTCGAAGATTATTTTGATTTATAAAGATCATCATGGCCAAGTGAGTTTTTCTTTACGTTTTATGTATTTGTGCATGTGCTTATATAATAGACTACTAGATTTCAGGAAAAGATAAAATTTAATATGCATATGGGATTATCATGGGGATGATGTATGTGAATCGTTATGTGTGATCAATGAATAATAAGCATATCGGAACTTGATTGATTGATTAATGTAAATTGCCTTTTATGTTTGATGCTATGTGTGCGAATATTTGTTGATTGCCTAAAATGAGATTAATTATGAATTGTGTTGGTCCCGAAAATAATCAAGAAGGGGGGTTGAATTGATTATTTCAAAAAATTAAAATTTTTGCCTTTTAAAAACAATCCCCTTTGTATTGAAGTTAAGAGAACAATATGACCAATTAAACAGCAATAAAATAAATTGTGGAAATATAAATAAAGAAGGGTAAGAAGATCAGGCAGATATTTATAGTGGTTTCGCCTTGTGCGTTAGTCCACTCTTCCAGCTCCGAGCCGGGGACCCCGATATCCTTCGGGTTTGTTCCACTATATCCAATAAAATCAATTACAAGCTTGTACAATTCTCTCTGCTCGATTCTCACAGCTATCCTCTAGCTTCAATCGATCTACAGAGTCTAAACTAGTAATTGAACTAACTCACTTAAAGCCAACAATAAGTTACTTCGTTTATAAAAGAATAAAGTGTAAAGATTGCAATAAAATTTGCTACAATTCTGCTCGTGGAAAGAAAATAAAGAAAGTGTGCTTTTTCAACTCTTAATATTTCTCGGTCAATGATTGAAGTCCAACAGCTCTCGGTTTTTGTTTTTTCTTGAACAATATTAAGTTCTGTGTCTCTTTCTTCTTTTATCTCTGTTCGCATATATGTCCTTCTATCGTTCAGAATTTTTTGTGCTTGAGATAAGATAGATATCCCAAAAATGTCGGATGGAAATCTGTAACCTCTTATCCTTAATTTAATTTTTCAAACGCTGCTGATATCTTTAAGAGAAAATCTCATTCTTCTTGTTTACTTCGGTTCCAGATTTGAATTTGAATCCTTGATATGCTGAATTAAGTTCAGATCTGCTTGAAATTCGTGATTTAAGATAATCCATTTGTTTTCTGTTTGAGAGCTTCTGATAACATTGATCTTGTTGGAGATAGATCTAGAGAATTGTTGCTGATATCACGGTCTTCAACATGATCTTCGTGTGTCATCTTCTTAAAGATAACATTGTTCTTATTTTAATTTTCTTAATAATACCCAATTCGAATTTGTTTTTATCTTGAGAAAAAAAAAAAACATAACTTTTCTGTCTTGAAATCAATCCATAGATAATAACCTATAACTTTGTCTTTATCTCCCGAAAACTTCTTTGATGAAGATAACCAATCCGACAATTGCTTTAATCCCCTAGGATATAATCCAACTTTAGTGGAACGGATAAGTATACTATCCGAATATAATTATTATCTCGGAGCTAGGTCTTCAAAATCATTGA
The DNA here is from genome assembly GCA_024138025.1 of Combretum micranthum. Classification (NCBI taxonomy): domain Eukaryota; kingdom Viridiplantae; phylum Streptophyta; class Magnoliopsida; order Myrtales; family Combretaceae; genus Combretum; species Combretum micranthum. The sequence goes on from JAMXBD010000174.1 coordinate 73,604, forward strand.
ACTTCTTCATAAAAAAAAATATAGATCTTGTTTGAGAAGATGAATAGTAACTATCTTTAACTCAGAATTACTGTTGAAAGTTCTTGAAAAATTCTGTAAAAACTTCTGTGTTTATGGAAACTAACTTCAATTCAGAATGGTTATTTTGAGTTTCTCCCAAAGGTTCTGTGAAAGGTTCTGTGTTGCTGGAAACGTGTTATACTTTAATTATCCTTCTGGAAAACATTATGTATGCCTTTTTCCTTTCTAAACAACATCCGAAATCATCATATCGTATAACAACTCTTGTTTACCATATCTAAAAACTTGTTTAGATATAAGATTTAATATCATTCAACCTTATATATTTGTTCAACAAATTCTTCAATATTCTGTATAAAGTTCCGAATATAATTCTACACACTAATAGAGTAGTTAGTTCTTTGAGCATTTTGTTATCATCAAAACTTTAGATATATAGAGAATCAACAAATTGGAAATTCCTTATACTTAAATTGATTATGCATGTCACTTAGAGAATCATATTAGCATTTTGCTATTATTCATCTGCGTGGGACTAGAAAAGTAAGTTGCTTAACTACATCTTAAAGAATTAGTACATTCGAGAAATACAACCTCATGGTGTAACCGAGTTAGATCAATTACTTTGGGTAAAGAAAACTCGAGGACTAATAGTACAATTGATTGAAACCTTAAGACGTGCACGCAAATTTTAAGAAGGTCATTGGACCCATTGGTCGTTGGACGTCTTTGGTTGTTGGACTTAGGGCTATGCAAAAAAACCAATCGAACCGTGAATATGATCGGACTGAACTAAACCGAAATTTTCATTCTTTTTTTAAACGGTTCAATTCGTGGTTCGGTTCGGTGAAGAGCAAACGGTTCGCGTTTGGTTCGGAACCATGAACTAAACCGTATGGTTTGAACCGAACCTAACCGTTTTATGTATTAAAAAAATTAAATATATTATTTTTACTCTTAATTGTTTTATGAATGATACATATCTAAATCACAAATCTTAAAAGTAATTAATTTTAAAAAACATTAATTGTTTTTAAGATTTGTGACTTATATATGTATCATTCATTAGAATAAAATTATATTTTTCATAATATGTTTTAATTGTTATGTTGTCTACAAATAAGATAAATTTTAGATTTTAGCCTCTAGTATTCTAACTCCTACATTTTTTTATATTTGTCTTACTAATTAATCTAATTTTATTATTTAGTTACTTATTGATTTATATAATTAATAATATGCCAGTTAAAAGCATACAACGAATTAAATTTTATGTCTTATATTGGGATAAAGTCTAGTATACCATTATAGTTCAAGATATTTTGAAAAAAATGAGACTAGTCACAATTATAATTTTATAATGGATGAAATACTTTCCTTCTATAAGTTTTCTGTGTTTATTTGGTAAATAATTAATTTAAAATATTGTTGTTTATATTTACATTAGCGATAAAAAATATGCAATTAAAGTTTTTTGATAAAATATATTTTTTATTTTATGAATAAAAACGGTTCAAACCACAAACCGAACCGTATCGATCCGTTTTTTTCAGTTAGAAAAAATTATGAACCGAACCATATGGTTAGGTTCGAATTTAACCAAAAAAAAACTGAACCGTAAAATATGGTGCAGTTCGGTTCGAGGTGCAAACCGAACCGAACCGTACTGTACACACCCCTAGTTGGACCCATTGAAAGCATTCCCTAACCCTTGATGTGGAGGGCATTAATCCATTCTACATATTAATCTAGATAGTCGTATGTATTTTTTTATCATATGAATCTGGGCATTAATCCATTCTACATATGGTTGTTACATTTCATATGCTTGCTAATGGACTTGTTTGATTGATTTGTTAATGGGTAGATTTGCATAAGGAATATTCTCATTAAGCTAGTTATACTTACCCCCTAATAGTTTATTTGTAGGAAAATCATAACACTGAGATTGAGATAGGAACCGAGTATAGAGCATGCCCAGGATCAAGTTATGATAATTAGAGGATTAAAATATCTATGGACTAAACTTAGTTAAGCGAAAAGACTTAAAACTTGACTTATTTCTTTTGTAATCTCCTTGGATAGTGGATGATAGATAACTTAAGTTGCTTTACATTGTTTCAACTTTAGTAGAGTATCCGATTCTCTATGGTCCTCGTGATTTATGGAAATATCGGTATTTAAAACTATTTTTCTAAATATATACATGTATAACATATTGAGAGAATAAGCAATTAGAGTCTTTCCAATCTCTAACTTATAAGGCGGTCTTCATCTTATGGGTGCACACGTGATAGACGACTATTAGAATAAACCTATTAGGTCCTTATTTGGGGTCATGACACCAACCAACTTCACAGACCTAAGACAGTTGTTGCTTAGCAAGCAAAAAGAGAGAGTAATCAAGTTATCTACATTTACAACCCTCAACGCAGAGCTATGCAAATGGGTCATGCAGGCCAACCCGTCCCATTCTGCCCCGCCTAGCTTTAGCCCATGGGTTATGCGAGCCAACCGACTTTGCCGGCATTACTTTGCAGGAAAAATTTTTTTGCCCAACCCACCTTGCGCAGGTGGTAGGTCATGTCGCCTACCACGAACCTGTTAATATATTTTTTTATGAAAAAATTTATAAGAATTCAAATTCAAATTTAAATGTAAAATTTTAATAATTTAAGTGTATGATATATTTATTTTTATTTCACTAATTACTTATATACTAATCATAAATGGTAATCGTGTATGAAAAAATTATATACTTCTATTTTGAATTTTTTTATCTTAACATAAAAAGATTTATTTTAACTAATAGAAATTAGAAATCCATTCTAATTTTTTTCTTGGTGTGATAAGGAAAAATACATCATGAAAATTATCAATTGATATTGAGTTGCTTATTTTAAATAGAAGCATCTAAATATCTAATAAAATATAAAGAAAATATATTGATAGAAGGACTAATAATATAATAGTTGAAAGTTTAAACATAACACCCATAAAAATTATATAATCAACATTCAACAACTAAATAATGGAAAAGTGAAGTGAAGAGAAGAGAAGGAGAAAATGAGGGTAATGTATTAGGTTTTTTTATAATATTTATATTTCTCTTTTTTTTTTAATTTTTTTGAGTTACGGGTTTGTAGGCAACCTGACCTACGATAAGTGGCCACTTTAAAACCCCCGGGTTTGCGAGGTGGGCCATTTTTCGCCTGCACATTAAACGGGCTAAAATTTTTAGCCCAACCCGCATCTTTTTGCGGGTTATACGGGCTAGCCCGTGTAATTCGCCCTACATGCACATCCCTACACTCAATGTGACCAGCCTTTGAGCAAGCTATGATGACCAAGTTCACAATTGACCTGATCTCCATGACTATCATACAACTCAAGCTCCATATCACCTTTCCTCTATACATCTATCCATACTTTTTTATCATTCCCATATGTTGGTCCCCAAAAGATTAACCAGGAGGAGGGGGAGGGGGTGAATTGGTTTTCCAAAATGAAAATTTAATCTTTTCAAAAACTTAACCAAATTCACAAACTTAGTTAATCAAAAAAAATGGCTTCTTAAACTTGATGGAAAACAACAAACTTAATAAACAACAATTAATTCGAATACAAACAGATTCAAGAATCACGGTTTGATTATGATTAAAACCAAAATAAACTCCCAGATATTTAGTCTTTGAATTAGTCTCTATTTGGTTAATTCACTTCCAGTTACACTATGAAATAGTTTATGAATTTAGAGCACAACTTAAATAAATAATAAAAAAATATACGAAAATTTAAAAGATAGGGTAGAGAAGATTGCAAAGCTATTTATAGAGGTTCGCCTCGAGCGTTAGTCCTCTCTTCCAGCAACAAGCCGGGGGATCCGATTGTCTTTACTAGTATGTTCCGCTATCCAAAAAATAAATCAAGTTACAAGTTGTCTTTTGCCAAAACACTTGGCTACAATATGCATTCAGCTTGATCCTCCTAGCTTCCACAAGCTCCAATCAATTCTACTGAGCCTACTTGTAACTCTTAATTTCACATAAATTGTATAAAACAAATATGTAGGAAAAGAATAAAATTCCTTACAAATTTCGATCAAATAGAAACAATTGAAAGAGATTGAATTTAGCGCAATGAAACTGGAATGAGTATTTGTTCTTCTGTTTTGAAGACTCTTTCTTTCGTGAAAATGATGTTCTCGTATTTGATTTGACTTGAATGAATATCTTATATTCTTGTTGTCTCCAATGGCTATAAGAGATGGATAAATTTGTTCTTGATTTTTTGCTTTGACTTTGGATAAGCCTTGTTAGTCGTTTTTCATCTATAGCTTGGATAGACTTCACTTCCATAAATGTCGCTGGTCATCTTCATCTGGTAATGCAGCTCTATTTAAATGTTCAGTTTTGAAATATCTTTGTTGTAGATATCCAAGAAAGATTGATTACTTTGTTTCCATTAAAATATCCTACGAAAATAGCATATTGATATTAATCTATTTGAAATATGAATTTCCCAGTTCTTGGATAATCTTGTCTTCGAAAAATATCTCTCATCAAATGGTCTTCTTATATAATGTCACGAGACAATAAATATATCCTAAATCTGAACTTCCAGACGTGGTTATTTGCATTGTCCAAACTTTAATCTTCAAGGAATAATCCTTAATCAACTTAAATCCCCTTTGATAATTGAACCAACTTTGTGGAACATTATGAATGCATTATTAAAAAACATTCACTTTGATGCTGGGTCTTCAATTTATATTCCTTAGAAAATCATTCGTCCTTCATAATCGTGATTTTTACATATCTCAAAAACTTTATAAATTGCCTTCTAAAACAGCTTCTGATCGGTATTCAATCCTTCATAGTATTATTACTTTTTGAAACATTTTCTGATCGATATACAACCTATTGTAAAACACTGATTTTCGTTCTGAAACATTCTCCGAAAACTTATTTGTGTGTGAAAACCATTGTTAAACATTCTCTGAAACACTTTCTGAGTTGTGTCATTTATAAAAATTTTACTTGATTACTGCACGCTTAATGAATTGTGTTAATACATACTTAACACTTTTTGTTACCATCAAAATCATCATTAAGAGAAACCAACACCATACTTTTTGCTTAATTCAAATACTTTATATATAGATATCATTTTCATCTTCACTTTGGGGGTCAATCATTCTTCCATTATGTCATTCATGTACTCCATTTCTTCATCATCCATCATCATATTTACCTCACACCACCTCATTTACTAACCTTGACCTCATCCCATCGACCTTGACCTCATTTCACCTTACCATCTGACATAGTTTATTATGAATATTCTCAGTGGAATGGATCCAGAATTATATTAGGAAGACATTCCTCACATTTCAGGTGTACTCTATCCATTTTCTATTGTTATGGATTGTGTTCAGAATGTTCTCATTAATGAAATTCCACTTTTCAGTATGGGCTAGATTTATCTAGTGGGGTTATGTGATGGTTTATGTATTTCCTAAGCAGTTGATTAGTAATTTATAATGGGTTTTGTTGATTTGAAACCTTGATTATTTCTATTTTAATGTTTGCAAGGTTAAAAATTTGTCTATGAATTTCTCATTAATTAGAGCTCAAGATACTTGAGAGGGATTCAAGAGCTTGATTGGAATAGAAAACACAACTTTGAAACTGACATAGACACATGTTGTTTCAACTCGAGTTGTAGAGCTCACATTCTTAATGTAGTTGAAATTATGGTTTATTGACATGGATAGGTGCTTGAACCATAAGTTCAATTAGAATAACATGGCTTGTGAGAGGAGTGTGTTATTTAACCGATGATACTCAAGAGGGATATCCATATTATAGTTAGAGTTTTGCAACTCGAAAGGGAAGCAATCTTATTAGTTTAATCAAAATCCAAATGAACAAACCTGATTATAATTACAAAGCAACGAATGGAAATCCTAATCAAAACCATTACATAGTCCCACACCTATTTTACTGATGGAGTTTCACCTAGTATTTTTAGTGTTAGATTAGTTGTAATTCACAGTGGTGGAAATAGCTTAATTAGTTTAGAAATCTCAAACTCTATTTCGGTTATCTAGGTTAAAAATCACTACAATCTAGTACTTAGTCAATAAGCTCTCTGTGGATTCGACCCGGTACTTACCTATTTTTATTATTGTAAACGCACCTTGTACACTGACCAGTAATTTTATACTGTAAAAAAAGTCTTTCTAATGAAAAGCATATCAGTGTGATCTTTGATTTAATCTACCACATTTGAATTTCAAAAAGCTTCCTTAACAGTGTAAACATAGTTGTTGGAAATCTCTAGTGAAACTTCAAATCTCAACAATAAGGCAAAATATAATTTTGTTGTTATCTTGTCAGTTTTGAAATTTGCCTTCCAAAAATAGAAGATTCATATTGATTAATCTTCCTATATTGGCATTTCTTATGCTTGGAACATGTCTAGGTTCATGCTTTACCTTCAAAATATTTTTAGAACATATATTCAATTATTTTCGACCAGCCAAGCAAATATTATCAATTTTATATCAATCTTTAAAAGCAATTCATTTCCCCATAGTAAAAATAATTTCAAATATTATTGAATTAATTTCCTCTTGGATTAAATCCACTTTAGTGGAACGATCAAATATATTTTCTTAATCTATTAATCCGTGGAGCTAGGTCTTTAACATCTTCAATTGACATAATTATGAAAAATTCATCCGTTCAATTTGTGTTATAATATACAGCTTCTAAAATCTAGGTTTTGAAAACTTTATATATATTGTTAAGTCTCCTAGTTTGGTTTTGATGATAACAAAACATGTATAAGTGTTTACTAACAAATTTATTAAGTGTGCAATGCTTAAGTATGATAAAAGGTTTATGAAAATATTTTTCAAAAGAGATTCAACTTAGAAAGTAATTCAGAGTATGTTCAGGAAAGATTTTCAAGAACAAATGAATAGTCAGAAGGTAACTCATAAGTTAAATCGCTGGTTTACAAGACCTTTATAACAGTCAAAAGGTAAACCAGATAGTAAACCTGCAACACACAAAAAAGCTGCAATATCACGAATAGAAAATTTGCAGATCAATTTTTCTTCAATTAATTCATTGATTTGAAGACCTAACACCAAAGTTGAATGTATTTGGGTAGTCCATTCAAATGTTCCACTAAGTTGGTTTAAATATGCAAGGGGATTCAAGTTGATATTGAATTAAAAGTGTTATTCTTGAAGATTTAATCTTTTGACTGCATGTTCAACTTTAACCTTTTAAGACATTCAAGATCAATTTCGTTTTACAAGTTGGAAATCAGTTCAAGACTGTCACAATGAAGATCTTTGTCTTTTAGGACGTGTTTTAACAAGACAATGAATCCAAAATCACGAACTTTAAGGACAGCAAGAATAACTTAAAATTAAGAGAGTTAAAGATAGCTAGAGGATTTCAAAATCACGAGATTTATGGGATATAAGGATATGGGATACAAATTTTTTTTCAAATTGAACAATATCAGATGATGTTTATCCTCAAGTAGACGAAATTTATAGGATCTTCATCAACAATCAAGTTTATCTTTACAAGCTGGAAATTTTCGAATTTGAATAAAATAATGAACAGTGTGATTTTGTCCTATCTTCAAGGGATTTTGATACGATATTTTTAGAGGATAATTTGAATTGATAAAGTTTAAATCTTCAAGACTCATCCACAACAAGATTAATATCTTCAGCAGTTGCACAAAAATAGGATCAATTTCATTGCTATCCTAACCGTTGGAAAAACTTGAAACAAATATCACAGAACGTTGGAGAAAATCCTGGAACAAAAACTTATCTCAAATATTTTAGCCGTTTGAAGATTGAGAATGTATATAACAGAGGTTCAAATAAGGAACGTGAGTGAAGAAAAAAGAAAGAAGCAAGCATTCTAAGTTTGCAAATTCCATCAATTTGGGAAAAATACTATTACTCTAATTTTTCTTTTTTAAACAAAATTTGAGAGGAACCTTTCACTCTTTATTCCTCAATTGCTTGTGATTTGTACTTTGTGTGAGATTAAGAGTTACAAGTAGGCTCAATAGATTGATTGTTAGTTTGAGAAAGCTTGGAGAATCAAGCTGAGTGCATTGTAGCCAAGTGATTTGGCAAAGACAATTGTAACTTGTTGACTGTTGGATATAATGGAACATACCGGTGTGGAATATAAGGTCCCCGGCTTGGAGCTGGAAGAGAGAAGTGACGCTCGAGGCGGAATCTCTATAAATCGATTTTGCAATTTCTTCTATCTTATCTTTTAATTTTGTGCATGTTTGATTGTTTGCTTGAGTTATTTTCTTTAATCAGAAACTAAATAAAAAAGTAACCTGAAGTTTATTTTCTTCAATCAGAGACTAAATTAAAGAGTATTTTGGAAGCTCAACTTTAAGCTTTTGCTTAACTTAAGTGAACTTGTTTTTTATCCAAATTTTGTTTAACTTTACTTGCAATTAAGTTTACTGTTTTCAAATAAGTTCAAAAGCCATTATAACTTGATTAACTAAATGGTATGAATTTGTTTATGTTTTGAAAAAAGTGAAACTTTTATTGACCAACCAATTCAACCCCCCTCTTGATTATTCTTTCGAGACCAATATATGTATATATATATATATATATATTCAAATTTAAGATAATTACTTCTATATTTTATTATTTTTGCACACTTGACAAATATTTTAGAAACATTTTATTCCTTTTGTTATCATCAAAACTTGAAGGGATAATATCATGCATAGTACTTGAACTTTGGAAAAATATGCAATTTGGTACCTAAACTTTAAAATTAATCAATTTAGTATTTGAAAAACTTTTAAGTTGATAATTTTAGTACCTAAAAGAACTTGATGGAGGTACTGTTGGCGTGCACCCAAAGTTCTTTCAATTACCAAATTGATCAATTTTAACGTTTAAGTATATAATTGCATATTTTGTCAAAGTTTAGATACCATTCATGATATTATCCTAAGCCTTAATGAGGGATATCAACAAATCATCTCTATTAGAAGAATAAATCAGTTTTGATTTATAAAATAGGTTTATTCTTTTTGTCTCTTTCCTTTATTATTTCTATTATGATTTTGACTATTGATTATGTAATATAGATGACTCTAATGAGTGAGTAATTGTTTAATACTTAGGTATGAAATCCTTATAGTAACTACGTGATCAAGAATGCTCTAAATCAATGAATTAACTATTATTCTAGTATATTATTTATGGTATGTTTATTAACTTGTTCTTTTTCTTTTTTATTATTATTTGTGTGCAGGTAAGTAAGGTTAGATATTATATATAGTGGATAGTATTTTATTTATATATATAAGTCAATATGTATAATTAGACAAAGTTGCATGCAATCCTGAGTATAAGATGGCATAAATATGCTAGATTGGAGTCAAATCTATAAGACGAATTCACAAATCAAAATAAATTAACTAGTGAGTGTGTTAATTGACTAGAATAATGCATCTAAATTAGTTAATTAAAAAATTTCCAATTAATTGATAGAAACTTAGTGGTTGTGGATTTAAGCAATTTTTACCATAGTCAATAATAGAAATTTCAATGATTTGGGATAGTGGAATAAGTAAATTGAATATAATTTATTAGTTATATACATTCACAATGCTCATATATGATTTGGTAATTGATATTAGTTATGATATAGTTGAAAATATCATCATCATCATCTTAATTATTTAGGCTAGATCATAAGGAGTTAGGATATTATTAGAAATTATGTAAATTCTCTCCCTATTTATTCAATCCATATTAATCTAATTGTTATGAATAAATAGGTGCACTTACCTGGTGATAAAGTGTGAATCAATATATTGCATTAGATATACAAATGATTAAACTTTGTTAAGTTATATAATTTCATATTACATTTATAACAACCTTTGGTCATTTAATAAATTGCGTTGACAATTGACGACAAAGATAAATCTCTCTTAGTATGTGTTTGAGCTTTAGCTTGATGGTAGAGTATATTGAATCTGGACCTTTATATTAATGGGTTTACAACACAATAAAAAGGTCAAGGGGCACCAAGGGGTGGTCTAATGCGACCACTCCAAGGATTAAGTTAGCAACGTATATAAAGTGAGCAAAATAACAGAGTAATGAGCAGATGTTACCATACTTGTCCTGTGATATACCTTTCGGAGGAATATTTATAGACTGTTATAGTTGGCTATTATTTGTTGGCAGACATGGTGGAGATCGTCAAAATTACTTACATAATAGCCCCATAGCCTCTAAGTAACATTTAGCGAACGTGGAAAAAGGGGCCGACATAACCCAAGTAAGGGAGGGAGGTCGAGTGGTGTAATCCAACCGAATGTAACTTATCTAATTGAATGACTCAAAAATGGTTAAGCATGCTTAAGTGGGTTGGCAATGCAACATGCAACTATGGGCTAATCCATACCTTAGATGGATTAGCCCAAAATTGAGGAGCTTTTTGTCTAAATAGGCTTGCCAACAATGTGTCAATCATATTGAAAAATGTTGGAATTAGATAGGCTATCTGTAAAGGGCCAATTCTAATATACGCCATTTGAGGCAATCATATAATTTTTTCTTATTTATATTAATATATGAATTGCACTCATAAGACCTTGTTATCTTTTTTTTTTTTTTTTTTTTGTCAAACTACTTGGTATCCAATATCATATTAGGTGCTGACTAATTCTGATTTGAGCCGAGTAGGATTGATGAGTGTCAAAAAACCTTTCTTCTTAGTGCTTAATTGGGCATATTTGTGATGTATTTCTTGTGATTTAATTAAGAAAAAGATACTTAACTGCTTAAATATTAATGTTAGGTCTAAAAGAAGATATTTAGAGGATTTGAAGATGATTCAAGCAAAATCAATGTGAATTTGACAAAGTTTTGGTTAAGAGCTAAATTTTGCACATGTACTACCTTGTGTATGCCCATGCTGGAGGCAGGGAACAAACTAATGGGCTTTCAAATTTCTATCCCTCCTTCAACACAAGCAAGGAAGATGATAGGGAACAAACTAGAAAGCAAGAAAATTTGTGCCCTTGCTCAATCACGATCATATAGAAGCTAGGGAAGAGAGGAAAAATGCAAAAATGAAGCTTCTCATTTCTATCATGCCTTCACATGACTGTGCACACTAGGTCATGCATAGTGTAAAGTTCCAATGTCGGTGGAACAAAATTTTAGCCCTCCCCCGAGCATGGTCATGCAGGGTAGGTCGCGTAGCCCTATTTCCATCCTAAACTATAAATAGTCACATTGTTTTCGTATTTGAAAAAAAATATTCAAACATTCTCAAGCCATGGGAGAGAAAAATTACGAGCTTCAAGAGGAAAAATGTAAGGATTTCATTGGAGATTACAAAATATCTACAAGGGTTTATTCTTTTCATCATTATTACTTGTTATTCCTCTAGATTCTTCCTAAACCATGTGATTAAATTGTTCATTGATTGACATAAAGTTTATATCTTTGTATCTATTCATTTGTATTTATTGTTTTGTGATTAATTTATATACATAATTTATTGTTAGATAGAAAGAGGTTTCATATAATTGGACGAATCTTCATGAATAGAGAAATTGCATGTTTCACCTAGAGGTAGGAAAACTTCCATTTTTTTGTATAAAACATTAAATCTTCTTTGGAACTTATGATCTTTAATGCGATCTTATATGATATTAGTGAGAGAAAGGTGTCCACTATCTCATGTAACGTTAGGAATTAATTAACTCGAGGGAATAATTAGTTTAATTAAGAATTCTTATAGTGCAAAGCATAAATAATTTGCTAATCGATATTTTATTATAACAAAACTAAGGTTTAGGATGGATCAAGATAAATGGTATGTTTTGTGATTGATTGCATCTTTTGAAAGCACTCATAATTAATTCTTAAATCTTCTAAATTGGTTAATCAAGTAATTTAGATAATTGATTATCACCTTAAGAGTTAGGTTAGATAATAGATAATAAGTAATACTAGTATTTGTTTTCAATATTTTTGAGGATGACACCCCCTAAATCTATACTGCATTAGATACATACACTTGCCTAGACTAGCGCGCATCAAGGACCACAAAAGCAGCGAAGTTCTCTCTACTGAGTTTTAATATAGTTGCATTCTTAGGACTTGAACTTAAAACCTCTAGTTAAGTTAGAATGGCACAATACCAACTGCTCTAAACGTTTGGTGGTATAAAACCTTGTTATCTAGCTTACAAATTAAGCAAAATATTCAGTAAAGTAACACTAGTCCTCTATAATTAATCGTTTGATCTAAACTCTTTTAATTACTATTCTACCATCTTTTTCGACAACCAGTTTAGCCGACAAGATGTATTATATTGCAACATAAGTCAAACCCTAAACTTTCCCAGAGTCGACATGGGCTATTGTTGAAAATAGGACTTTTCTTCCTAGAAAATTTTAACTCAACGGCATGGTTTATTCACCATTAGCTTTTGATGGATCGTGACTTTAAAGCACAGTTTTCTCGCAAAATGTTGCAGTGTTTTTCAATTGTGTTGACTTTAGATATAAAAATATATAAAAAAAAAAAATCCACACCATGTGAGTCGACTTTTTTACTGTTTTTTGATTTTAGAATCTGCAATTTTATTTTTATTCCAAAATCGAGGTTAGTACATAGTAATGAAGAATTTAATCAGAAATTAAAACATTGCTTTAGTAATGAATAATTTTCTGAAATTGTATTTTTTGTTATTATTTTTAAATAATCTATTTAACTCTTTTTTTTTTTTTTTTAATTATATAACATATGTGGAGCCCATCGCTGCGGGCTGCCCAGATGCACTGCTGGCTTTCAGCCATCGCTTTGGTCGTTCTCTTTTATAGGGCTTTTGTCTTAAGCAAAGAGAGAGAGAAAGAGAGAGAAAGAGAAAGAAAACCAAGGAAACCACAGAGAGAGAGAGAGAGAGAGAGAGAGAGAGAGGAGAGAGAGAGAGAGAGGGTCTCAGTTGGTTCGATCACACTGATTGACGGGGGGAGAGAGACAGAGAGAGAGAGAGTTCTTATTCAATTTAGTTTCCAATCTTCTTCTTCTTCAAGATCACAAAAGACCCACAAGATTCCGAAAAGGAACAAAATTTGAACTTTTTCAACTGAAAACCCGACATTTCTTATTATCCATATAGTCCTTTTTGATTTGACGGATCTATACTAAACCCACATGCTTTGTTCTGTTTTCTTTTAGATCTCAATCCTTTTCCTTGCTCTCCATCAAACGTCTCACCACCAAAACTATCATATCCACCTATACCTTTATTATTGTACTGTAAGTTCGAATTCGAGTTACCTCTTTTTGTTGTATGTCTAGATTTATTTTATTAATGTCTGAGTGTTCTTTGATTTTTCTTGTAGTTTTGTTATTGGGTGTTTTTAATTTTCTGTTTCAGTAATTGGGCAAGTGATTATGTGGATAAAGTTTAGGTTTATGATCCACGTCGTGCCTTCTTATGCTGATTTGTTGAGTTTTTGATTTTTGTGTAATAATGGGTTTTCAAATTTAGGACTTGATTTTCAGTAATTGGATTGAATCCATATGAAGGGCGTGTGCTTTTTATAGTAATCACATGAGGTTACTGTTGTAATTATTGGGTTTAGATATTTGGGGGGTTTAATGGTAAATGTCATTGATTGGATTCCACATGAAAGATGTGAGCTTTTATGATAATCACATGATCCCAGTAGTTGATTTTGTGGAGACAGTTATGCTTTTGTTTTGCTTAATCCATGTCCTATGTTTGTTATTGTGAACCATGTTTCATTTGCAGGCAATTGAGTTTATTGTTGGTTTTTTGGGGGGGTTATATTGCATCCAAGTCGGATGTTGAGCTGGAATTGAGGGCTTGCTTGGTGAAATGAGGGATGTTATCGAGGTTGATAAGCTTTCTGAGGGCCTGCTGGCGGCCGTCCTCGGACCGATATGCTCACATGGGTTCCGATGCTGGAGGACGCCAAGATGGGCTGCTTTGGTACAAAGATACTGGGCAGCACTTGATCGGTGATTTTTCTATGGCTGTAGTCCAAGCCAATAATTTACTCGAAGATCAGAGTCAAATTGAGTCTGGCTCTCTGAGTTTGCTTGAGGATGGTCCTTGTGGCACATTTATTGGTGTATATGATGGTCATGGTGGACCAGAAACGTCTCGCTATATCAATGATAATCTCTTTCAGAATCTAAAGAGTAAGGAACCTTTTCTTATTAGTGCATGTGGTTCAATGCGATGAACTTGCATTGCAGCTTCAACAAATCTGTACCTTTGTATAGCTACGTTTCATTAAGGTCAATCCAACAGTACTTATTAGTGAAGTGGCTTAATTCTTTCTAAATAATTGTCTATCTCATACTCTACTGAGCTTGGAAATTGAACCTAATGTGGCTTATGGTCGTAGTTTTGGTAATAATTCTATGTGTTGCAGGGTTTGCGACAGAGCAGCAGTCTATGTCAGTGGATGTTATCCGCAAGGCATATCAAGCAACAGAGGAGGGGTTTTTCTCTGTGGTAACAAAACAATGGCCACTGAAGCCGCAGATTGCTGCTGTAGGATCTTGCTGCTTGGTTGGTGTGATAAGTGGCGGGAGTCTTTACATTGCCAACTTAGGTGATTCTCGTGTTGTACTTGGAAGGCTTGTCAAGGCAACTGGCGATGTGCTTGCAATCCAGTTGTCTTCCGAGCATAATGTTGCCATTGAGGCTGTTCGACAGGAGATGCATTCTTCGCATCCAGATGATCCTCAAATTGTAGTTTTGAAGCATAATGTGTGGCGTGTGAAAGGCCTCATACAGGTATTGGAATTCTTTTCTTATATGAATTGATATGCTATTGTTGGCAAATTGTGTGTGCTTGATGCTTCTATTTATTTTTATAGAATGTGGAAAAGAATCGCTTGTTTACTTTTTTTTGGTCTATTAATTGCTTGTTTACTTTATTAAATGAATAAGACCGTAATAGAGTTACTATTCCTAAAGAATGGAATAGAGCTATAATAGTATTTCTATTTGTTAACTTTTTATTTAAATGAAGATATTTTTGGAAAATATTTACTTCAACATTAAATTGATATTTATAAGCTTGAGTAATGAATCACTATTCAATATTTTTTATAATTGAAATTTCGACTAAATGCTGTAAATAAAGCCGTAATGGAATTCTTATTACAATGAAGTAAACGTGTACTAAATTTGTTATGAATATTATTCTGCAAGGAAGTTGTTCATTTTGTGGGTATAGCAGTGTTGGAAATTAACATAACCCAAAAACTGTTGAAAGTTATATTCTCTTAGAGGAATTGATTAGAACGAGACTGGCTAGATTTACAGTGATCAGAATGTAAAGGTGCAGGGATTCAGTGATTGTAAAATATATTATGTGTAACAAGTGAGTCTTTATGAGAGTTCATCTTTCCCCCAGTGATTGCTGAGGCTTTTTTATCGACATCAGGACATTGTATATATGGGACTTATTCTCTATTATATTTCATACACG
This sequence comes from Combretum micranthum, assembly GCA_024138025.1. Classification (NCBI taxonomy): domain Eukaryota; kingdom Viridiplantae; phylum Streptophyta; class Magnoliopsida; order Myrtales; family Combretaceae; genus Combretum; species Combretum micranthum. The sequence goes on from JAMXBD010000174.1 coordinate 89,216, forward strand.
GGACTTATTCTCTATTATATTTCATACACAGCACAAGGTACTCTGGCACAAGGTTTATCCTTGATTTTGTTACTGTACTGAGGTAAGATGAACACAAATATCAATCCCATGTCTAGGAGACTAAGAATCTAGGAATATGTGATCTGTAATGTGGCATGTCTGGATTTTCTTATACCCTTCCCATGTCCGTATAATGGAGTTGCTTACTCTCTCAAAATATTTCTAGTCATTAACTTGTATGAATTTTTGCAAAGTGTCATGGGCAACTTCATTTGCATGCATGGCAGCTCACCTCTTCTATTCTGGTGGTTCTGCTGTTTGAATATAAAATCTTTCGCATTAGAGATTCTGACAGATTCTTGTTGCAGGTGTCTAGGTCCATAGGTGATGTATATCTGAAGAAGGCTGAGTACAATAGAGAGCCTCTCTATGCCAAATTCCGTCTTCGAGAACCTTTTAGAAGGCCAATTTTGAGCTCAGAACCATCAATAACGACTCTGGATCTCCAACCCCATGATCAGTTTCTTATATTTGCTTCTGATGGGCTGTGGGAGCACCTTAGCAATCAGGATGCAGTCGACATTGTCCAAAATCACCCCCGCAATGTAAGATGCTGACAAAAGTTTGTTGTTCTTATTTTTGTTTTTAAAGCTAAAACTTATTTCTTCAGCAAGGAATTTTTCATTTTAAATATTGATGCTTAGTCTCCAAGTTCTCTTGTACACAGTATTGCCACATTATACTGATGTTTTGCTCATGTCGTAGTGCCTCAATGTAATTTTTTTAATCTTTTTTTTTTAATGTTTATTCAATGAAAATGCATAATGATACTTGATAAAAAAGGCTAGATGGTAATGAGTACCAGATGCTTATTGTTTTTGTCAAGAGGTGATCATTTAATCTTCCTTCTTTGACATGCTTCCATGGAGAGGATTTTTCACAATTGTCTGATTATTATGAGTAGTGTATAATCACGCTATTGGGTGTTCGCAAATGATATGTTTGATTGCTCATCTTTTCAGCATGTGTTTACTGTTTAGTATGTATGTTTGTGGGTTGTGCAGTGAGGGTTTCTATTGTGCACATCTTTGTAGTCAGCATTTGATGGTGACTTTCATGTTATAGCTATTGCTTACTTTGAAAATGACCTTGATGATGATCATGGAGAAAAATATCGAGCAGCAATAGTCTATAAATTGTAGGGGGGTGAGGCTTGATTCTGCTTTTTCATACCATGTCTTTGACAGCATAGAGATTAGTTTGAGTTATGCAGATAGTAGTAAACAACATAACAAAGGAGGGTAGGGCCTGATTCCAGCAGGCTAAAAACCTATATGTTATTTTTATTTTATAAATGCTTTCTTCTTAGAGGTTTTCTCAGAGTAGATGATTGTTTCATCGTCAAATGGCCTATTTTTAGTGTTCCAGTAGGACAGTTTAAGCAGCTGCAATGTTGTGTGTAAGCATATTTATGTTTTTGGATCATTTTCAGTTAAGAATGTAAGCAAGATATTCCTGTTGATTTGTTCCATCATAGGAGATCAATGTGTTCAATAGATAGGTATAGGAGCAACCATAATAAATCACAGAAGATATTGCCTTATAAGATGGATGGATCTATCCTCTTGGTCTTTGTTCAAGTGACTTGTTAGGGACTCTAAATAGTAGTTTATGTTTGGCTTCTTTAGGGAATTGCTCGAAGGCTCGTGAAAACAGCATTACAGGAAGCAGCAAAGAAAAGAGAAATGAGATACTCAGACTTGAAGAAGATTGACCGTGGTGTCCGCCGGCATTTCCATGATGATATCACAGTCATCGTTGTATTTCTTGACTCAAATCTAGTTAGCAGAGCCAGCTCAACAAAAGGCCCTACTGTTTCCTTGAGGGGCGGAGGCATCCACCTGCCTGCAAAAATTCTCACCCCACTGGATGTTAGTAACACCTGATACTATCAGCTTCTTATCCTACTGGGACGGTACCCTAGAATTTTGTCGTGCGGTCATTACATGACATGGACAAGGTGCTGTTTGATTTTTAAATTTGTTGGTGTATAATCTAATATTTAACTCAAGACTCTATTTACCTCGGAAAGAAAATGGAAAAAATCAGGAGGAAAGGACTTGAAAAGGGGCATGACAAGGGGTTCTTTCTCAGGATCAGTCATTTACGTGTTCAATTTTTCCTTTATTTATGATTTTTCCATTCTGTGAATTAGATGACAGCGGATCTCTGAGATTTGATGTTCTGTTTTCCAGTTAGTAGAATTAATTAAAAGTAGCTCTCATTTGTAATGCTAGAGAAGGAAGATGACCATGTATATGTGAATGCCAGTGGGTTTGGATGTGGTTGATTGCAGATTTCATGCTGACAAGGTATTTGTGGAAGTAGGGTAATTTTTTTGGTTCAGTTAGTAATCCATGTGGACAACTTTGCAGTGTGGCCCGCTTAATATGACACATTTGCTGCCGGCTACATAAATGAAATGTTTTTCACGGTTCAACGACATGGCATGAAAACTATAAAGCAAGGTTTTTTCTGCTCTTGGTGCTTTGGAGAGAGACCTGTTGGTAGAGCAGGATGTTCCTTCAATTCTGATTCAAGGCCAGTGAGTTTTCCTAGTAGTTAACAAGTAAGCAACTTGTCAAGAACTCAAAATTGGAATGTGAAGGTCTCCGGTTAGGAAGTTCTGGAACTTACCACCCATCGCTTGAATTGCCTGAGAGTGAACGGTGAGCTTCCTGGAAATGATCTTTTTGGTCGTGGTGTTTACCAGGTTGTTGTGCAGTCGTGGTGATGGAATGCTTTGAACCACACACTAAGCGTGGGAGCAAGTGCTCTAGGAGTTCTCTCCAACATCAACGTCAAGGCAGGAGCTACTTTGTGGGTACTCTCTCAATATGGGTCCAGGGCTAGAAAGTTTGTCGTGGAGTTGAAAACAAGTTTCATTAGATAGTTTTGAGTTGTCCATATAAGACGGGATTTAAGAATCGCAGGAAATTGCACCCTGCAATTGGAATGAACTCAAAGCGAGGGCCACAAGCTCAAGACACATGATGATCTTTCAGCATGGAAATTTCAGGAAGCCTAGCGGTAACTAGTATAATGCACTGTGCATTCGTGTCATTTATCATAACTTGTAGAGGGTGTTCTACGAACGTTTCCATTCCAGAAAATGCAGTTAGCATGTTCTGCAAATACACTTCCAATTCACTGCGTTTCTCATTTAGACTATGGGGTGCCACCCTTGGACTAGCATATATGTATTCCCCTATCGGCCAAAGCAGAGGTTTAGGTTGCGTCTGTATGCCCTTTTTATATTATTAAACCGAATAAAGGTCATTTACGGTATATGATTTATAAAATGAATTGAACACTGGATAATATTCTCTTCATGATATCGGATGAATCCTAGGAGTTTTGTTCTTTATATCGAATGGTATCATAATTTTAGATCTCGACAAAAATAAAACTAATAAAGACACAAAATTAACATGATTATCAATATCATATTTTCACCATTTGAAGTTTCAACCGTATATCACCGTAATTACCACTACTGTAGTTGCTGCAACCACCAACACCATCCCTATCATCGCCTCTCCCATTATCACCCTCAATGCAACTCTATTGACAAGTCTTTATCACTATCTGTACAGAACTATTATTAGATCACCACTATTTCCAATAATTACAATATTTGTGTAATGATAATAGAATATTATATACTGTATTTATGTATATAAAATGATGGATAGCATACGAATTTTTGTTCAGTATCTTGTATACTAGATAAGATATAAGGTAATTGTATTATCCAATATTCCTTATGCCGTATTCTTCATCATTGCAAAATGAGCCAACTGGACTATCCATGCTTGCTTCTTACACCAGTCCTCTTAAATTGCCATCATCGTTATTAATGCTAATGTTATCAATCTCTAAGCACCTCAAGCTTGCACTTCGAAACGTAAGACTGTCCATATCTATGAAGAATCTTTGGTATCCAACACCATCAATGCTTACAAAGCTCTGTGAACCATTATTAAAGTCTCTTTCATCAGTTGATGATGGAATGTACCAGGCAACCTCCGAAGGTTCCTAGCAGGGTCCTTAGGGATGAAGCTATCGTTTGAACGAAGCGCTGATTCCAGTTCTTGCCACACTTGAGTCATTGTAGGGCGTTGCTTAGGCACTTTCTCGACACATCTTAAACCGAGTTGTCCCACTTTGAGCATCATTTCCATGTTGCATGACTCGGACAAGAGATTAGGATCCAGTATTTCTTCAACACTTCCCCTCTCTAAGCTAGGTCTAGCCTGGAACATTTGCGACAAACTGAGCATCAGTGCTATGTATCTTTTCCAAGGAAAAAATTTAGTGACAATAACACCTCGTGGAAATCATCAAAATTACATGCGTTGAATTTGAAATCCCTACCCAGTCAATAATATGATTATTAGACTTGTTTGTTCCTAAGTAGAGGGCAGGTCGAGCAGCTACAAGTTGCAGAATATGACACCAAAGCTATAGACATCAGTAAATGGTGTCAAGTGGAAACTAGAACAATATGCAGGATCAAGGTAGCCTGGTGTTCCTTTAACCTGACTAGTAACATGAGATTGGTCCTCGGTAGGACCAGATCGGCTTAGCCCGAAATCTGAAACTTTAGCTTCAAAGTCATCTCCTATTAAGATATTGCTTGGCTTGATGTCGCGGTGGATTATGCTTGGATCGACACCTTCGTGCAAATGAGCAATGCCTGGAGTAAAAGATCAATGAAATAGTACTAGAGTTATTAGTTTAGGGTCTCAAGTTATATTATTGCGGAAGAACAAAACAATAACCGTTGTTATTTGATGATGGAGTATTTCAAGTAGGGTTAATAATCTCTGACATTAGTAGAAAAAATTATTCAAGCCCAATTAATATGATTTGATATTGATTTTTAACTACAATTTAATTTTAATGGAGTTGTAATGAGTGTATAGAGATTTGAACTCAAGACCTCCTGTTAGCATTATAGCTATCTAATCTAAAAGTTTAAGCTTATAGATATAGTATAGGCTATTATATTTATATCATTAGATATCAACACGTTTTGATAGTTAATGAATTAATAAGGACATATTAGCCTTAAGCAATAGCTTAGTTTAGAGTTAAATGCATGTTATGATCATGAATCAAAATAAACTAAGTTTCTCATAAGTAAAATCTAATTGAATCATGTTCACCTTTGTGAAATAAATTCGGAAGTCAAAATGGATGGCGAATGGCAAATCTAACTTGTTGGCAATTGCATGACATGTCGTTATAAAAGTAAATTTTCTTAATTCCTTTTAATTTACAAAAGTAAATGGAGAGTTTTATTTTTCAAATGAGGTAAGGATTTCTTCATACCTTTTATTTTGATATTTGTTGGGGCCTTTATCTTGGAAATTTTTTCCAACCCAATTAGTGCCTTTAATATAAGATACAATTAAGATTCTAGTTTGAAAATTCTTGATTTTGCAAACATTAAAAAAAAAAAAATCTAAAATGACAATATACAAGGATCTTAAGAAGTGTAGCAGTTTGTTAGATTGATGCTTTTTGTATTTAATGTATGCAAGAAAATTTACAATTTTTGATGGCTAATTATATATGTATATATATGAGGAAGCTACCTTTTGCTGCTCCAATTGCCAAGTTTACTCTTTGCCTCCAAGTCAAGACCATTTCTCTTTTCCCTTCATGGAAAAACATCTCAAAGAAGTTAAGAGATCTTTGATTGCCAAACTTAAGTACGAAACTAGAACAAGTTATAAGATACTGGCAGATGATATATTCAAGGGGAATCGGTCTGCAATCTGAGAAAAGTGATATGGAAATTTTAGACAAAGTATAACGAGTGAGGAAAGGAATATTCTATTGTTCTGTCGTGTCTTTCCTTTTTTTTTTCTTTTTTTTTTTATTTCATATGGGATGGATTCAAATTTATATCTAAATATTATTATACACCAAATAGTAATATTTAATGTATCACTTATTATATTCATTTAGTAGTTAGATGATAGATTGGATATGACCTAAGAGTTTTGCTTAAACAAATGTTAAATAATGGTTTATAAGTGGGAAATGTTATTTGGTAGCGGGATCATACTATTACTCATATGAAAATTAAATGAATCATAAAAAAAAACAAATCAGAAAAATTTCAACTCACATTGTAATCGCTACTGTATCATAGAATTTTTGGTATTCAGCATGTCTATTACAACTCACAGAAAAGTGCTAAATCTTGGACTCACCAATGATATACTCAAGCAAAGAGCCATTGGGAACGTATTCATACACAAGCATTTTGGCACCATTTTCCCCTGCATGAAGTCAAGCAGTGGCACACACATCAATAAGAATGCAGATTTTGGGATCAACACCAAACATAAACTGTCGATCCGAGAATTTTGACAATACAATAGTGTTCTATAATATTTATACTTCAAATATGGTATTTTTAATGAAAAATTACCTTTTTCTTCGCAATATCCAACTAACCCAACAAGATTTCTATGCTTGACTTTTGAAATCAGCCTCACTTCTGTTCAAGACAAATATAGCGGCAGAATATAAGTCACCTATAATTTCGAATAATCATCGAAGATTGCCACAAAATAAGGAAAAATTATATATAAACCTTCTAAATTATTGATCAATTACAAATAGATTCTTAAACTTTCAAAAATATAATTTTACTTTACATAACTTTTATAGAGTTCACAGCACGGATGTCCCAAACCGTTATTAAAATTCCAAAGTGACACTATTTACGGCTTTTATAGCAACAATTTTAGGATTCTAAGGATAATTTTGAGGTCCTAAGAGTTGTTGGAGGGCTATTGCATATTATTAAAATTCATAGGAAGTGAAGTCAAACCTTTTCTATGCCTACTAAAATAATTAAGATTTAAGAAGGATATACCATTTCTAAATTCCTCAATGCTTTGGTAAGAATCAACATGAGACCTCTTGATAGCTAGTGTCCCTTCCATGTCGAAATCTCCTCTATAAACTTTTCCAAATGCACCGGAGCCCAGCAGACACTCTTGGCTGAAATTTTTAGTTGCAATTATTATCTCTTCCAAGTGAAAACGCCTTAGATTTGTCTCCTCATCTTCTAAATTACTTCCTATTACGTTTGAAGACAAGAAATTATCATAGATTAGTAAATGAAAGTGAATAGGAAATTTCTTAGTTATTTTGTGTCATCTCGTCTACAAGGTCGAGTTGAGTTTTTCTCATGCACGGTAGAGGATATCAGAAATATCATTTTGTACAAATTGAACTTCCTAATCTTTAAGATTAGCCCACCTTAACAGTTTTCCACCAATCTTTTGAAGGTAGGATAAAAAATTTACCAAAGTTTACCTCTCGTTTTTCGCATTCTGATAAATGGAAGTAGCTTTCTTCTGTAAAAAATATAAAACGAAGCACCCAATAGAATCGCAGATAAGGCAATTATGATTCCACCCAACAAATATCCATGACTGTGCTTCTTCTGAGACTGCATTGAAGCTGATACTGAAGTGAATGGTCCTGGAGATGACGTAGCATCATAAGGGTATGATTTATTCACCATCTTTGGTTAACACAATCAAGATCTATAAAGGCTTCGACATCATGTTAGGGCATTATTATGGACATTATTATTTTCGACAAACGATGATTGACAAGAGAGAGTACGAGAAGAATGGACTAAGAATGTGTATAGGCAACATTGCTATATATTGTCAAATAAAGCTAATTAAAGTCCAACTCTAATAAACTAAGAATGGTGTTGGTTAATATTTTATTAGAGTTTAGTTAGATAGATTTATGGATGAATGTGCCGGCGGACAACATATGCAAAAAAGGAAATGGGATGGTTTCTTTCACCTGTCCTTATTCTAGGACGGCATATATAATTCAAAGAAACATATAAGGTCATGTTTGTTGCATGATCATCGGAATCGACCACTCCACTATATATTATAGCTCGATAAGAGACAAATCTCATTTCTAAAATAATTTCATCAGCCGAATTTTGTTCAAGACTCAGTTCATAAACTTTGTCCATGATTATTTATTATCATACCCAAACACGCAAAAATGAATTTAAAAATTCCCTATACTAACTATAGTCTCCGGGGGTATAAAACTCAAATTACCGTTTCTATTAGTCGTAAGATAACAAAAAGGTGGAATTTTTGGAAAATATTGTTTTCTTTCATGCTCTTCTTAAGGTATGTTTTGTCCTAAAACCTCAAACCCTAATACTTTTAAGTGTAATTTAAGTTAGGATTAGTCACTTCTGAATGTCGTTTTCTTATTCTCACTAGAAATCCAAGAAATGTAAGCAATTGAGCTTCTGAGTAAGCTAACCCCAATTGTAGCACAAGGTTTAAGGTGAGATTTAAGGTTCTAAGCTAGTTTTAAGTTGAAGTTTAAGCTCTTTGTTACTTCTAGTAACATCGTTACAACTTGTATGGTGCGTTGAAGCTAATGAAGCAAGAAAATATCCCCTAGAAGTAGCTTTATGTGGTGGTCAATCTTAAATAAGGAGTTAAGGGAGTTTTTAACTAGGGTAAACATCTAAAGTTGAATTGATGAAGTTCAGTGATAGAATTATACAAATTGGAGGTTCGGAAGAGCTTTTAGGTGGCATGCAAATGCTTAAAGATGGCAATGGAGTATTGTTGGTAATTAGGACTATTTACAATTTGACGCTTTGATGTTTGTGTTTTGATTTAGATATGATGAATTTTAGGTGATAATAGTGGATGGAGTTGACTTGACTTGGGTGATACTTGTGGAATGGTGCAATAAGGTGTTTCGGCTTGACTTGAATGATCTTTTGAGCATAGGGGTTAGCCTGATTTTTTTAATTTAGGTGTGTTTGATTGAGTATTGGATGATTAACTTTGTTCAATATGGTTTCTAATAGTTAAAAGTACCTAAAAGAGATATTGGAAATCTTAGTAGAATAATCAATAAAATTGGTGGGATGTCGATACTAAAGTTGATATTTTAGCTTTATGGGCTGATTCAAAATGATGTTTGAAGTGCATGATTAATTGTGTCATAGTAAAATTTGAAGTTAAATTGAGGGGTTGACATGATTGGAGCCAAGTACAGGACATGCTGAGAGTTTAAGTGGAGATCTCACCATAATTGGGACTATAAGAGTATATTAATTTTATTAGTTAATTTGAATAGGTTTAAATATTTTTTGGAGACTATAAATGATATAAATTAATGCTATGGGGTGATCTTTAGTATTGAATCTTGATTGACATGGTTCAAGACCCTACTAAATGAACTAGATGAATGGCTTAACTTGGATATGTATAGTTTTTTATAGTAAACTTTGATAAATGAATTTGAGATTAATTGACATGTTCTGAGTGACTTTAAAGTGACAAATATGTGATGTATGTGGTATAGATAAAATTTGTGTCAAAATTACATAGCGAAATTTCTCAAATGAATACAAAATGTAGAATTATAGGATTTTTATGTCTTATGATTTTTATGGGTTTTAAACAATCAAACGTAATAAAATAATGATATGAATGATCTATCTTCTCAAATATGATGGCCCAAGAGAAGAATCAAACTAGTTGTTTCATCAATCAATGTGACGCACGATTAAAAGAAACAACAAAGAATAATCTTGAGAAAAACTCAATATTACTCAATAGGGTTTTGAAAATAATTACAAGAAAACCAACAAATACAATTAATCACAATCAATGTCAAAACATAACCCTAATGACCCATATATACTCCCATAAGTCAGGCAAAGGCAACATAGGAACATAAAGCCAAAATAATATAAGAGGAAACTGAAAAATAGATAACTAAAACAGGGCATGAAGGCACTCTACTTCTACAGCTGTGTATTTGGGCATACCAGCAACAAACACATAATTAGACTTGGCCTGAAAGGCGGCTATGTAATGTAGACAAGCTTAGGCATGACTATGCCACAAGCAGTGTCCTTCGCTTTAGCTTCGTTCTTTACAACAACGTCATCATGGTTTTAGGCGCAGCCATTTCTACAATAACCATCACCGGTGTGGGCACGCCATGGACCGTGGGACCCTCCATCTTCAACTTTCTATGTAAATATACATACATCTTGCATGCGATTGTATTTATATAAGGTCTTTGACATGGGCGTGTGAAGGGCTATGCATGTGTTTATGACTTCTTTTGCTCACTCAGTTTCAACCATTATTTATCAGGGCGTGATCTTCAAAATTTATGATTTTTCCTTCTAGTCTTGCCATTCTCCATGCTTAAGCATGCTAGATCATATCCATTAGCAAAATGCATCATATAACCTTGCTAATACTCCATTTCTCCTTCATTTGGCTTATCAACAATGATTGTTGAGTTAAGTTCATCAATCCCTTAACTTCAAATCCAGTTATCGATCCAACTGAACTATGATTCCTATCAATATGTGCCACAGGAATTAATTCAATTGAATTTAGTGAAGACCCTTTATTATAAGATTGAGTAGAGTGAAATGAAATATAATGACATTTGACTTGTTTGGATGGCATTATGAATAGAGCCTTTGTGGATAAAGAATAGGAAATTATGAGAAATAAATCAATGGAATGTTTACCTTTTTTATGGTGTCAAAGAACCTAAAAAAGCTTTAGAAAATATGGAATAGGTTATAACATGCCAGACAAGTATGGTTACTTTGATCATCCCTATCCATGGGATCTCTATTATGGTTCTTCACATGCCACTTTGTCATTTTAAGAGTCTCCAATCCTTTAGAACTTTGTCAATTCATTTATGAAGTTCTTTACATAAGATTCATCACATTTTATTATTTTTTTTTTTCTTATACACTTTTACGGATACCTTAGCAAAAAGGAAAAAAAAAATAATAGAAAGGTGAAGAAACTCACCTTTTAGTGGCAGAGGACCTTAAAGGTTGAAGAATTCATTCTCATTGCTAAGGATCTTGAAAAGTGAGGTATTTATCATAAGAATTCGGGCTAAGGTTCTCACAATGAAGATCCTATTAGAATCAAAATTAGAATGCAATGACTTGTGATGAATAAAATGAATTAATTTACTTAAATTTTAGATTTTTTTGAATGGAACAATCTCTATAAGCATGTCTTAATGCGACATTCAAGTTGTCTAAATATGATCTCATGACCTATAAATTATTATACCATGTTGCTTGATATTCATGATCATGTTGATTATTATGGTCATACTAAGTTTTAATAATCTTGAATGTCAATAGAAATAGGGTATGTAAATAGTTAGGACTATATGATCAACTTAGAATAATTAGATATGAACTGGTATGATCATAAGGGTTAGGCTATAGTTAACATGTAATATGGTTTGATACAATCATATAACAAATTAATGAGGGCATTAATGACTTAGAAGTTGTTTAGTGGATCAAAGTAACAAATTTTTATTTATCAAGAGTTGAGTAGTAATAAAATGGCTTGTTAAGGACTTGCTTCCCTTGTTTCCATCAATTGGTATGTAAATAGTTAGGACTATATGATCAACTTAGAATTAATTAGAATATGAATTGGTATGATCATAAGGGTTAGGCTATAGTTAACATGTAATATGGTTTGATACAATCATATAACAAATTAATGAGGGCATTAATGACTTAGAAGTTGTTTAGTGGATCAAAGTAACAGATTTTTATTTATCAAGAGTTGTGTAATAATTAGAATATGAACTGGTATGATCATAAGGGTTAGGCTTATAGTTAACATGTAATATGGTTTGATACAATCATATAAAAATTAATGAGGGCATTAATGATTAGAAGTTGTTTAGTGGATCAAAGTAACAAATTTTATTTATCAAGAGTTGAGTAGTAATAAATGGCTTGTTAAGGACTTGCTTCCCTTGTTTCCATCAATTGGTTCAAACCCTCAATAATTGAATTAGAATACTTGATAAATTTTAAATTGTGGATGATTTAGAAACTTAACATAATTGCTCATCATTACCTAAATGAACTTAGCGTTAATAACTGCACTTGAGTCTTACAAAATAGTACCCATAATCTTACAGGCCTTAGTTTAGACAACCCATAATTAAATGGATTAAGAAAACTTTGATAATGAAAATGATTATATGAGTGTTGATATGAGATATCAATTATGTATAAATACTGAAATGACCTAATTCGATTAATAATTTAATTTTCATATAGATATATTCTTTTTTAAATATCAAGTTTGAAAGTGTTTGATTCATGAGATGATATGTAGAAATAGAATTTGATATGTTATATATATGTTCTTGTTAGTATAAATATATGTATAGAGTGTAATTGGTGTTGTACGTATATTAAATTAATACTGTGTTGGTTAATGTAGATTAATGGTTAAATGTGTATGTATAGTGTTGGATTTTGTTAATTAAAGCTTAGAGTTAAGTTAACATGTAGCAGAAATTTTGTCAAATTCCAAGCCCATACTTAAGCCAATTTTGAGCCCAAAATAAGCCCAATTTATGCCTAATAAAGCCCAACCCATGGAAGCCCCCAAAAGTCAATGTCAAGCCATATTTTGATAAAAAACAAACTTTTCAAATAGCTACAAAAATCTATCCGAAAAATCTAATTTCTTTTCTTTCTTTTGTTCTTCTCTTTCTTCAAGCAATACACTCCAAACCCTTAGCAAGAATAAGCTCTTAGGTTCAAATATTTTCTCCAAGCCAAAGCTTCTTCATGTAAGTTAATGCAAGTTTATAAGTTCTTTGTTTGTTCTTTCTTTTGGTATGGGTATAGAGTTCATGTTAGTATGAGTTTTAATGTACATATGAGTTTAGGTGGTTTTATATGTTAGTGAATGTTGGGTTGTGTCTTGATGTTATTAGAACTTGTTTTATGTGTTTTAGAAGTAGTAAGAAGTGTTGAAAAGCTTGAAGTATATTTTGGATAGATGGAAGCTATGTGAAGGTGGAGGAAAACTTAAAATGTTAGAAGTAGAATTTGAAGTGATATTTATGTTGTTTGATGAGTTTGAAGTGAACGGGTAATGTTAATTTCATACACCAAGTAGTAGGAAGCTTACTATGTATTTTGAAGAGAGTTTGAATGTGCAAAAGTTGATATTTTGTGTAAAGGAATCATGGAAAATGAGTATTTGCTGTAAAAAAAAAAAAAAAAAAAATTCCAGATCAGCATTACCTTGTACATAGGCGTGACGAGCTGTGTTGATCAAAATAGCTCTTGGGTCATTTTTCTAACCTCTGCCCCACTTATACACGGGCGTGTGTAGGTGGTTGTGTAAGCCATAAAACCTTTTAAAATTCCTCTCGAGTCATTTTAGTGCCCCACACGGCCCCAAGCACGGCCATATACTAGGTAGTATACTTTCCAATTTCACAGCTTGATCATGTTTTAGCTATACTTTTTCATCCACCTCCGATTGAGTGATTCAAGTTGCTATGGAAAATTGAAAGGATATCTACAACTTGATGTTTAAAGTTTTTAAATTTCAACATTATCAATGCTTAAAGTTTGCTTCTTTCCAGCTCATATATTTTCCAAACAAAGTTAAAAACTCGTTTTTACATGTTAAATTTGTGATTGCTTAGGAAATGGATTTCTTTAGACTAAAATGAGATAGATTAATAGTATTTGATGTGTAATGATGATTGAGTGATATAATTAAGCATGGATTAAATGGATTTGTAGGTTTAACAAATAATTGAATTTCCATGAATATTAAGATAAAACTAGTCATATTGTATATATGGATTTAAGTTAAAAATGATGATTTTGTGAGCTTGTATGATCTTGATAAATGTATAAATGATATATTATGATCTTGTGTTATATTTATTTGAAATTCCATGAGTGCTAGACTTAGATTTAGTTATGTTTTATGCATAATACTAAGTAGAAATGTTAATTGAGTTCATTTTCCTTGTAATAGTGATAGATACTCCTTTGAGTTCTTCTACTGATCGTTTTTTGAGTGCTCCTATTAATTCTCTTCATAGCACAGGTACGCAGTGATTTGCTTGAATGTTTGTTAGGATAGGTATACTTTGAATTGACTTAAATTCAAGACAGCTTAAGTTTTGCGTGAATTGATGGTGTTTTTCGCCTTTAAATCGGTCCGGAGAGTGGCAAACCTGTCATGATGTAATGACATGTTAGAATAGGTGCTTAGGCCACTTGTCATGATGCAATGACTTCCATATAGTGGCTCAACGGATAATCGATAGAGAATGTTGTAACGGTGTAACATTTACTTATTCTTAAGAGGAAATAATATAATTTTAATTCAATGTTCATGGGAGCATGTGAATTGTTTTATATTATTGACTAAGTTAAGTAAAATTGAGTAACAGCTATGAACCCAAAAGGAGATTACTTTTTCTTTGTAAAGCTATTTAGGAGATATAGGTATTCGGGCTACCTATATCAACCCCCTGAGTATCGAGAGCATTACTCAGGACCCCAGATTTCCTTAAATTGTCTTGGAGTATGAGTACTCCATTGTTGATTTGTTCAATAAATATTAAAGAAAGACAAAATGTGATATTAAGCTATTGCATTGCATTTATTTAAGTTTGCTTGCTATTTCGCCTTTGGTTTTGTTATTGTATACTAGGCCTTTAGCTCATTGTTCTTTCTTTTCAGGTGATGAAGATGACTGTTATGATGATTTGGGATATAGGACAAACTGAGAGAAATTCTTGGATGAATGGGACAAGTAGGATTCCAAGTGGCAAGTGGTTTAAGAAGAAGTTTTTGTAGAAAGATGTTTTGGAAACTTAAATGTATTTTGTATAGAAGGCTTGTTAGTTAAGCCTTGTGTTGTAAAAAGAGATTCTAAAGTTTGTTTTCTTATTAAGGTTAAACAAGATGTAATCCTTTTTGTTGTGTTATAAGATTGACACAAGTTTTTGTAATATTTTGTTTTAATGTATATATGTATGGATTGCTTAGGTAAGCAATCTTTGTTTTAAAAGTTTTTTTTTTTAAATGAAGGTATAGTGGTATTAAACAAACAATTAACATAAACAAGTTGTTTTAGGATAACCTTACATATAATATGAAAATATTATATGTGGTTGGAGACTTGACTTGTTTAATTTTAGGATTAAATAGGTTGGGTCTTTATAAATACAAATACATTTACATGTATTAAAGGATTCATTTGGTTATTCTACTTCATCAAGTATGCAATAATTGTGTGTTAATTGCTAAAATAAAAGTCTAAAACAACAATTACATAAACTCAATTAATTAATTACTTGTTGGCTTGTTTCTTTATTACTTGATCCTGTAAGTGACACCTTTGGATTGAGTTGTAAGGTTGATCACAATACTAGGATGGTATGGTCGTTAGGTACTTAGACTCTACAGAGGTATAGGTAAGCTCAACAAGTAGTCTGTAGCAGTAAACTGTTGCATGTATAGTCTATTGGAGCTAGAAAAAGTTGTGACTGGGCTATTCAAGGTAATGGACTCGTAGGAAAAAAAAAAAAAACTATGTAGATTGTGCTTGTTGATGGCTAGATTTGAAAACAAACTCCATATAAGACTATTTTATTTTATTTAATGTGAAGTACCGCAACTCCTTTGAGCTCTTATTGAAATTTATGAGTGAAACCCATTCTCTAATTTGTTTGTTTGGAATGTGATTTCAGAACATTGAAGACACATTGGTTGCACAAATAATAATTAAATAAGTTAAACTGTAACATGTTACATTAATATTGAGCCTCTGTGGTACTTGATCATTGTGTACTGGACATATTTCACTCATTCATTTCCATTTCAGGTACTAATGAGTTATATGTGGATAATCACTATGATTCCCTTGCCTATGGTTTTAGTGATGAGGATGGAGGATATGGTTGGGAAAGGGCATGTGCTACTGATATTGCAATAGTTTTCTTTTCATTTTACACTGCTACATTTGGATGGCCTATGGGTGTAATTCCATGATGAGATAATATCCCCTTTTGATGAGACCAATGTCAATGTCTATAAATAAATGTTTATATTCAAAATTATTGTGCATAGGTGCCAAATTTATATGTTTTTTAAACACTCAAATGATGAACTTTTCAATATGAAAATTATTGGGGTTATAGATCCAACTCATATGGGTCTATAACCGAGGAGATTCTAAATATATGTTTATATATTTAGATGAATTTGAATCAATGATATCTTAAGTATAGGTGATATACTTAGAAGAGGACTTGAGATAAGGAAATTTTTGTGCAAAACAAAGAAGTCTGATACTGTACACTGGCCTCTAGAACACCTACATCGCTGGCCTTCATAAGCGGCCTTGAAATTTCTCAAATTTAAAGTTTTTTGTCGAGAGCGCAGGATTGGCTACTTCGGCATAAATGGTGCCGGCGTTGAGGAGTACGTCACCAGCGTAGGGTGGCTACACCACTGGCTTTGAGTTGACGTACGTTCATTCAATACTGTCACATTTTCAACGCCGCCCCTACACCGCCAGCTTATATTTTATTCGTGCCAGCCTTTGTATTTTGCATATTAATACTCTTTATTTTTGTCCTAATATTTAAGAGAGAAGCATGAAGCTGTTCTTAAGCCTCGAGAGAGAAAGGCTAATTCTTATTGAAATCCACCTTTGTGGTGAAGATATGTGATATCCACTAGTGTTATCTAGTGAAGAATTGTTGTAAATTCCATCATTTGTTGATAGTAGAGGAAATCTGTGCGGTGGTCCTGTGTTTTTTCTTGAATTGGGGTTTTTCATAAAAATCCTGGTGTGATTGATTTTTTTTCCGTAATTTATTTATTTTATTTTTTGTTATCGTATTGGCAAGAGAAAAAAGGTTGAATCTTTTCCTAACTAAAATCTACCATATTTTCTATAAAATTAATCATGATTTTATGAAGTTGAAATATGATTGGAAACTCACTTAACTTAATGGAAGTTTTATGTATACTACTTAAGTGATAAGTAGAAAAAGTAATAGGTTTTAGCGCTCATACATTACCATATAATACTATATAGACATCAATATGCACATGGTAATATATATAATTTATAAAATACGTCATCTAGATCATAGTTGATAATATGTATCATGAATAACTTGTGTTTTGAATTGTATGATATCTTACAACAACGCACTTAGGAAAAAAAAAAAGTTTCATGCGATTTTTACGTATTTCTCTAATTAAATATATAATGCAGCTCAATATTAAGGTTGTACTTTTTCCGTACATAATAATAGATGAAAGTGATCTTGATGATATTACTCGTGACCCAACTAATCTTTTAAAGTCGGGGATGGTCTCACTTATGTAAGGTGTCTTATGATAATAGGATGGAGGACAAGGAGTGGACTAATTTTAATGATGTTTCACAGAAGTTGAAAATTTGAAATCCACACTTAATTGGTGGGCAAACAGTTGGCTCCCAAAAGGACGAAAGGTTTCCCTATTTTTTTTTTTTTTTAATAATTTCCGCTGGACTATGACATTAAAAGTTTACGGTTGTTTATCAACTTTAAAATTGTCAGTAAGCTAAAATATACCAAAATTTCTTAGCAAATCAGTAGTTTTGAGCTTTTTCTTGTGAAATATCTGGTGTTGGAAGGAAATAACAAAACATTGGATAATTGTTGCGTGACACCCTAACATTTATAGGTTGTATTTTGATTCGAGTCCAACAGATTTGGCTTTTTTAAGCAGTAGATTACACAAATCTGTTTATTTGTTAGCAGATTATAAATATAGTCTTTTTTTTTCTTAACAAATTATTTATCAAGAAATAGATATGGATAAAAAATAGTTGACAATTGCCGTTAAAAGATCAAATATAGATAAAATGTACATACAAATCGAACATATTTACACATATTATTCGATACAGATACAGATGAAAAACAAACCATCCAAATATACCTAAATATGACATAGCTCTCTTATGCAATAGACAACAAACGCTTATTGGTGAATAACTTTGAGTATGTCTTCATTTAGTAGATGCATCATAAAGCAGAGTTAAATTATTTCATCTACTGCTTATTCATAACAAATAATGAATCTTGTATAAAACTTAATAAATTAATTGAAGTTCGTCTAAGGATAATGCACAAATTAGTGGACTGTAAACTATTAAGTTCCTCCAATGGCGCTCAATAGTTATCTTTTAGTGAAAAGGATAACTATTCTTCTGTAGAATTTATTTAGGCTGAAGCTTTTGAATTATAAAAAGGACTGCTCTCAGATGAGAAATTCCTCATATAGTGCAAAAATTACGACAGAAGTTGATTCATTTGTATGCGTCAATTTCTTGTATCTCAAAAGAGATGAATTCTATTTTAGCAAATTATCTAGCCAAGACTTCCCATTCTTTTCAATAATGTAGTTACTTCACAATGAATTTTTTTCTTAATTAGATGGCTTTTGCGGAGGTCATTTATTGTCTTATAAAAATCAATTTCAAAGGTAGTAGTACGGCTTCGAAAAATTTTAAATTGTAAATGGTCTTCGATAAACCCTAAACAACATCAATAATTAAAAAAAAAAAAAGTGATTGTGGTAGGCCACTGGTAGTAAAATTTAAGGCGATGATCGTTTAGAAAGAAATACCTGGGGAAATTTCTTCAAAACAACCCACTTTCATACAATGTAGTAGACTATTATCAATTTC
This sequence comes from Combretum micranthum, assembly GCA_024138025.1. NCBI lineage: Eukaryota > Viridiplantae > Streptophyta > Magnoliopsida > Myrtales > Combretaceae > Combretum > Combretum micranthum. The sequence continues at coordinate 107,914 of JAMXBD010000174.1, forward strand.
TATTTACAATTCATCAATTTAGATACAAAAGAATCGTTGTTTAAATTGCTAGTCCTGTTAGGCCATAGGGGCGAAAGAATTTTTTTTGCTTTTTGTCTATTACTAATGAAGAACTAACAACCCGTTCACTTCACATGAATAGTTATACATCCCTTCATCGTTTGATGTAACTACTATTACGATGTTCACTTAAAAGGAATGATAATTTATAATAAATTACTATTATATAAAACGATGAATATCAATTTATATCCCAATACTCATAAATTACCATCCAATGTTTTATTTCTTAACTTTATCATAAATACCTCTATCTTGAAAATATCACTTATACAATTATCTTTTTTTTTTTGTAATAAATACAAAAAGTATTATAGATATTTTATCTTTTACTTTAATAATTATTTGTTTTACTTTTTATACTTAGTAAACATAGTAATAGCCATTACAACCCTATTACATTCTCTTTGAAATTGAAATTTTATTTCCATCCTATTGTATACAACAATGTGAATGAGTTGTAAGAGTAAGATCAAAAGTTGCAATCACATTGATAAATTGAGCAGCTCAAGCATTGTCAATATTACTAGGACTACAAACAAGTTGAACTGAAATTTTAAAAACTCGGACTTGGCTTGTTTAAACTTTATCAAGCTTAAGCTGAACTTTTTATTGAGCCTAAAATTTGGACTCAAGCTTGACTTATTTAGCTAAACGAGTTTTAGTTTGAGCTTGAGTATGAGTCTGACTCGTTTACAAATCGAACTCAAGCCGAGCCAATCTTTTTATTGAGTTTATTGAGCTTTTAGCGAGTCTGAAATTTAAGTTTGAGCTCGACTCGTTTAGATATCCCGTTTTGCATTTTTCCAAACTAAAAATAATAAATAAGTGTTGTAATAAATATAAATACATAGATATTAAATCAAAATTAGTTTTTTGTTTTTCATTACATAGTTATATATAATACATTGTATTTATAAATGTACAAATGAGCTTATTAACGAGCTACTTGCGAGTTTGTTCATGAGTCTAAATCAAATTCCAAGCTCGACTCACTTAAATAAAAGAGATTTACTTTAAGTTTGAGTTCAACTTGTTTACTAATCAAACTTGGGGCAGAGCCGAGCCTGAACCAAGTCAAACTCAAGTAACTCACTAGTAGCTCAGTTTGTTTACAGCTCTAGGGTTACATTTGCAAATAAAAATATATTTAATGAAACAAACTCAATTTACCCGAAAGATGGCCGTCACACCTAAATTTGAAGCTCTCTTTATCTTGATCATCTCTTTTGAACCTTGGAAATTATTAATTTTAATTACACATAATTAGGCTCATGTAACTGTCACAAACTCATCACACATATCCTTTCACTTTAATTGGCAAATTTGTAAGTGTTACGTAAACTTAACGTATCTTCTACTCATGATTAAACTACTGTAAGATATTGATATAATTGGATTTGCATCCACATTGTTATCACATATATTATATGCCCATTTGAATCAAAGTTACGTCTTAGTGGCAAGAATTTGGAACATACAACCAAGATAAGGACAAACAAAGATTGAAAACTAAAAAACAAAAAAACGTGGACATAGAACATTACAAAATAGTGAAATATAACTGGACACGTACAGCAATAATATAATATAGCATTTTTTTTTCATTACTCTGAGTGAAAAGTGATTCGAATTTGATACCTCTTATTTGAGAGATTAGAAGAAATGTTATTAGACTACAATACCATTGATAATAATATAATATAATATGATAAAATGAGAAAGGATTTATCAGTTATTACACGTCACTAATGTAAATATGTGGTATATAAATATTAGTAAATTTTAACACATAGGTGTGAATTACAGAGAAAAAAAAAGATTTATAAAATACCAATTTCTTTAATTATATGTTTATTTTTAATTAGTATTTCCACGTCATAATGATCCTATACTGCGTATAAACCATTGGAGTGGTTACTTGTCAAATATGTTACTATCTAGTTCTTATTTTAATTTCGTACAATCAATTTTTAATTATTGTCATTTGGGTCCATTTGCATCGTCATGCATGAACATTTGTTAATAGGGTCAACTTATAGGAAGTGGAATATATGTTGTCATCACCTTTTCTAGAATTTTTGGTGAGTCGGCAGATATTTAACTATGCAGCCTGGCTTTATGGATGTTTTGGTCGTATCTTAGGGGTTGTCGTTGCGTGGAAGACTCTTCAAAGAATATAGGTAATCAAACCATAAAAGGATGTGGCCAAAGAAAAAAAAAAAAAAAACCATGAAAGGAAGATTGATTAATCAATAGTTGGACAGTAAATATATTAAGTTGGGTTATATCTGCTAGACTGAATTATTGCAATCCACCTATTCCAACTCAAGCTTTGATCTATATGATTCATTAGATTCAATTAGTTTGCAACCCAATAAAAGTTGAAATTAACTTTTTATTAAATTTGAATTGAATTTTAGATTTTAACATAAATTAATTTAAGATTAATATGAAACTATTTTTTAAATAATCAAGCCTAAATGAGCTTGTTGAAATCGAACCCATAGCCAATTCATCAGTCCAATCTCTTGTGTACATGAATCATGTATATAAATGTCATGTATTACATGTTATTTGATAATTACTTCGTTGTTACTTCATTAATCTTTGAACAAACAAATGCTCTTATGGGATTGTCACTACTTGCTGTGGAAGTAGTTTCATAATTTCAGTCTCTTCCCTATATTACTTAAGTGTTTTCTTCTTTGACACTTATCATTACTTGCTACACTCTAGAGACATTCATAGAGATGGATCCATTTATTGTATTTTAAGGAGTACAATAATATTTCTTGAGTCAAAGTTCTTTTCTTACTTTTTTGAAATTTTGGGAGTTTGTTGACCAATACAAATGATGTCTTCGTCAATCCAATAAGTGCTTTAATTGCTATACAATCATATTCAATTAGAGGCTATGTTATTTCCAATGTGACAATTGAGTCATATTGTCAATGACAAAAGTTAGAGCTTAATTTTTCTTTTTCCAAGTCATTTACACGGTTACTCGCCAAATTTATTTTAGTTACCTTACTTTGTTAAAAGTAAATTTATTTGACATTAACGGGTAGATTTCATAGGTATCTATGTAAAATTGTAGAAGCATATAAGATTGAATATCTCACAAGGGGTAATCTTTTTAATGCCATTAGTTAGTTCTTGATTTAGTTGAGTATGATTTCTTTTAATTATTATCTTTGCATACATTTTAAGAAGTAGTAACAAAAGCAAAATAAAAATAAAAAAAATTAACAAGCTTTTGAAAATGTCAAAATAAATTTTGGCATGAAAACTTAATAATGAAAGTTATATATATATATATGTGTGTGTGTGTGAAAAATTAATATGAAAGCAATCCAACAAAAATTAATCTTCATCGGAAAATAAAATGAAAAATTCATATTAGGAAAAACATATCCGCATATTCCTTAACTAAAAGTAATTCCATGATCTATCCATTCTTTTTATCTCATTGCTTATAGATTATGTTTTCCTAAATATCCTAAAGATCTTAAACTTAAACTTTGATACCACTTAGATTATAACACCAAAATGCACATGTTCATAATGAGTATAAAAATGTGAAGGCTCAAAACATATTGAATACCACAACTAAAATATCACCGACACTCAATATGATCATAACTCCATATGCAAGAATGACACTACACATATAATTCGTGATTAACATATGACAACAAAGGTATCTCGTAGAATCCACTAACTTTTGTATTAATAGGTCAATAACAAACTAGGGTCTATCTCTAATAGATATAATTAAGCAACACACAAAAGATCAACTAAGATCACTCGTATGCTACAACATAAACTGGCAAACGATTAAACCATAAAACTCTTAAAAGTTGTCATTCGTGTACCATCCCCAAACCATTAATATGTCACTTTAACAATATCATGTACTATCATACCATCACATGTACATGAAATTATAAAAGGATGAACTAAAGCCCATTATAGGGATACCACTATCACATACACATGTTCATGCTTGAATAATAACACAACCACATATGTACATATAGCTTAATGCAACAAACAATAACTTATTATCTTAGGCTTTAGATTGAGCAAACATCAAAGGGATAACTAAACATCCTACAAACATATATATATATACATATACAATATTAGGTACTTCCCAATATCCATGAGCCCAAAACCTAAAATCACCTAAATCTCCCAAAATCTCTCTTAAGTATAATTCTGTCTAGGGACAATATCACACAAGGATCCCTAGGTGTCACCTTAACATCACCGGTACTTTTGATCGACTAACCCAACCAAACACAGTAAAATTATCAATTATTAATGGTTGAATTATGCTCATGTGAGTTTCTATCCTAGACATACACAAACAACAAATACAACATGCATATATTTGGAACAACCACTAAATACTGTATTCTTGTACTTGGAATAACCATCACAAATTGTAACAAAATCTTAGAACTCTTAACACCTAAAACACTCATCTTGACTTATTACATATATCCTAAGATTTAAAACATGATAAAAAAATGCATGTAACCATCTAGAATTGTTACACAATTCTTAATACTGCCCATTACTTGCTCCTTTTAAATACTAACTTGTTTACTATTCTTTGGTAACTAGATTCAATTTGGAAAACCGTAGAAAAGTAACTAGGTAATTTAAGGTATCAATATTTCAACTGATTAAAAAGAGGAATCAATATCTAAGGGTAAATTTATTTATGATGTGTTCTATATAGGAGAGTTAAGAGGGGAAGGAAACGAAGGGGATTGAATTCCATTTCCACGTTTGTTTGAAAAGGGAAAGATAAGGGAAAGGAAAATGAATGTAATATTTTCCCTGGCCTTTAGCATTTTTTGATCCCCAAAATGAAGGGAATTAGAAGAGGGGATTTTTTTAAATTACTCTTATACCCTTCTTTTTTAAATTACTTATTATCTTTTAAGGTATATCTTTTTTTTTTCTTTTATGATAATTAATATTACATCCATTCTCTTCCCTTCATTATCCAAGCATGTGAAAGGATTCGGATTCTCCATTAATTTATCTCTTTCATTTTTTTTCCTTTCGCAATCTTTCCTTCTTAATTCAATCCATCAAGCCAAACAAAGCATTAAGGTATTAACCTTTTCAAATAATTAAAAAGATGAATCGCATTTCCCAAATTGAGTTAAACAAGGTGTCTATAATTGACTATTGAGAAAAATTAAAGGAAATTAATTAAAAATTAATCCAAAAATTAATACCTTAAAAGATCTTTGTGAATTATTGATACATCATTTGATTCAGTTTGCAAAACGTTTTATTCCTTTTATAACTACTCACAATGTTGATAGCTTAATAAGTTTGCTCTCAAATATTGATAACTTTCGGTATAGTTTACTCAAAAATAATTTGTAATGTAGTTTATTAAAAACAAAATTTGACAATTTTAAGTAAATATTTTAAATGGAAAATCTAGTTAAAATATTAATTTAAAGTAATAAATATATATTAAATGGCACAAAAAACTAGGGAAGACTGGTTCAAAGACGAGCCTAATACCCACCTTAAGCTAGTGTTTATAAGGAAGATTGATTAACTAATCTATTTTGTATTATCTTGCTGATGCAATTCGTACCAATAAGCTAGCGCAAATTGAATAGCCCAAAATTTAAATTTCCTTTGCAGAAACTCCATGAATACAAAATAGCTTACTTCCAAACTTTAATTTGGCCTTTTTTATATTAAATTAAAAATAATAATCATCAAACACACTTATATTACATTTCCTCAAGGTAAACATCCCTTCAGTAGACAATCGCTTGTGAATCTCATTAGAAGACATAAGATAAGCAAACTTACTAGATGAAAGTTGACATAATTCCTTCTTCTCAAACTTCACTATCACCACTACTCAATTTCTAGAACAAGATTCATAAAAACTTGCAATCACACTCCATCTTTGAAGACCCTCAATAACCAAATGCTTAAACTAGAAGATTTAGCCAAACAAACTATTTCTAGGGGTTTTAAAAGCTTCAAGAGAAAGAATAATTGAAGAAAATTGCTTATGTTATTAACCTTCTAGAAGATTCACAATTGGAAAACATTGTAAATAAATAAAACAGCTGAAAATTGTCATTAAAAGGAGGAAACAAAAGAGAAAAGGGATAAAAGAAAATAACTTACTATGGCTTTATAATAGGGCATATTTGAATCACATAGGGAAAAGTAAAAAATACGCCACTATAAAATTGATTTTACAAGGAACCTACTTTTATATTTTGACTTGTTTTTTAAGTCAATTAAAGCCTTTGATGGAGGTGGGGAGATGGACAATGGTAGAATGGACCTAGGATGAGAAATATCAGCTCAAAGATTTCAAAACTTTGAGGTAATAGTTAACTAGAGGAATTCTTGCATTGGATGCTTATAGTGGAGAATGTATTTTTATTATAATGAGTGTGATGAGTAGACAAAGGTTAAAGTCGCTTTACTAGAATTTACACTTTACGGCATAGTCTTTAGTGGGAGAAATTAGTAGCATATTGGTGTAGAGAAAGTAAATGGAGGATTTGAACATACTAGTTGATAAAAGGTTGATGATCTAGTAATCAATGTCTAAATCTTTAAACTAAGGGGTACTTCTAAAACCTAAGGTAAAAAACGTGCAAAAGATCACTATAAGGAATTTGAGCCCTTTGTAAATTGGTGAAATCATTAAGTCTTTATCAATGAGCTTAGGTCTAAAATAGCTAATGAAGTGAAATTAAACCTTATAGACTTGGAAGCTGTTACAGATAGCAACTAAAAGAAAAAGCAATATAAAGATAAGGATCATAGAACATAGCAGTGTAAAAATCAATTAGTCCTGAGTATGTTAAGGTTAAAGAAAAGCCACGAATTGCGAGGAAGGTGAGAGAAGAGTCTAACAAAGAAAAGAATATTGACACTAGAATTCCAAAATTGGTGCGATATAAGATGTAATATGAGGTGCTTCAATTGTCTTTGGTTTGGCTATATAGTATTGTGGTACCCTAATAAGAGAGTGATGACAATTTTAGGGAGACATGCCTCGACTTGATATAGAGAGTGAGGAATCGGAGAAAAACTAACTACTATCATATTGTAGCGATATGGTAGTTGAGTTCAAGAAGAGAGGGGTTCAATGATGTCAATAGTGCTTAGGGAAGCTTTGATTGCATAGATAGAGTTTGACCATGGACAAAGGAATTTTTTGTTTCATACTAGATTTTTTATCCTAGCTAAAGTTGTTTGACATTTTTTTATATTAGGAGCTAAAGCAATGTTGTTCCAACCATAGTGCATTATGAGCCGCATGAAATTCATTAAACCAATGATAAAAAGGTGACTCATGTGCATGGATAAGTCAAGATTTTTTTGGCTATTAGGAAATGTGTGGATGAAGCTATTTATGACATTCCTATGAATATAACTCATGTAATCTCTAGAAGACCATGGCACTTTTAACAAGTACATAATGTACGATGAGTTTAGGATCACTTACTTAATAAATCTATTTTATTCCTATTTTATGAGTGCTAGGCGTTTGAAGGAGATATTTTATAAAAAGAAAGTAAATCAAGCAAAAAATACAAAGATTGGAAGCCAAATGTGGTCAACACGATAAAGACATGTTGTGTCTCTGAGCTATGTCAAGAAAATGCGAACCTACGGTCAAGAATTCAATTTTTGGCATGACATGACCATGACATGACCTGTCGCCAATCATATCAAACTATAAGTTTGGCTTAATAAGGGACATAACCATGGCATGATTTGTCCAGCTTGTGTCATTCCTAGGAGGCAACCATAGAAAGTTACATGACTTAGGGACGAGTCATATTCAGTCGTGTCGATTTCCACATCATAAGAAGGCCTCTAACATGACTTGGGGACATGACCTATCCCGGTCGTGTCAATTTAATAGCGAACTATTTTTGGGAAACAACTTAAGGAAAGTTAGCTTCTTGGACTCGAAAAAATAGACATCTATACTTAAAATTGAAAGTTTCAGAGGATCCACTCCTTGCACTCAAGAAACCCGACCAATTTTTATTCCCGATAGGGCTCTTTCCTAAATCAAAACCCTAGCTTTCCCATCAAGGACATACAACTTTCTTATTCTTCAATATCTCAACTTTCCTCTTTTAAGCAAAGGCGATTCTCTCTTTTGAAGCTTGAAGAACACAACCATAATGGGCAAGACCCAAGGGAAGTAGGGCCATAATTTCTTTATTTAGATTTTGATGAACTCTAGGTTGAATATTTGATTTGTTCTTTATTGATTTTAATATATTGTTTGACATCTTGAATTCAATTGTGTTGTGCTTAATTTTTTATCTTGAGTTAATGGTTCGGAATATTAATTCTTGATTTGATATTTAGGCAAATTAATTGAGAAATTGTTTGTATGATTAGATCTACACAATTAGAAGGGGTTGAATGCAACCCTGGAGATAGGACAACATGATTCTTTAGGATTAGGGTGAAACATCTAAGGCGGTTTAATTAGGAAGAGATTAAATTAATCAACCAAGGAGAAAATTTCAATAATCTCTCAAGAGATATTAAATTACATTAGGAGTCTCTATTATTCAAGAATATAAACAATATTATTAGAATTATCCTTTGTGTAATCACATATCACCTAATGGGATTCGAGATCTAAACAACTCTTGCAATTTAGAATAACTTTTTCTTGACTTGCGTTACTCAAATTCTAGTAATATTATCATATGTTTTGCTTAATCACTCTCTTTTGTAGGTCAAACAACAAAAGAATACTAAGTATTAGTACTCATTAGTCCTTGTAAAATCCATACAAGAACATCTTGGGTTTTTTTAAAAAAGATTCGGCATAGGGATATGTGGGTTTTGACAAAACTAATGAACTCATGCACTTCATGCGTTTGGAAATATGGATTGGGTCTCGTGGTAGTGCTTGATCCATAATTTTAACTAGAGTTGTAATTTCGATGTGAGCGAATTACTGTTTACCTGATAATTATAGATAAATCGCATTAACGAGATGATTTATGTTGTAATTGGAATTTCGTTACTTCAGGAGGAGAGCAAGTTCCAATGAGTTTAGTTAAATCCCAGTTAATCAACTTTAGTTCCCGATTCAAGGCATAATGTTAATTCAAATGAGAATATAATTGTAATCCCTAATCTAATTTTGGTATCTCATTACCCTAAAACCCTCAATAGTATTGCTAGGACATTCGGTTTAAAGTGTTCAATTAGTTCATTAACTTAGTTTTTAGATAAAATCAAATTTTCGATAGCATAAGGATAAAATTCAATACCTAGTACTTACCCAAAAGCTCTCTATTGATCGACTTGGTCTCACCAGTAATTTTTTATTTGCTGCATACACACCCGATTTAGTAGCTGGTTATTTTTGCGCTTTTAAGAAGAGTTAAAAAAAAAAAGAAAAAGAAAAACTAGTATATCAGGGTCAAAGATACCAATAGGAGAAATAATATGTATTATTTATAGGTATGGAAATTTGTTAGGTCTACATAACCTTCTACACGACTTGTGCATACTAAGTGTGTTGAACTAGAACCTTCAACCGACATGACACACTACTATGCACAGCTACTCTTGTAGCCCTAAGATCGAGCTCGTGCACTCTTGGAAATCTTCATTGCTCAGTTTTCTCTCTTGCACAACCTTTTTCTCTGGCTATGCTCGTGCTTGTTTAGAACTATAACTTAAATTTTGAACACTTTCTTCACCTTGTACAACTTCTAGCACTGCTTGTGCTAAAGCTAGGGCACACTAAAGGATGCGTTTTTGTCACTTTTTCACTCCTTCCCAAACATCTAGCATGGCTATGCACAAGGTAATGCATGTGTAAAAAAATAAGCCTTTGTCCATATTTTTCCAATTTTTGCTAGGATTTTACTTGAATCATCTCCAAATATTTTCTTTTAGCCCTAGAATTATTATTTAAGCAATCAAGTGTCCTTTTCTTATTATAATCATATAACATGCATATAAAATATCATTAAATGAGCACTAATAATAAGGGTCTTTTAACACTTTTCATATTAAAGATAAAAATATTGACTTAGAAATAGAGATATTGAAATTTGCTAAGGAACAAGCAAATTTCACGATTTGATCTACCTCTTTCCACCACTTTAGAAACCTCACTTAGTGAAAACAATGTTGCTAATGTATCATACTCAAAAAACCGTACCGAATTGACTATTTATATGTTAAAAACGAAATTAAAATGAATTACTTCTTGGTGATTGAAGTTTTAGCACCAAAATGACAAGTTTAATGAACTACTGTAGTATAGATCTTAGATTTAAATACTTTAGTTGATTCTTATAATATATTTATATTTTTTTATTGTATTCAAGTGATTTTGACTGTAATACTTACCTATTTGTTAACTATTACTACTAATAGGTAATATGGACTAGTGATTATATTCCAATGAACTTTATACTTATTTGTGTTTGTATAATAGAATATGATGTTTTATAAATTAATAAATGAATTGAGTGTGGGGATAGGAATTTTGTTTGTGATTTCTTGTGTTTGATTTTGAATGTGAAAATATTATAATTATACTTCACTTTAAGGATTTGATTGTTTTATGATAGTTTTGTGAGTGTCTAATACTTGTTTGCACACTTAAGTAAATGAACTTAAAATATATCGGCATGATAATTTAATTTATGCATGCATTACATGATTACATTATTAAAGGTCATCACTACTACATAACGGCTCGGATGGGCTGTAATCATAAAAGGTCATGTGTGTAGCATGGGTCTTATTCTCGAGGATGATAACTAAGCCATTTTGGGGAAGACGACCCATCTACTGGGATCATGCTAGTATTATTATTTTGGAGGACCTTGATTTGGAGGGTAAAAATCTAATCTATATATGACTGCTGGTTGGTCATATATATTTGCTCACTTGTTTGATTGCATTACATATGTTTATTTAATATAACTTGGTTGTCACTTGCTTGATGGTATGGAGGGAGGATTATATCTCACTAAGCATGTGGTCGATTACCCCCTTATAGTTTACTATTACAAGATTATCTCTAGTATCAGCTTGGAAGAAGTTACCCACATGTTATCTTTCTTTTAGGAGATGTGATTCTGTAGGAAGGAATTGAGGGTTGAGAGAGTTCTTTCTTCTTTGGTGAATCACTCAAGATAATATTTGATAAATTAGAAAGTTATATAATATTTCGTAGGACAAGAACCCCAACTAATACATGAATATGCCCACCAGTGCTTTTGAAGGCTATTTATTATCCTTGATCTATCTGCTATTTATTTTGATTAGTTGTTATTTTATAGAATTATCAATTAAATACTACTGGGCCTTATCGGTTATCTAGTCACTGTATGCTTCTACATGATATTTAAGGCTTTTGAGAGACTTGGGAGCCGATCTTCCCCGAGTCTCTCAAAACCTTTAGTGTCATGTATAGTAGAATTATCCTATCTAGGTTACCTTCGGAGCATGATAGCTTGTGTATGGTGCTTAATTTTGATATATTTCATTTTGTGGGTCATCATTGTGTGTCGGGGCTGGTAGAAATGATGAAGGAATTTTACCCAAATGTGGAACATAGAAATTATGTGCGGCATATATGGATAAACTTTAGACAGAGGTATGAAATTCAAAGTGTGCATTTTATCTTCTCAATATATGATATAAGTACATCTTAACAATGGAGGTATGTTTGCGTTTGTATGAGACAAGTGGGGGAGTAAGAAACTCAAAGACTTACTTTGGAATGTAGTCAAAGCAAAATAGGTACCAAGGTTCGAGTTTTGATGGGTGAACTAGAGGAAGTTAAGGAATGGCTTAGTAACATTCCTTATGATACATGGTCCAAGGCATACTTCTCTAACTTAGTAACATTCCCTATGATACATAGTCTAGGGCATACTTCTCTAACTTCACAAAATGTGACATGCTTCTTAATAATCTGTGTAAATGCTTCAATAGGTATGTACTTTCAAGTATGTTTGGTTCATTCATTTCTAAGCTCTATAGTTTTACATGATTTTGCTTGATGATTGCAAAAAATTGAGTTATAATCACAATGCTGGAGATTATTACGATTAAGTTCATGAGAAGAATGAAGAGGAAAAGAGATTAGATGCAAAAATTTATTAAACAATGAAGAAGGGAAATCAGTCCAAAGAAAACAAAGAAATTAGACAAGTTGAAGGATTAATCAACCCATTTCTATCCATACTTCAATGGAGTGCTGAAAATGGCATGTTATGGCTTTGGCACTACCTATTTGGTGGACATGGTGGATAGGAAACGCAATTGCTGAAGGTAGGAGTTGATTGGAATACCTTGTGCACATGCAAGTGTCCACGTACATGGATGTATACAAATACTACATCATTCCAATTAAAGGTGAGGAAATGTGGCTAAAGCCAATAGATGATGTGATACCCATCCAAATGCTACAGGTGTTGCCAAGAAAAAAGGGTAGGAAAGCCACAACTAAACGAAAGGAACAAGAGGAGATTGAAAGTGTAAGAACTAGCCCCAAAATGATAATTAGGAAAGGCACCATTCAGATCATGCATCATCTGTGGATCTAAGGAACATAACAAAAGATTCCCCACGAAGGGCCAAAACAAGGTACAATGTGATGCAATATGCATTTTTCTAACTATTCATTTAGTCTAACATTTGTAGTTGTCATGATAGTGTGTTTTTCAATTCTGCAGAACAAGAGAAAAAAGCAAGCACAAGTTGAAGTACCAACAAACCAGGAAACAACTCAAGTATTTGAAGGAGCATAAGATAGACAAAGGAATCTTGATGTGCTTGACATGCTCTCATAACATATCATCCATCCAAACCAGGACACACAACCTAGCCAAAATCATAGCCATGCAGCTTGATAATGCTATAGGAATGGCAAGACAAATCGTGCAATATGAAGAATGAACTATTTTTATCAATTGAACTATGATTGGTTACCTTTGTTTTGGGACATATTTAGGTGTAGGGATGTTTGTATATTATGTAGTAGTAAACTCTTCGAACTAGTGTTATGTTTTGTAAGGATGCGTCATTGTGTATGGATGCGCTGATTTTGTCTAGTTAATCTACATGAACTATGAATTATGTAAAAATTCCTTTTAAATGGATGTGTTTTCTATAGATAATGTTTGCTATTGCTTCTTGTAAGATCTTGATCATATTCAATAGCAATACAATTTTGCATTTACCATCGTGTAACAACGAAGAGAGTAATGAAAAGTTCCACACACAATGTAATTACAAAAACATAGACAAATTAAAACCTGTTCATTACAATACATAAATTATAATGTCAAATTGATGCCACAACAATGTAGAAAAATTAGGGCACCATATCAATCATCTCTAAACATAAGGCAAATTCCATACATCATCTAATTCATTATGCGACAAATTAGAGCAACAAATAGGAATAAAAGAACCTAAGCTACAGACCCACTACCCCAGTACTCATCATGTTCCTTTAGATTCAAGGTTTCATCTTTCCTTTCTTTTTCCATCCAATCAACATGATTCAACAAGCTTAAGATAACTACTTGTGCTTTCTCCATCATTGGCGGATCCACTTATAAGTGTCTAAAGAATTTTATTATTCACATTGTTTTGATATGATATTATATAGATCTTATGTGAATTAGTAAAGAAAAAGATATTTATTTGTGGTTAAAATTTTAATTTCAGGGATAAAGAAACATTTTTGAGCTTAATGAAGACAATTGGATGAGTTAAGCAAGATTTTATTGAAGAAATAGGAATTTGGAAGACTTACAATATACATGGCTTTCTACACAAGCTGTGGAGAACACTGGTGTTGGAGATAAAAAGTGACTAGTAGGCAATTTTCGAGTACACAAGGAGATACATAACATGTGTAGCATGCTCATATTGAGGATGGAAAATGGCCAAAAGCAATTTTGGTGAAGGCCAGCAGTGTAAATTTCAAAGCCTACTTTGCTTCGGCGAGATTTTTCACCAGTTTTCGTCCTATACGGCCTCAAACATAAGTTATGTAGGATCATCGTGTAGAAGACAAATTTTCCCTCCTATAAATAGCATCCTTACTAGTCTATATCCGATTCCTTCTTCCTTTTTATGAACTTAGATACAAAAATAGGTATTTGAGAGTGGAGAAACGAAATGACTTATTGGAGATCACAAGACTTTATCTTTAAGGATTGTAATCATAACTCTTTACTATTTTTCCTCATTCTATCATTGTATTTCTTATTCTATGGAAAAATAGGTCTTTCTACCCTAGATCTTGAGAAACCCTAACCCTAATGTATAGATTAGATTGCTTTGTTAATGGAAGTTTGTGTTTCTTGAATCTATTCATGTGTTTTGATTGTTCTTTGAATTAATATGTGCACTATTGCATTCATTGTTTGGTTCTTGTTAATTTAATCAACGGATTGATTGATGAGATAGATCTAGCATGAATAGTGAAGTCTGAATGTGACTTTAAACATAGATTGCATGAACTTTCTGCATAAAGATTGAATCTTTTTAAGGAATCATGAACTCTAATGCAATTTTTTATGCATCTAATGATGAAAGACATTTCCATTAGACATATAGGATTAGAATTCAATTATTTTGAAAGAGAGATTGATGAAACTAGGGATTATTATAGTTCAAGAACTTAAACAACCCATTATGAATGTTTTGTAAGGAATTGGAAATAGGGTTAGTGGTGAATCACGATTAAGGATGGTTTTGTGATCTGATATCATTAGAAGCGTTGACACTCATTATTGTTAGCATTTAGTAATTAATTAGTTTATTAGATATATTAAGATCATTCGAATTAGATCAGCTAAATAGTATAATTAGGGTAAGTACTAGTGATTATAGGTCCTAGTGGAATGACTTTGGCGCTTACACTAGTACTACAATCGATAGGTACACTTGCCTAGGATTAGTCGCATAGTAAGAATAGGGTTTTAAATTTAATTTGATTGATTGCGATTGAAAAATCCCCATCATCCACCTATGTAAAGAACCTACAACTTATATCTCTCTGCACATATATCAATAGATCAAATCCTAGAACTTAAAAAAAAAAAAAGAACTTATTTTGAGTACAATAGCTAACCACATAATGGCTACAACCATGGAACCGGCGTCTAAGGTAGGAATCCGTCCAAGCCGCCTTTAACTCAACATTGACACAACAATGACAAGCAAGTATAGCTTCCATCTTCCTTGGATGAATCTAGGGTTGATTTGCTCTATCAAGTGTCGTTCTTTTAGGGTTCAAACTTTGCTTCATCGTTCATCAACACCAACATTGTCACCTTCATTTGAGACAAATAGAGAGAGAAAGAGAAGTGGTCAGGTGGGACAAAGATAATAGGTGAGAGAGAAATAATCATAGTGGGTCAAATTATGTTTGGCATGAAATATTTTAATTCTTCGTTAGTTTAAGTCTATGTAGGAGAGAGAAAGGAAAAAAAGTCAACCTTAAAGGATAAAGGGTAAAAAAATTGCCAATTAGGATAGAGAAATGTTTCAAGCAATTTGCATGAAAAAAGGATGAATTTCGGCCAAATTTAGCATGCATTAAACTTTTAAAAAGTTCATGTACTATCATGTATAAAATTTCTTTTAGGTATTATTCCGTTAAAACTAAAAAAATCAAGTACTATGAATGAAATTACTTAAGCCTAATATATGATAAAAAAATACTTTTATGGATTTTCTAATGATTTAAGATAAATGAAATATAAAGATATAAACAATCATTAATTAAATTCAATCGTTGAATTGGTTGGATTTTAAAACATCACAAATCATATGACCCATGGTTTATAGAAATATAATATTTAATAAAAATAATTGATACCACAAAAGGTTAAAATCAATTGACCATCACTACAATCAATAGAATGCTCTTAATGATAAGATCCCAGGTAAAACAGTCTCAATGCCGCACAAAGTTTCACAAGAATATTCAAAAGAGTAACAATATTTAATAACTCATAATATTTATTCATTGACTTATACTTGGTAGGATTGCATGCGTATTTATGATGGAATGGCAATGAAATAACCATCATAAAAGGAAAATAATAAAAGAGAAATAAAATAATTGTCTTATAGGAAAGAAAGTAACTGCTAAATAAATGTATCTCTAGTTAGTATTTGTTTAGATTATCTAATTTTTATTTGTATCATATTTATATCTGATTTGTATTTGTGTTTTATTTGTATCTTATTTGTATCTTATCTGTATATGATATGTTTGATTTTTTATGAGTAAAAATATTTGTTTTTCATCATATTTGTTTTTTAACAAACATCTTATTAAAAAACAAAAAAAAAAAATAAGATGGCAAAACGACCATAAACAGATGAAACAAACAGACCCTAATCGAATTCTAAACTTTACCTTCCCATCTTCTAGTATTGCATAAATTCAATATATTTCTTCAAAACATTGCAATTAGAGATACATCTGTTAAAATCTTTACTATGAAGTTCCTTTCAAAGATTGGACAGTCTATTAGAGCCAACACAAACCTTCCTTCCATGTTAGAATCAATGTTGAAATCTTTGAAAAAATTTTCTTACCATATTAATTGAAATTCTTAATTGGCTTTTTCCTTAAGTAAAAACTTAACTTTTACTAGCTTTTCCTTTATATTCAAAGCTTGAGCTATGCTATCGGGATTCAAATTTTGCTTTTTAAAATTCATTTTAGAATTTTGATTTCCATCATTATGCCATCTTATGAAAAAGATTCCCCTCGATCTTGTCTCTTCTTGGAATCATGATGAGATAAGAAACCATATAGGAAACAAGTTTTATATCTTATTTCTACTTTCCTTATGTAATCATTTGCCTTCTTACTTCTATCAAATTGTTGACTCATGATGAGATAAGAAACCTTATAGCAAACAAGCTTCATATCTTGGTTATGTTTTCCTTTGGCAATCGGTTGCCTTTTTACTTCCATCAGATTCATCAAAAGAAATATTAGTTTCTGATAATTTCTCCTAACAGTATAAGTATGTCATGACCTGTCGTCCTTGGTCCACTACAATAGGGGAGAGCGCCTATTGCACCCAGGCATGAGATCGTGATGCCAGGAATAGTGACGCTGCCTCCTCCTTCCCCCCCAAATGTACCTTCAGGCATAACCAAGTATCGTTTTCTTAGGTAGAATTGACTCTAGGTGAAGTTGTTGCGAGTCAAACCATGGACCTAAGCCTTTTGTTTGCCTCATAGGTAACATCTTTCATCAACTGAGTTGAGGGTGCACTGGGAGGCTAATGTTCTGGCATCACTATCCCTGTGTAGGTAAAATAGGCACACTCCCCCACTGCGGTGAGCTCAGGATGGTAGGTCGTGACAAAGTATTCTAAAAACCATTATATAACATGCTTGTTTCATACAACCATGATCTTTTAAGCAAAACATTTACAACATCCATTGCAACAACATCACATCTTCACTTCATCTTCATAAGTGTAAATCCTAAATAGTACCGCAACCCTTTGGTTAACTTGTTTTAGATCCTTTCCCACAAAATAAGTCCAATAGACTGGAGCAGCTCTACATAATTTCCAGACTAAAATAAGCTTTGTTCAATACCCACCTATAAGAATTTCTCTTGTAACTTGATAATTTCTTTAAAAATGTAATCTCTTCCCCAACTGATATCGAAACCTTATAGAAAATCACTAATTTTTCAATCTTCTTACATAATTTTATAATTGAACTTCAGTCAGATAGCACGGTTATCCAAATCATTCGCTAAAATTTGCTCTAAGGTGCTTGTATTATTGAATTCCTCTGCAATTGGATTTAATATTTCGAAATCAGATTGAGCTCCTCTGCTACATGCCCACCATAATGGGTGATTAAGCTAAGAAGGAGAAAGAGCTCTATTTAAAAAAAAAAAAAGTTCCTTATGAAAATACTAACTATTAAATTCTAATTTTTTATATGCTATTTCCTCCCTCCAACAAATGAATGGGGTCTAATATACCTAACTACCCTATCATGTATAGTCTATTTGCCGGGGCAGACACATGATAATACGACTAGGGGTCTGGACCTTAATTAAGTTAATATTAAAATTATTTATTATTATTCACTCGCTATTACAATTATATTATATCTTATATATTTATGAGAATTTCATAATGATTCCAATGTGATATTTTTTAAAACTTGATGAAAAAAATCATTCAAACAATGATTAAGAGTGTTTAGTGCATTCATAAGAGATGGTATATATGTCACTTGAAAATTAATTATTAATAAAAAATATAAAGTTGATATCTATATAAATTTTTCTTTTAATAAAAATAAATCATAAAATGTATCTAGATAAGATATTTATCTTATACTCTGTGTTCATTTTCTTAGTATTACATGTAGAAAAAATAACGTTACTAAATCAAATTAGATGATTAGTGCACAATATGATTGCTTTTAGTATAAATAGAACATAAAATATATGTAGATATGATAGTTATTCAATAATTCATGTACATTTAAATAAGATTAATTGGAGATAACAAAGTTACTAAATCAAATTATATGATTAGTATACAATAAGATTCAATTGTAATATAAATAATAATAATTATTACTTATGGTATACTTTGAATATAAAATAGTTATTAACAAGAATTTATTTAGTTTGATAATTTTATGATAAACGAATTTAACGTTATTAGTTATTGTGAAAGAAAAAGTTAAAAAGAAACATACATATAGAGAAAAAGAGAGTAGCTAGTGTAAAAGAGAGAGAGTAGCTAGTATAATAAATGTATATTGAAAAAAGTAAAGAGAAATAGTACCTAGTGTAATAAATGTATGTTAAAAAATTTAAAAAAGTACATGGGTTTTGAACTCATGACCTCATAAATATAAAAATAGATACTTAATCACTAGATCACACTTCGTTTGCTTCACTGAATGGAATAAGAGGAAATAGAATTCTAATTTAAAGGGAATGTAATAGAGTTGTAATGGCTATTGTAATGTTCACTTAGTGTAAAAAGTAAAACAAATAATTATTAGAATAAAAGGTAAAATATTTATAATGCCCTCTGTATTTATTACAAAAAGAGGATAATTGTATAGGTATAATCTCCAAGTTTTTCATAAATAAAATTAGAAAGTAAAGAATTTATGTATTTGATTGTACATGTTGTAGTACATGAAATTAGAGTAAATTTAAGTATAATAGTTGTTATAAAATCAATTTAGAGAATAGAAATTTAAAATCATCAATGGATTTGAATTGAGGAAATTGTTAATTAAGTATTCCTTATATTCTTATAGAAAATCAATTTTTGAAAATTTAAATTCCAAATTACCAATAATATTGATATAAATTCTTATAAGGAATTAATTTTATTAAATAGGATTTATAAATTAAATTGTTACTAAACTTTGTTTTGAGTTTGAATAATTAATAACACTAATAGTTTAGAAATATAATGGTTTAATATATGTTGTTTTTGAACTCTTATTGGCTACAAAATTATTATGATGACCTACCATAACCCCATGCACACACACACACTCAATCATTATTTGACTTGCCTTGCAAGTCAAAGATGGTTTTGTATATATGCACATAATTATCCATAAGTAGCAAAAAAAATTTTCTCTTCCTTGCTTTCTCTCTTTCAAAAACTGATGGTTGCACACACACACACACTCCTCTCTTCATCTTCATTTTCTCTTCTTTAAATAAACAAGTAAAGAAAGTTAAGCTTCTATCTTCAAGTTAAAGCAAGTTTTGGTAAGTTATTTCTAGCTTTGTCTTTGTTATTTGTGTGTTTGAGTAGTTGTAAAATTAGTGTTGTTGTTGGTTAATGGCTGTTTTAGGATGGTTATGATGCTTAGCTTGTAGTTATGTGAAGTAGAGTGATGGAAAAGTGGTTTTGAAGTTTTAAAACTTAAAATTAATCGTTGGGTTATTGGTTAGTATTTTGATGTAGATGTAGAGATGGGTTAGGAGAATTGAAGGAGTGAATGATGAATTTGAGACTTGTATGAAGATGTTGGAGTGTTTGGATGGATTTGAGGCAACTAAAGTTGGTTAAAGTGTGTAAAAATGTGAAGTGAAAAAAGTGTTTTTTTACTGACAATAGGCTATGAGGCATGGAGATGGCAAGTTATGAGTGCAATTTGGGTAGCCAAGGCCCATGCCATGAGGCATGGCAGAGGTGGCGGCGGCCTCTATTCTTCTCCATATAAGGTGTGGCAGAGGTAGTAGTGGCCTCTGTTCTTCACCCGAATTGACATGCTCCTTGATATGGGGCATGGCAAGGGGCGTGGTGGTCTCTGGTCATTAAGTGATCCTCCATATATGGTGTAGTGAAGAGCATGGCAACCTTAAAGTGTTTTTTTTTTTTTTTTTTTTTTTTGTCTCCTTTAGCTTTAGAATCTTGTTTAATCTTTCTTCTCTTTGTTAAGTAGATAGTAATATAAGCTTTTCTATCTTATAGAAACCCTAGATCACGAGTTGGACTTTCCATTGGATTATTACGACGATTAAAAAGAATGCACGGGTGAGTAACTTGAATCCTATCACCTTGTTTGTGATTGTAAATAGTGAAGTATAGATTATCATAACTATAGGGAATTAATTGCATGGGGATGGGAAATATTGCATGTTATATGTTGTATGTTTGAGTTATAATTCCTAATAAT
Organism: Combretum micranthum; assembly: GCA_024138025.1. Lineage (NCBI taxonomy): Eukaryota > Viridiplantae > Streptophyta > Magnoliopsida > Myrtales > Combretaceae > Combretum > Combretum micranthum. Next base: position 128,737 of record JAMXBD010000174.1, read on the forward strand.
CGATGTGACAACTACTCCCTTGACATTAAATTATAATTGTCTCATTATGTGTCTGAAATTGATTTGACCACTTGCTAGTATGGAATTAAGTTTAATAGACTTCTAAAATTAATATGACATGCATTTTACATCATCATATTGCATTAGCATGATACTCATGTCACGTGTTAACATTTCAATTCTATGGTAATGCTTGTTGGGACCAATGAGTCTGCTTGTAGGTTACCATAAAGTTGTTAGCTTCGCAGAAACTAAGTAGGCTTCGAAGGAAGTCGTATGTGTCAGAGTTGACTTTAGAATGTTAATACTTAGTGAGGTTTCTCAAGTTCTTAGAAAAGTAGATGTTTTTATTTGAAAACAAAAATTGTTCTTTAAAAGACTATTTGTGTCCTATGGGGCTCTGGTAGAGGCTATTCCCCTAGGCGGGTTAGGTGAAGTGGAAGTCCTTCTACTTTGGTTTGAGTTTCTCATCGGCATGAACTACTAAATTTATTCTTCAACCACTAGGGAGGGCATAAATCCACATGAGTTTGAATTTTGGTTATTCAAACCATGCTTGCTGCATATGGTTGATCCATGCATTGCATATGATTGCTAACTAAATTTGTTTGTTCTTAATGATAGTGTTAAAATTCTGTTATTCACTGAGCTTTATATGCTCATACTCTCTTAGACTGTTGATTTACAGGGTTTTAAGCATGAAGACCAAAACCAAGCTTGGGTGTGGATGTTAGTTTAGAATGGACTCATGTACTCTTTTGAGAAGATTACCATATATGTAATAGAGATTTAGTAATGAGTTGTAATAGTATAAGTTAAGTTTTGTTTTCCCTTGTAAGTTTTGGTTGATCTTAGGTTTTGTTGAAGCCCTGTAGACTATAGTTGTAAAAATATGTGACGTCTTAGATTTATATGTTTGTGTTTAGTTGTGGCTAATATATGTATGCAATCTCTTTCTTACTAAAAACAACTATCGATCCTGTTCAATTGTCCACTTTAAATAGGGGACATTAGTTATATAGTATTTATGTAACTTTCTGGAGGCCTCAGTTAGTTATATGGTATACTAATACAGCTAGGGTACTCTGTTGAGGTGTGCTAATAGGTGTTATTTTCAAGACAAGGATATTTATGATAAACTTGAAAAATAGACCATTGAATGATAGTTCATAGGTTGAGGACATGAATTGCTATCATTAATTTACGTAATAGTAATTCATTATGAATTGTTATTCTTTTGAAGTGAACACCATAATATCCACTTTACATCAAATGATGAAGGAATGAATAGCTATTCATATCAAGTGAACGGACTATTTATATCATCGTTTTCTTTTTATAATATACATATAATATAAAATTTTTTTCTTTTAAAAAACCTTAAAATTTAAATTTTCCCAAGTCTAAGGGGCAGGGCCCCTATCGACCATCCTAGATCCACTCCTATCTATTTGGATTGTCTAATTTTCATTTATATCTTATTTGTATCTGATCTACACATGTATTTTATTTGTATCATATAGGTATCTTATTTATATATGATCTATTTGATCAGTTTATAAGTAAAAATATTTTATTTTTCTTTATATCTACTTCTTGATAAATATTTCTATAAAAATGATAAAAATAATATGTCAAAATACATATGAAACAAACAGACCCTATAAACTAAGATTAAGGGCACTTTCATACTCAAGGTAAAACTAATTCTATAATTGTTATGTTATTCTCACTTAACTCATTCTTCAAAACTGTAATATATTTGTTTTCACTTTGACTTATTATTTATTTTATTTACTTAAACAGTTGAACTATTATTTGACTTGGGATGTTTCAATATCCATTTTTTGTTCTTAATATTTTTATTTAAATTCTTTTTTTCTGTTATTGTCATAATAAAATATATGGAGGTAATAGTACAAATAATGAAAGCATATCACACATAAACCATGGATATATTATATTGATATAATGACAAAACAAAACACAAAATGGCAGACTAATTGCGCATTTAGTTGATAGCTACGGCTATTAAAGCCAAAGAAACAACCTTTTGGTTGTCGTTTTCGTTTTTTTATTTTAGATTTCGACATTGAAAAGCATGTTTTTGTGGCTGTCTGATCATATTTTCTGATTATCAATCAAACGTTTCACGACATTTGGAATTGTGCAGGGTAAACATAAACCTGTGGTTCCGGTACAACTTAATTTATTATAGTATACGTTGCCTTGTCTAGAAGGTACAAAGCAAAGGCTTACTAAAGCTGGGTAAATTGGCTTGTGAATATCACATGATCATGCCAGCTTTCAAAAAGTGCACCGTCACATCTAACAAAATGAAAATTAGAGCAAGTTGAGAGAACACCGTCATCACATAAATGTTTAATTCATTGGACCATCTATAGCCCACCTGAATTTGTCTATTTCTGTGTATTTTTCTTCTCACTTTTTCTTTTTTATGTTTTTAATACACATTTTCATCTTACAAGTAATTTTCAGAGACTTGGCTTATATTATAAAGCATGTAATAGCTTTCTTCTCCTCTATATGATACGATGCCATATATGACATTGATTTGTTATTCAACAATATAAATCGGTTATTGGAATAAAAAATAAATAAATAAGAATGGAATTACAATAATTAATAGCTTTTGTAGAGGACAAAAATGATTTTTTAGCATTAGGTCTAAATAATACCCTAGATTTTTACTCTTTAAACTAGGCTTAATGTATAGATTGTTGGATTAACCTATTTGTTTACAACTTTTTTCAAAAGCCTTATACACTTACAAGGACCTTCCATTAGTTTGGAGCAAACAGTTGCCCAGGCTGCCATACTATTTGCTAGAAAGAAAGTCTTAGGACAGGGATGAAAATCATGCACAAGGCACATTTCAAAGAAAATTTTTCTAACCTTTCTCGTAGAATTTTCATAATTAGACCTCTGGCAAGTCAATATTCTGGTTCAAAATTCTGGTTCTACTATTAGTTTTGCTTCTCATTCTGGTTTTTCATTCAACTTGGCCTCTGCTATAGATTAATTAGTCATCCCATTTACTTAATGCATACTATTTCATTATTATGTGTTATTATTGGTTAAAGTTAACAGCTGCCTTTTTGAAAAAAGGAAACTAGGTTACGTTAATGATTGATTCGTTAGATATTAAGTTATTAAGACTTTTTCTTTGACATATGTTTCCTAAATTATTAGGTCTACTTTCTTTGTCTTTGATTAGGCTTATGATATAAATAGTTTGGAAAATTTTATTTTCCTGCCATCAATTTTGACAGGATCGACGTCTAATGTCATATCCGATCGTGATCGAATCATTAAAATAGTTAATATTCTATTTATTATATTTATTTTAAATATTAAATTAATAGTAGAATGATCCTATCGACAGGACTATAAACATCATACCATTTCCATTTCTTGCTCCATAAAATTCAAAAATGCATATAAATATTGCTTATTCCTTATCTTGAACTTTGAAAATACAAAATATATATATATATATAATTTTAATTATTACTTTTAGATTATCCTTTGAATCTAGTTCCAGATTCTAGGCACATATATATATATATATATATATATGTATGAGAGGATTGAAATTTTATTGTTGATGGTTGTGTGTTTGATGTGGTACAAACAGCCATTAGCCCATGGCATATCAACTCGTGTCAACCGTAAATTGTGCATGTGATCTCTGTCATAGTCATCTATAGCCAAATTCTATAAATACACAAATTACTTTCTTATTAAACAACTCAAATTTTCATGAAAGATAATGTTCATAATAAAAAACACACAAAATCTTATCGAGAAAAGTGGAAGTAATGCTATTTAATTTTTCATTCTGCGATACTTGCATTTAAGCTTCCCAAGATTGTCTACTTCTCTTGACCTTTTTTTCTATGCCATCTTTATGTATTATTCCTACATCATTCCACTAAGGTCATATGCAAGACGAAGCATACTACACATGTGACCACTAACTAAGCTTTTTCATTTACAAGTATTAATTTATTTAGATACATTTAAATTAATGCAAATAATAGATGTTGAATATATAGGAAAATTTATTATCAAACAATTTGAGAGGTTCACACTAGGATATGATGGTTGGTTCTAAGTTCTATGGCTCTTGCTATGACTAGTAGCCTAGTGTTTAATAGGTAGAACATGGGAATATTTGCGGTGCCATTAAAGAGCACTCTAATCAATTATATTACCATTAAAATAAATATAGTCATTTGTGTATTGATTATTTTAATAATGTAATCATAGTTGACTATGACTTTAAATCGTTAAATAGTTGATAAATTGATTTCATCAAAATTAATGATTGGATTTTTGGTAAAATATGAAAATATATTAGGGAAACTATTGAAATCGTTGCTCTTTGTTGGAGTGGGGAACATTTCATTCAAATAACTATTTTATATAGCAAATATAAATAGTTTTATAAGTGAAAAATAATTACATTTTTTTCATCTTTATAAAGTTAATCAAATATATTATAAATGTGTTTCAATTTCAATAAGATTTTGGATGGTTCATTCTCGCTGGATTAAATAAGAGGGCAAATTAAATATAGGCATTCTTTAAATTTGAATATGTCTAAAGCTAATCTTCGCATTCACTGAATAATTTTAATTTGATACATAAAGCGCCAATGGCCTTATAGTCTATCAGGATCTCTTTTGGTCTTTCAAGTGAGGGGTATTAAATTCGAATCCATCATTCCCATTGCAATGCATTGTCGGATAAAAACAATAATAGCCACTCTCACTAATGGGAGGCCATCTTCATCTAATAGTCACCTCTCTCATCTTTCGAGCCTTATATTTATTTTTCTCTTTCTGATTTTTCTATTATTTATTCAATTTTTCAATAACTTAATTAATTAAAGAGAGAAGTAGTTTTTTTTTTTTTATAAGTTTGGAAAATGTCTTACCAATTTCAATACAAAAACTAGGACATTAATACAATTTTATAGAATTTTTTTTTTCGTTTCAATTCTTACAGTTTTAAATTAATTTCATGAATTTTAGTTATTTCAATTATTTTTTCAAATTTATCTTAATTTAATTATTTTATTATATTTGCATTAATAATTTCCAGTGCATAAAAATATGATTAGTATCGAAACTTAATGAAAAAAACTAACAGCATTAGAAAATACTTGTTTCTAAGATTTTGTAAGGTTAAGGACTCAAATAGAAAAAAAAAAAAAAAAAAAGGTAGATGTAGGATTTAAATAGGAAAGCTAGTAAAATGTTGATGACTTAAAACATACATTCCCTCAATTAAATTATAATAAATTATAGCTGATTAAGTTAATTAATGTGCGTTAGTTAGATAAGAGAGCGTGTCAAGCATTTAAGGGAATCTAAAAGAATCTGTAAATGAGATATTTGTACCTTTTTTTTCTTTTGAGTAATTTTGTACTTTTTTTTTCTCCTTGCTAGAGATTAGAGAGAACTAATAGTTAATACTACTCCATTATTATTCTATGCTACATTTTTAACAAGAATTTATAAAAATATACATAAATTCGATTTCTTTACAATCCTATTGCACCGGATAATCCTTAGAAAGAGACTACTCATTGCAGTATTTTCATAAGAATCCTCAAACTAATCTGGTCCATTCTTGACGACGTACGATATTCCTAGAAAGCATCCAATGTGCACATCGAATGATAAATATCAAAAACTAAAGTTTCAGTCCAGATACAAAAAACTTGGTATGTTTCTTTATCAAATGGAAGGCAGGATTTCTCGTTCGGAGAGCAGCAGCTGCTGGTATATTATTTATTGTGGTAGATGGGAAGATAACCAAGGAAATGCTCCATCTGGTCCATAAGAGGGCCAGGAAATTTATCTTTCATGGTCATAGATCTCGGTGTTGAGTCCTATGTATCTGCTGTACGGATCTTCTCCTGGGGACCTCTTGTCGTCCTGGTAGTTTAAGAATTCATAATCAATGCATCGGCAATTAAAAGTTTTGAAGCAAACGGTACTGATGAGCCTTTCACCTAATGCCATGCATATCAATATTTTCGGATCTGGTCTGGGACTTGATGGGGACGTGTTAAAAGGTTAAGGGTCGATGAATAAAACCGAATTGAATTAGCTTATTCCCATTAAGGATTAGGTTCGATGGGATTGAACTAAATTGGTCATTTCGAGTCTATTCCACCACTGTTTAATTTAAAATGATTTTAAAAATCAGTGTAATCAAAGCTTTAATAGTTGAATAATTAATTGAACAATCCATTTAATATCATCATAGTATAACTTGTGTGCATAATTTTATGTTTACATTTAACAATTTATATTGAAAATTATACATTTAAATCCCCAAATATTTAATAGGTGCATTTGGACTCCTACTTAACCCTTTTTTTCTTGAATATATATATATATATATATTTGTTTTAATTTTCTTAATATTTTATTAAGTAAAGTAAATTAGGGTCTTGGAAGCACAACTCTAAAGAGGGGTTAGTAATAAATTACTTATCTGTATTTTGATCTATTTACAAACAGTTATATGTTATGCAAAAGTATCAATATTATTAGAGAGAGACACATTTATATAACTTTTTAGTCTAAGAATATTAATTTAACAAAAAATATTACAAATAATATTAAATAAGTAAAATATTAAAATTATTTTTAAAAAATTCAAAAAATTGAAAAAATATGTAAAAAATTATATAATTAAATTTTCTTAGGCCAGTAAAATACTATCATGTGTCATAATTATTAAATAATATTAGCACTTTTAAATGAAATTCATCTCACCTATTCATTAAAAAAATTCATATAGGTCATATGTTTGTAAATATATTAAAACTTAGCTAAAGTTTTTGGAGATAACTCTTTCAAAATAGTAGCTAAACATTAAATATTTTTACAGTTTATCCTAATAATTATAATGGAACATCTACCACAAGACGCAAATAGAAAAATATACATAAGTGAGATTAAATTTTACCAGCACATACAAAGGGTGAGTGGGTAACCTGTCGTATAGGGTACCATCTGTACCCTACTCAATGGGCTTGGGATTAGTCGAGTATTGAAAGCCAATGGATAGAGCACATGTATTTTTCTTTTTTCTTTTTTTTTTCAGAACCCGCTTTTATAAGGTAAGATCAGGATATGGGGTTTTCTTACCCTATATCTATTTTAAAACCTATACAATAGAGTATACAAGTTCTAGAGTGCCATGTACCTATCTTGAAATATGTACTTTACTTAAAAATATATATAATATAAAGTAAATAAAGAATAAATAATAATACTCTATTTTTCATTTTGTAATCACTTTTGGTTAAGATCATCATATCTAGACCACCACTTAGAAATTTTTACTTAGAAAAAAACTTGCAATTTTTATTTTAGAAAAAAATTTGATAACATGTACTTAGACTTTTAAGTTATACAGGAGTATTATTAATATTTTAAGACTAATTAATACATATGTGCTTCAAGAGTTTTTGATTTTAGGATTTGGTAGGTGTTTTACAATTTTGTTAAAATCATATATTCAGATTCTACAAGTATTTTTTACATATTTTAACCTCAACACGAAAACAAGTCTTGTATATTATAAAACTTGTGATATTAAAAAAAATATTTTCTAAATTTCTTTCGAAATATTACTTATAACGAACATATATAAATAAGGTAGTTTTATATATCATGACTTGAAATTTGGATACAAAAAAGAAAAAATAAAAAAATTTACCGATTACCTATACCCAATGAGTTTTACAGGATACAAGTTACATGATAAATGCAACATGTTATAGGGTAGATTCCGAGTACAAAACATCGTAAAATATACTTTACAAAGCAAGGTATGGGTACGATTTTATATCCCACCCACTTTAGACTTGCTCATCTATGGTACATACAACAAAAATAGGGTTAATATCCCTAACCTTTCACAAAATATTCTATAGGTACCTAAACTTTGAAATTGATCAATTTAATACCAAAATTTTGAAATTCATCAATTCACTTTACTTCTAAGATAACTAGGTTTTATAAAATATATCGTCCTTTACAAAGCCATTTCTTAAAAAAAAAAACAAAAGCATTTGACAGAAAAAAAATGAAGAACTAATCGTCCCTAAGTAAAAAAATTTAATAATATAAGGATATCCACCATCGTACGTATCGTAATGGATTCTAAGGATATTGTGCAGATACATGTGCTGTAATTCTTATACTCTTGGGGGCAAAGGTAATCTCTACGTGCACTTCTTTTATGACAATTATTGCTGGTTTGCTTCACTTAAAACGTACATTTAGATTAAAAAAAACTCGTTAATTTTAATTTATAAACCGAAGGGCCAAGGATATAGAAAGTTGACAGTAGTGAAATAACCCAAATTGCTATTTTGGCATCACAAGGAATTGACCATTAGGTGAAATTTTAGTTTGCATAAATCTTTTGCCCCACAATTTGTAACAAACCTTCCTACATCTTATTTTCTAAGTCTTACCTACAAGATTTTTTCACACACTTTAAACTCTTCTATAAATCTCATCAGAAAGTAATTAGCTTTTCTCTTTCATAAATGCTTTCGAGTTTTTCATTTTATTGAACCAACATGTATAGTACTTTAGTAAGCTAACATCTATTGGCCTTATAACCTAGTGGTATTGTCCTATCTTTCAAGTGAAAGGAATCAAGTTCGAATGTTCCTTTTAATGTAATGATGAAAAAATATAAAAGAAGATTTGAGTCTCTAAAGGAAGGAAAAAATCCTGCTCAACAGCAACAGTTGAACCATCTACAGTATCCTCATGAAGAAAAACTACAAAGGACCATAGAATAAATCATGGGAACAAATACCAACCGATAGTCAGCATTATCACCTCTCTATAAAAATTATAAAACAAGGTCAATGTAAATTGGTAGATGGTTCACTGCATCGAGAAGAAAGCCAGAAAGATTCTTTGTTGACAATGGAAGAGCTACCATTCCTTCAAAATTTTGTACATGTGCAGATCCATTTCACAGACAGGGCTAATCTAAACTATGCAATGTATCAGAAAGTATTCAGCTATAATTATTGTATAGACATAAAGTCCTAATGATTTATATAGTGTATATAAACTAATAAAAAAACTGGTTAATTCGTTTATTCTACCAAAATTTCACAGATCCCTTCTGCATAATGGGCAGGATGCATGCTTAAGAAGCCATTTATCAATGCAAGGTAGATGAAACATGTGGTGACAGTGAGGTAGGCATCGAACTGTCTCTCCTAGCTGAAAATCCTGAATGCAACAAATATATAGAGATCAATTAAATCAGCTTCGGGATGAATTTAGTGCAAATTCGATTTTCTTAAGCAATGGAAGGTATATTGCAAGCACTTTGATCTGTACCTGAAGACAGACCGAGCAACAGACTTTCTCCCCAGAATCATCGGTGTTATTATTGCTATTGATTGTTGTCTTAGGAATCTTGTCAACCAAATCACCAGGTAAACCCTTAGCTCCACCGGTATCAAAGATACTATGAACCTCCTCAAAGGTTGTTTCAACAGCAGTCATCTGATAAAATGAACAAATCGAATCGTAGCACGAATTAAAGATATCATGTCACAAAGCATGAGAGTATTCAGCTGGAAAAACTTGTGCAGGGATTAATACATTACCTGACTTTGCACTGCACTTAGCATAGCCGGACCAATCCGTTCGCGAACAAGCCTCCCGCTTAAGAGACTTGCAAGGACATCAATCTGCTCATTTGGTGGGGCAAACAGATCAATGAACAATATAAGTAATACTAAAACTGCAAAATCGAATCGTAAACCGAACTGAATGCAAAAAGCATGTCCATTTCCTCACCAGATAGAGTAAACAGCCAAATCCCGATTCGTCCGAATGCCATAAAAGTAAAGAAGATTCAAACACTTCAATAGAGAAAACTGCCCCAGAAATCGCCCCGATAGCCGCTCCTCGAACAAATCCACTCTCTGTCTCTTGCCCGATCAAGGCTCCAGTCATGGCACCTAATAAGGTACCAACTGCAGAAAAAAAAAAAAAAAAAAAAACAATGCCCACCTCTTTAGGAAAAACAATTACCCACCAAACAAACCCACCCATAATTCATGAAGCAACAACCATAAGAATAAAAATAATTAATATCACAACTCAACATTTCTATCCAGAACAATTAACAGGAACCACAAAACTAAAATGGTAGGTTTCCCATTCATTCCTTGAGATTTTAAACTTCCTATTTCCAATGTCAACATAGGTAGATATACGATGAACCGATCAGCCAACAAAGAATTGGGTCATGCAATCAGAGTATCGGTATGTTTGTTTCATTATAGTACAAAAAAACAAAAATGGTAAATCCTTTTCAGACATTCATAATCAATTCTGTGGTAGAGGAAAATAAAAAGGAGAATAGAAAACAAACCTAATGCAAAGAAAAAGGTGAAAACTGCAGAGAAAATGTTGCCGATTAAGGCAGTGAGAGCAAAACTGGATATTTCCTTAACCCTTTCGACAAAATCACCGATTGCGGACAACAAAGGAATGGTAAAACGAGATGGGTATGTAGAGACTTCCATGATTATTTTGTTGTTCCAAAAGTTGTACGAGTTTAGGACACAACTTAACGGGCTGTCTTCGCTTCCCAAAGAACAAGAGGGACATAACCGCGTACGCCCATGACCTATTTATAGAGACGAGGGCAAGATATGGGTTATATGGTAGTTCTATTATTACATTTACAGAGAGAGAGAGGAACGGACTCCCAGTTTTCAACCACTCCAGAAGTTAAAAAGGGCATTGTACCACTTGGTAGGTACAACTTGAGGGATAAATGAATTAAATATGTCTATAGATTATTTGAGTTTAATTTTGATATTTTATTCAAGTTTGGTTTGATGATAGTCCGATCAAAAATTCAATTTATATAGAATATAAGTATTTAACAACTCTTTCTGGATTTAATGAACTCATATAGAATATAAATGTTAATCATTTTTTAACCTAGTTTGAATATAAATATTATATTAATTATAATTAAAAATATTTATTTTGATAAACTGAGTTCAAATGAGAACCTTCAAGTTATTTAATACCATTTTGAATTATACTCAAGTTTAAAACTTTAGGTTTAATCAACCTCGAATTAAGCTTGAATTTAAAATTTTAAGATGAGCTTGAAATTGAACTTAATATTGTATCCTCTAAACTCAAATTATCTGTAACTTTGTATCTATGTCTCTTTCTCTACTTCTTGTCAATGTATGATTAGACAACTTGCTTGATTGTTAATTTCTCTTAATTTATAAATTAGTAATTGATATTGTCCTACTTTTTTAAACATATTATGACATCATTATATGACTATTTTTTTTCATTATAACCTCAACCGTTGATTACATGTAACAATCTTAATTGATAAATGAATGGAAATTAGAAAAATGTAAATAGAAAGGATGCAATTCTACTCGCTTTTTCAATTTATTTTTTTGTTGGAATTAAAGGAGCCATAACTTGTATAATCATCTTTTACTTATTATAATTTCAACCAGTGGTTAAATATGATAATATTTAAAGGGATATATTAATGAAAATTAATAAAAAGTAAATAGAGAGGATACACTTCTATTGGCTTTCTCTCTTTTATGGTGTTATGAGGATAAAGGAGACACAACCGGTATAATTGTTTTTTTAATATCAATTGCATAGAAGGATTTCATGAGTACATAAAACAACCACAATTAAAGGTAAGGGACGTATTTATATACTACGCAGCCTAGTGGATATTAACGATTACAAGATAGATTTAGATACAAATATTTTGCAACATCCTTTCAAAGTATGAAATCTTTATACCCTCTATTCATTATAAGGTTTTCGGCATCATCTTATAAAAATTATTAAATAATATTCGAAAGTGAAAATTAAATAATAAGTTTATATTTTTTTGGATAATCAATATTTTGAAAATCAAAAAGAGATCAAATATTTAAATAAAAACCCTAAACAAATAAACGTAAAGTAATATTAGATGGTTCATTTGTTTCTGTCTTCACCTCCGGACACAAGCTCAAACTTTTCCTTTTATTTGCCCTCTCCCATATATGTCGCCCTAATTCTAAAATCCCCTCATCAAAGGGGGAAAAGAACAAGTTTGAAGTTTCTAAGCTTTCAAGCTAGTGTTTCATATAGAAAGGGCGGAATGGTATCCACTTTAATTGTATTAGTCTAATTTCTTAAATATTTTCTGTATCTAACTAATAATGTTGTGGGTATGCAACACTTTTTACATGTCTTTTTTAATCTATCTAATGTTTTATCCCCTTTTCATCTATTTAGCATTTTTTTTTTTCAGTTTCACTCATATATTGTGCTTGTCCAAAATAAGCTATCAAAAAGATACAAACATAGGTGGTATAAGGCTGTAAATGAGCTGAGTCGAACTTGAAAAGTATAGACTCGATCTTAGTAAGGTTTCACAAGCAAACTCGGCTCATTTAGCTCAACAAATATAAGAATACAACTAGGTGTGTTCTTATAAGTTGATGTGCCTAATTCGATGAATATCTTATAGAGCTTCAAATGGGTTTTGGGAATTTTTACAAAACCTTATAGGTTTTGGATCGATTTTTAGGATGGTTGTAGAAATCATTGAGAATTCAAACCCGTTAAGAGAAAAAAATTTTATTAAATTTATTTAAATTAATAAAAATTATTTTTTAAAAATTGAAAATCAAACTAATTTTAAGTTTATATATTGTGGGTACTGGTTCAATTTAATAAATGATATATGTAGTATCAATAGAGGACTATTTTTTATAATATTTTACTTAATTAATTATAGTAACTTATTGCAACGTTGAGCTAATGGAGTATAAATTTGGAAGATTTATCTTCTACACAAATGCTAATGTAAAGTAATTTTTTTAATGAGTAAGCGACAAGACAATTATAAGTATGTATGTTATGAGAATAAGATTTTTTTTTAATTAACATTAAACATAAAATAATTATAGTCAAAAGATTATTAAATCTATCGAGTCGAGTTCGGATACCCTATAAAGTCTATCTAGCAGGTTTCAAAATTATGGAAAAAATCCTTAGGTTTGGAATGGACTTCAGGAGGGTGTCAAGTTTTATAAAACTCGTCTCAGACCCATCTTGTTCACATCCCTAAACATGCCCGCACAATTTGAGCAACAAGCTTGAGTTCGAGCTTGTTAAGCTTTCATTTTTTTAAAATATTATATTATACTAACATATTATTAACAATATAAATGACCATATATCATTATAAATATTATATTAAAATATCAATGTAAATATTTATACATAGTATAATATCATATATAAAAGAATCTGTTTACAAAGTTTATTCATGAGCTCTTAGGGGCTTATTTAGAAGCTAACTCGTGAGCCTAAACAAAAGTTTGGGTTCAACTTGTTTAACTAAACAAACTTTATTTTAAGTTCTAACTTAACTTTTTTACTAAAGAGACTCGAGCCACACTAGGTTTGTGGCAAGCTAAACTCGAGTACCTTGCGAACATCTTGATTGGTCTGCAACTCTAGCTACATATACACCTCTATTATAAAATTGCATACCTTGTAAATCTTTATAAAGTTGAATCAACCTTTGCCTTATTCACTTTTATAACAATTACCAATTAATATTTCTTTTTTAATCATGAAATATATATTTTTAAAACATTGCTCTATGTACTTGAATTTTACATCCTAATTATCATACTTTAATAACAATCACCACCATTATTATAATTATAAAATAGAAGCAGATAAATACAGATAAAATAGTTTTATAAATGTCAAATTTCATACAGATACAGAATATATATAATAGATTCAAATAAGATAGAAAAGGAAAAAAAAAAAAAAACCCAATGAACAAGCTTGTTGTTTCTTCTTATTCCATAGAGCAAAGTGGCTCCAACCTAAAATTTCCCACACTGATTTTAGTTATTCTACGTGAATTAATTTGAAACATGGTTGCCCAATAGCAAGAACTTGTGAGAGTAGACCTCAAAACAATATATCTAACATTTTTTTTCACATTTATTAATTATTTTCATTGAGACCATTAATCTTTTTGTATCATGTGCCTATATTTTCCTCCTTTCTTTTTCCCTCTAAGTTTGCGCCTTCTTCTATTGGTTTTTACTTTACTAATAGATCTTGTGTTTCCAAGAAAGGTCTAGTATGGAAGTTTGTATTTGACATGGTATAAGCCGCGTGGCATTAGAATCTTCGATTTGTTGAAAATTTGACGGCAGATACATTTGACTTTGATATGCAAAAGGATCAACACGAGTTTTCCTTTGGTTGGCTTTTATTTTTCTGACAACTTAACTCGTTTTCCGATCACGGAATAAGAGGGTGCAAGGTGGGTGACATAGTCCTTTCCTTGCCTAGTGATAATTGGTCATTATGGACGCCTCCTTCATTACTTGCTTGTACAAATTTTCTTAAACGTCTTTAATTACGTTTTGATCCATGAATCAACGCTCTTGCCCCGATGTCCTATTGATGTAGATGTAAGGATTTTAGGTATTTGCCGACTCTTTCTAATTGTACAGCAAGAACAAAAATTCCGATAGCAGACAATGAATGTTCTTAAAGGGTGGGCATCGAGTTATAGTCCCATCTTTAAGATACTGGATTCAATTCATCATATTGTAATAGCTCTATTGGCTACGTCATTATAATCATTAAAAAAAATTTTCAATAGCAATAAAATGTAAAAACTGAAAACTCTAGAATTACTAACGTGAAGGTTTTTTAAATATTTTTTTAATACTATAGTCCATTTCCAATATCATTTCTGATATTAGAGTTTTAAAATCTTAATTTGAAGCTAATAAGAAAGTAAATGCTTGTGCACATTAGCTTGCATCCCAAGGAAAAAAGGGATTTATGCATTTGTTTTTAGGAGTTAAATCCCCCAAGTCCTCTGATTGATCTTATCCTTGATGATGATGTAAATAGACCTCCAGACATGGTGTAATGCTTCTGTTCATGATGTGATATAATCATCTGTAATTTCCTTTGGGAAAAAAATTGTAAAGGATTGGGGTTGAAGGCAAAAATAATGGGAACTAGCAGTAAGTATTAAGAATCCGCACAAATGGTTATGATCATCGACCCCATTTACCACCGTTGGCCGCTAAGTTTATTTTTAACACTTGTCAACTAAAATTATTTTTATTGAAAATATTTCTTTTTGAAAACGACATATTTCCATGTGTATGGTTGCTATATGTAATAATATGTGAAAAAACTTTCAATATTTGAAATTAATTTTATGTATAATATGATGTAATCTACAAATAAAGTATTGTTTAAAATATTAAATAGTATAAAAATTTACTTTTCTTTTTAAAAACTGTAAATGGTTTTCCTAAAAAGTGTCAAGGTTTTCTCCTATCAAAAGAAAATATTTTCTATAATAAATGAAAGAAAAGTATTCTTTAACATATGTCTTTTCCCAATTCCTCTACATATTAATGAAATTTGGCGTCGGGGTCCCGTGTACAGCATTGCCAATGAAAGGAAAAAAATGTCTTTTTCCCAAAATAAATAGAGCCTAAGTTTCTATTAAATCTGTATGAACTTTTAGTTTTTAGTTTTTAGTTTTTATCATAACTTTCAATGATAGCAATATTTAATGAGAAATTCAATTCAATGACAACAACAATTTCAATATAATGACGCAATATGTACCCGAATGTGATCTATATTAAATACCTACACATGTTTTGCACGGACTCCACACTTAAATTTTTGGCCCATCAATTTTGGATGTGTATAAAAAATGTAATGACTCAAAACACGTAATTTACTTATTAAATCTATGATAGAATATTTCATTTAGTTGATTTTCGCATTGAATTAGCTTCACATATAAAAGTCTTTTCTAATCTTGGTATGCATGCCTATAAGTTATAGTCGGAGATATCAAACCTCAAGCATATATTTGCGGATCCATAGTTTTGATATTGCTTGTTTCCCGAATGATCATAATCATGTGGCTGAGCTTAAAGGGCAAAAAAAATGAACTATTATAATATAATATAAACTTAATGTTAAATATAATTTAGGATTCAAATTCCGTAGATGTATCTTTAAATCTATCACATTATTATAAACATTAAAGAGATAGCTTAAAATATATCTAAGTCATTCATGCCACCCTTTTTTTATTATTATCTTTTTTTTTTCTCTCTAACTTCATGTCCACTTGAGTACCCATTAAGATACGGATGACAGATTTTATTTTATTTACTTATTTAATTATTATCTGGGGCAAAGGGTGGAGAAATTTAAATGAGAAAACTTAGTAGAGTGGGTCTCATTGTTTCTTTATATTATGATAACTTTAGTATCATGTTTTTATCTCTTTTAAATAGATGTTTGTTAGGAAATAAATACCGATGAAAAATTGACAGTTTTACTTATAAACTGGCTAAACAAATATAATATATATATATATATATGATATACAAATAAGTTATGAATATAAATCTGATATGGATACGATATAGTTAAAAATATGAAAATCCAAACAAAATGGGAATGGAAGTTACCTTACATTTCTGGACCATTCCGCACGCTTGCTTTATCTGGATAATTCTATTTTACTGGCCAATTGATGATAATGTCAAAGTATAAATGAATATAGGCTAAATAGGATATAAGATTATATATATTATATTCTAAAGATATCTTATTTTCAAATTTTGAAGTCGAAATCCACTTTATAATATCTTAACCGTTATGGGACATATAATAAACGGGATTTGTAAAATATAGCATATGAGTTTATTGCAGAATATGTATATTTCTATTAAAATTATACAATATTAAATTTTTTAAGTAAAATTTTTATAACCTAAAAGTGTCTATGATTAGAACATCTCATTCATTCAAAATCTATTTTTTTATATATTTTTTTGTCAAAATTCAAAATCTACTCGATATGACAAGTACAGAATTGAGTCTCAAAGAGACAAAAAAAATATATAATATATGAATGATACAATAAAAAGGGACTAAGGAAATGAGTACGAAATATTTCATAATTTCTTACATATAATGGATTTGGGTAATGGTTTTTTATATCTATAATTTTTTCTTTTTCATAGAACTTAAAAATAGAAATATAAAAATATTTTGCACTTATTGTTATTTTTTATTATTTTCTGTAATATAAATAGAACATATTGTGGAACTTATATTTTATATATCCTAAAAATAGGTTTTAAAGACATTACAAAAATGTGAAGATACGGTACTTGTACTTTTCATGTTATGGGAGTAGGTTTTGAAAAATATCTTCTACATGCCGATTTGGATTTGGTGTAGGTGAAGAATTGATGGAAAATTTTGAAAATATATTAATAAAGAAAGAAAGAAGTTTAGGTGGTTATATCCCCCACCCGAAACATTATGGTTATGCTTCTCTTGTTGGACCCATGTATCTGAAAATTGGTTGTACTTATTCAATATGCCAATTGCCAAGTCATGTTTGAAAAAATAAAAATAGATTACACTGTGCGCGTTTGTCTCATGAATGAAGATGAAACATGGAATGGAATCCATCTGTTTTTATGAGTCTGTCGTTGATATGACCGTATGGACGACTTTATATAAATATTAGTTTTATCGAATAATTATTTTCTTAGAGTTCATGTCGCAAATTTACCAAATATATAATGGTTAATTAATTTTATAACCCCCATCGGCTACCATTGTTAGATCCATTAAATGAAATATCCCTTCCAATGGAATTGGTGAACATGTATCAAATATTGTATAATCTTATTTATTATAATCACTATAATTGTAATGTTATGAGTTCTTATTTAAGATTATTGTTATTATCACCTTATTTATTTATCTATTATTATATTCTTCTTTCACATTATTATAACTATCAATGTAATTATTATTATTATTATTTTATTCTTAAGAATAATTATTGGACTTATTAGAAAAATTAGCCGATATACATGAAATCCATGCTTATCCTATAATTTTAGCCATTTAATTATATGCTAGGTTGATAGATCAAGTTTTAGTAATGTAGGAAATTAGGGATGCAATTGAGGCGTGTTTGGGATGGGTTATATAAACCCTACCTGCTTCCCTATAGGGTTATGCAAACTCGACCCATGACCCTATAGGATTTTATGTGCAATTCTCAAACCCGCCCCTATAGGGTCATGGTCCTGACCCACCCCGCCCCATTGACCCCATTTTATTTTTACTCTTTTTTCCTTTTTTTTCTTTTTCATTCTTTTTATTTATCATTCGTCTACTTTTCTTCATGATATATTCTTCATTTTACTTATTTTTTTCAATTTCTTTTCATTTGATGGTAAAGCTACACATTAAAAAAAAAAAAAAGAAGTCAATAAGCTAGATAATTGATTTTCGATGTATGATAATCAATTTGTACACAACATAGTAAAATTTACTTTACTTGAGGATTGACATGGATACATAAATACGAATATTATCTCTTATTAATTATAAAAAAGCATGATATTTTCATGAGACAAAAAAAATAAATTATACAATCATAGACCTATAAAAATAATAAAAATTGGATATATCAAAGTTTTGATGTTATTAAACTTTTTTTTTAATTAATCATAACGGGTCAGGTCGACCCTATAGGGTGATTACTACAATCCAAACCCGATCCGTGACCCTAGAGGGTTAAAAAAAAAAATTTCAAACCCTTCCCATAATCTTATAGGGTCAAAACCTACATGGTTTTAGCGGGTTAGGCGGGTCAGGTACCCTATAACGACCTGCCTTGTTGTAACCCTATGTAGGATAATAGTATTGGTAAATTATCACGGAGAATGTAAGTACTCTATTTCTCTCAACCAAAACATCACCTTTTCACGGTCAAACAATTTGATTAGTTCAAACTAGATGCTTGGAAGCTAAGCTTCATCCTCTTTGCTAGCAGAGGAGGCTGGTAAATTTGCATGCAGTAATAGACACTGTGAAGCATCGTGCCAATGATCCCAAGTTACCAGATATTGTGGCTAGGCGGGGGCTCTTGTATGTAATAATGGATGTTATTTAATGGTATAGAAAGGACTAGCAGCAAAATGCAAATGTAGCTTTACACCAGGTATGCTTAGTAATTTCTTTGCTTTGTTCATATCCATTTTGTTTTTGTAAATCATAATTGTGGAAACGGATGTTTAAATTAGATTTTGATGAGAAATGTGCTACACATCTTAACAAAAAAAGTTTACAATAAATTTGACTTTTTTAAGTGTTGGTTAAATGCAAATCATTAAAATCAAGCTATAAAGGTTACTTGATCTTATATCAAGGCTCAAATCAAGTTGAAGTGATATAGACCCGTGTAAGTTTTCCTATTTGTATTATGCGAATTGCCACAACAAGTTCGAATCACTTGGAAATAGTCTAAACCAATGCATGAAGATACCTCAAGAGTAAAGAGTCCAATAGTTCGAATTACTTGCAAATGGAATGGATTTTTTTTTTTTTTTTTTTTTTTTGTGGCTAAACAACTGGTCTGGACTGCTTGATGTGTTTAAGCCTGGAAGTCCAAATTAAGTCCAACTGGTCTAGATCAACTCAAGTTCAAAATGATCAAAGGAAGCAAAACATGCCTAATAGTTCTAATCTAGTCAAAGTAGTTAAAACACTTTATAAAACTTATAGTTGTTAGAGAGCATTTAATAGAAGAATTTTTTGGGGATTTGTTGAAGAATCTATAAATATAAGTTTGTAGGTAGATTTAAGACATCAACTTGAGCTTCCATTTGCTGTATAACAAAATTATTATGTGTGTTCATTTGTTCTTATCCTATTATATTTAAATTTGTGTAAATCAAGTGACTGAAAGTGCAGTGCTCGAAGAGATTATAGTTGCAATTACTATAAAAAGAAAAACTACATTTTTGTTTTCTTATGTGTGATACTTCATGTAGCTCATTTGAGCATTGGAGTTGTGGTGATCAATAAAAGTGGTGTGCAAAATCCTCAGTTAGAGATATTGTATGATCGTGGAGAGTAAAGGGTGGTTTGAAATCCACATTAAACTCGAGCTTAATTTTCTTATCCCTTTTCTTTTATTTTTAGTACTCTAACATTGTTAAATTTGTCATTCATTAATCAATTATATTTTGAATGGATAAATTATACCAAAAGGCTTTAATGTTTCAGGATCAATTCATTAGAGATCCCAACATTTCAAATGATTTGATCACTCAAACCTTGCTGCGTGAAATATGACTCCACATGTTCTAAAGCCACATGCCTTTAGAGATATGTTTCTTATAAAATATAATTTTGGTTATATCACTTTGAGAAATGCTTATTGCTGATGTGCTCAGCATCTCTAAGTTGCTTCCAAGTATTTAGGTTCCTTTCACATCCATGTCCACTAGTTGGATGGAGAGTAGGAAAATATAGAGTTGTTTAATTTTAAGTTTCTAAACACACACACATACACATTATAAGTTCCTAGTCTAATTGTGGAATATGCCTCTTTTACGTTGTAGGTGAAAACTTGAGTTGTTTAACACTTTTGCTACAATGGAAAACTTGAGTTAGAGCTCATTTAGAAAGTTCAAAATTGGTGCTATGAGGATGAAAAGGTGATGAAATTATTTCCAAAAACCATAAGGTCTCTATTGTCAAATTGATTAACATCTAAGTCAAAACTCAAGAGAGGAGTTTTAATTCCATTTCAAAGCTCAATTATCTCAATCTTTATCTATTTTACGAATTCATATCAAATCATGTAATTTATCCAACTAAACAAAAACATAAGTAAAAAATAAATAAATAAATAAACAAAGAAATAAGGGATAGAAAAGATGACATCATATTTAAAATGAAGTTTAGTCCACCCCTCTTATCTCCATGATCACACAATTGCCTCCTAATGGAATTTACACACACTTCATTTATCACAAACAAATGTTTCCATGAAATTATACCACAATAACACATAATTTGTGCCATTTAAACTCAACAAACATACTCACAAGACTCAACCATTCAGTCAACAACAACACACAACGAGAACACATCACAAACACATAAGCAGTGCCTCACAAATAAATGCCAATCAAACTTGCAAGGTACTACCCATTCTCTTACAAAAGAAATTACAAGAACAGAATTAGTTTGTACATTTTAAGCTCTCACTCACAAAATCTTATCTACAAGATTCATTCATAGGGCCTTTAAGAATTGTAGTCGTTGTAATGTCCTTGCTGCAAAAGTTTCAACAACTAGTTTTCAATCGGCTAGCAGTTGAATACCATCCATAGTTATCCGGGCAACATGTAGAAATTCATGTTGTCTATACCTTACACCAAAAGCTTCTATTGTTCAGATGCCTGCAAAATATCCACATGGTTAGAAGCTCTAAGGTCATGAAAATCTACCTTAAGGATCAGGACACAAGCTACAATTTCATGACCAGTTCTTCTTATCATACTAGCATTTGATTATCATACTCTAGTCTCTAGATGCTATTGACAATACAGCTACATTCTGTAAAGAACAACTAAAACACAAACACAAATATAAGTATTATGCAAATAAAAACTCAACACAACATAAAAATAATTTTCCCATTAAATGTAAGTGAACTAAAACATTTTAATGATTGTGTAATACATTTTGTCATTAAAATCTATCAAGAATCATCCAGTTTAAATCTATGAGCAAGTGGTGCTTGTTGAAGATACCATTATGTATTGATATCCCAAAGGGACTAACACAAAGGGTATGCATACAATTTGCATTGGCTTGTTTTCTTCCATGTAAAAAAGAAGAAAAAATCTCTTTGAAAATTTACTAACACCTTCGTCTGGTTGCTAAATCTTCATCAATTAGTCTAGTATATATGCACAAATCAAACGGATAAGCTTATTTGAAGTGGCTAAAGTTAGTATAAGTAAGGGTTTTATGTGGGGGTTAATTCCTCCACTTAATCTAAACACTTTTTGTCGTACCTTAAGTGCACATGACATGAATTTAGCCACATATATCGCTTAGGTAATATATGTAAGGGATTCTCTAACTAGGTAAAAATCCTTACCAAATTTTAAGAAATTCAAACAAAGTGGTGAATGTTTTTCTATGTGTTAGGTTATTTTATAAACCTTGTAAAAACTTATTTCAAGAGATATTTCTCATAAAAATCCTTATTTACAAATAGGGCCTAGCATGGGTCTCCCATGTGAGCTCGATTCACTTATTATAAATAAGGCCTAAGGGTCAATCAAAAGTATAAGTAGTTTAAAATAAGTTTAAGTATGATCATCCTAAATTAGAGTAAGTTTTCAACAAAGCTCTTAAAATTTCAGTGTTAAGTAAATCCTAAAATCTAATGAGTCATTGCACTAGGTACACCCTTACTCAATACCCTCATCCCTAAATGCCATGGCATTGTGAAGTTCATATACATATTATAAGTAGTTCCTAAAATGATTAAAAGGGGATTGGCAAGGCCCAATACAATAGTAGTCAAGCACATTCTTGCGTGCCACACACTCTTAGATTAACGCAACAATCATAGGCATAGATATAGTTAAATATAAGCCAACAAACAATGTGTTTCCAGCATCCTAGTAAAACAAACATGCACAAGAGTATTAATGACTCCTATAAAAAAAGATACCAAAGAATAAAAGGGGTTTAAATAAAGTGTCGAGGGATTAACAAGCCTCTAGTACTTTCCAATGGGGAAAAAAAAAATAGTCTCGTTTGATTCACTCCTCAAGACTAGCCATCAATGAGTAAAGTCCACTGCATCGCTTTATATGGAGTCTCATAAAGCCCACATAACGTTATTGCAACTTCGCTCTAGCATCAACCGACTATTTCTATCTTGAACTTCCCTTATCAACCACCTACCAAACCTTACCATGCATTTTTGTGGAGGCTTAAGTGCTTAATTTACTGCGTCATCCCAAAATTATGACTTATAATCATACTTGCAACCCATTC
Source organism: Combretum micranthum (assembly GCA_024138025.1). Lineage (NCBI taxonomy): Eukaryota > Viridiplantae > Streptophyta > Magnoliopsida > Myrtales > Combretaceae > Combretum > Combretum micranthum. The sequence goes on from JAMXBD010000174.1 coordinate 151,812, forward strand.
TAAGGTTGTCACTTGTTGGAACAAGTTACCATGCAACAAACAACATAAGATTCTATTGTCAATTTGATAATTTGTTTTCGTACTCCTTCGCACAAATTTCATATTTGCTATATGAGCTGTAAGCCCCAGAAAATTTCAGTAAATAATTTCAAGATGAACTTCGAAAATAAACCCTAAAAATCACTCCAAATTAAAACCGAATTTCAACTGGTCATAAATCACGAATGAATTCAAAAAAATTCCCGAGTCTTGGGAAAAATAAGAATTCTCAAAAACGAAGTAAGAACTCAACATACTACAATTCCAAAACCACTACGTACGACAAATTCCATACGTGACTCCGATTTATAAAATCGAGTAATATAGATCCCAAAAACGAATTATTAAAAAGTAAATAACGATTAACTTTCGGAAATAAAACCCAATTCAAAAATTCCGAAAACGTTAAAAGATATTAAATAAAAAATAATAATAATAAAATTTAAAATAATTTTCTCAAATTAAATATGTTGTATAAACATAAATATCAGTTTCCAAATTGGTAAAGGTCTAAAACGGAAAATCACCCGGAAACCCTAAGCGGAATACAATAGCTTAAGTCCGGAAATCTAACGCCCCTAACCCTAGAGGCCGAGATGTAGTTTAAATATATAGAATAGCTCATAGTAATATAAGTTTGTTTAAAAATATCAGATTGGTAAATTTTTGACCTATTTCGAACCCGTTGGATACAGACTTCGAAACGCGTGTCCCAAGGCTCGAAATATAAAAAAATGTACCAATAGTACCGTTAGACTCGTAATTTCATAAGATTTCTAAATATATCAGATATATAATTTTTTTCGGATTATAAAAGTTACAGTTATAACCTTTTTATCGTATTTCTATTATTACCGGTAATTGAGTCGTCTTTTGCACTATTCATTTTATTTCATTACAAAATTTTATTATTTTATAAAGCCTTATATTTTTAGATAAATATTTTATATGTTATAGAAAATTTGTTTTTTTTAAATTTAATTCGTTTCGGGTCTTTACGGGATCGATTCTCTTTAAGATCCGTCTACTAAAATAAAATAAATTAATTAATAATTGAAAAATATTTTAAAAATATTTTTATTCTCATAAAATATTTTTTTAGAATTTTTCGGGTTATAAAAATATTATTTATAGCCCATATTCGCGTATTTTGATCATACCGGTAACATATTTGTTAAATTACTAAAATAATTCAAATAATTATTTAATTTTAAATATGAAAAATCTGCTACAAATATTTGGAATAAATTTTCTAATTTTATTTTATTTTAATTTATTTTATTAATAAAGTACTTTTACAACCCATACCTTCAAGTACACCTTACACATATCACTTCCTTTTCACTTCAATCTTTCTACACATTATCCCAAAATTGATGGCAGATTTTTGACTCCTTAATGGCTGCCATTGTCCTTTTATTTACTCCAATTTGACTAAATTAATTAAATTCCACTCCTTCTTAAAGAAGTTACACTACACATTAATTATACAATTCAATTTTGAGTCAAATTTCAAACAACACTCTCTCTCCTCTCTCTCTAATTCACGTGGACAGCTCCCTCCCCCCATTTGCTGCCTTGTTTTATTTTTTTCTCTCTTTCATTCATTTAACACACTCATTTTCTCTCTCCCTTTCATTTACTCATTTTCCTTTTCATTCTTTAGCTTTTCCTCTCTTTTTCCTCTCTTTTCTTCTTCTTCTTGTTCTTGTTTCTTCCATGAACAAGCTGCCCCCATTCTTCCATGAGCCTCCATGCATATTTCTTAAAGATTTTAAGTCAATCTTCATCTCAAAGCTTCCATAGATGATATAGGTAAAGTGTAATGAAGGTTTCATGCATCAAAGGACCTTCCATAAGCTTAAAAGCTTAGGATGATGATGCCAAAAATGAAACACTCTCTTCTCCACTTTTATTATCTTGTATTATAATTATTTTCTTGTTTAAAGTTGATATATTTTGTAGATCTAAATTTTTATAGCCTTGATTTTTGTTTATGCCATAGATCTTGTTATTTAAGTTGTTATTTTTGTTATTTCTTATGATTCATGCATAGATCTATCATCTACATAGTGATTCATGCATTTAAGGCTAGTTTAGAAGACTAGATCTAGTGTTTTGAGTTCATAAATGCATTAGATCTTTGTTTATGTTCATGAACAACTTGCTATAGCTTGATGATGGTAGGAAAGTTGTAGGAAACTCAAGATCTATTTTGTTTTCAACAAAACTCAATTTTGAAAATTTGGATGAAAATGGAACCATATTTAGAAAAGTGGTTTTTCAACTTCAAAATGTATATTTTTCATTTAAAATGAAGGGCTTAGGGTATAGACAACATAAATGAATGATTTTGATAAGTAAAGTTTAGATCTATGTTCATATGATGTGTAGATCTTAGATTTGAATTTGAACAAAAGTAGTGAAATTCGTATTTTGGCAAGACCCATATTTAAAAACTACTTTCAAGTGTCAAAATGTAATTTTTACATAAGAAAATGAAGCTTAATATATATAGTATCAAGACTTCATTTTATATGGTTCAAAGATGATTTTCAAAGATTAATTTTCAAAACAAAGTTCTATTCTCGGATTTTGGCCAAGGCCTAGTGTAAAAACATGTTTTCAACTCAAAAATAAAGTTTTTATTCAAGAAATGAAGGGCTCTTAAGATACGAAAGTAAGGAATGGATTTTCATAAGTTAGATAGGTTTTATCAAAAGACATGTCCAAAAATGAATTTTGTAAATTCGGATCCCAACCAAGACCAATTTTTAAAACCCATTTATCAACATCAAAACTCATGTTTTATGTGAAAAATGAAGTATATAGTAATAGGTATCATTAAGTAGTGATTTTTATAAATTGAAATGAGTTTTGATGAGATTAATGTATAAAACAAGAAATAGAATCAAGATGAGAAAATTTTGAGTTAGTAACCAATTTGTGAAATTCGTAATTTTGAGTGAAGGCCATAAGAACACCTATTATCTAAGTTCAAAATGAAAGTTTTGTATTAAATGAAGTCCTTAAGTAATAGGTATCATAAGGTCTTAAATTTTAATGCATTAAACAAGTTTTCCCCTAAATGAATCATTCAAAAAGTGGATTTTCTAAAATTCGGATTTTTGAGTAAATCATATTGGAAAACATATTTACAAAAGTGTAAAATGGGAATTTTTATGTAGAAATGAAGGTCATAAGTAGTATATATAATGAAGACTCAATTTTGACAAAAATAATTATATTTTCTTAAGTAACAAATCCAAAACAAATGGAAATGATAAAAGTTAGAAAACTAGATTTTTCATAAGTAAGTTGTCATTATGGTCTTGCAAAATAAAAAGTTATAAAATTTCCTTTTAGTAAAATCATCAAGATCATGCATGCAATAGGCTCATCTCATGTCATTCATGTTAGGAAATCACTCATATTGCATGTATAGTTAAGTTATATAGTAGGAACATTTCAAACATTTACAAAACTATTTTTCGGAAATTGAAATTGTTGCTGACCTAATCTGATCCGAACTTTTCGAAGCTTCAAAGTTTTCAAAACTTGAAAATAATATTAGAATTAGATAGATCTTTCGAAGTAGATAGAAATCGATATATAATTTGCGAGATTCCGAGTTAAAATGACCAAGTTATGGCCGTTTTAAGTTGGAATTCCCGCTTAGGACGAGAATTACGAATTTGATAGTTCGTATGAAATTGTTTGGATTAGTTTGAGTTGAAATACTTATTAAAGTATTTCTTCCTTTTTAGGAGATCCCGAAATCGACGATTCCCTACCACCGGATTACTATTACTAGAAGACCGGTGATCCAATGGCCGAGTGAGTTTTCTCCTTGTTTTGTTACCTTGATTGTGATTGTAGTTAGTTGCATTAGAATTATAGGAACAAGATAAAAATCGATATGAATGGGGATGGGATATGATGAGACTGTGATGAATGTATGCCAAAGAATACTAAAGCATATCGAAACCACGATTTGATTGGATAACTGCACCGTTCATATTATTTCTGTTATATGTGTGATATTGGTTGGTCACTCTAAAGAATGTATAAATATTTTGACCTAAGCAAAAATTAAATTGGTCATGCATCGCATTGGACATATTGCATTTGGTAGCATGCTACTCCTACGCAGGTCGATCGGTATGGTCCGTGGATGACTCGTTTGGATAACGAACCCGGTGCCAGAGCTCATTCAGGGGTACTAAGGCGCATGTGGATGCATTCTTGGATGAGCCTAGCCGAGTCGAGTGCTAAGAGCCGAGGGCTTGGGGACTAGATGCGGTCGTGTAGACTCAATACCATTCCTAACCCAAGATACGGAGGGCGTAAATCCGTTCTGTGTGTGGGTTCCGGATACCCATGCATAATTGCTTGCTCACGTGTTTGTTCATGCATAGCATATGATTGACTAATACTTGTTTGTTATGGTACGGAATTAAGGGAATTCTCACTAAGCTAGTGTAGCTTATACCCCTATAGTTGTTTAAATGAACAGGTTATCTCAAGAATGCAAAGTGGGACGAATTGATTGGAGCCGGGAATGACTCCGGGATTTTGGCAAAGAATGCGAATGTTGAAGTTATCAGCTAGTTTATGATTTGTCTTGTAATAGTTTATGTAGGGAAGTCTGTGGATGAATGAAATCGAAGTTGAATGATTTGTATTTTAAAGTATAGTGATTTGTATCTGGAGTATAGTAAATTGTATTTCCTTTACATTGTTACTCAATTGTATCAACATAAAATGTATCATTCCGATGTGTCTCCTTTATGTGTTAGACGCCTTATACATAGTATGGAAGCCTTCGCGTGACTGAGGTGGTTATTCTTAGGCTTTAATATTGTGTACGGTGGACTGCCACGTTTAGGGTATCCTTCGGGGTGTGACATGAGCCTTCAATAACATGCCAAAATATATTTAACTATCAAATTGATATAAAGTTATAGATTATGCATCATGTATAAATAGATTCAAATTTGAATTTGTAGAGAAAAACACATCACTATCATTCATTAATTTAATTATTTAGGTAACATGTAATATCTTGCATATTTCCTAGTAAACATGTTATAGGGAAGGTTTATGCACATAGGAAAGATATTTTGGTAAAGAACAAGTATCCAGCTCATTGTATATATCAAATACGATACCAAAAAATTTTGCTAACTCTAAATCCATATCCAACATCACACATGACATGTCTCATGAGTTCTAATTTCTCCACATAAGCTCATAATATATGTGGTCAAGCTTTATGATATAATTTGATTCTTTTGCTATATCAATAGTAAAATGCTTATCAGGATTTGAAGTATATGAATGCACTCAATTTATATCCATTCCATGAAAAAATTAAATTCCACCATTCTAGTAGATTGACACATTCTTACCAATACACCAATCCTAAGGTTACACACCATATTGGTACTTCACAATCATCTATCATTGTATATTTTACCAAATTATCCTTTTACATCCCATTCAACATCATTTGTTAATAGTTAACCAAAGTTCTTAATTCAACATATGAACTCAATTTAAGCCTTAAATCACTTAGTTTCAACAATACCTCAACATAGTATATAGTCTACATATTATGTTATATCACTACACTAAGTTTATCATTTCTTATGTTTATATTTAAATATCAATTTGTCATTCTTATACACTCCAAAACATCCTATAAACATATTACCCATCCAATGTATCTATTAGTCATTAATTACGTTTAGGCCCGAATTTAGCAATTTCTCAACTCTACATAAGTGACTATTACCAATAGGTTTTTTATATTATAATTCATCAAAATTTCATTCAATATGGTCTTCAAGCTCCCCAATTCAAACAAGATATTTCATTTAAATTCATCAATTTCAATCCATTTTGTCAAGATTGCAACTACCACCTACCCAAAAAGTACCTATCTAGGTTTTATTACTTCATATTCTTATGATATGTCATCTAAATATCCTTAAATTCCTATTTATCATAAATTTCCAAATTAAAACATTTCTTCATATCATCCATAGCTCACGCCAGAAGTGTATATATCATGCACATACATACCATTCAAATACATATTCAATAATCTACCAATCTCAAGTTGAATTCATATCATTATACTCATAAAAAATATCATGTGTATGGCAATTTCTCCACTTAAATCGTCAAAGTTATAATGAAATCCCAGAATTTATAAAGCAAATAAACCATGCCACTCTATCATAACCACAAGTCATCAACACAATCAAATCCAATTTCTATTTGTACCAAACCATAGGAATCACATGCCATTTATAGCTCCCAAGAGTGTTCAAAACTGAAAACCACCAAGATATTACATACCCATACTGTATAGATTGATTTAAAAGGTTAATCTCTAACTTAAACTCATTTTAACTATAGACACACCTTAGTCCTAATTTTTGGTATGGTGGCATATCACAAATCTCTTAATCTCCTTCTATTTTCTTCATTCTCTAGAGAAAAAGAGATAATGTCATAAATGATACCTAAATTTTGATAAAATATACAATTAGATATATGATCTTTGAAAATGATCAATTTAGCACCTGAACTTTAAAATTGATCGATTTAATACTTGAAAAACTTTAAAATTGATCAATTTAGTACATGAAAAAACTTAATAGAGGTACTATTAGCGTGCATGAAAAAGTTTTTCAAATACTAAATTGATCAATTTTGAAGTTCAAGTACCTAGTTACATGTTTTGTCAAAATTTAGGTATCATTTGTGATATTAATCTCAAGAGAAAACAAAGTAAAAAGAGTGGTTAGCAATAATCTCCCTTTAGTCTTATTTAATTAGCACTAAGACAAGCATTAGCATTTAGGATTATAGAGTAAACTCCTGTAATGATCTTGAGAGGGTTCTTTAGGTTTTCAAATTTATTTGTTGGCAAAATTATCATCTTAAACATTCAATAAACTTATTTTATTCATTTTACAAACTTTCAAATTATATTTAGTGTTAGTTTGTTTCATCTTTTTCTTGTTAATTTGGTATATTATTTTTGTCATTTTCAAACAGATATTGTCAAGAAATAAATACAGATGAAAAATATACTTTTACTCAAAAACTGGCAAAATAGATAACACACATATAAGATATAGATGCATCTCATATATAAATAAGATACAGATGAAAATCAAATAATCTAAATAGACTCATAATGCATTCATTAGGTAGTTTTATATGATCTTTATTAGATGTCATAGTATAACTATATACCAAAAAAAAAAAAGTATATAATGTGAGTTTATAAAAATTATACTGTAAAAAGTTAGACATTTTTCAAGTACAAACTGAGTGTAATTTTTTCAAACAATATAAGAGTTTTCCTCAAGTTTTATTAATAAGTATTCATGCGCACTTGCTATGCTCTCTTCTTAAGATAAAAGATACAATTTTTTAACTATCCTTACATTTTATAAGCAAGATGAGTATTGACAAATGGATCACATTACTAAGCACCTCAACAACCTTACTTAAGGTGGCAGATTGAATTTTTTAGATTTATCAAGCTCCAACTTAGAGATGTAATTAGGTTGGGTTTCGAACGGATCATATGAACTTGAAACCCAACTCGCTACCCTATAGGGTATACCAAACTTGATCCAATAACCTTATAATGTTTCCATGCTATATCCAAACCTACCTTACAAGGTTAGATTTAGAACCCAGAACCCAATCTTATAACTCTATAACCCTTTCTTCAACCTATTTCTAAATTTTAATAATAAATTTAAGAAAATCCAATGTTTCTAATACAAGTTTCCTATACATTCAAACATAAAAAGATGCATGTGAAATTGATAGAAAATGTTGTAGATCACATTCATTATATAACACTTAAACATATAAATATATTACTTTTGTCATCGTATAATATATTAAAAACATGATTAAATTAAATCTCCCATTGGGACTAAAAAGGTAATAAACAACAAATAATATTAATCTCCATAACGAACATGACATGAACAAAATTTATAAAAAGTTCTAAAATCTATAATTAGTCTAATAGACATAAATGAAAAGATATCATTGGGAGGTAAAAAAAAATGGTAACTCATTCATTTTTTCTTTCCTCTTTTTGCTTATTTAGTATTGTTTTTATTTATTTATTTATTTTAAATTATAATAGTAGTTACCGAGTATCTATCAGATTTGTTATACGATCCAAACCCCTCTTTTTGCCTTTTTAGTAATGTTTTTATTTATTTATTTATTTTAAATTACAATAATGGGTTATCAAGTATCCACCAGGTTTATTATATGATTTAAATCCGATTCTATAACCCTATAAGATTTTTACAATATATCCAAACCCAATCCTAAAATCCTTTAGGGTTCAACTCTACATGGTTTTTAACAGATCGAGTGGATCAAAAACTCTATAACGGCCTATTCGATTGCATTCCTAAGCTCCATATGATTTTCCTTAAAAAGACAAGGATATGGAGAATGTGAGAATTTTCATCTTCTCATTGGTATCAAAATTGGTGCTTAGACTTTGTGCAATTTTACAATTTAAAACTGTACATTTTAAGTTCGATATTTGATACCTAATTAAACTTGCAAGAATCTATGATTGAAATGCATATCCACATTAGCCTCCTAATATTAAGCAGCAACAACTTTTTATTTTCTTCAATACGTGATCCTTAACCCCACATCGATACGGCATCCAACATTCCAAGTCCCTACTGCTGGTACTAATACACTATATGTATTAATCAGTAAAGTATAACTATCAATAAAATTACAACATATATATATTATAGATATAGTTTTGCAAAACTAAATACTATTTGTCACAATTTGTAAAAATAAATAAATAAATATCTATCATGTATCTAAATACGTGATATATATTAGTACTATTGAATCTTTTTTTATCGGAGGAGCCAGCTTAGTGGTGGAACTCTCAGCTCTATCCGTGCCCCTACAAGTAAAAGAGGCTGAACTTACGTTACCCCACAAGTCCTGAGAGGTTGTTCCAGCTAATTATTGCGTTCTTTGTAATCTAGATTTAGGAATAGTAGGTATCGCCACTTACATTACTAATTTTGAAATTCAAACAAGGAAAGCGTGGTGTATGATTAGCATTGATAATAGTTTCCAATCATTGAATATTTTTAATTGGCGATTATCGAGACAGCATAATACCCTAATTGATTCTCTGAGGATTTCGGATGTGATACTTTGCCTCGTGTCGACGCAAACACCATAGGACATTCGTCATTACATGACTTCCAGGCTCCCATTTTCTTTGATGCTTTTTATATTTAACTCAAGGGGCACTGTTCCTCTCAGGTTCGAGGCATTCCAATGATCTGCTTGGTTGCCGGGTTCGATGTTTTATTATTTTCTCCTATTCAATTAATTAGGGATCAAATTAGACATCGTCACAGTCCCGTTCGGGTCTAGAACCGGACCCGAACCGTCGATTCTCGATTCCAAAAGTGGTGGAATCGGAACCAGACCAGTGGGAGCCGGTCCGGTTCTCGGTTCTTAGGAACCGTCGGTACTCACGGTTCGGTTCCGGTTCTAGAGGAACCGGGAACCATTTACTTAATTTAACTAAGAAAAAATATAAAAAAAATTTTTAACTTGAAATAACATTGAGCCTAACAATAATTATTCATGGTATTAGTTAAAAGAAATTTTATAATTATGTATTTATTTATATACAATCACTTGCACTTTTTTAGTTGTTATATTAGCAATGTGACACTATAAAATATTCAAAGATATAAATAATTCTCAATAACAAAAAATGAATCACACATTGTTAAGAAAGAAAGTCTACTTTGATTAGAAGTCTACATAAATTTAACAATATATAATTTCAATGTAATTATTACTTATGTTGTTAATAATAACACATTAAATATTGTGAATAGGAAATATATTTTTTATTATTTATGCAAAAATAGTTTTAAATATTTATTTTATAATTACAATTTTTTTATAATTTTCTTTTCTTTTTTTCTTACTTTTTTTTTATAATTTCTATGGTGTAGAACCGCCGGTTCTACCGGTTCTTGAATCGACGGTTCCAAAACCGCCGGGTCATACGGTTTTTAGGAACGGAACCGTAAGGACCCGTAAGAACCGACAGGTCCTTTACCGGTTCAGACCCGCCATTGCCGGGTCGGTTCCCGGTTCAGAAACCGCCGGTGACGGGTTAGGTCGGTTCCCGGTTCGGAACCGATCCATGATGATGTCTAGATCAAATTGATAAGAATAAAATCATATTTCTTAAAGAATAAAATATAAAATAACAAAGATTCTTTTTCTTTTCTGTCTTTAGAAGTACATTTGATTGACTTCATAAAAATAGAATTGAATGAACATTTCTTCTCTATATACCTGAGGCTGAATTTATTTGATGGAAAAGTTATTCTATAAAATTTTTATCGCTGCAGAATGAGAAATTGTAATTTTTTTATATGATCAAGAAATTAGCTAATCTCTAATTTTAATTAACTTATTTTAATATCTACAATGAAACCTCACATAAATTATAAGTAATAACTATTTTTATTTTTTAAAAATTGCAATCCTATCCCTGCCTTATTCTACTTCACCTCTCAAATGTGCTATTGGAGTTATTTGTAATTATGCTAGGAAAAAAAAAAAAATCAAGGAATAGCTATTCTTTTTTCCTTTGGTCTATGCACATTGCAATTCATCACATTTGATAATAGAAATTCAGCAAAATAATTATTACACCAATTTAATGCATAAGTAAATTTATAGCGAATAAGTTAATTTTTCCACCTTTAAAAGTTAATCAAACAAATTATAAGTGTCTTTGTGCATGTCGGATCTTAGGAATTTCTTTCCCAAACCATCTATAATTAGGTATCAACTATGATACATACATGGTTGTCAAATTCTCAGTTTAACTCTTAAAATTCTATAATTTTACTATGTTACAAATAATTTTTTTGGTTAAAACTAATATAAAATCTTTTTTTTTTTTTGTATAAAATCGTATAGAATCCTTATTCAAAGCCTTACAATCGAAAAAAAATCCGAATTCTAATGATTCTACAAATTCTACAGTTTTGACCCTTTTTAATATATCAAGCTTTCTATCCAATTATAGTAACAATGTAGCTAATGATAATGATGATGATAACTGTAATGCCCTAACTTATTAGTAATTACAACCCGTCACGTGTCCTCTCTTATGTAATACACAAAGGCTCTAAAACTAAATCCACAAATATAAACTTAAAAATAATCTCCATGAACTCTCTAAAGGGTATATCAAAAGGTTCATAACCTGTTTAACATATAATAAAATTTCTTTAAAATATCATGTTGATCAAAACAAGTTGGCAAAACCAAAGCCAACAATTCTAGAAATATTTCTAACTTCACAATCACATAAAACTCTCAGAAACTATTGAAGATCCAAAAACATAAAAATCAAAAATTCTTCAGAACATATAAAAATCATTAACATAATTCCGAATATTGGATAAGATCTAAAAATTCTTTTCTCCTAATTTTATAAATGTATTTCTCAGCGGGTAGTCTGGATCACTATCGCCATCCCCATGATCAAAACATATCATAACCAGAAAAATCATAAACTATATCTTTATTACATGTACCTGAAAAAGAAAGAAATGAGCGAAAATGCCAGTAAGCCAGTCCACAAAACAAATGCATACACACACACAAGTATATATATAGTGCAAATTAATCTAATGCAAACAATAGGTATTATCTTATTTAAGTTAACAAAACAACATAGTTCAAAACTATGAGTTCCTAGTCCCAGACTTAAAGTAACTCAAACCCCTGTAGAAATCAACCAACTTTTGGAAAATAAATAATTATGTACATATGTTGGTGAATGGGTACTCCCCAAATGCTCGCGGTCATACTGCCAAATCACTTAAATCTTTCGGAATCATCTCAATGCATGAGTCCACTAGGGATAACCTCACACAAAGATTATCAGGGTGCCACACAAATATCACTGTCTGCCAGGTCTTTATTGGTCATAGCGAAACACAACTAGAAAAAAAATTTAATTAAGCTAAATAGATTTAGATTAATTATTTTCTGTTCCTACAACCAAGCAAACAAATTACTAAACCTACACGCAAAAACAACAAACAAGGAATAGTCGCACATTTTCAATTTCAGGAATCTCTCTCAACAATAACCCATAATCTCCAAATCTCCTTGTAATATAATATGAACAGAAACAATTAAATACTTCAACATGAAACCAAAATCTAACATATCCAATTTCTCCAAAACCCTAGCCTTTTAAGAAAACTCCAAAATAGCACCTTCTTCCTCGATCAATTTCCTCAAAATTCCAATAAAACATATCTTACTCTAAAAACTCTAATTTTGCAAATCAGCAAAAACAAACATGTATAATCAAAATTACATCTTATGATAGATTTAGGTTTGTGAAGATAAACTTACAACGATTAAATCCTTAAACCTCTTGCTAATCACCAAAAGATCAGATCTTGCACAGAACTAGGGTTTGCTCCAACAAAAGCTCTTTCAAAAAGAAAAGAGATCTGAGGAAAATGATCATCGATTATTATAATTTTAATGGGTCTTGTTTAGATTTGCTTACCTGATCTAAAATCTTTGATCTCCTCTAACTCCAATGGACATCAATAAACTTGTAGAGAGGATTTTCTGGGTTTAAGAATGATTTTGGAGAAGGGGAAACCTAGTTTATATAGAAGACAAAGAATAACTGTTTAATAATGCCTTTTCATCTTTAGTAACGTCTCTTCATATTTAATAATGACATCTCTTTATTTTTAATGAAGTCTCTTTATTTTTAATAATGACGTCTCTTCATCTCTAATAACGACTTTTCTTCATCTTTAATATCGTCTCTTTATCTTTAATGACGTCTCTTTATTTTTTTAATGATGTCTCTTCATCTTCATTTACTCATCTGATAACTGAAAAAACAAAAATAGAGAAAAATTAATTAAGCATTAGGGTTAACCATAAAACCCTCTTATTTTATATCAAATGACATCTTTGCCTTTCAATATAAAATATTTATTTATATATTACAATAATAATGATGAGTAGTGATAGGAGATGTAGTTGTAGTTTTTATGATGACAAGACAGGTGATAATTTTTTTTATTTATGTATTTTAATCATAATGGTTTACATCATAATGTTCTACGTGGGTGCTAGTTCTTGGATTGTAATTTCATGAATTTGCATAAGGATTTATAGTAATATAGATATTAATCTTATATTATGACTAGAAAAATTTTTTTTTGGCGTTATATTATCACTAGAATTTATGATGATTTTATTTTTATCAAGTATTTCAATTTTTTATTGATCGTATAAGTATATTATGACTTATAAAGATAAATCGCACGATTCTACCACTTGATGTTAGGATACAATTCTACATGCCTTCTAATAAATTTGTTGTACTAATAATTTTTTATAATTTTTTAATGGTCTAATTTTGTAGCATGCCAAAAGAGATTATTTAAATAGATTAATTTATTAAAATAGAATGAAAATAATTAAGTATGATTAATAATGGAAAATGATATAAATGACCTCTTATTAATATAAATATGTAAGTGTTGAAATTAAATAGGTAAATTTGGAAAATATTTTTCATATAATTTTGAGGTACAGTATGGTATAATATATATATATATAGTATATATAGATGAATGAGGCTGTGGATATAAATAAGCAAATAAGGAAAAGGAGAAGGTAAGATAAGTGGCAATAAATTTGACCTTCTATGGATTTTTTTTTTTCATTATTGTAAATTAGATGTAATAACATAAATTATTTGGAAACAAAGACATTCAAATAAATAGATTAGGAAAATGATCTATCTTATTTAATAACTCAAATTCATAACTAATCATGAATACTTAATATTCCAATTATTATATATTTATTTAATAGTAAAATGATTAATTGAGTGATTCCATTGTGGGAATCTTAGATCTCCATTTGCTCTTTAATTAAATGCAAACTTCTATAGTTAACAGAACAAATCATCTAACCATTAAAATAAATATAGTTTATGGTACAATGATGATCGAGTATGAATTTAAATTACTAAATAAACAATGGGACTAGTTAAAAGTATTGATGATTTGATAGAATTTTCCAAAAGGAAGAAAATAAAAACACACATTTCAATATCAAAATATATTAAGAGAGCACTCCATCGGTTTTAGATTTATTTGCAAGATACGCATCGTACAAGTTCCCCAAATGAGAAGTTAAAAACAGTTTTCTTGTGAAAGCAAAAAAAAAAAATGCATATATGACATTACACATATATATTGCCAAGATATTAGTATGGTTATATATTTCAAAATTTGCACGTAGTTTATATTCTACAATCGTAAGTTGCTAACCCTCGTACGTCATAAACTTTTCCCGACATGGTGGGCAATCACCAAAGAACTAGAATAAAATCAAATCTTTTTAATAAGAATCAAAGATTTGGGTATGGGCGTTGTCGTCGGTACTTTCTGGGCAATTCTTGACCTCTTAAAAATATCCCATGTGCTCCATCGATTACCCACTGTATTGTTTCTTTAGCTGGTGGGTAGGAGCAGTGATTTTTAAGAGTGGAAAAAAAAATCGATCGAATCAAATCAATTTGTAACTGAACCAATTCAAACAAAAAATATGATTTTTTTTTTATGGGTTGGTTTGAAATTTTTCAAATCTGAACTAATCCGTAAATTTATGATTTGATTTGGAAGGTAAACCAAACCAATCTGTAAAACCAAACCAAACCGTTTTAGAAAAATATAATAATATTTTACTATATGTTTATACGATTTTATTTGATACTTATTATTTGGTGAATATTAATTAAAATCAACTTGTCCTTTTTTAAATTTTTTTTAAGCTCATGATATGTAATTTTTTGTTGATGATGAATTATTGTTTTTTTTAATAGCTTTTAACTTTATAAAGTATGAAATTTATTTATTCAGTTATAAACTTTCATTATGTATTAATTGTTTAATATATTTTGTCAGCTGATCATTTTATTCATTGATGAATTTTATATTAAAAATCATAAATTATAACTTACTATGTATTGGTTAGTGAGTGTATTTATAGTGAATAATTTTTTTGAATTGATTTTATAAGAGATATAGATTAAATGTATGATAAATTTATAAAGCATTTTGTTATGGTTTATAATATCAAATTTATAAAATGATATAAATATTTAAGAATCTACATAAATGTAAAAAAGCTAGAACAAGAAAATTTTTTAATTAGAATTTTGATTTAAACCGTAATCCAAACCGAACCAAACCGTTATTTAATGGTTTAAAAAATTTATAATCCGAACCAAACCGTTACTTAAAGGTTTGGTTTGGATAGAAAAAAAAAAAAACCATAAATTATGGTTTGGTTTGGTTTTAGGAAAAATCTAACCAAATCGATCCATGCCCACCCCTAGTAATTTCAAGATAACTTAAAATTTTCTCTCTAGAGAATTTAAAGTAAGCAATAAGAGTTAATCAAGTGATGACATTTATTCAATGATCTTTTGATCGATTAATTTTTTTCCTTTTCATCGATTAACTTTCATTGCCTTATTTTGGTTTTTGATCTTGTTATTCAATTTATTTTTTGTACCTTTTGTCCTCCTTATGTGGATGTTTTTCCTTCTACTATTGCATAGGAATTTTATGAGTTGATGTGACCCATCATTGTATAAGAGCTATGTCGTCTTTGAATTGCATATTTTGATCCCATTTGTTGTATTAGTACAAGAACCTCTTATCAACATGCGACCTTCAAGCTGTACTCATAAAAAAATTTCCTACTTGTTACAATACAATGCATCTCATATATGGTAGGTATCTATTACAATAAGAACACAAAGACAACCAGTTTGGTTTAAATATTATAAAATAGTATCATTGTACTATTCATAGCAGAGCAATTACACGTATAGGACTAAGTCAAATATAATTGTAACAGAAATAACGATAATAGTTAGAGTATGAACTCCAACCAATTGTAACTAAAATAGCAAACCTAAACAATGGACTGCTATAAATACAAAATGATGAATGGAACAGGGAACATCCCAGAATTAACAAATCAAAGGTCTCCTTGTGATTCATAGGAGCTAGAGTAATTTGAATAGCTCAGTAATCTACAAGAACATAAGCAATCAACTTTAGATAAAAAAACCCTAAGAAAAAGAAGTAAAACACGAGCATAAACAAGAGAGTGAAACCTAACACTTTTTATACAACTAAGGAGAGAGGATAGAAGAGACTACTATCTTAGGGTTGTAATTGAAAAAGTAGGCTTGGACTAATAGTTGTGAACTATTGGCTAATAATTGGTGCTCTCATCATGTCATGATTCATGCCAAGAACAAAGCAATCATGCAACAATCAGAAATTGATAAATTGCATTCAGTATTGGCTGCTTTGGCCAAAACAGTGAAAGTGATGCAAGATTCAGTGCAATCTTTGAATTCTTCTTTGCAAGATTCAATTAGAGCTTTAAATGATAAAATTGAAAAAAGAAGTATGCAGAATCAGAACTCGTAAGATAATCATCAAGATGTAGTCAATATTAATTATGGAATTGAGAGTTCATCACATTCTATGCTTTCTTATTCTTTATTGAAGAATGTCAAACTTGAGATTCTAAAATTCCAAGGAGGAGATCCAATTTAGTAGATATACAAAACAAAGAAATTTTTCAATTTTCACTAAGTACTTATGGATCAACGCCTAACCATAGCTTTGTTTGCTTTGGAAGATGAAGCTTTGGAGTGGATGCAATGGTTGGAGTTGAATAATCTGTTGACAACTTGGCCAAAATTCTTGGAAGATTTAAAAGTGTGATTGGACCATCAAAATTTAATGACCCTCATAATAAATTGGCAAAACTTGCTTCGATTAATACAATAGCAAAATATCAATCATCTTTTGAGACCCTTTCAAATAGAGTAGTTGGACTTAATGAAAGCTTTCTCATTAGTTGTTTTATTTCTAGCATTAAGCCATATTTGAAACGTAATATCTAACTAAATAAACTAGAATCTCTTGTTCAAGCCATTTCACTTGCCAAATTATATGAAGGAAAACATTCAGACCAAACACAAACCTTTAAACCCTCTTCTTTTTCATCTAAACCCACTTTACAATTTTCAAATATTTCCTATCAAACATAATCCCAAACATTAATCCTTCTTCTTCTTCTACAAACCAAGATAAACCATCTTTACCTATAAGAAAAAATTGTCATAACAAGAATTACAAGCATGTAGAGAACAAGGACTTTGCTTTAATCGTGACAAAAAAGTTTCCAAAAACCATAAATGTAAACCACTGCTACTGCTAAGTAAGGAAGATCCCACTGATGTAGAATTTGCCAATTTTGACGAAATGGATAATGATACTAATGCTAATCCTTTAAGTATTAGTTATCATGCACTAGAAGGCACTTTAACACCTAAAACTTTGAAATTTCAAGTTTTTATTAATGGCAAGAGTGTTAGTGTACTAGTTGATAGTGGAAGTACACATAACTTTATACAGACTAAAGTTATTAAAAATTTAAATTCAACAATCTTTCCTAATCCAAAATTTATTTTAATGATTGGAAATGGAGATAAATTGAATTGTGAGGGTTAGTGTACCTCTAAAAATTCAAGATGACCAATTCTAAGAAACATTTATGTCTTGCAAATTTAGGGGACATAAATTATATTAGGTGTACAATGGTTGCAAAGCATAGGGCCGATTACAATTGATTATGGGAGGCTTACTATGGAATTTCACAAAGATGGTCATAAAATATTTCTGTTAGGATCAAATTTAGATAATGGTACCAAGATTTCTCATAACCAGTTTAAAAGACTGATAGAAACAAATGGAGTTGCATCTTGCTATCATTTGGTGGCTCAAACATTGAGTGTTTTAAATGATCATAAATCCACCAAAAATAATTCATTAGATGAATTGTTGGGCAAATTTGCTAGTATATTCGAGGCTCTCTCATCATTGCCACCATTAAGACAAGTGCAACATCGAATTCATCTTAAGCAACAAGAGTCTATTAATGTTCAATCATACATATATCCTCATTTAAAAAAAATAAAAAAAAAGAGATATAAAAGCAAGTGGAAAATATATTGAAACAAGGTTTGATCCAACATAGTTCAATTCCCTTCTCTTCACTAGTCTTATTATTGTAAAAGAAGGATGGAACTTAGTGATTATGCATCGACTACATAGCTTTGAACCAAGCAACGGTAAAGGATGAATTTTCAATACCAACCGTTGACGAATTATTAGATGAACTCAAAGCATCTAAAGTATTTTCAAAATTAGACTTGCATGCTGGGTATCATCAAATTAGGATATACCATAGAGACATAGAGAAGACAGTTTTTCGGACACATTAAGGCCATTACAAATTCACAATGATGCCATTTGGTTTGTGCAACGCACTAGCAACATTTTAGAGCATCATGAACCGTATGTTTCAATCTTTCTTATGCAAGTTTGTAATAGTTTTTTCGATCATATACTTGTCTATAGTTCATCTATGGATGAACATTTGATTCGTTTGGAGAAGATCTTAAGTACCTTGGTAGAGAATAATTTTTACTTGAAGAAAACTAAGTACTCATTTGGGAAAACTACCATTGAGTATTTAGGTTGTATTGTATCCAATGGACATGCTAAAGGTAGATAACTTTGAGTGGACTACAATAGCTCTAGTAGCATTTGACAAACTTAAAAGTGTATTAGTTAAAGCCTTAATTCTAGCACTACCAAATATTTCATTTCCATTTGTGGTTGAAACATATGCTTCTAGAAGTGAATGAAATTATGCTATTAGAAAACAACCACTCAATTTCTTATTTTAGTAAGAAATTACCACCGCACTTACAAAAGCATCAACATATGTGTGTGAGTTATTTGCTTTAGTAGAAGTTGTTAAAAAGTGGAGACAATATCTTTTGGGAGCTCATTTTACTATCAAGACTGATCATAGAAGCCTTAAAGAGATTTTGTCTTAAGTGATTCAAACTTTAGAATAACAAAAATATCTGGTTAATTTGCTTGGATATGACTATTCAATGGTCTATAAACTAGGAATTGATTATCAAGTTGCAGATGCTTTATTAAAAAGAGATATAGCTGAGTTAAATTATTTAAGCCATTCAATCCTTTGTTTTCTCATTTCTTCGATACACTAAAACAGAAATACCACACACTTTAAGCAAATGATTGACATGGTTCAACAAGGTATTCCAACAAAATGGCCTTTGAAGTGGAGATATGGATTATTATATTACTAGGATAAACTATTTTTAGTGTCTCAATCATCTGTAATTCCAATTATTCTCAAGGAATTTCATAATTCACCAATGGCAAGCCACTTCGGATTTTTGAAAACATTTAAGAGGATTGCAGTTGAATTTTTTTGAAAAGGGATGTGTGCACAAATTACATCATATGTTCATAATTGTGCTATTTGCCAATAGATAAAATATGAAACTAAATCTCCAGCTGGTTTACTTATTCAACTTCCCATTCCGGAGCAAGTTTTGACTTATGTGAGTATAGATTTCATTACATGCTTACCCAAACCAAATGGGTTTATTGTGATAATGGTGGTTCTAGATAAAATCACAAAATATTGCCATTTCGATCCACTTGACACCTATTTTGTAGCAACCAAGGTTACTAAGCTATTTATGAACATGGTAGTGAAACTTCATGGGTTTCTAAGATCTATAGTGTCTAATAGAGACTATCTTAATGAGTAAATTTTGCACCAAATTGTTTGCTTTGAGCAGAACAACTTTGAAAAGTTTTAAATCGCACTATTCAATGGTATTTAAGAGCCTATGTCATAGATTATCCCACTTTATGGTTTGGGTATTTGCCATCGGTAGAATTTGCCTACAATACATCTTACCATAAGGTTGCTCATTGTACTCCATTTGAGCTAGTTTATAGAAGACCTCCACCTACTATTCCATCTTACCAAGGGAATTCTAGAGTAGAAGCTGAGGATTGGGAGCTTAAGACAAGTGATATACTTTTAAAGGAGCTGTGTGAGAACCTTCTGAAGGCTCAATCATGAATGAAATAGTATTCTTATCAAAATAGAAGAGACATGGAGTTGCTACTAGGAGATTTAGTTTTTATCAAATTGCAGCTATACAAGCAAATTTTCGTATCAAGATGGAAATTTCACAAATTATCATGAAGATTTTATGGGCTTTATAAAATAGTAGAACATATTGGCTCATGTGCTTATTGAGTAGCTCTACCTTCTTATGTATGAATACATGATATGTTTCATGTCTCACAACTCAAGAAAGCCCATGGCTCTATAGAGGAACCACTAGAGTTACCTAAAGATATGATGAGTGATAAACTTCTCATTTGGTTTAAGCAGATTTTATGTGGTTGGATTTTTTCAAGTCACGGAGTCGAATAGCAACAAGTTTTAATCTAGTGGGATGTATTACTCAAGAGGACACTACACGGGAAGATTGGGAGTCTTTCAAACAAATTTATTCATCTTATGACCTTGAGGATAAGGTTGAATTTCAATGGGAGGAGCTATCTATTAAAACAAGAACACAATGACAACTTATTTGGTTTAAAGATTACAAAATGTAGTATCATCGTACTATTCATAGCATAATAATTACATGTATAGGACTAAGTAAAATATAGTTGTAATAGAAATAACTATAATAGTTAAAGTATGATCTCTAACCGATTGTAACTAAAATAGCATATTTAAACAATCGACTGCTAAAATATAAAATGATGAATGTAACAGGGAATATCCCATAATCACCAAATCAAAGGTCTCCTTGTGAGTTATAACAGCTAGAGCGGCTCGAATACCTCAGTAATCTACAAGAACATGAGCAATTGGCATTAGATAAGAAACCTTAAGAAAGAGAATTAAAACATGAGCATAAATTAGAGAGTGATAATTAGCTTTTCTAATATAGTTAAGGAGAGTGAACAAAAGAGACTGCTGTCTTAGGGTTGTAATTGAGAAAGTAGGCTTAGGCTAATAGTTGTGGACTGTTAGCTAATAGTAACTCATTTGTTAAAGAGGTGGTGGTGTCCTATGATGGGGGAAGTGGATTTGGAGTTAAATAAAGCTCTTTTGATGATGCTTATACCAAAAAAGATAGGGGTTAACAATTAGAAAGACTTAGACCTATAATCCTATACACTACTACTTATAAGATCATTAACAAGCTCTTTTTGTATGCAAGTTGAGACCAATGTTGGAGAGCCTTATTAATCCAAACCAATTAAGTTTTATTTCATACGATGTGTAGGAGATGACCTGATACTTTAACTTGAGATCATTAATAGATTTTTCATAAAAATGGAAAAGAAATGACTGATGATTTGGAAACTAGACATAAGAAACTAAAATGGTATTTTATAATTTGAAGCTTGAGGTTCTTTAATTTTCATGCTAAGTGTGTGAAGCTAATTTTATCTCATATATCTACTATTGAATTTTTTGTATTAATGAATGCTTTACCCACTAGTTCTTTTGCTTCTTCAAGGGGATAAGACAAGGAGATCATATATTTTCATTTTTTTTTCAATTTTTGGATATGGAGTTTTAAGTAGATGGATCCAAGTGATCAATTGGTTGGTGGAAGCCTATGAAGATTAGGTGAGGTAACCTAAGTTTGTCACATGTAATATTTTCGGATGATATCCTATTAATTGGGGAAGTTTTGGTAAATAACCCATTACGGAGTATCAAACTTATTTTGGAGTTGTCTCAACACAAAAGGTTGGTATGAAGAAGTTTAAAATAATCTTTTCTCAAAATTTAGAAGCCAATTACAAGCAAGCCATTTGTGATGTAACAAGATTAAAAGAAAGATTCACCTCATTTACTTGTTTGGCATTTCCATCTCTAATGAGAGGGGGTAAGCATCATACTAGAGAAAGTTTGGAGTAAACACCTATGATGGAATGCCAACCTTTTGAAAATATTAGTAAAGCATGCTTTAATAAAATTAGTCTTGGAAGGTTTTATTAGTTATTATCTACAAGTAGCATTATTATCATCTTTGCTAGATAAAGTTGAAAAGAGTTATATAAGATTTCTTTTATGGATCCCGTATGGTGGGGTTATTGTAACTAGCCAATCACATGCGATAGGTGTATCGATCGATCTAAGAGGAACTTGAACTGATGACATGCATACAGATGTCGTAGAGAGGTGTTGGAGGAGGAATAGATAAACCTAGTTTCTCAAATAAACAAGTGTGATAGAAGAACAACTAAGATAGATTCTATCATTCCTAACTCGTTCTTCACTTACCATAGGCTTTGATCTCTCTTGGAAATATTTTGGTGGAGTTTCTACATTGCTCTCAATTTTAGCAATATGTAGAATGTTCATCCATTAGAAGAGGAGCCTCTTATTTATAGATTTTATGAGTTGATGTTAGCCATTGGACGACACCTAAATGGATGGATGAGATCAAGCATGGTTGATGACTAATATATCATTTCATAATGATCTGAGTGTTGCTATTAAAGCCCCCTTTTCCTTAGTAGTGGGTTATATTTAGAAATGGGCTTGATGGCTTTTATTACATAAAAGAAGCCAATATTCACTTAAAATAGCCTATTGTCAATATAAAAAAACCGAAGACTTATTTTAGTCCACATAAGCCCTATTTTAATCAAACAAAGCCTAAATTAATCTAGGAAGATATTTTTGGAGTCTACTTTTCATGCATGAGAACCAAATTAGGCCAACAATGGAATAACCCGATCCGATGATCCCTATTCCGAGCCTACCAAGCCAAATATTCCTATGACATCTCTTATTGGACTTGGTCTTCTATCACTAGCCTAGAAGACTAGCCCATAGAATTAAATTATGTCACAACCTAATTACCAAAATGGCCCTCTACAGATCCATATAAGGAAAGAGAATCTACCATAGAATAAATTGGAGTAGAGTAACAAAACCAAAAGAGAAAGGAACTAAAATTTTGAATTTTAAAGAAAGAAGTTAGGTATGCCTTGTGATGGAGGGTAAAAATGAAGAGGTAATTGTGGTCTAGTATGGTATGAAGGAGGTTGGAACATAGAGGTAGCAAGAAAATTACTCGAATTTTAATGTAGTGAAGGAGACCTTCAAATTGATGGAGTGGGTGGAAACAAGTAGCTAGTATGGCTCTAGCAATGGATTGTAAATGAGTTTTTTCTTTTTCAAATTATGTGAATAGTGGGGCACCAAGAACATTCATTTATAGGCTTTTAACAAGGAATGTAAAAGATGTGCTTGGTTGATGTATGGTTGGATATAAATGTGTGAATTGAAGAAATAATCAAATATCCATTCAATCAAGATATTAAAGGTAAGTTTGTAATGTTCTAATTGATTAATATTCTTTCATAGAGGACAATGTTGCCTAGGGCGAGAGTATTAAAGGAGAATTCTTAGCAAAATCTGCTTATGATATGTCAAATTTGACAAAAAATGAAAACTCAATGGGGATAAGAAATAGAAGTGGATTTGGAAGATTAAATCACATCTAAAAATTCAATTTTTCATCTAGTGATGTATGAAAAATGGATTGCCCACTAAGGATAACTTAGTAAAAAGAGGTTTCAATGTAGATCTCAAGTTTTTTCTTTCCTTTTTTTTTTTCCCAATTGTGAAAATGAATCAATAAAACATTCTTTTGCAATTGTGTTATATATGACGAGAGGGACATGGTAATAGAAGGGTCAAGAGAGAATGAATAGCATACTAGGAGATATAGACTTTGAGGAGTCAATGAGGAAGAATATGAAATGGTCAAGAAGATTAAACACAACAGTATAATTTCCATGCTAATGCTTCTTGGGTAAACATCCAACCCTTGGAAGTTTGATATTCTTATCTCATTCATTGATTAAGCATAGTGTGTACGTTGCCCATTAAGCATATAAAAGTGATGGTAGAGAGACATTAAGCTTGTCACTTCTTTACTTCTTTCCTTTGTTAGAGTTTTGGGCTTATGCTAAGTTTACAGTAGATGGTCACTTATTAAGTTTCCTATTCTCTGCTTTTCGTAGTGTAACCAAGTTTTCGGTCCTTCATTCATTTCCAACCAATGAATTGAATGACTCTAAAAAAAAAAATAAAAATCCAAGTGTATAATATATTCAACAAACATCTCCTGGAATGCAAATTCTTGCTAACTCTTCATCGCACATAGATATTGTTAAGACGGAATATACTCAATTTTTATTGAGTAAAATATGTTAATTCTATTATTAATTTTATAGAAATCCAAAAGAATTGATACTTAATCGAGTTTAATGTCGTGTTTCAGGTTTTATAAAGTAAATGGAACGGTTTGGCGAAATTGGACATGAGTTTGTAACAAGCTTCATGGATCAATATCACTTTCAATGGAATGCACAAGTACTCACAATTTCATTCCAAACTCGGGATGATTTGCTATCATTACTATTAGTTTTCTCATGAACTATAGCAATAGCAAACACATTTGGAGGATATACAAGGTTCAAAACTCGTCCAGAACACCAAAGCCGCCAGCCATCATGGAAAAGCCGCCGGCCAACATTCATGGCCGGCACTGGGAGATCATGGCCGGCCATGGAGCCGGCCATCAAGATGCGCCAATTGTTTCGCGAATAAAGCTGCCAGCCTTGTTGCGACATGCCTCCAGCCATCTTTCATGCGAAAAACACTCTTATATCTGATGTTTATCTCACATATATAAAGAAATAGGAGAGAGAAAAGAATTCATTCATTATTCTTTCATTGTTTGTTCTTGTTATTGATGCTCTCAAGAAACCCTAGTTTTATTTTCTTGATCATGAGTAACTAATTACTCAATCTAGCCGAGGATTATTACGGGATCAATTCATCAAAGATTGTGAGATCCAATTGAACTATTGAGTTTATTTTGTTTATGAATATTCATACTTCATCTATTTGAATTATTAGAATTGTTTTGATTGATCATTACGAATTAGGCCTATTTGTTTGATTGACAAAGCGATTATTGTTATTTGGAATGTCAAATCCGTAATTGTTTGATTGTTCAATATAAGTAATACGATAACATGATTGTTGCAGAATAAGTGATTGATTTATGTTATGGTGATTTATGATCTAATTTAAATAGTTCATGCTTTTGATCTGTTGATTAGAATTGGTAGTCTCTCTAATTAGTAATGCTATTGATAGATTAAATCTTAAGAGCTTATTTAGGGTTGTCTAATCAATAAGGGAATAATTAAAGATCGTATCTTGATTATCGATATTCTAAGGAGAGATAGATCTTCAGAGCTTGTTGAAGGTCATAACCAATTTATTCATGAATTAGAATAACAATCCTTGCATCAATGATCATCTTTATGAATTGAATCGTGATAATTCTTGGTTAGAACTTGCTATATTGAATTTACACTAATAAACGTATTTGTTAATTTTAGAAATCAATTATTTTCTAATTAATCGTTTATACAAAACCCCCGATTTTTATTCCCTTTTGCTAGTTATAAAATAGAATAGATTTTCCTGATCCCTGTGGAGACGATCCTGCTCACTACTATTTACAAATTTTAGAGTAGGTTATTTATTTTTGTTGGATTCGACACCCACCAAATTTTGGCGCCGTTGCCGGGGATTGGTGTCGAAAATTTGTTTCTATTTTCTTTATGACTCGTTCTTCTCATACAGGTGAACTTGAATTCGATAAAGATCTCGAGAAGACAGTCAGGGAATTGCGCAAGGAAGCAAAACTGCGTGCTAAAGACGCAATTTCATCTTCATCATCTCCTGGACTACATCAAACGCTGGAATTTGCTGATACATCCAGTGAATCCGAAGGAGAGGATAACAAGCAACGAGTTATGGACAATCAGATAGAACTTTGAGGCAACTAGCTGCACCAGACGTGAATCAGCAGCCCTTATGTATTCAATATCCAGAACTGAACGTAGCTTTTGAATTGAAATCTGGATTGATACATTTGCTTCCTACCTTCCATGGGTTGGAAAATGAGGACCCTCATAAGCATCTAAAAGAATTCCACATTGTGTGTTCGAGCATGAGACCTCAAGGAGTTCCCGAAGAACAGGTCAAGTTGAGAGCTTTTCCATTTTCCTTGAGGGATAGGGCTAAGACTGGCTATTTTACCTACCGCCTGGTTCCATCAACACTTGGACAGATATGGTCAAATTGTTTTTGGATAAATTTTTCCCTGCTACTAGAGCTGCTAGTATCAGAAGGGATATATGTGGGATCAAGCAAAGGGATACCGAGAATCTTCACGAGTATTGGGAGAGATTCAAACAGTTGTGTGCCTGTTGCCCACAACACGGGATTTCAGAACAGCTTCTTATCCAATACTTCTATGAAGGATTGATACCCATAGAAAGGAAAATGATGGATGCCGCTAGTGGAGGAGCAATAGTCGATAAAACTCCTGGTCAAGCCAGGGAATTGATATCTCTTATGGCTGCAAATTCTCAGCAATTTGGCTATAGACACGATCCATCAACAAGAAAGGTTAATGAGGTAAGCGTTTCTCATCTTGAGCATCAAATTTCTGATTTAACCTCTCTTGTGCAGCAGTTGGCCTTTGGAAACCAACAACAGGTTAAGGCTTGTGGGATTTGCGCTGCTCCAAATCATCCTACAGATATGTGTCCCACACTCCAAGAGGAACCTTTAGAGCAAGCCAATGCAATCGGAGGTTTCCCGGGACAACCACAAAGGAAGTATGATCCCTATTCAATACATATAATCCGGGATGGAGGGATCATCCTAACCTTAGCTATGGGCCTAAATCGCATAACTATCAACAATACCGACCAAGGCCACAGAACCAAGCACCACAACCTTCTTCCTCAAGTTCAGGTATGTCTCTAGAGGAAATTGTTAAATCTTTAGCTGTTAACACAAAACAATTTCAGGATGAAACGAAGCAAAGTATCCAGAACTTGGAGACACAGATGAGCCAACTCGCATCATCTGTAAGTAAGTTTGAATCTCAAGGTAAGTTGCCTTCTCAAACTGTCACAAATCCTAAACAAAGTGCTAATGCAATTAATTTGAGAAGTGGCAAGGAACTACAGGAATCCACAAGCAAGGCAACTCGAAAGAGAGATAGAGAAGAGACTGAAAAAGAAGTAGAGCCACCACACAATGAAGGCAACCAAATGGGAGAAACTTTGGTGGTACCACCCAAGCGATAGCACCCCCTTTTCCATCAAGATTAGCAAAGTCCAAGAAAATAGAGGAGGAAAAGGAAATTCTTGATACATTTCGCAAAGTTGAGGTAAATATTCCCTTACTTGATGCTATTAAGCAAGTACCTCGATATGCTAAGTTTTTGAAGGAATTGTGCACTAATAAGAAGAAGCTTAAGGGGAATGAAAAGATAAGTGTAGGGGAAAATATTTCCGCTATACTTCAAAGAAAACTCCCACCTAAATGCAAGGATCCAGGTATGTTTACAATCCCTTGCAAGATAGGTAATTTTGGAATTGCTAAGGCCATGTGTGATTTAGGTGCTTCTATTAATGTGATGCCTTTGTCAGTCTATCAATCTTTGAATGTTGGACCATTAAAAGAAACTGGTGTAATTGTTCAACTTGCTGATAGGTCCAATGTATATCCTGAAGGTGTATTAGAGGATGTTTTGGTGCAAGTAAATGGGTTGGTTTTTCCTGCAGATTTTTATGTTCTTAATATGGAAAATGATGATTCTGCAAACTCATCCTTAATTTTGTTAGGAAGACCATTCTTGAAAACATCTAGAACAAAGATTGATGTACATGATGGTACACTCACTATGGAGTTCGATGGGGAAATTATAAAATTTAACATTTATGATGCCATGAAATATCCTAGTGATACTTCTTCTGTTTTTGTAATAGATGTTTTTGACCCATTAGCACAGGAAACGTTTGATTTGAATGATGAGAATAGGTTGAAGGTCGCACTTGAAAAGAGTCTCACCATTGAGAAATTGAGGAAGATTGCAAGGAAGTTAGTACTTCCTTCTGATTTGGAAGACACCGTACATGAATTGGAGTCGTTGCAACCCCTAAGGTATGGTTTATCTTACATTGATCTGCCTTCATCTAACCCAAAACTCCTTCCTTCTATCGTGCAGGCACCAAAGTTGGAGTTAAAGCCTTTACCAGACCACCTGAAGTACATATTTCTTGGAGAGCAAGATACCCTTGCAGTCATAATTTCCAACAAATTAAGTGCTTTAGAAGAGGAGAAGCTGATTCGGGTACTCAGAGAATACAAGGAAGCTATTGGATGGACCATTGCTGACATTAAAGGTCTGAGCCCTTCCACCTGCATGCATAAAATCCTGTTAGAAGACAACTGCAAACCGTCAAGAGAGGTTCAGCGTCGACTAAATCCACCTATGATGGAAGTGGTAAAGAAAGAGATCTTGAAACTTCTTGATGCAGGTATGATCTACCCAATTTCTGATAGCAAATGGGTGAGTCCAATTCAAGTCGTTCCTAAGAAAACAGGTATAACAGTTCTTGAAAACTCTGAAGGTGAGATGGTACCAACTCGTGTTCAAAACGGATGGAGGGTTTGTATTGATTATAGGAAGTTAAATGCATCCACTAGAAAAGATCATTTCCCTCTTCCCTTTATTGATCAAATGCTCGAAAGGTTGGCTGGTCATTCTCACTACTGTTGTCTTGATGGTTATTCAGGTTTTCATCAAATTCCAGTTGCACCGGAAGATCAAGAGAAGACCACGTTCACATGTCCATTTGGAACGTTTGCTTATAGGAGGATGCCGTTTGGACTTTGTAATGCTCCCGCCACATTCCAAAGGTGTATGGTTAGTATATTCTTAGATTATGTAGAAAACATCATAGAAGTCTTCATGGATGACTGTATATGGTGATACATTTGATACATGTCTTGCTAACCTTACAAAAGTACTTAAAAGATGCATAGAAACGAACCTTGTGTTAAATTATGAAAAATGCCATTTTATGGTTAATCAAGGTTTAATCCTAGGGCATATTGTGTCCTCTAAAGGCCTTGAGGTTGATAAGGCCAAGATTGAAGTGATTAAATCCTTACCTTACCCCGTGAGTGTCCGGGAAGTTCGTTCTTTTCTTGGAAGTGCAGGTTTTTACAGGCGCTTCATTAAGGATTTTTCCAAGATCACTCAACCCCTGTGCAAATTATTGCAAAAGGATATGGTGTTCGAATTTGATGATGCTTGCAAAGAGGCTTTTGATAAATTAAAGGAGAAGTTAACTTCTGCCCCAATTATCAAACCACCCGATTGGAATCTTCCTTTCGAAATCATGTGTGATGCGAGCAACTATGCAATCGGTGCTATCCTTGGACAGAGAGTCGGAAGAGATCCACATGTCATCTGCTACTCCTCAAAGACACTTGATAGTGCCCAAGCCAACTATTCAACAACGGAAAAAGAACTTTTAGCTGTTGTTTTTGCTTTAGAAATTCCGTTCTTATTTGTTAGGTACTAAAGTAATTGTTTTTTCTGATCATGCAGCCTTAAAGTATCTACTTGCCAAGAAAGAAGCTAAGCCTAGGCTCATCAGATGGATACTCTTACTACAAGAGTTCGATTGGAGATACGAGATAGGAAAGGCACCGAAAACGTGGTGGCCGACCACCTCAGTAGAATACCTGGTAGTGACGACCTGACTCCACTGCAAGACGACTTTCCAGATGAGCATCTATTTTCTATCCAAAAGACAATTCCTTGGTACGCGGATATTGTTAATTATCTAGTTACCAAAACTTTACCAAGTGATTTGTCTAGAGCTCAAAAGGATAAAATCAAAAGTGATGCTAAATATTATGCATGGGATGATCCCTATTTATGGAAACACTGCTCCGATCAAATCATTAGGAGATGTATTTCTCAAGAGGAAATTCCTTCTGTTTTGCAATTTTGTCACAATTATGCATGTGGAGGACACTTTGGTCCTAAAAGAACAGCTCACAAGGTATTAGAGTGTGGTTTATTTTGGCCCACAATGTTTCGTGATGCATACTTATTCTGTAAGTCTTGTGAACGATGCCAAAAGGTTGGAAATCTAGGACATAGAGATCAAATGCCCCTCACCCCTATTCTTGTTTGTGAGATCTTTGATATATGGGGTATAGATTTCATGGGTCCTTTTACCCCCTCCTTTGGCAATGTTTATATTATACTGGCTGTTGATTATGTCTCGAAGTGGGTAGAAGCTAAAGCTACCCGAACTAACGATGCTAAAGTTGTTGTAGATTTTGTTAGATCTCATATCTTTGCTAGGTTCGGGACACCAAGGGCTCTCATCAGTGATCGTGGTACACACTTTTGCAATAGAGTGGTGGAAGCTCTATTTAAGAAATACAACGTCACTCACCGTACTTCCACGGCATATCATCCACAAACGAATGGATTGGCCGAAGTTTCAAATCGAGAAATCAAGTCTATTCTGGAAAAGACTGTCAATTTGAATCTAAAAGACTGGAGCACGAGACTTGAGGATGCATTATGGGCATATCGCACAGCCTACAAGACACCTATCGGTATGTCTCCATACAGGTTAGTATTCGGTAAGCCTTGTCACCTCCCTGTTGAGTTAGAGCACAGAGCTTATTGGGCTATTAAACAGTGCAACATGAGTTATAATGAGGCAGGTAAACTTAGAAAACTTCAATTGCAAGAGCTCGAGGAGATCCGCAACGATGCCTATGAGAACTCTAGGATTTACAAGGATAAAACAAAAGCTTTTCATGACCAGACAATTTCAAGAAAACAATTCTCCGTTGGTCAAAAAGTTTTACTTTTTCATTCTAGATTAAAGTTATTTCCTGGTAAATTGAGATCTAGATGGGTAGGACCTTTCGTTGTTACTAACGTATTTACTCATGGTGCAGTTGAAATCCAAAGTCCTGAAACGGGAAAAATTTTTAAAGTGAATGGTCATCGTTTGAAACCATTTTATGAAGGTTTTCAGGTATGCAATATTGAAGAACTCAGTTTAGAACCACCGATATATAACTGAAATCGATACGTCTAGCTAAAAGACGTTAAAGAAAGCGCTTCATAGGAGGCAACCTATGTATTGTATTTATTTTCCACTAGGTCTATTCTATTTAAAAAAAAAATAAAAAAATAAATAAAAAAAAAATTTAAAAAAAATAATAAAATAAAAAAAAAATTTAAGCTGGCAGCCAACATCACTACGCTGCCAGCCACAAGCCCACTGTGCACTTCATCAAGGGACCCCCACTCAAGCATGCCGCCTGCCAATTACATCATGGCCGCGGCCATGAAGCTTCTGGAGAAATCACTCCTCGTTGATGGCCGACGGCCAAAATTAAAAGCCGCCAATCGTGGATTAGTGAGGACGTGCCCAGAACACTTACGACTGGCAACCATTCCAAGATGGCCGGCGGCCATCATCCTGCTGTTCGTAGGACGCACTAAGGCCGGCATTAATGGCCGGCGGCCATAACTATTAAGTACCGGCCAATCTTGCCCTGTCACGCATGTACATATATTGAAGCTCTATAAGTTTTTTTTTTTTTTCACATCCTATTCATATTCTCTTTCAACAAATCTCTCCACACCTCTCACCCACCCACACCAAGCTACTCCCATACGCATCCATCACATCACTCGTGGATCACCATCATCATCGCAAGTAAGTTTCCTAACTCCATTTGATCCTCAAATTGTTTTATTCTTCATTTTCCCATTGATGTGGACGGCGTGGTGGCTGCTGCGTTTGATTTCGAAGTGGTGGTTGCGAAATGGGTTTAAGATGAGGAGATTAGAATGAATGGGTTAGGAATGATGGTGAATGTTGGAATCATGAACTCAATCTGAAAGTTGTTGCATGTACCTTGCGAGTTCAAGAGCACATCCGAAAATCCTAGCAAATTCGCACAGCATGAATAGTATTCGAATTTGCTGAAAAATTGGGTTTTTAAGTGTATGATAAGTTACATGCGTGATTTGAGTTGGATAGAGTCCCTGTACACTTGTATACACTTAGACTCTCTTTCATTTGTGACAACTTCAATCCTGATTCTATTGTATGTAGATTGAGAATTCTAGGGTTCTAATGTGGAGAAAATTGGGGGTTTTCTGATTTTGAGACACAAACATGTTTTTGCACGGTTCCAACATAGGGGATAGCGTGTGGATTCCTTTAGCTTGTACAAATTCATGTTTTGAATCATATGTGGTTGGGATCCATTGTGAATGATGTTGATGAGTTTACATATCACTTATGAACTACTTTGAGTTCAATATTATGATCCATGTTGTTAGTTCACACCATTTCCATGATTATTTCATGATCTTGATAGTGACAGTTTGGACTTGCAAATTTGAAAAACCCTCCTCTAACGGTCAAATACTCAGCTGCTTAGTCTAGGCTGCCAGCCTTGATTGTATTGCCAGTGTAAATCATTGTTCCTTCAGTTACTATTCATGGATGATGATTTGTTCTGAATTACTTAGGCAAACCTATTGCAAGGCCTGCTTTGAGATCACATGTTATCATTGATATTGCTGTGTGTGATTATGAATTGCCATGAACTATCCATTGTCCCTGTCCTGGTTCTTAGTTGTTCTATTAATCTATTTTCACAATGGACACTATCACACACCGAACAGTAACCTATATCTGCATCTACTTTGCATTCCCTTTTACTAAACTCAAACATTTGATGTAGGGATGCCGCCAAAAAAGCTTCCACCCCAGAAAAAGAAGTCCAAGACCGCTGAAGCATCTTCCTCTAGAGCACCACAACCAGAACTCATCTCGACTAAGGACTTTGCCAAGGCAAGAAAGAAGAAGTTAAGGGGTATGGAACTCATGAATATCCAATACTTAGACTGGACTGTACTGGATCTTTATGGCTGTAGATTTGCTACACAAACTGTCCAAGATCGAACTTGGTTCACACTTTTCTCAATCCAAGAACCAGCCTACCGGGATATAACCATAGAGTTCCTGTCAACTCTGACGATGGAGAAAGAGGACCATGCCACTTTTATGCAATTTCAGGTATATGGAGAAGTCCATAGGGTTGATCTGAAGCGTGTGGGATACCTGCTAGGACTCTATGATGATCCACAAACTGCCATGGCATTACCCAACTCCTGGCCCGCTGATATGGATCCTTCAACATTCTGGCTTCAGCTTACAGCTCCTAGCACCAAGCCATTTGAACCGTCCAAATCTCACGCCACTGACTTCCCAGCTACGGAACACAAATTACTTCATCACATATTAGCTCATACCATCAGCGGTAAGAAAACCAGCCACAGTAAGGTCACCAACTCTGATATGTTTTATCTTTATAGCTTGACCACTAGCCACAGAATTGACTTGGTGGTGGAGGTCGCCAATTATTTGGATAAACAAAGCACGGATACAAGGACCAAAGTCATCCTTTGTGGGGGCTATATCACAGCTCTACTGAAAGGGATGGGTATCTTCCGAGAGCCTGAGGGAGATGAGGGCATCCCTTGCAAAATGATATCTGATGCCCCTTTCAGATTATGGGGATTATCAAAGGGATCCAACAGGACTGATCAAGCCGAAGAGATCGAGGCCCTTGAGATGGCTCCCGTAAGTAGGCCATCCACACACCGGACTACCCTCCTGCGAGTTCACATGACCAGTTGTTGCAAGAAATCAAGGAACTCAAAGAGGAAAACAAAAAAGAGAGAGAACGGAACAGGAAAGAGCGGAAAAAGAACAAGAAGTTTCGAACCACCCTGTTCCAGATGCTGAAGTCCGCTTTTGCTGCAATACATCCACAGATGTCTCGGAGTTTCAGTACCAGACATCCAGTGAGGAGGATAGCGACCCTGAGGCTGATAGCTAGAGTTCTGCTAGCTGCTTTATCTTCTGCTGACTTTGATTTTTGTCTTGCCGACATTTTATATCCGTTTAAGCACCCAAACCTTTGGGTAGACTTATGATGACTTGTTTCTACAATTTGACCTTGCTTTTGCTATCTCTTTGTTTTTGTATCCGATTGATCACAGGATCCATAGCACTCGATCTGAATTGCCAAAGGAACTCGCAATTGCACCTATATTGTGCAACAACCCAGGGAAGAATCGTTACTCCTTTTTCCTTTAATTTTTGTGTGCAATTGAGCTGAATTCAGAACAGTGAGGACACTGTTCAGACTAGGTGTGGGGGAGGGAATAAACATGAGGAGAATTGAATATTACTGCTTGCTGAAATCTGAAATTTGACTATACTTTGCATATACAGGATATCTGAATTGATCTGAAATGTTTGCACCCACACTATGAACTGTTAGATTGTTGTCCTCAAGCACTATATGGCAATTTCAGGCCAAATTTTTCAAAAATTTATGAAATCTGGAGATTGTGATGAATATTTGTGATAGCATCTATATAAATATGGAAATTGACTTGTTAAAATGCCTTACTCACCTACTGTTGTGATCATAATACTTGGTTAAAAATTGAGTAGCAAAATCTTTATTGAATAAACTTACCTTGTATTTAGTTTTAGAATCGGAAATTTAAGAGTAGGTCGAGTTCTTAAGTGAAAAATAAACAGTTACTTCTAGGATAAATTAGCATGTATATACTCCTCTTGAATTTTTTTAAAACAAATAGTAAAAGAGGTAAATGACACTTTTTACTTAGTGATCCATGATAAAAAAGTCTTTTATGTGTGTGCATTCAAAGTAAAGAAACAAGCATAGCCACTACTCCGCTGACTTGAGCATTTGAGTTATGAGTATCCAAACTTGAATGTTAGAGTGAGAGAGAGTTCTTAGGGGTCCCTTTAAAACCGGTCACTTGGGTGATGAGCCCGGGATGTATCGACTCGATGAACTCACTATAACGATAAGGGAGGAAAGGCAAAAGTTCACTATATGAGCTTTGAAAAAAAAAAAAAAAAAGAAAAGAGCTGAAAAGAAGCGGGCAAAAACCCGTCCAGAGAATACTCTCTGAAGGCTCAATATGCTTGAATAAATCAAAAAGAAAATGAATGCTAAAGCATCATTGAAATAAGACTTACAATGAATATGGAGAAAATCTAGGGAATGGTTGATATCATATGCTTTTACTTTATGTTGTGAGGAGTATATATCTGTTAAATATCCAATGAAGTCCAAATGGGTGTTTTTCCTTACTGAACTGAGAATTTACTTTTGAATGGAAGAATCTTTTGCTAAACATATGGATTAAAGTTTGTTTTGTTTAGATTAGCTTTTGAATTTTGATTGAAGTATTTTAATTGCATGGAATCAGTTTGGTTAGAGCGGTAGGCACTTAAACTGCATGTCATAAGAATAATCAAAGAAAGATGCTTGGAATTTTAAAAGTGAAAGTTAGCACTCTCTATGATAGATTTCAATTGTGGTTCTAATTGTTTTGCTTGAGGACAAGCAATGGTTCAGGTGTGGGGGAATTTGTTAAGACGGAATATACTCAATTTTTATTGAGTAAAATATGTTAATTCTATTATTAATTTTATAGAAATCCAAAAGAATTGATACTTAATCGAGTTTAATGTCGTGTTTCAGGTTTTATAAAGTAAATGGAACGGTTTGGCGAAATTGGGCATGAGTTTGTAACAAGCTTCAAGGATCAATATCACTTTCAATGGAATGCACAAGTACTCACAATTTCATTCCAAACTCGGGATGATTTGCTATCATTACTATTAGTTTTCTCATGAACTATAGCAATAGCAAACACATTTGGAGGATATACAAGGTTCAAAACTCGTCCAGAACACCCAAAGCCGCCAGCCATCATGGAAAGCCGCCGGCCAACATTCATGGCCGGCACTGGGAATCATGGCCCGGCCATGGAGCCGGCCATCAAGAGTGCGCCAATTGTTTCGCGAATAATAGCTGCCAGCCTTGTTGCGACATCTCCAGCCATCTTTCATGCGAAAAACACTCTTTATATCTGATGTTTATCTCACATATATAAAGAAATAGGAGAGAGAAAAAGATTCATTCATTATTCTTTCATTGTTTGTTCTTGTTATTGATGCTCTCAAGAAACCCTAGTTTTATTTTCTTGATCATGAGTAACTAATTACTCAATCTAGCCGAGGATTATTACGGGATCAATTCATCAAAGATTGTGAGATCCAATTGAACTATTGAGTTTATTTTGTTTATGAATATTCATACTTCATCTATTTGAATTATTAGAATTGTTTTGATTGATCATTACGAATTAGGCCTATTTGTTTGATTGACAAAGCGATTATTGTTATTTGGAATGTCAAATCCGTAATTGTTTGATTGTTCCAATATAAGTAATACGATAACATGATTAGTTGCAGAATAAGTGATTGATTTATGTTATGGTGATTTATGATCTAATTTAAATAGTTCATGCTTTTGATCTGTTGATTAGAATTGGTAGTCTCTAATTAGTAATGCTATTGATAGATTAAATCTTAAGAGCTTATTTAGGGTTGTCTAATCAATAAGGGAATAATTAAAGATCGTATCTTGATTATCGATATTCTAAGGAGAGATAGATCTTCAGAGCTTGTTGAAGGTCATAACCAATTTATTCATGAATTAGAATGACAATCCTTGCATCAATGATCATCTTTATGAATTGAATCGTGATAATTCTTTGGTTAGAACTTGCTACTATTGAATTTACATTAATAAACGTATTTGTTAATTTTAGAAATCAATTATTTTCTAATTAATCGTTTATACAAAACCCCCGATTTTTATTCCCTTTTGCTAGTTATTAAAATAGAGATAGATTTTCCCCAGTCCCTGTGGAGACGATCCTGCTCACTACTATTTACAAAATTTTAAGAGTAAGTTATTTAATTTTGTTGGATTCGACACCCACCTGATATCTTGAGAGTGTTCTCTAAAGTACTTGATGCAGTCCATCATGTCCTTTCTAAGTTTCCATTGGATACACCTCATGTTAGCAGAGTGACCACTCTTGAGTAGAGGAAACTTTCTCTAGATTCATTTAACACATGTTCCCCATGAATCTACAAGCCTTTTCTATAAGAGACTTCATTAAACTCCTCCAATTTCAACCTTCTAGCCAATCTATAGACCTCTAAAGTCTTGTTGAATTCGAGCAAGTTTTTTTTTTTGTGCTCTTTTTTATCAAAATTGAATAGCATAAACTCAAGACTCATCTAGTCCTTGAGGCATGGTTTAGCAGCAATGCTCTAATTATATGAGAATTTCATATCTAGCACTTCCACATAAGACTTATTTCACATCTTCTCCTAATATAGATCCAAATGTTCCTTAGTAACAATTGAACCTTTAGGAGCAAAGGTCGCAACCTCAACTAATGTGATAGCAACAAGAGTAGTATGTACTATAAGTCCTCCAATTACAATTTTCAATTTAGCATGTGAGGATAAAGAACCTTTAAGCCAAATTCTAGTGTCTCTCACTTCAAGAATCAGTTATGGGATAATTTCAGGTTCTATATTAGGGGCCAGCTCCTCAACCTTAGGAGAATTTTTCTCATTAACCATAGGGAAATTAATGATTGTGGTACTTTTGGGGCACATCATGGTGTAACAATGCCAAGGTATAGGAAACATTACCTTGTTATGCAATAGCAAAGGCACCCATGTCTAGCATGCGTTAAGCAAACACTGCTATAAATTGATTTAAAACCTTTGTATTCTTTTACACCTGATGTATTATCTATGCAATATTCCATTACATCACATATTTTTGCACTATTAAGGAAATTGTCTTGTGCATTGATAGAAGAGTTGGTTTCCTTAGGTGCTAGCATGATTCAATTGGTAATTTCAAGATTGGTTTCATGTTCTTAGTTACCACTATCTGAACTGTTGATGGTAGAACATAGTGATCAGCCCACTCGGTCTCTTGGGCCTCGAAATCCCTACAACACTGACAAGCCCAAGAGAGGCCCACTACTAGTGACATCCTGACCTTACAGGAGGTTAACGAGGTCAACACCCCTTCTACATGCTATGGACTAAAGCCCCTCCTAAAGTCTTCACCTCGGAAAGACTAATCAAGCTAATCAGCTTAATTGGCTTGCCAGCTCGACCTCAGGCTCTCGCTATTCTCTAGCCATGATAAAC
The DNA here is from genome assembly GCA_024138025.1 of Combretum micranthum. Taxonomy (NCBI): domain Eukaryota; kingdom Viridiplantae; phylum Streptophyta; class Magnoliopsida; order Myrtales; family Combretaceae; genus Combretum; species Combretum micranthum. The sequence continues at coordinate 190,106 of JAMXBD010000174.1, forward strand.
GTCCTAGTCACACCTCGTGACCGAGGGGGGACACCAGTATCTCGACCACACTCCAAGAAGCCCCTAACTCTTCAACTTGGGTACCCTCGCTACATCAAAGTACCTAGCCTCTTACAAAGACGCAACCTGCCCTGATATAACCCTAAAACTTTATAAATACCTCCATCCCCTCTCTCGAGAGAAGGACGAGACAAGTGAACAAGGAGAAGGAAAATTAGTCATATATTTATTTACCATATCTATACCCATAGATTAACTTAGGCATCGGTGTGGTCGCGTCGAGTAACCCTCGATGCCTCCACTAACCAATCTTTTGTGTTTAGAGGAGCTATCTCTACAGCATAAATTTAGCTCGTGCAACATTTTGGCACCGTCTATGGGAAACTGTAGTTCTTCCTTCTTCCGTCATCCTTTTTATTAAAAAGCCCTTCTAAAACCCATAACGTACATACAATATTGCCCTCTCATAATGCTGAGACTACAGCGAAGCAAGAATCAAGTTGAATCTGCTCCCTTGCTGCTTATGCCTCATCCTATAGATAATGAAGCCCATGAAATGCCACATCCTGGTCCATCCGTTATCACAAATGCTGGTCATCTAGAAAAAAGCCATATCTTACAACTAGAACACAAGTGCTAGCATCTTGTACATTGAAATGTAGAGAATGAACAATTGAATGCCCTCTTACAAGCTAAGACAATAGAGTTGGAGAGGTTGAAGGACCTATACGTAGAGGAACAAGCCTCTAGTGCATGGTGGAGGCCTTACAGTCCATTCACCACCTCGATGTGACAAGGAGCGATTGAAAGAAATCACGAGCGTACTACAGGATCACTACGAGCTAATGCCTCCACCTGGGAATAGTCTTGCAGCTTAAGGCTACCTTAGAGTGCACATGGGAGAGCCTGCACTACTAAGAGCTTGGTGAAAGCCACCCATAGCACTTTACAAGGGTGCACGGCCTCCAGCAGTCGGCTCAAGCTACCACAAGGCACCAAGTCGATGCGACCCACCCAAGAAAGGGAAGATGGTAGACCTGTCCAGGCTGGGATTGTGGGGACAACACTCTACTCTCACCCCAAAGGATACACAGCTTCGCTCCAATAAGGAACACGCATTATAAAAGATACTTGACATGGTGAAAAGACTATCCACTATTAAAGAGGGCTTTGAACTTACCACCAAAGTACCCTTGGCAAAATGACTTTTGTGCTCGAATTCAATCTGAAGTACTTCCTACGAGAGCCCAGCTGCCTACTTTGGAATCATATGATGGAATGACGGACCCGAAGGATCATATTGCCAATTTAAATCAACATGGAAATACATAATTTTTCAGACGCCATATGGTGTAAAACCTTTCCTACTACCTTTCAAGGTGCAACTAGGGTTTAGTTCAATAAGCTCGAGCCATACATATTGACTTTCTTCTCTCAACTCACAGACCCTTTCGTAGCACACTTTATGATAAGCAAACCGCCAAACAGAAAAATGCCTCTTACCTTTACACAGTGTGGCAAAGGCCAGATGAGCCCTTGAGAGACTATTTGGCGAGATTCAACAAAGCATGCCTGGAAATTCCAAACCCCAATCAAGGCATGGCTTTGGAGGCCATCAAATAGGGTGTCCTCCCAGACAGCCCATTCTTTGACTCCTTCTCTAAATGCAGCTCACCATGCTCGAGCAAGTGAGGGAAAAAGCATAGATATACATTCACCAAGAAGACAGAAGAAATGTTAGTAGAGAAGCTAAAAATTAGGCGGGACAAGCTAGAGCTTATGATAATCCACCTAGAGAAAAGAATCAACCAAGAGATAATTGTGATTTCAACAATGTTAATAAACATCGAGGTCTTAAGGATGGCGACAAATGAAAACTCTTCTCAACATATAATGAGTTCACTCCCCTCAAATTGTTGATACACGATGTATTCCTCAAGATAAAAAATCAAGGCCTCCTACCACCACCACCCCTAATGAGACTAAGCTCGCAATAGAAGGATTTAAATGAATACTGCAAGTATCAGTGCTACTGCGAGCATGATATAAGCAATTATTGGCAGCTTAAAGCACCATAAAGGATGCCATACAACGTGGTTAGTTGAAGCAATACATAGATCATGACCTCTAGCCGAAATCCCTAACACAGAAAAGAAAGGTCAACGAACCTGAGAAGATAGTAATTGTCCAAAATTGCCCTGATTATCCCCATCCTTATGGTCAAATATTGGTCCCCCTACAATGTTATATTGGGAAGGGGTAGCCAATCAATGTTCTCCATGATCGTCTCCTAACCCCACCTTAAGGCTAAGTTCCTAGCCTAATAGGGATAGGCATATGCTGAAGAGACAAGGAACAATCCTGAAAACTATATATCAAAGCTCTAAAAGAAGATCATGTATGAACAATTGACACAGAATTAGAGTATAACCTTAAACATCAAAGAGAATTAGGCAAGCTCGCGAAAGAAATTGCCCTCGATGATAACCTTGAGCATATGATCAAAGTAGACAGGGCCATCTTTCTCGACATTAAAGAAGACTTGATCACATTTTTATGGGCAAATAGGGATGTTTTTGCCTTTTCATCAGCTGACATAGTAGGCATAAGCTCAAGCGTAATCACACACCAGCTAAACATCAATAGGACCCAAAAGCTAGTCTACTAGAAAATTGGCACTTTACTCTAGAGAGGCAAGCCGCCATTGAAGAGGAAGTCCAAAAGTTACAACAAGCTAGGGTCATCAGAGAAAGAAATATCCCACTTGTCTAGCCAATGTGGTCTTGGTTAAGAAACCCAGTGGGAAATGGTAGATGTGTATAGATTATACGGACCTCGATTAAGCATTCCCAAATGATTGTTTCTAGCTACCACGAATTGACCAGCTCGTCGATAACACCTTGGGACATGAGTTATTGAACTTCATGGATACCTTCTCTAGTTAAAACTAGATAAAAATGAATGACATGAATGAGGTCCACACCTCATTTATAACATCATTTGGCACGTACTGCTACAAAATGATGTCATTCGGATTAAAAAATGATGGTGCCACCTTTCAGAGATTGGTCACCGAAGTGTTTAAACCCAGATAGGTTGAAACATGGAGGTTTATGTTGACGGTGATTGTAACAAGTAAACAAACTAAGGATCACCTGTGCGACCTCTAAGAAACCTTTTTACACACTTCGTTTTTACAATGCAAAGCTAAACCCACAAAAGAACACATTTGGAGCCTCGACGAGAAAGTTTCTGGGTTACATCGTATCCCAAAGAGGAATCGAAGCCAACCCTAACAAGATCAAAGTGATCTTAGCAATGAACCTACTCTTGTATGACCCTAAAACACTATAAATGCCTCTACCCCCTCTCTTGAGAGGAGGACAAAATAAGAGAACAAAGAGAAGGAAAAGAAGTAATATTTTTTTTACCCTATCTATACCCATAGACTGACTTAGGCATCAGAGTAGCCACGCCGGGCAATCCCCCGTGCCCCCTCTGACATCTTTTATGTTTGTAGGAGATATTCTCTACCAGCTCAGATTTAGCTCGTGCAACATGAACAACAAGTTATTTCTTTCTTGCAGTTCTATTGTCAAGTTATCAACTTTCTCTATCCCTAATAGAGTCAAGAAAATGTAGTTGGGTAAGTTTAATTGTTGTAGGCATATAGCATACATCTCGTACTCCAATGACCTCAGACTAGTGACGGAGAAGCAAAAGTAAGAAATGGCTAGAGTGAAAAGATGAGAAGTAATCTTCGAAGTGTCAAACATATGCATGGTAGGTAGAAAAACTATATAGCATCAACCTTATAGCTCTTGGAGAGAGGTAATGTGTTCTCCGTTTTTAGTTATGTTTAATCTTCCAAGGTTTGGAATTCTTATAATGTCTATGATTGTTAATTGATCATGATTTATAATCAATTAGTAGTAGTGGTAGTAGATGATGATGATGATGATGATGATAACCTAAACTATAAAGTTCATCTTAATTTAAACTTTAAGCCTTAATTCACCTATATATATATATATATATATATATCTCCTCATTAAAAATTGAGATAACCCACTCAAGAAAGTAACTTCTTCAAGAAATATCTTCTAAAGAAGCTACCCATTCAAGAGGCAAACTTCATCTCCTTCCTAAATAAGTAACTTCCCCAAGAAGTTAGCTTGTTCTATAAAGGGATAATGTAAAAAATGTACCTGAATTTTTGTAAAAAGTTCAATTAGATGCATAAAGTTTGGTTTTGAACAATTTGATACTAGAAGCACGTTTTCGCAAATATTTTATCTACGTGAAGTTTGGTTTTGATAATTTTATGATAAAGATATGGGGAGTATCTGCACTATTATTTTTTAGCAATTTGATACTTAATGTTTGATTCTGGGTAAAAAAACTACCCATACTTTTAAATTAATGGCATTTTGCGTTTCCATTATCTGAACATGTTGCCAAAAAAATCAACCTTTGGGCACCAAATTACCATCAATTTAAAAGTCCAGGTACTTTTTTGTCCAAAATCAAACATTTAGCACCAAATTGCTAAAACAATGATAGTATTAGCACTCCATGTGCCTTTATCCTAACAATTTTAGTACCTAAATAAAGTTTTCGCGGGCTTTTTTCATACCTGATTAAACTTGCTTCTGGTATGAAAAAAGTCCATAAAAACTTTATTCAAGTACCAAAATTGTCAAAACTAAACTTCAAATATGAAAAGAAAATCCATGAAAAATTTGTTAATGTACTAAATTATTCAAAATGAAACTTCAGGTACCTGATTAAATATTTTGCAAAAGTTCATGTACCATTTTTTTCATTAACCCTTCTATAAATAAGAGACCACTCCTCTACTCATTCCATCAAATTTCTCTCTTATTTTGTTTACACATCTTTCTAATTTCCACTTTCCCTTTCCATTACCCTCGATGTATATCCAACAACACCACCACCTTAACAGTAATCTAGGAGTATAAGAAGGAATTCACAAAGAGACAAGGATTTCATCAAGGATTAAGAGTAAGCATCTTCCATATTGAGATAAGCAAGTTTAACTCCTCTTAGTATTGATTTCAATTAAGTAATTTGACTATTGAATTGAAGAACTTGGTGAATAATAAAGATAATACTTATGATCATGAAGAGAAAATAGGATGGCCATGTAAATTTATCATGCTATCCATGATTAGAAGAATGTTAACATACTTGATTAATTTTTGGAAAATGTTAGATTGAAGGAATATTGAATATTGGTTTATTTTAGAATAAGATTTCCTATTAAGAGATGAATATGAATTATCTTACCCACTTCCGTAGATTAGTTGACATAATTCTTGTGATTGCTATTGAAACAATTATAAGTGTAGAAGTATTTATTAATCTTATAACAAGGTTTCTTACTAGGAAATGATTATAAAAACATCATACACACTTTAGTAGATTAGCCGATATAACCATTAATTGTTGTCAAAGCAATGATAAGTAAAGAAAATTTAGGGACTAATGAAGGTTGTATAGAGACTATGGGTAGGCATAGGAAAGTAAGAACTAATCATATTTTATTATTTAATTGATGAATATTATAGCAATATCTACATAGTTGATCAAAGTTATATGATTTGAGGAAAATGGTTAACTTAGTGGTTATAAATTCAACCATGTCGGAAAACTCAACAGTTAATAACTAAATTAGCTTAGAATTAGATCAAACCAATCATTGATAAGAAGTTTCTTGAATTGTGACTTTTTTAACATAGACGAATTGATTGTTATTAGCCCATAAAGACAAATGGGGGCAAAACAGAACGAATCATGCATATTAAGAAGTACTTAAGCTATAACATAGGTAATAAATTGATGTCAAATGAATATAATGAAAAATTGTTGCATAACGGATGAGCAAAAATGCTAGATTGAAGTAGGAGGTAAACCCTTGAAAGATTGAAATGTTAACTTAGAGAATAACATAGAACAAAAACTAAGTTAGACTATCAAACCTCCATCGATCGGACATAAACTTTAATCGATGAACCCTAAACCTTAAAGACCTTTGGCAAAACTTAAGAAAGCATTCATAAAATTTAAGAGAACTCTATCTGGACATTCAAAAATCTAGAGAAGAAACCATAACAACCTCTTAATCATAGAAATCGAATTACAACCTTATTTATTCAATTCTAGAACCATATGCCTTAAAACAAGATCTCGATAACTCTAATAAGAATCAAATTTCAAGAATCAGTCACCAAATATAAGTAATACCTAAATGACCAAGAATAAATGAATAATAATAAATTGATAGAATGTCTTCAACTAGAATGAAATCAAGTAAAAAGAAACAAATCAAACTTGAACCATACTGATAAAATAATTTTATACTCACTTTTCATTGATTAAATCATGCTAAGTTATTATTAATTTTATAGAAATCAAAAGAAATTGGTACTTAAGTGTTCTTAAATTGATATTTCAGGCCATGAGGATTTAGAATGCAAATATATAAAAGTTAGAGGAGTTTTGAGCAAAAATTAGAGAAAAACAGAACAAAGGACAGCCAATGCAGGATCTACACCGTCGGCCTTCACAAGAAGCAAGGTAGCTTTAAACCAAACAAACAAAGCTGCCAATGTTCAAGAGAAATTTAGCCAACCTTCACAATTTTCAGCATACACCGGCTATTGGAAGTTCAACGCTATCGGCTTCAAGGGCTCTCTAAAACTGCCCAAACACTGGCAGTGATTTTTTCTCGGAAACAATTTTTTTTACCATGAAGGTTGGCATTTCAAGCATCAAGGTGATCGGCTTTGAAGCTGGCATACATTCATCTACACTCTCAGAAATTTATTTTTCATTGAAGGCCGACTGATTAAAATATAGACCATCAATGTACAAAGCCACCTATATGTCCTGTGACTTTTCATGTATATATTCTCTTGTTGGATCATTCGAAAAAAAAAAGGAGAAGAAGAAAACCCTATGCATGAATTTGAGAGATATTTCCTTTACTCCTAGATCTATATTAGCGCTTAGACACTAGTTAACTTTTGTTTTTAATTTGATTAAGGATTCCATACCAGGATTGAGTGGAAAAACATCATTTGAATTTAGATTCAAGAATGGGATTTTCTTGACAAGGTAATTTCGTTATTTTCTTATATTCATTTTATGGATGATGTTGAAAGCTTGTGTCTTTTGTGTTTAATTTGGTTTTGAGTTGTTGATCTGAATTATCTTATTGATTTTTATTTGCGATTGATTGACATGTTGTTGATGTAATTTCACCGATCATGTGTTTTGGATTGAATTTGGAATCCATGATAGATTAGGATTGTAATTGGAAAATTCTTTTCAAATTGATTCTATGAATAACTAATTTAGATTATAGATCTCATAGACATATGGATTTGAATTAGATTAGGGTTTGTTAATTTACAAAGATTAGTTAATTAATCACTTTCCTAGGAATAGGGAATATTGATTGGTTAATTTAAAATAATTGCTTTCTTTGGAAAAAGGAGTTGTTATCTGGGACTTGATTGATTGAAAAACTAAACCCATTAACAATTTGGATTTGCAAGAATATTTGTGGTCAATAGTACATATTCAATTGATTTTCTGATTTGTTTTAACCTAATTCAATTAAGGTGTTGGAAATCCATATCTTTGTAGATTAGTCTTATATCAAAAATCCAAAAATATTTCTTTTTTATTTTTCCTAGCTACAATTAAGACGAATATAGTTAAGAGCTAGTTCTCACTCTCTATAGACACGACTTGGTGTTCACCCAAATTTTATTACTGCATACACATCCAGTACACTGGCTGATTAATCTCTATGCATTTAAAGGAATTTAAAAAGAGATTAAAAAAAGTTTTAAAAAGCATATATAGAAGAAGCGTGATCACATACCTAGACAATAGTCTCATTTCAAGTGAAAACAAATAATTTAGACTCTAAAATAACAATTAAGATTGAAAATGTGGAATCAAGTCCAAACTCCCTCTTCATTCTAAAGATGGCGCATAATACACCTTTTTTGCATATCAAATTCAAGTGCAATTTTCCAAACACTCATCTAGTTATATTATAGCTAGATTAGTTGGAACAAACCAAATCAAATAAACGAAATTTTCCCTCTTTCTCCCCGCATGTGCTGACCTTTCCTCAAGTATACCCCACGAAGTACATTCTCTCTTAAGTTACTTGTATAAGAGGATTAAAACCTTGGTTACCTTTAATTTAAGGGTACTTTTGCATCGTCCATCTAAACTACCTTATCTTGAAAACTTGGAGATAAAGTAGCTTCTTTGTCTCTCTTCACCGTTAGTTCTCTTCCCACAAACACACCTACACTCCACTTCAAACTTCGCCTTTTTTTTTTTCTTTCTCTTCTCTTCCTTTCTCGTTTTCTCTTCCAAAATCTCTCTCCCCCTCTCTCTTTACATCTCTCTTATGTCAAAGAAAAAGAAAAAGAAGAAGTAAAAGATCCCACTTGAAGTGTCAATTTCAACTCTTAAGTGCTCTATTCCTCATTGCTCAGAGTGTAGAACTAGGTTTTTAAATGCTTGAGATTGTAATATCGATAAATGAAATAAATGAGATTATAAGAGTAAATATAACAAAGAACAATAGATTATTTGAAGGAGATGATTGTGGAAATGTGATAAAAAATTCATGATTTCCCTAATTTTCTAACCTTAACCAAAATCCTAAAGCATGGAATAAGAATTTAACTTTATCAAATTTAATTTTCCTCTAACGTTGTGGCTAAGTCAAGGCTCTATAGTGATGAGTAGTAGATTATTTAACAATTTGATGATTAAAATGTTCAAATTGCTAAAATAGGTGTAAGTTGATGAGCTAGATAACTAACGAACACCATGATGAGGTTCCCACAATACACTACAAAAGTTTAAAGAAAATATCACTTTATCAATGTGGAGAAAATATCTATTTGAATAGTTGCAAGCAATATAGGATGATGTTTAAGTGTATTGATATAATTAATATAGAATAGAAATGAGAACTAGTGAATTTTTCCCTAAATACATGCTAAGGTCAAGAGCTTCATGAAGGCTAGAGAATGATTTTAGTAGTGTTTACAATGAATTGAATAAATGGAACCATGATCTTAGTGTGGATTAATAGTCTTACATGATAAAAGCATCCAATGGTATAGTTACCTTAATTAGTCCTAAGGAATAGTGAAACAATGTGTGAACCCTACATATACTATAGAAACTAAGACATGCAGTAAACTTGGAAGATTAATTTTCGTTTAACTTGATCAACCACAAGTATTGCAATTAATAAATTTAGAGAAATGAATGAATATGGTGTGAAAAGTGGTTATTGAGAGTGCTAGTAAGAATTATATAAAGAATGATTCAATTATAGGAGATTTTAAAATCTATAAAATAGTTATATATTAAGGAGGGATGGATTAATCAATAAATTGAAATTAAAGATTGAAATTGAAATTAAAGATTGAAAGCACTTTAATCTAGCAAAAAGGTAAATTCCAAATATGACCACTCCATTCTACTATCCTATAAGCCTCTTTTAATAAAATTAATATGACCGATGAAAAGTACATCTAAAAACATAAAAAATCAATTGCAACATTCACCGATAATAGATTTAAAACAACCAATATATCATAAAATTAAGAAATCTGCCTAGTCAAGAAATCATAGTAATAAAGGATGGAGTTTAGGAGTGATCAACTTATTATGATTATTATATTCTTGTTCAAATGATTTAAAATCAAAATTCAATCATCCAAGAAGACTATCTCCATAGTTTGCATCCATAGCAAAGCGAGTTCCTATTGAATGTTACATTGTTTGTGTATAATTTAGTAGATTAACTAAAGATAGAAACATTATATGTTTGTTGGATATTAGGATTGTAAGTGCTTTCATGGTTTGAGTGTGCTAAAATTTTAAGAGCGATCTAAGAACAAAATATGATATTAATATTGGTTATATTAACATGAGTATGTGTAAAACTTTTTTTTGATCATTTCTAAATTAATCTATAATTATCAGGTCTTAAACTATTAAATGAATCCTCCATTTTTGCACTATGGAAAATAGCCAGTATCCCGTTGGCCGAACCATTTATCATGGTGAAGTTCATGTGTCCATTTATATCAATGAGGAACTAGACCTTTTAAGGAAATAGCCTCGTGGGTCTAATCATGCAAGGGTTTTGACTTGGGGTTTTATATAATTTATATAGCACCTTGAGAATGGTGAAAAGTATTTTGGGAAAGAATAAAATTTTTTTCCTATAAGTTGTTTTGCAAAATACCCAAGGATGCATGATAGCTAGAACTGGTGGGCTCACGTTGGGTCATGGCCACCACACACATATCCCCAATCTCAAAGGGCATAAATCCATACCATATGCAACCTAACTGGTAGATAGTATATGTTTGCTCATGTGACTATTGCATTACACTTAATTTTCATTGATTTTTAATAACCCGCTTGAAAGTATAATATGAGGGAATTTCACTTAGCTAGTTATAGTTAAATCCCCAACAATATATTTTTGCAAGTCACTCAAAGCAAGGAATGTGATAAGATATGAGTGCAGAGTGTATCCAATCACAAGTTCCATAATATAGGTAGAAATTTAGAAATTTGTTGAGTTAAACCTAGTTTGAGAGATGAAACCTAAAACTAAAATTTTCTTTCTTAATTAAATCCAGTTGATATATTCCGTAGATATGGGTTTACCTTAATTTGTCATTTGAAAGGATTGATAGGCTTTACTTTATTACAGTGACATACGCCTAATAATAGCAACATGGACCTGCAACAATGACCCCAAAGCCCATCAAGTGCTTTAGACTTCCTTAGCCTATCAGCCTCAGTCATTGATCAGGCAAGAAGTCAGTCTCCTTTTTTTGGTATACATAAGGACCTAAATTAAGGTCCTCTTTCCCTGAGCTTCTCCTTTGATAAGAACATCTTCTTGATCACTCATACATCCTCGGAGGTACTCTAAAACCTCCTCAGCTCATCATATCTCTTCATTGGTACTCTAAACCTTCCCAGCTTGCCATATCTCCCCAAAGGTGCTCTAAAGAAATAGCATTGCACCTGCTTGGCCATTCTCCTCAAATAATCACTACCGCCACCTCGAGTTTAGATCGGCTACCAACAAAGAAGTCCCCACTTATCTCCCTCCCTTGAAAATGTGCCATGTGGATAAAGAACATTCTGTAAACCCTCATTTTAGTATGACCATTACTTATAAATATAACTCAAGGTCATAAAGTAAAGGGTGTGATACCATTTAAATTATTGACTTACACATTTGCTTACTCTCTCTCTCTCTCTCTCTCTCTCTCTCTCTACCCACTACAGACTTAAGCATCGAATTGGCCATACCAGACTACCCCCGATGCACCACTAATCGTGTTTTGTGGTTGCAAGCCTTTGGATTTATACCAACGAATTTCTACCTACAACAAGTAAGGTATCCGATTCTCGATAGTCCTTGTAGTCTGTGGAAAATCGTTATCCTAAACTAATTTTTTCATACTAATTAAATATGTGTATAATGTAGCAAGAGAACAACTAATTAGAGTCTTGCAAACACTTACTTGTAATGAAATCCTCATATTGTAGGTACACATGTTATATAGCAACCATAGGTTAATCCTATTAAGTCTTCTTTTCTGTCATGACAATTGCAAACTAAAAGAATTACATCATTTCCATTAATGTGTGTATTATGTCAAATGAGAATGAGCACTTGAGTATTAAAAAAGGTTTAGCCATTGATGATGTCCACTAGATTGTGTGGACTATCAACAACTAGGATGATTCCTCTTAACGTCGAATCCTTTCATAGGCTCCTTTTAAGGCCAAACCAAGGGTAGATTCGGGGGGGGGGGGGGGGGGGGGGGGGGCGCGGGAGGTTGTGTGGGGTGGGCCAATGGGGCCCCAGTCCCCCAGACTCAGGAAAAATTAAATTTTAAATGTTTTTTGAAAGGATAAAAAAATTATATGTTATATGTATATTATAAAAAGAGAACCATGACATAAAACTATATGTAGTCTAGTGGTTAAATATCTACATCCATATCTTTGAGTTCAAATTCCATTGGTCTACTTTTTTACTTTTCAATATGCATTTATCTCTTGTTTCTTCTCTCTCTCTCCTCTCTCTCTCTCTCTCTCTCTATGTATGTATTTATATGTTTCTTTTTAACTTTTTCTTTCATAATAACTAATAATATTAAATTCTTTTATCATAAAATTACCTAACTAAATAAATTCTTTTTAATAACTATTTTATATTCAAAAGTAATAATTATTATTATCTATATTACAATTAAAATTTATTACATACTGATTATATATTTTATGCATAGTTATCCTATCTGCATAACTTTTATGATCTATTTGTGTCTAAAAGGTAATCATATTGCACATTAATTGTATAATTTATTTTGGTAACGTTAGGTATTTTCTACATGTAATACTAAGAAAAATAAACCTTAATTGAATAAATATATTATTGAGATATATTTAATGATTTATTTATTAAAAACAAAATATATACATATAATAGCTCTATTTTTTTATTAGTAATTAATTTTCATGTGACATACATACCATATTTATGAAATGCATCAAATACTCTTAATTATATTATTTGAATGACTCTTTCATGAAGTATTAAAAAATATCATATTGAAATTATTATGAAATTCTCATAAATATGTAATATGTAATGTAATTGTAATAGCGAGTGAATATTAATAAATAATTTTAAGATTAACTTAATTAAAGTCTAAACGCCTTATTCGTATAATCCTGCATCCGCCCCTAGTCTAAACCCATGAAGACTTTTTAAGTGCATAAGCTTTCTTTAGAAAGGTCAAGTACATATGAGTCAATTTAACAATCTTTCTTTCAAGCCTATCATATCAAACTCTCTAAAGTTATCCTAGATATGGATTAGACTCCCTAGTCCTTGTCATCTAATCTAAGGAGTCCAATCCAAATATATAATATAATAAATCTAGCCCCTTTCAATTTGATTCCTATTTTACTCCTCTTAAATGCAAATTCAATAGGAAATAACAGTAAAAAGAGACATTTGGTCCTTAAGTTTTCTTAAAATGAACTTAATTATACCTTATATGACTCCCCCAAGATCGCTTAAGCTTTATCAATGGCAAAAGTTAGTCAGGGCTATCAAAGGTAGATGATAATGTGTCTTGTGCACATTATCGTCCATTAGACAAAGTTATGTCTTATCCTATTCACGTATAGGATGGGATGACTCTAATCTAATCTATCCCTCTTTTTCATAATAAAAAATTTAAAAATTAAAGTGAAAGTAAAATATAGTGCAAGGAAAAGGATCTGTACCCCATCCTCCAAACCTTGTAATCTTAATTGCTAAATCATTAAAAAAATAAGCTCATTCCAATTGTATATTGAAATTTCATTAATTTAATCCTAATAAACCACGCTTGGGCCAAAGCCTATTAATTTACAAAAGTTGAGCCTGATATTTATATATAAAAATAACTTTTGAGATTGGACCAATTCAATTGAAAACCATTCTTTGGTATGTTGCTGATCTAGTGGATTCAAACCTTGATTTTTACTTATTTTGATCACTTTACAAGTCCAACAAAGCCTGGTTTAAAACCATATTTCACTTAAGTTATTCTCTTTCGTGCTTTAAAAATGATCGTTTTGAGATTGAGCGAAAATAATAACGTATAACAAGAACACTATTTAGATTTGTTCCTTTCATCAATTTTAAACCAAGATGATAACTCTAGAAATATATGAATTGGCGCCCAAACTTTAATTGTTTTCATTTTAATGCATTAACTTATTTGAGCTCATAAATTGTTGTTTGTATTATTATTGAATTTACCATACCTATATGACCACACAGGCATTCAGCCACTTGGTGTTTCAATTATATATTTAGTTCCTTTTTATTTGATCTTTTAATAGTCTACATGGTGTAAATGTAACAATTGATGATAATGAAGGATCATGAAAACAACAGTTTGGAACTTTTGGATAAGTTTAAATACCAAAAAGAAAATAACGGAAGCTCAAGCATCAAAAAGAGACGGTCCACATTACTTCTAGTACCGTTATTCCCTTCCAAATCTAGAAAAATATGGTACTTTTGCTTTATTAAAATTATTTTATATATGAAGAAACTATATTTTTAAACAATTAGGATTCAAAGACCTTATAGCACATAAATATTAATATTGTTTTCTCATCGGTTCATTTTTTTTTAATGCACTGAATTTAATGTTATATACAAATCACCACATGTCCATATTTAATATGGACTTGCAAAGGCATAGAACTTACTATAAGTGCAATAAACATTTAAATACTCCAAAATCACTCATGCATTAATGATTCTAAAGTTTTATAAGTTTACATACTTGTAACCATAATCAGCAATATAAATATCTACTTATGATCTTTAAGAGTTTAACTAACGTCCACTATACTCTTTAAAGATCTTAAGTATATATTTATATTACTACAATGATTATAAGTTATCACTAAAAGATACTCTATAGTAAATAGTAAGCACCTACTCCTCTATCAATTGCTTATTTTTCATTAATTTTCACATGATCTCTCTCATGATCTAGAGGGTCTTCAATGCTAGCGATGTTCCTAGCCCACTAACCACAAGCACCTAGCAATATAACTGTCTACACGTTCATTACTTGTACCTAAGAAAGAAAAAAGTGAGTCGCAGTCGAGTATGATATACTACAAACATACATATGTGATAAAACAAGCACACATTCACATGCAGACCTATTACTATTTTTAACAAGCAATATTTTTATCATCTTTGTTTTTATTCAAATAACCAACACAAGATAACCCAATAACCCGCCACAAGTAAGTACAGTAATACATATATATATGATGTTGGGGAATTCCAAAACTAAATATTGAGTACTCCCTAATATCTCCCAAAATTGAAACACCTAGATCTATCTAAATTATTTCCATGTATGACTCCACTCAAGATACTATTACACATGGATCATTGGTAGACATCTCGCGGTTTTGGTTCCACTTTTTATTGACCTGGAACTGCCTTGTCTACAGTACGAGGTGGGTATGAACCGTAGACCGGTTGGTTCATAGGGCGGGTCCCACAGTTTCGAACCGGTCCAATTTTTTTTTGAATCCTCACTACAAAATTTTAATTACCTAATGCAAATATAATGTGCTGAAAAAAAAAAAAAAGGCTTATCATATTACACTTATTTTTTAAGGAAAAGTTTCTTAATTAGTCACTAAAAAAAATATGAATACATTTGCACATATTTCCTATTCATTCCCATGTGCTCTTAACTTTGATTGTGGCTTTTTTTTTTTTTTTTTTTGCCACATGGTTTGGACCCATCGGATCTGGCGGGTCCTAAATAAGGAACCGGCAAGGACCCACCAAACCGGCGAGTCTTGCTGCCAGTTCTGAATCGCCCCAGTCCTCTCAACTACCGGTGGCAGTCTGGGTCAAGTCCCGATTCGAAATCAATCCTGGGAGATGTCTAATCATTAGGATGCTGTGATAATAATGTAAATAGTGTCCACCTATTACCAGCAACCACACACAAGCAATGAGCACATTTACTTAACCAGATAGTTGATTAATCAATTTCTATCCTAACAAGCACAAACACAAGCAAGACATACACATATTAGGAATTCGTCCCATTCCCAAGACTAGTATCTATCACATGAATTACACACGAATAAGTTACTTAGAGTCTCCTATACATCTAATTCAACTCTTATTACATTCCTATTATATTTATCCTTATCCCACTATTATCTAGGTTCTCAAGATCCCATAGTATACTTTCATCCTAAAGGAATAGTTGAGCGGATCTAAGACACTTTTAAGCAAGAAAAAGATGACTTTTTAGGTGTCATAACGTACACAAACTAATGTACAAGTGGATATAAGGCTAGATATCACTTAGATAGAGAAATTATGGTATGTTTGGTATGAACGAATGGACCAGAATGGAATCACAATTTGGGCTTCCATTCCTTTTCCTATATTTGGAAGCGTTATAAAAAGCCGGAATCATGATTCCTTAGAATCAACGATTTCGGCTTTAAAGTGGAATTCAATTCCTCCTTGCGATTCCTTTCCACCTTTTATTAAAGTTCTTAATTAAATTACCTATTTACCCTATATAAATTTAATATAGTATTATTTGTGAAAGATATTTTTAGTAAATTGTAATATAAAGTAATTCTTTTCCATTCCATTCCATTCCATTCCGTGTCCATATCCAAACAAAAAAATGGATTTGTCATTCCCTTATTGATTCCATTCCATTCCATTTATTTAATTCCAATCCACTTCATTCCGTTCTGGACGATTCCTGTGTATCAAACGTGACATTAGGTCATAAAGAGGTCCATGGGGAGGAATACAAGCAGAACACAAGGTATAAGAGGGATACATGACCTAGTGTTCTTCTTGTGTACTTCTCTAGGCACAATTTTAAAGCCATCAAGAGGGACATAACTAGGAACATGAGATCGTGTATGTGACGTGTTCTTTCTAAATTCCTTTTTCGTTGAAAACTCAAAGAAAAACATGACCTAATATATAAGCTCTTGCATTAACCATGTATTTTTGAAAAAACACTACTTTACCACAAAAAGGTATGTGACCTAATGCATGGGCACGTGTATTAGTCATGTACTTCCAAAATTCATCCATTTTATGTATTTTCCACCTGTTTGCAACTCGAAACCTAATTTGAATCTTTTCAAACATATTTTTATCATCCTAACACCATAAAACACATAAGTTTGTCCTATTTTACTAGAGTTAACACTTCAAAACATCTTTGACCTTTTTTACACTTATGTCAAGCATTCCTTCATAGAAACTAAACCCCTAATCATATTTTCCACAAAAACAACAAACAAAAGATTGAAGCACATTGAAATCTTTACCTTTCTAAAAGTTTCTTTAATCCTTCCATTAATTACATTCTCTTCCTCATCCAACTTCGAATATTCCTCCAAGAGTTACTCGTAAAATCTCTACTTCTCCTTTTAGAGTGTCTATTCATTCCGGTTGGATTTCATTAAGAATATCCATAGATTTATTAAGAGGGATGAAGAAAATTTCCATACGTAAGGAGAAAAAGGGAAGTTTCTAAAGAATACTGAGATAATTTTGTGTAGTTTTCTCCTTATGTTTATATGCATTGGTTTAAATCAATGTATCATTTAAATTTTATAGTGGTGGACAACTTTGCCCTTATTTAAAAATCTTGATTCACTTTTAGCCCTTATATTTTATTGACTTAGAAGTATTTTATCTATCCTTTATTGTTCTTGTAGAATAGTTTTTTAAAGAAAGCATCTATAGCTACCACCTTAGAATCCATAACGGACATTGTACACTTATGGCTAGTTCACTTCGCTGTATAGAATAAGAGATAATGGAATTCCAATTCAAAGAGAATGTAATAGGATTATAATGACTCTTGCAATGTTCGCTTAGTATAAAAAACAAAACAAGTAATTATTAGGATAAAATGTAAAATATCTATAATGTCTCATATATTTATTATATAAAAAAGATAATTGTATTGGTGATATTTTTAAAATACGGCTATTTATGACAAAGTTGAAAAATAAATCATTGAACGGCAATTCATGAGGTGATGAAATGAATTGCTATCTATCATTTTAAATAATAACAATTTATTATGAATTACCACTCTCTTAAGTAAACACATTGAAGAATAAATAGCTATTCATGTTTAGTGATCGGTCCCGTTAATTATAACACGATCGATTGCAGGCCACAAATTGGTTTACTTTCTCTTTCATTTATTTATTTTGTGTGTTTTGTTACGAAAATTGTTTATATCGTGAGAAGATAGGTGATCTAATCATGTCAGAAATTTTTTCCATATATGAGCATTAGGAAATTCTGGTAAGCAATTGTCTGGCATTAAATGAGAATGTTGAAATTATCTTACCGCTCGCTTCAAACATAAAACGTCGTCATAATAGAACTTCATTGGTTCATTTGGCATTTAAAAGAAACGCTAGTAACCCAGTACGACATAGGATTTCCATTTTTCGTTGCATTCTCAACCTCAACAATGAAAGTCATATCCTTAAAGCATTCATCATTAACGGAAGTTGTTCCGAGAGTTAGAGGAAATGAATAATAATGGGGAGTTGGGCGGATGCTTTCTAGTGAATCAAGTTTTCAGAAAAGCAAGAAACCAAACCTTTCGTGTTAGATTCTACTGAAGTGACATGGTAATGAAAGCTCATATATCCAGAAATTTCAACGAATTGCTTTCGAAGAGTTTTAGATCTTTCCAAGATTCGAACCTAAGTATAGTACTTTTGAGTTTTGAGGACCATACCAAAGCCAAGTTTTATGATTTAAATATACTCTTTGATAGTACAATAATACCAAACGTGACATTAAATTATTGCCTTGTAATTTAGAGGTACTTTCTTTTGGAAAACATGCATCTATCTTTAAAGCCCATGTCATTGCTATCTATTATTGGTTGACTAATGTTCTACGATTTTAGGAGCAATTTAACCATACCAATATGTGCATATTTTTAAAAGTTACAAAGAACTAAGATTATATTCCAAAGATTTAATTAGGGGTTTTTCAACTTAATTAACAATTTATCTAGCATATCAAGTAATAAGAATAATCTTACAACTTTTTCTTAACTAAATTAGGTTTGCAGTGTTAATAATTTTATAGTTTAATAGTATCTTTTCTGATATTTCAATAAGAGATACAAAGATTGATTATCTATTCTTTATTATAATAAAAAAATAAAACTTAGGTCCACAACATATTGATAAATTAATAAAATAGTGAAGGAATTGACTTACAAAGCTATCAACAGGATCATGAAGATATATCAATAACTTATATGAGAGGAAAGATTCGGTAATTTTTCAGTCCAAATCGGTACTTTCTACACAATCATTGACCTTTGATTAACATAATTTAATTTACTGTGATCGCAACTATGTATTGCCTCTGCCGGTGGGTAACTTTCAACGTACAGGCTGATTACTTGAAGATTCTGTATTGATGCATATCCGAAAGGTAAGGTGATAAAAGCGCCACCAACTGCTTCATAAATTTCAATCGCTCCAGAAGATTATAGAATAACTATGATCATACCAAAAAAGGAAAAAAAAAAAAAAAACTAATAAAGGTCAAAGCTATATCATTTCGTAGAGAAAAAATATAATAATATGCTTTGCATTTATGTTAGGACAGGGGTGGATTTAGGGGTGTGGAAGGTCCCGATCTACTAAGATTTGGAAAAATTAATTTTTAAAGATTTAAAAATATATATGTTATATGCATATTATAAAGAGAAAATTATGACATAAAACTAAGTGTGGTATCTATTTTTATATTCATAAGGTTATAGGTTTAAATCACATGAGAGTTTTTTTTTTTTACTTTTTTTCAACATGTATTTATTACATTAGTAACTTCTCTCTCTCACACTAACCGCTATTTCTTTCTCTCTCTCTCTCTATATATGTGTGTGTGTGTTTCTTTTTAACTTTTTCTTTTACAAAACTAATAATATTAAATTCTTTCATTATAAAATTATCAAACTAAATAAATTCTTATTAATAACTATTTTATGTTCAAAGTATTCACAAGATAATAATAATTATTATCTATATTACAATTGAATATTATTGCGCTCTAATCATATAATTTGATTTAGCAACTTTTTTTCTTCAATTAATGTTATTTAAATGTACATGAATTATTGAATAACTATGTTATCTGCATGTATTTTATGATCTATTTGCACTAAAAGCAATCACATTGCACATTAATTATATAATTTGATTTAGTAACATCATTTTTTTTTTCTAAATGTAATGTTAGGAAAATGAATAAAAAGTATTGAATAAATATCCTATCTCGATATATTTTATGATTTATTTTATTAAATACAAAATTTATACAAATATCAATTCTATATTTTTATTAATAATTAATTTTCAAGTGACATATATCATTCCTTATGAAATGCACTAAATACTCTTAATTATTATTTGAATGATTTTTGCATGAAGTTTTAAAAAATATCTAGTGAAATTATTATAAAATTCTCATAAATATATAAGATGTAACATAATTGTAATAGTGAGTGAATATTAATGAATAATTTTAAAATTAACTTAATTAGGTCCAGCACCTTCATTCGTATAATCCTGCATCTACCCTAATTAGGTTAATATTAGAATAGGATGAAATATATGTATACTAATACTAAAAAAATTACTTAAATAAAAATTATACATTTTTAATTACAAAATTACTATTGTAAAGTTGCATGTACCATATGAAATTTTCATTTTCACAAAACAAACTTAATAAGATGTGATTTAATGAAAGTTGTACATTACTAAATCGCATCTTATAATGGCGATTTACGTTATCCATACATGAATATCATTTACCATTATTCATTAAGAATTCACTCAATCTCTCATATAAAGCTCTGTGAGTTTGTTTTAATCCATATAATGACTTGTTAAGCCAATAAACATGATCTTCTCTAACTAAAGGAGCATATGATTCACCAAAAGTAATACCTTCTTCTTGTGAATAACCTTTAGCTACTAATTTAGCTTTATTCCTTATAATTTTACCATTTTAATCCAATCTATTTGTACACACCCATTTGACACCAATTATGGATATATCTTTAGGTCTATGTACTAAAGTCCACACTTGGTTTCTCTAAAATTAATTTAATTCCTCTTGTGTAGCATTGATCCAATTGTTATCCTTTAAAGCTTCTCTGACAAAAGTTGGTTTAATTTCAAATAACATGGCAAAGTGATTCTTAATATCTTTAAAACTCAATCTAGTTCTAATTGCACATTGCACATTTCCCATGATTTATTCAGGTTCGTGTGAGGTTTGTATCTCCGAGACTTAGAAGTTTCAAGTTGAATATCTAGAGAACCTTTTACAATACATTTGACTCCCAAAATTGCAGTTTCCAACTTCATAAAAACATTCTATAGATCCTTTTGTGCTAGGTGTTATGTGTTATGTTTTGACAGTATCTTTAACAAAACCTTCTGTAGTCCTACGGGATTGACTTTTATTTCTTTTATCCATTGAATTAAGGGGATTATCATCATAAAAAACATTCAGTTGATTTTCTTCCATGAATTTAACATTTATTGATTCTGCTACAATCTATTTATTTTATTGAAAAATATAAAAGCTTTACCATATATTGAATAACTAAAAAAAAGTCTTATTAGCACATTCATCAAATTTTCCTATATTCTTTCTCATTTTCTTGAAAAAAACTTTTATATCTAAACACACGAAAATATGAAACGTTAGATTTTCAATCTTTAAACAATGCATTTGTTGTTTTATCAATATAAGGTCTAACATAAACACAATTTATAATATAACATGAAGTATATAATACTACTTCAGCATAGAAATAATCAATTATACTACTTTCATTTAATATGATTCTTTTGTCATTTCTTATATTGTTGTATTTTTATGTTCAACTATGCCATTTTCCAATGGAGTGTAGGAGCCAAAAAACAATTTGTGTGATGTCATAAATTTCATAGAAATTAACAAGTCGTTGTCAAATTTGGCTCCATGATTAGTTTTCAACCTAACAATGGGGTATCCTTTTTCATAATAAATTTGTTTTGTAAATGTTCCAAAACACCTAAAAGCATCACTTTTATGATGCAAAAACATAATCCAAGAATATATTGAGTAGTCATTAACTATTAACATCCCCTATTAATTACCACCCAAACTCAAAATTCTAGTTAGTCCTAAATATATCAATATCTTTTTTATAGAAATCATGTTTGCACTTTTATGACATATTGTAACCATTTTATTTTTTTAAACAAGAATACATTTTACATCCTCTTTAATTCTTTTTTTTTTTTTGGCAAACTATTTATAAGATATTTATTTAATAGTTTTTCTTATTGTGAAAAGTTTATATGCTCATATTTCTCATGCCACACAAATACTTCACACTCACAAACAAGAAGTAATTTTCAATTTCAACATCAAAAGATTTAATTGTATAAATGTTCTTTTTATGACATCATTCGAATTTTTTTTTCACCATTCTTATTAAAAGCGATATATATATCATATTCAAAAATCATTTTATGCGCTTTTTTCGCATAACTAGCCTATAATTAATAAATTATCTTTCAAGCCTTTCACAAGATAGATCATTTTCAATCATTTTCAATTTCAACATCAAAAGATTTAATTGTATAAATTTTCTTTTTATTACATCCTTCAATTTTTTTTCACCATTCTTGTTAAAAGAAATATATTTATCATATTAAAAAATCATTTTATATTTGTTTTATCGCATAACCAACCTATACTTAATAAATTATCTTTCACGCTTTTCGCAATATATGCCATTTTCTGTAGTGTGAGGATGGATTCTAATAGTACCGGTTGTGATTCTTTTTTCCTTTACTATCATCTCCAAACCATACAAATCATTTATCTAGATACCAAGTGTCTTTAAGCTTTACTCCCAAATATCCTGCATGCATCAAAGTGGATGAAGCATTCATAGAAACACAAACTAGTAAATAGTAAAGGAGATAATTGAAAATTCCACAAAGATGATTTAAGAAAAATTATGATTTTGTTCCTTTTAGATAATTCACATGATAAACAAATAGTAAATAGCAGTATTAAAAGTGTACAAAAGTAAAGGAGATAATTGATTTATAGAGATTTCTCCTTATGAATCAATCATCACTTCCAGCTCCACTACTGGGGATCTAGTCTTCCACACCAATTGTTCCACCAATCCAATAGTAAAGAAGAATTACAATCACCAATGACTCTTGCTCCGCTTTCAAGCCTATCAATTGGCTATACACAAACTATAAGACTTTGTATCTAACTTCTATGCTAATCCTAAGTTCAAAAGATAAAAGAATGAAATTGTAGCAAGAGAAAATATATGCTCTTTAAATATTAAACTCAATAACTAAAAGAAATGAGTAAAGCTTGCGGTGTCTATTCAAGTGGTTGTATGCTTGTTCAGAGGGCTTTTTGTAGCACAAGAGAGTTTTTTATTGCTGTATTCATTACTTGTTCTTCGAATCTTGAAAAAGACATTAATATATATCTTTATACTAATCCGTGTTTCTTCAAATGTTCAAAAAATCTTCCAATGGCATGTACAATTCTTGGATAAAGTTGATATCCTTAAAACATTAGGATACGCTTATGTTATTTATGAGTTTAAACTTTAAACTGATTCAAGCTTATCTTATTCAGCTTCTTTATCTTCAAATGTTCTTGATACTTGAACCTTCTTGGTCGGATAAGATTTCATTTTTGAATATGAAGATCCCACAAAATCCAAATGATCTTCAGCTTGAAAAAAAATATCTCTAATTTCGGATAAGATTTCAACAAAAATCTTATCTTCATTCATCAGTTGTCATCTTGAGACAAAACATATTCGTTCCAACTTTTAACTCTTAAACATATTTTTGTTAAACTCTAATCCTCATTGGACTTCGAATTTAAATAAACTTTGATCTTCATTAATCTTTGTAAATCTTGAAATAAAACTTTGTAGATTATCAAAGATAAAGAATTCCCCATGGATTATTATCCTCCTTATGTGGAACAAATTAAATGCATTACACAAATACACTTAATTAGTGGTACTAGGGCTTCAAATAATTCCAACTTGAATTTTTCATATAAAACTTCAACTGTCTGTAAAAGTTTCTACCAATATGTCTGATGATTTGTCTGGTTAAACATCCAATAGAATATCTGCTTGATTGTCTCATTGAGTATCTATAAAATGAATACTTTCGATATACACACTTAAAGTAGATTAATTAGTTTTCTTTTAACCTTTTTTTATCATCAAAACTTAAGAGAACTTAACAAAAAGCACAGTATCAAGGGGCTACAAGGCGTAAAATTTGGACTAGCGAGCAAGTAGGAGCTTGCACTAGAGAGCCATTGGGTTTTTAAATCGACCATTGTGTGCATTTAATGTTTTCATCTATCAGACATTATCACCAACGGACATTTTCACTTTTAAAGACTATAAAATACATGTTCATTTGAAGATTCAAATAATTTTTTAAGGGCTTTTATTTTCAAACAAACAAATTAAGAATCGTCTTATTATTATTGTTCTCTTGTTCATTACTTTTGCAAATTTTGAGTAAGAGAGAGAAAATCAATTTTAGTGCTTTTTTTTATTTTGTAACTTTAAGAGAGCACTATAAAAACAAAAGGAAATATTTCATTTCCTCAGTGTTGTAACTTATGTACTACTCTATTTGAGCCTTTGAAATTATGATAAATAAAGTGTGTGAAGTCCTTTGTTAGAGACGATTGTAGGATTGTAAAGAGTAGAAAGCGGGTCAAACTCCACATTAAATTTAGGCTTGATTTTTCCTTCCCAATCTCTTTTACTTTTCTTCTCGTACCTTATTGTTGCTAAATTAGCTATTATCAAAGTTTAATTTAATTAATTGTTTGAAAAATTCTTTTATTGCTAATTTAGGTTAAATACTCAATTCACAACTCCCTCCCCTCCCCCCCACCTCCTCTCTCTTGAGTATTTTTCAATGCGTTTTCATTACTAGTTTCTATCATTAGTTCAACATTTCAATTGGCCTGGTACTAGGGTATTTGGATGCGTTACCTTTGTTCATGTGCACAATCATAAAATAGATAGACTAGATCCCCAAGCAGCAAATGTGTATTCATTAGTTAATCATCAAAACAAAAAGGATACAAGTGCTACACCCTTCATCTAGAAAATTTCACATCTTTGTAGATGTTACTTTTTCTAATAATACATCTTTATTCTCTATTACCTCTCTTTAGGGGGAGATTTTAATGATGGATGATAATACCTATGAGTCTTTTAAACCACTTGAACTTCTTGATACGGATGGGTAGAATCCAAGTAATTTGCAGATTTAGTGCTTTCAATTGCAATTTGAGATTTGTAGTATTTTTTTTTTTAGTTATTATAATGATGAAATAGAAAATTAAAAGATATTAACGATTAATCCTTAGATTTGATGCACCAAAGATAAATTCGAACTAGTTGTTCTAATTAATTGATATTACACATGATGACAACAAGCAATAAGGAACAATGTTAAACAGAACACTCAATCTTTTTCAAGAAGAAAATTTGTCACAAAGGACTTTACCAAGGATAAAACAAGCAACAAAAATTACTAAAGCCATCACTAATAACCTTTATATATACCCACAAGTTGGGCAAGGGTTAAAAAGGAAACTAACAAGACAAGCAAATAAAATAGGAAACAAAAATCTCAAACAACATAAAAATAGTGGTAAAGATCACCTTGTTGATCACGGACAGGACACGGACCGTGATTCCCTTAGATTAGATTTCTTCTCTATCTTTCAAGCAGTCATGGGCGTTATAGGCAGATAACTGTCAACATCACAAGCATGATAAACCCGCCATCTCCTTTGGTCTTCAATTCCTCCAACGATGACATGATAACTCCCTTTGAAATGGGTGTGATTTTGAATATGGCCAGGATCACAGCTGATATGGGGTTCCTGATCTCCACTGGAGTTCGACGTTCGAACAAAGACTCAATCACAGGTTGGATCACAAGCATTACAACAAATGTGATATCCTCTGCAACTTAAATTCCATGAGCTAATTTAATCTTTATCTTCATGTCTAAATCAAGTAGTCATCTAAATGATCCATGATCCCCATCATTTCCCTTGGGCTCATAAATATTTGCCATCAAATCTTGATCAATCTCATATTGACTCCTATTATTACCCCTAGGCTCTCGAAGATTTTCCCTCAAATCATTATCAAAGTTATCTTAACTAAAGGAATCACTCTTTATCCCTAAATTATGTCCCACATATAACACATCCTTTTTTCACTCACTAGCAAGTTTCTTTTCAACTGCTTCTGGTGCCAATAATAATGACTCTTTCATATGAGGATTCAACTCCACATGTGTTTGTCTTACAGCTTCAGGTCTTATTGGAAAAAATTTAATCTTCATTCCATAGAATAGTGTTGACTCTAACATTGTGGTTCACATCTCGATCAAACAACCATGGATGTCCTAATAGAATATGGGATGCATTCATTTGCACCACATCATAAAGAACTTTATCAGTGTAATGATTAGGTAAAAAAAATAGGAATCGATACCTACTGAGTGACATAACCAAATCCTTTGTCACTGAGCTAATGTAACCAATATGGTTATGGACAAAGAATGGTTGGAAGTTGTAACTTCTCCATAAGTGTTGTTGCCTCAATATTACTGCAACTACTTGAATCAATGATGGCTATACAAACATCTCCATTCACCAAGAACTTAATTCTCCTACTATTCATGATCAAGTGCTAGTGTCGCACTTAAATTACTCCTCAACATACCATTCAAAGGTATAGCAGGCCCTATTAATTGTTCAGCTGTCACCTCTTCCTCACTTTCCTTGTCAAAATTAGTATAATTGACTTATTCTCTTTCATCATCACTCTCCAGACAATCTCCATGAATAAAATAGCACGTTTATTTGGACATTAAGTAGCAATATGTCCAAAATCTAAGTATTTAAAACATTTTATCTCTCTTGTTTTCCTCCCAGCACTACTGGAATCATTCGGTTTAGAAACCGATTTCACCTTCTCATCATTAGACTTCTCATGACTAGACTCATGCTTCTTATCATCCTTATGATTACTAATACTCTCTTTTTCATCATCATGCCAATAAGATTTCCTACTATTCTCATATTTGAAATAGTTACCTAAGGATTTATGAGATCTGTGTTGCCTTTCAACCTTTTCCACTATCAACATTGCTTCCTCCAAGGTATCAATTTGTCAAGCTCAAAAACTTCTAAAATTTCATATTTCAAACCTACAAGGAATCTAGCAATTGATTAATCCAGAGTTTTCATGATTTGACTTCGCACGGTAAATATCTCAAACTCTTGAACATACTCAGCCATGCTTTTACTTATTTCTCACTAAGTATGCAACCTCATCACCAATTCTTAGCTATGGTAATCCGAAACAAACCTTCGCTACAATAACTCACACATCTTAGCCAAAAGTTACATCTCTCTCTCCATTCCTCCTTTAACTAGCTAGTACATTCTTCCATTAACGTGAAGCATAGCCTTTAAATTCAATGGCAGCAAGCTTAACCAGTTGTACATCATTATTATCCTGATAGTCAAAGAGCTTTTCAATTTGATCATCCCAATCAAATATTTAACTGCTTCACCAATACCATCAAAAGATGATACTTTTAGTTTTACAGTCTATACCGCGTAATCCTTTAGGCCTACACCCATCACAGTGATCATCAAAATCATCTTCATAGTCTCCAACTCTATGACCATGCATCGGGTGATGCACGTTCCCTCTTCCTCTTCCACAGTCGTCTACTACTCCACCATAGGGAATTTAAATCAAAGGATTATATTCTAACTTCTTGACAAGTTATTGTTCTTGTGTTTCATGGGTTTAAGGGTTTCCCCTGACAATTCATTCTATACTTCTTAAGGTTTCACCTTGTTGTTGCATCATGTTTTGCATTCCTTACATCATCTCCTTCATAAATTCCATGAACTCACCCATATTAACAGTGTTTTCTCCCTTATGAGTATTGCCATCTCTACTTTTAACATCAGGTTTTTTAGATATCCTCAAAAGAAATCAAACTTATAACAAAAGCAATCACAATAGCAAAACTTGTTGAGTGAGGAATCCAATACCAAAGCCTAAGCCGCATTCCACAACCCTAAGCCCTAATACTAAGATGATACAAATGGACAGAATCTACGTAATTTATGGATCTAGTGCTTTCAATTTCGATTTAAGTTTTATAGTATGTGTTTGAGTTTTCATCTCTAAATCGGGTGGTTGTCCAAGTGATCCATGATCCCTATCATTTTCCCTGGGCTCATGAAGATTTTCCCTCAAATGTTGATCAATCTCATATTGAACCCTATCACTTCTAATTCATGTTATCGAATCCTTTAAGCCAACCACATTTGAGTTTTATAATTCTTCCACTAATTCGATGTCATCTCTCATCATAACTAGAGTCACTCATGACATCTCAAGGTTTTCTCAAGCATATTTAAAGAGAAGACTACTTTAAAACTGAAACAAGTCAAAGAATCCAACTTAAACTTTAAGAATGAGATTACAGTAAGATCTTACTCACCTCTACACATGCAACTAATTGAAATATCCATTGACTTACCGGATGACCTAGGCCTTCATATTGTTAAAAAAGGTACTAAAGAATGAACCGAAAAAACCATATATCCAATATCTAACCATGTATCACTCAAACACTTATCACCAACCTACAAAAAATTTAGAGAAAGCCTAAATACCATTTCCATACTAATACAACATTTGAGGCATTATCAAAAAAAGAATAGAGAAATGCTATGAGAGAGGAAATGAAAGCTTTAGAGAAGAATGAGACATAGCAAGTTGTTAAAAGGCCAAGAGAAAAGAACAAAACAAGGGAAGTTGCAAAAGGATGCACTCAAACCTATGGAATTGACTATCAAGAAACCTTTGCTTTAGTGGCAAAAATGAATATTATAAGAATCTCATTATCCCTATAAACTCATTTTGATTATTCCTTCTACAGTATGATGTTAAAATGCTTTCCTCCATAGGTACTTAGATGAAGAAATTTACATAAACATTCCATCAAGGTTTGAAGAGGAAAAAATAGGTAATAAAATTTGCAAGCCAAAAAAAGCACTATATCAACTGAAGCAGTCTCCTAAAGCTTGGTTTGATAGATTCATTAAAGTTATGAAGGGTTAAGGTTAGAAACAGAGCTAAGGTGATTACACATTATTCATTAAGCACATAGCTTTAGAGGGAGTAACTGTGTTGTTGGTATGTATAGCTGATATTATTATGATAGGGAATGGTAAGAAGGAGAAGCAAGAGTTAAAATAACTAACTAAGGAATTTGAATTGAAAGGGCTTAGGAAATTGAAGTATTTTCTCGGTATTGAGGTGGCTTACTTAGCTTAAATGATTTTCATATCACAAAAAAAAAAAAAAATTAAAAATTGATTGATCTCTTGAAAGAAACAACAAAGATAGTGTGTAAACTGATTTCTACTCCGATAGACCCTAATAAAAAACTTTGAGAAGCTAAAGAGGAGCTAACAAGTGAAAAGATGTTTCAAAGATTAGTTGAAAAACTCATATACCTTGCACATACCCGACTTGACATAGCATATGTTGTAAATGTGATAAGTCAATTCATGCATGACCAGAAAGCTCTCATCTGCAAGCAGATTATAGGTTTTGCACTATCTTAAAGGAAATCCAGGAGAGAGGATTTTGTTCAAGAAGAGTAATAGCATCACACTAGAGGCCTATACTAATGTAGATTATGTAGATTAATGGTGGATAGCAAGTCAACTTCAAGCTATTATACCATTCCTTAGGGAAATCAGGTAACTTAAAGGAGTAAGAAACCAGATGTTGTAACTAGATCAGCTGTAGAATCAGAATTTAAGGTAATTGTCCAAGGAATTTGTGAGTTTCTATAAATAAAAACTATTTTAGATGACTTAAAATTAAATAGGAGAAACCTATGAAGTTTTATAGCGACCATATATCATAAATCAACATTACCCATATGTTGTAAATGCGATAAGTCAATTCATGCATGATCCGGAAAGCTCTCATTACAAACAGCTTATAGGGTTTTACATTATCTTAAAGGAAATCTAGGAGAGAGGATTTTGCTTAAGAAGAGTGATAGTCTCGCACTAAAGGCTTATACTAACGCAGATTATGCAAAATCAACAGTGGGTGGAAAGTTAACTTTAAGTACTTCTTAGGGGAAATCTAGTAACTTGGAGGAGTAAGATATAGAAGGTTATAATTAAATCAGTTGCAAAATCTGAATTTAGGTCAATTACCTAAGGGATTTGTGAGTTTCCATGGATGAAAATTATTTTAAATGACTTAAATCTCAAATGGGATAATCCTATGAAGTTTTACAGTGACAATAATCAGCAATCAACATTGCTCATAATTCTATGGATGAAAATTATTTTAGATGACTTAAAACTCAAATGGGAGAAATCTATGAAGTTTTATAGTGACAATAAATCATCAATCAACATTACTCATAATCCTATACAACATGATAGGACAAAACACATTAAGATTGATAGGCATATCATTAAAGAAAAGTTAGAAGAATGTCTAATTTGCATGTCTTATGTTCTCTCAAGACGACAACTTACGGTTTTCGCAAAAGGAATAAGCAATGCAAGTTTTAATAAAAGTACTTTCAAACTGGGAATCATAGATGTCTATTTCTTAGCTTGAGCGGGATTGTTGAGCTGTAACTTTTTGTAGAAAATATTTTTTTTATTTTTTAGAGAAGGTAATTAATGATGTGTAATGTTTGGTTTAGTACACCTCCAGAGGACACATTGTCTATATACATTTGATATTTCTTATAATTTATTCATTAAAAAGACTACAATTCTTTATTCTCATATTTCTAGTCCATATCTTAACATATTGTTCTATCTAAAATAATATTGAAACTCAACCTCAATTCTACGCCCTAACAATTAATTTTACTCAAATCAAATTCAATTAGACTCATGAGTTAGTCTAGTCGGACAATCATAAATCATTTGAGCAGTTTTAACTCAAATTCTACCTCAGCTTGACTGCTGAATAGAACTTGAGTAAAGATCACATTGAAACTTGAGTTGAACTTATTGCATTAATATCCCTAGTTTAGGTATGTAGATGGGTTTCAAATGGAAAAGGCCCTAAACAAAGACGAGACAGTATAGCTACGGGACCATATGCAACCCAACCTAAAAGTGAAATCGCTAACGTATTCCAATGTAGCACCTTTAAGGTTGTTTGGTATAACTTGATGAAGTAATGAATCATAAGTTCCATCAATCTCCAAAAGAAAACATTATCTTTTGTATGTGGTTTAATTTAACATAATACTAATGAACTAAGGAATTTAGTGTAGTTTTAAGCAATGTAGTCATGCTCAGATCGACCCAGATGATTCGACCAGAACCGATCATAAGAGTCGGTCGATCCTTCACATTTACCTATTTTTAGATAGAACTAGATAGGCTCATGCGACCCGGCTGGTTCAATTGTAAACCGGTGAACCCGACCGAGTCCAATAGGCCAAAATGCGTCTCCAGTCTACACTGGTTTAATGTAGAGCGCATGTTTGTTTGACACATTTGATCTATTGGTCCCTCGGTTTGCTTATATACTGGAATATGGATTGTCATCTTAAGGATGTGATCATACCTAAATATATGCCACAACTACACCAGTTTACGAAGCTTATTTTGCAACAATTTTCTAGAAACATGGTAGCGATTGATAGTTTATGGTCATAATAGATGTAAAGTAGACACAAATAAATTTCCATTGGTGTATTTATTTGGGAAAATATTGCAGTGGTTTCATAAATATTAAAGCTTAAATTTCTAGTTTCATGTTGGTTAAAAAGATAAAAATATGAAAGATAAGCCCATCCCACAAGGATTAACATTTAACTAATGCCACATCATGCACCTTATACGAGTATTACCGCGTGCCTGAGAAGAGGGGGACTCCAGAAATTGAAAGAGTAGAGTTTTGCTTCCATATATATTTGTTCATAAAAAATAATAGTACATTCACGTTGCAAAATAACAAGTAATTATCATAATAATTTCTAAATTTAATTAATATATGTTACTTAGTAAAACCTCTTTTTCAACTCTATGGTGGTTAATTGGTGAATTTAATCCAAATATAAATTTAATTGAGTGATATTATATATATTTATTTTTTATAATTAAAATTTGCCTCATATATTTATTTTTTATTGATCTCTGTTCGACTACTTGACTCCTGACACCCTAGTATGTCTTGGTCAAGGTCTGGTCCGATTTTGACAACATTGGTTGTAAGTATAAAAGTTTCCATTTGGAAGCTTTCTAAATAAGTCTGAAACAAGTGTGGAACTTGAAAACCTAATGAGCTAGATTAAATTTTCAAAACATCAGCGTTCCTAGTAGTAAGTCAGATTAGATCCCATTGGAATGGAACGACCTTTTTAATTATCTTTTATTTGGTTCAAATGACTTCATTTAGATGCTTGTTGGAAGTCAGCCCTAAAACTAATTCATGAGGTTTATTTGGATGGGCTCTTTGAAGTGTATGAATAAACCTTGGAAGGGTTAATATAAAAATGTAAAAAGTTTAGTTAGGTACCTAAAGTTTGGTTTGACAATTGTGGTATTGAACAAAGTTTTTGCGAATTTTTTTCATATCTAATCGAACTTACTTTAAATATGAAAAAAATCCATCAAACTTTGTTTAGATACCAAAATTATCAAAATCAAACTTCATGTATGAAAAAAGTTCATGAAAACTTTATTCAACTATCAAATTGTTTCAAATAAAACTTCAGATACCTGATTGGATATTTTGCAAAAGTTTAAATATCATTTTTACCATTAGATCAACCTTGGAATTACAGGAGCCACTTGAACAAGTTATAATGAAAATTTAAACCAAACCTCTGAAAATACCCATTAGATGTAGCCATTTCTTCAACTTTCAAACAGTTACTAGACATCATTCGTCATAATTTTTTAACAAGGTCAATTTTATTATTTATATTACAACTTAAATTTTAATCAATTGTAATCATATTATTTTTTCACATTTAATTTAATAGTTAAATAATTAACCTTATTGACTAGAAAATCATTGATGAGGTCATGCAATCCCTCCTATAATAATAGTCGTATTTTGCTTTTATTTTGTGGAGTGAATAGTATAGTGCTACTTTGAATATCCAGTTGCAAAATAAAAAGCAATAAACTTGAGATTACTTGAATCATTTTGAGAGCTTGCATTTGTAAAATTGCTTATTTCGGATTTCAAAGTAATATCAACAAAATTGTACAAAGCCTTTTAGCGAGTAGAGGACGACCCCAACTCCATATTAAACTGTGGTTTGTTCTTATTTCTAGCTCAAATTCACTAATCTTAAACTATTATATCCATATTCTTATTTATTCATTCATTTTAATTTAATTTGGTAATACTTATCAAAATTGTTATTTTAATTAAAATAACAGCTTTGACAAATTGGCAAAGAAACATTCCTCCACTAACAGTACAAAAATGGCAAATCATGGTAATGACCAATGATGAAAAATATTGTTATCAAAAGCACTATCATGGAAACACTTAGAGGGAATAAACAAAAAGAAAGGAAAAAAAATTACACCAGATTTGATCTGCCAATTTATTTTATTATTTGTTCCAACCGTGAGCTCCAAATTGAGATTCTGGCCAACCAGTCCGGACCCGAAGGGAAGTATGTTTGGGCAAAGAGTCTTATCTGCCACTTTCATCATGATCTCAATGACTTGCAGTGATCAAGTTCCTGATGACATATTGCAAAATGCCTCCATGGTCGAAATAAGCCAGCTCCACCTGCAAAGGGTGCAGATAAAGATTAATAAAACTGGATCAAAGATAAAAATGGGAATCACAAAGCCGTCTTGAATTCGAACATAATTGTTATTATACCTCTGTGTCAAACCGAAGGGTGCACACAAATGACTTGCCATTGTCTGTCACAACTGCAATATCCTGGCCAGGTCGAATCTCGCTAACTTTGTCAGGAAGATTGATGGTGTAGCGTTCATGGCCAGTCAACCCAAGAGTATCGGCGTCTTCCCCAGGCTTGAAACATAATGGAACTATGCCCATTCCAACCAAATTACTTCGGTGAATCCTCTCAAAGCTCTTTGCTATAACAGCTTTCACTCCCTGGAGCATGTTAAAAGACTTTAGACAAAATCAAAGAAACAGCAAAAACACAAAAGAAATGATCGTCACTGAGTATGTACCAGTAGCATAGGTCCCTTAGCAGCCCAATCACGAGAACTTCCACTTCCATACTCTGCACCAGCCAAGATAATGGTATCTTGTCCCTCATTCTTGTATCTCTGCAATATAAGCACGTCACATGTGAAAGCTCCATTGACAAAATTCATTGGAGAGAAACTCAAACAGTGAAATCTGCAATTTCAATAAGTTACAATTATATATATGATTCTCCACACTACATAAATATTAAAAGAAAAGATAAACACATGAATTCAAATTCTGCAAGCATCCAAACAGGTATTGCACTCATTATCAGTAATTACAATCATCAGACACTATAAATATATTAGTGGTGCAACATACTGTTCTATTGCTTACTCTTTGTTAGCTAATTCTAATACATTGTGACAGCATTAAGCTTTATCTCCCTGCATAAAATTAGCTACATGCCTCTAATATTGGTAGATCAAGCAGCCAAGGCTCTATAACTCCGAAAAGCATTTATTATACATATCTTACACACTAACATACTTCATGGCCATTAATCTTTCATTTTGGTTAAAAGGCAGCTCCATTTTTGCCCATTTGTCTCCATTCATATCTTATCAATATCACCCTCTATGTCTTTATATTGATCCGCATGATAGCATCTAGAACCAGATCTGTAACCACATCTATAAATTTCATATGCCTCAATCAAACTACTAATTCCATTCCTGATACGTCACATTTTCTCTGGTCATAATATTTTATTTTTTCCTACATAACCGAAAAATGACAATAGTGTGCCTTGAAAGCATTGTTAAGAGGCTGGAGAAAAAGAAATCTTTCACCTTTTCAATCGCATGTTTATTCATGAAATGAAAAACCAATCTTAGAAAGGTGAAAAGTTTTCCATTAACATATTAACAGCAGCAGCCATTAACAGGATGTTTGACAATTTAATTGAATGGATGTCAGAAGTTCAAAAACTAGAAACAAGCTGAGTTCAATATTGCGCATAAAGAAAATCTTATCAAGGGTTATAGTAGAATCTGACTCCAAGGGAAAGGCTGATAAAGTAGCACATCACTGACATATCAGTGAGATCAGCGCAGAATCCCCCCGCCAAAAACAGATAAAAGACAAGTTCAGAAAAATTACCATGGCAACATCAAAAACTGACATTTTCTCTCCACTGGGAATATGAATTGTTTTAGGTCCAACTTCTCCATTCAGCAGCTTATTGACAAGCCGAATATTGGCAAATGTTCCCCTCGCCATAATCTCATCATTACCACGCCGGCTTCCATAAGAATTAAAGTCTTTCCTTCCAACACCCCGCTCCATGAGGAACTTTGCAGCAGGACTGTCTTTATGGATACTACCAGCTGGAGAGATATGGTCTGTTGTAATGCTATCTCCGAAATTGAGCAAGCAATAAGCATCCTTAACACCATGTGCACCTGGAGGAGACATGGTCATGTTCTTAAAGTAGGGTGGCTCATGAATGTATGTAGAGGCTGGATCCCATGCATAGCGGGTGCTTGAAGGTGTAGATAATTGATTCCACATGGGATTTCCTTTTGTTATTGCTTCATATGTAGCCCTAAACATATCCGGGAGCACACTGGATTGTACAACCTGAAGGCATATGATAGAAAAGAATAGGCATCCATGTCAACCCTTTCAACTGCATGGTGCAACTAAGAAAGAATTACCAGCCTCAAGGGAGAGACTTCCATATGCTCACCTCAGCCACTTCTTCATTTGATGGCCAAATATCCCTCAAGTATACATTCTTCCCATTTTTTCCCACCCCAATGAGCTCTGTTTCAAAGTCAATGTCTACCTGCATAGTCAATGTCAAAAGCAGAAAGTTCTATAAGTTCACAACAAAAGAAGATATGTACAGCCATATGAATGTGCCCCAATAGGACATAAAACTCCATTGTGACATATTAGTACAAGTTAAAACAATTTACTGAAAAAGAAACTAGTTACAAGCAACATACTGTGCCAGCAAGAGCATAGGCAACAACGAGGGGAGGAGAAGCAAGATAATTAGCCCTTGTCAAAGGATGCACCCGGCCTTCGAAGTTTCTATTTCCAGACAACACAGCAGCAGCTACAATATCTGGCAATCATGCAAGTGCACCAGTTAGTAAAATGGGATATATATTATATTAAATATCCAGCAAATTTGGAGATATTAAGGAGATACCATTTTCAGAAATGGCTGATGCCACTGCTTCATTAATATCCCCAGAATTCCCAATACATGTTGTGCATCCATAGCCAACAATGTTAAAGCCCAACTGATTCAGATGCGTTTGCAATCCACTGCAAAAACAATAACTTTTGCTAAGTAAGGTACCACCTAGCAACCTGCAGAAGATATAATGAGGATTATCA
The DNA here is from genome assembly GCA_024138025.1 of Combretum micranthum. Taxonomy (NCBI): domain Eukaryota; kingdom Viridiplantae; phylum Streptophyta; class Magnoliopsida; order Myrtales; family Combretaceae; genus Combretum; species Combretum micranthum. The sequence continues at coordinate 226,594 of JAMXBD010000174.1, forward strand.
CAGGAGAGCACCTCTTTTCCAGATATTTGGTTACAACCCCAGATCCTGGGGCAAGACTTGTCTTAATCCATGGTTTTACCTGACAGACATTCAATGAGTAACACTGGTTAATAGATTTGAACTAACTTCAGATTTTCTTATGCCACAGTGCCCAAGTGACTATGAACCTGAGCAGTTCAACCATGTTAGCATGTTTCCAACATGCCATGCCAATTATGTTTACCCCTTTTTTGTGTAAATAACCATTTTTTATTAAAAATTGGTGTTTAACAGAAAATGTTTTCACGGTGTTCAAGAAGTTAAAACAAAAAATGTCATAACAGGATCAAATCAGCAAATCAGAAAAAAGAAACACTCAGTTTCTCACTAACCCAAAGCAGCGGAAGAGAAAATCTCCTGAGATGTGCGCCCCCCCCCCGGCCACATTTTTACTTAACCTTGTGGCCAATGACATCCTCTTGAATTTTAAAACCTAAAAGTCAAAAAATTCGCCATATCCATGCTGACGATTACGCATGTGCATTATTATGGTCCAGTATCCGAAGCTATCTCAAGAATACAAAACTTTCAGATTTCTTGCAGTATATAGAGCTTAGTTACTAATTAAATAGCATGTGATAAGTATTTAATTCATTTAAACAAAACCTCTTTCTTATAATAATGGGATTGAATAAAAAAATTTTGCACTATAAAGACTGGCTACTAACCAGATTGCATGTGATAGAATATTGATTTACTTCATTTATACAAAATATTTCTCATAATAATGGAATGGAAGTAGCCCTTTACCCTCTAGTTCAAGCTCAAACAATGCATGCATAACCATTGGTAAATGGCTCAAATTATTATGGGCTAATTGGAGACAGGAAACCAAACATCAAGTAAAATAAAAAGGTAGATCCAACCTCCAATCCTTGTTCACAAGCCTTCTTTGCCACCAGAGCAGCACCAAGCATTACACTAGGATTTGACGTGTTTGTGCAACTAGTGATAGCAGCAATAACGACATCACCATGGCGAAGCTGTGCCGGTGACCCATGAAATTGGAACTCAGCAACTTTAGTCTGGGATTCCTTTGGTATAGCAAAACCCTGGACATACAATCCAAGAAAAAAATGAATTCACTAACCAAAAAAACATGACCTTAACTAGTTTCCATATCAAACTTGCATTAACAGAAAGATTAGATTCCAGATTTCAGCATTTCATTTTTTGTGTTATTAGCCAAAATAAGTAGTTCCATTATCAGTACAAGATTCAGCAGATACATCATGATAAGCTTTCACAAAGACATGAAAATTTACACATGTAAATCTTTTTAATTTTCCAAGCTTGATACACCATGATCAGCTTTCACAAAGACATGAAAATTTACATATGTGCATCTTTTCAATTTTTCAAGCATGATGGTGGTTCTTTACACCAAAAATAGATATAAATAATTTTGAAGCCTGGTAGTACCAAACAGAAAGTAACTTAGACAAAAAGCTCATGCTATGAGGGATGTCAGTGTCTCTTGGACCAATAAAAGGAAAAGAAATCACAAGATTACAGGTCTCACCTTGAATCCAACTCTATTATCTAAACATGCATGCCAGTCAGCTTTCATTTCTTTCAGCGGTACCCGGTCATGTGGTCTGGCAACATGTCACTCTTATAAGCAGATGCTAGTAAAAGAAGAAACAGTACAATGAAATGAAACCCACCTCAAATATTTTAACTTCTAGTGTATCAAAAGAAACTCACCTCTTTGGACCTGAGACACATGGTTCCACATCGTTGAGATCTAATTCCAAGCGTGATGAGTACGTCCTCTCCACTTGGGGCTGGTTTTAAGGAAAAGTAAAATCAAGGTTTAGGTACAGTTATGGCAGACATGTCATACAAAGAACTTAGTGCCACTTCCTACCTCACTGTAGTCCACAAACATTTTATTGGCCCGTAGATAGGACTCTATCATGGATACCTGTGAGGTTATTGAAACTTTACATTAATATGAACTACAGTTATTAACTCCATAACTTTAAGAGGCTGATTACTAACAGTTTCATCGCTTCTTCCAGTCAATTTTAGATACTGCAGGGTGACATGATCAACTGGAAAGAATCCCATTGTTGCACCATACTCAGGGGACATGTTAGCAATTGTTGCACGGTCTGCCAATGACAGTTCACTCATACCTTCCCCTGCATAAGAGGGACTAAATAATTAGCAAAACTTATACATATTGTCATGAGGGCTAGAACATGCTGTGGGTTTGATGGAGAACAAAACATCATAGCCCATCAAAAACATACCATAAAACTCTACAAATTTGCCAACAACACCATGTTTCCTCAGCATTTGTGTCACAGTCAAGACCAAATCAGTGGCTGTCACTCCATTCTTTAATTTCCCTGTTAACTTGAATCCTACTACACCAGGGAGAACCATGCTCATTGGCTGCACTCAAAAGGGAGGTAAATAATACAATAAGAAAACATAGCACTCATAATAGGAACACTACCACTATCAAGTTCCATCAAAAAAAAAAAAAAAAAAGCATCAAGATAGTTATTAACCTGGCCAAGCATTGCAGCTTCTGCTTCAATTCCACCAACTCCCCATCCAGCAACACCCAATCCATCTATCATGGTTGTGTGTGAGTCGGTACCAACAACACTATCAGGGTAAAGCAAGCCACCTGAATTGAACACAACTCTGCCAAGGTATTCCAGATTAACCTGCAGACAGGTTAGACAAGGGCTTAGAACATAGCTTAAACTCTTAAAAATAGGAAATTAGTTCCTGAGTTTTTTATTTATTAATAATAATTAAAAAAAAAAAAAAAAGTCTATGTACTTGGTTATGCTAGAAACTATAGCAAACCAATCTAGTTGAGGCACTTTAGGATGACACAGGTAAGATGCACCTGGCTAAAACCAAAGGTTATTGAATGCCGATATTAACTTGGGGAGAGATTTTAAGTCACTTTTGCACTTGACCCATCAACAATAGATTTCACTAGAAGTAAATGTTATATAATAAGCATTATAACTCACACTATATCTATAAAACTTAAAGTTTTAAAATCAAATGGTTGCAATGCCGAACATAATATTAGAGTAGGAGAATTCCTACACAATCATTTAACAACTTAATGAGTCCCAGTAAAAGTCCAGCACAAGTGAGGAGTGTTATATAATAAATATAATAACTCACATCATATTTATAAACTTAAGCTTTTAAATCAAATAATTACGATGCTAATCAGAACATAATATTAGAGTAGGAGATCTTAAGTTCAAAATCCTGCACACACTTTTTAAATCTATTTAATAACTGTCCACTTGATAGGTTCTAGGAAAAGTCCGGCCCACAACTGAGAAGGAGTATTATATAATAAAAATAATAACCCATACCGTATCTCTAAACTTAAATTTTTAATCAAATGATTGTCATACTAACCCAAACGATAAGTACATCAATAATACAAGGTTCTTGTCTATTTCAAATATGACCACCAGTCAACTACAGAATTAATATTGAAATTATAATACCTGGTGTACAATCCCTGATCCAGGAGGAACCACCAGCATGTTATTGAATGCTGTGGAACCCCATTTGAGAAAACCAAATCGTTCTTTGTTTCTTTGAAACTCAAGCTCCATGTTTGCTTGCACAGCATTTTCCGATCTTGCAACATCAACTTGAACGGAGTGATCAATAACTAGATCCACAGGCACCTTCATGCACAGATAGCTCATGTCAATCTTCTTAAGCATTTGCTTAATAAATAAACAAATAATTCCAAGCATATGAAGGATTGTATAAACTAACATCAATCCATGAAAGTTTTTCACCCACATAGAAACCAAAGCATAGGGTGAAAAAAGGGCAAGACCCATAATCCATATACAATTTTTTTTCTCTTTTTCCTCCCTTTATTTGGGGTAATCATCCAGGAACATATCTTTAAAAAAAAAAAAAAATAAAAATAAAAACACATTAAAGGGCGTTTTCTTTTCTCACCAATGGATTAATTTTATTAGGATCTCCTTTAAGGTTGTTCATTGCATCCCTCATACAAGCTAGATCAACAACAGCAGGCACTCCAGTAAAATCCTGAGTAGAAAAACAAAGCTTGTAAATTGTCCAAACATGTGACACAACAAAGCTTTGAACTAATGTACTCAAATTGTGTGAATACCTGGAGGAGCACTCTGGCTGGCTTAAATGGAATCTCAACCTGCTTAGGAGAAGTATTTTCCCAGTCAATGATCTTCTCAACATCCTTGCTTTTAACCTGAAACTCATCACAGTTCCGAATGGCTGATTCAAGAAGGATCCTAATAGAGTAAGGTAACCGATCTGCAACACAACCATCGGTCTTTAGTCACCACTTCACAGCTACAATATCTTCCAAATGCCACCAAAAACCCAATTTAGGTATATATAACTTCTATGTTAGATTGCATCTGTTTTGGGGGAAAAAAAAGTCTCCAGAGCTTGACAACTTGAAAATACTTATATTTTTCCACTTGCACTTTCAACACTAATTGAATTTTGCCAATTAGAGGTGGCCATTCGTGCTGGAGTATCATTTCTGTATTTCATTTCATATTGAATCTGTCTCAATGTCAAACACATAAATTGAAATGACTATAAATTACAAATCACTACATGTCATAATCGTTATAACACGAGTGTTTAGATCAGCTGTATCACGTTAGTTTTGTACTTGCCATGCTAGATGATGATTAGAGCAGGTGTCATGATATCGTGTCAAGTCATGTCTTGGCTGCAGCACAACATTTCCAACATACCCAGAACACAAAACATACTAAAAGGATGAACTTTAAAACTCTAACATATTAAAATACAAATAGATAATAAAATTATACAAGAGCTGATGAGATCAAAAGACTAACCAATCCTGGGATCATTGAGAGCAGGCAAAGAATAGTACTTTCCAAATTCACCACCACCACTTGGTTTCTCAAGTGTTTTCAATATTGTCTTGAAGGGATTCTCACAAGCTGTTGACAAAAGTCAATCCAACCCAACGTATAAAAAAATGAATAAAAATCAAATCTTCAAACCCAAGAAAGAACAGTATATAATTTAAATAATAAAAAACAAAAAAAACAAAGTACCATGCCATAACAATAAGTAATAACTAAATAACAGGAAAAAAGAAAAAACGAAGAGTAGATTAAGATTACCCATTTTGAGGATGAGATTAGAAATTCGATTGCAGATGGGTATGTGTGAAAATAAGATCTAAGTCTACTGAAGATGGAGGAGGAGGAAAAAGCGAGAGATGTAGGTGGCGTTAGAGGAGGTGGTTAGAAGGATATCTTTAGGATTTTTAATTTATAGTAGGGGGAGAGAGTGCGAGTGGGAGGGAGGGAGGATAGATAAGGGGGAGGAAATAGTATTATTTATTGGAGTGTGTGTCGAAGTTGGTCACGGTCTTCTTTGAGTTCTCGCTGGCTACAATTTTATCGGAAATCCATTGGAGACTGTGACCTTTTTACCCGAGCATTGCGTAACATTCTTGTATTGTATGTCATAATACTACTGATAGTGGAAGAAAATTTGCTCTTAACAGTTTGCTATTCTCGTAGTTTCTTAATAAATAAATATTTTATACGTATTAAAAAAAAATTTTATATTTTAAAAATTTTTTATGTTTTTAATTTATTAAACACGTATAAAATATTTATTAACAAAAATAAAAAAATAATAATATGTTAAAAACAACTAAGACCTTTCTATCTACTAAAGTACAGCTGTCTTTCTTTCCATCAAAACATTATTATTAAGGTGGGGGTATTTACTGTTTAGTACGTAGCTGCCGATCCTTATTCCTTATGGCCGAAATTGCGCTTCCACAGTTAGATGTGCAATTAAGTTTGTTCAAGTGGTGATGTTGGAAATGAAAACAAATACAATTAATTGGTACCACTTTATATTTCGATAGATTTTGAAAAGTTCATTTAATAATATGAATTTCAATGGGTCTATCATGGCATCATACCATTGAAATTATTAAAACAAAATTGAATATAAAAAAGTTAGTGTAAAAAAATTAAAGGGTTGGATCAATATAAAAAAACATGTACCATTTATTAATATGATGAAAATTATCCACCGTAACCATCACATGATCATAGAATTTTTCTTAATAATAACACCATGAGATGAAGAGCAAAACTTTCAAACTGTTTTTTTTTATATTATATTATTATGAGGAAAAATTTTGAATATAGTCTATTTTATTTTTGAAAAATTAGTTTTAATTTTATTGGTATATAAAGCCATTCGCCATAGAATTTTATTAAGATGGTCATTGAAACTAAATATTTATGTTTTGTATATTTAAGAAAAACGTTTTTTATATTATATGTTAGCATTATATTTTTAAAAAATGATAAAAAAAAATTAAAACGTTATTTATTATTTTTTAGTGTAAAACAATGATGTGATAATTAAAAAGCTTTTTTTTTTTAATGTTTAAGAGGTTATCAATACTACAACACCTTGTGTTGTCGTCTTGTGGCATTAATTATGATCTATCAAGTCAAGTTTAAATCTCCTATTTTTCATGATAATCACAAAAAAAAAAAAAGATATCAACACTAAAATCTTAATATAAAAATAAGATACTTGAAGAAAATACAAACGAAGGTAAAAGTTAATATGTTGACTTATTTTAATTATACCTTGGGTAAATGTAATACAGTATAAAAGCATGAAACAATTGTCATTAAAAAAATAATTATAAGTATAATAGTGATAATCGGAAAGAAGAAGATTGGACTATATGTGTGTCCCATGAGAAGGATGAATATGAAAAAGGAGTTCATGACCATGGAAAGGCGAAAGAGTAGAATAATAATTAGGATTGACTATTGGGAAAGGAGGAGGATATTTGAATACCTGTGGTGCCCACGAGCCACGACATGGCTCGACTTCACGTGCTTGTGGCATGTGACAAATTGGGGGTTCTTTTTTACCGGAGTCTTTTGCGGTTCATACGGCATCCAATCCATACCTTGATTAGACCCAGAACAGAATCTACATTGGGTGCGTCCAATGGATGGCCCGGTCACCATCCCTAGCTTCATTTCCTTCTTTTTCTTTTTACATATTATTTGGTTTTATCCACTCAGCCCACCAGCATCATTGTTCATTGGCTAGGTTTTACTGCCCATTCTTTTCAATGTAATTGAATTATTGAACTAAGACAGTCTTATTTCATATAATACAATTATTATGCATTAAATTATATTTTAAACCCATAATAGTAGTAAGTAATTCAATTTTACCGCATTATTTATCTTTTTGATAATAGTTATTATTGAAAAAGTTTATCTCATTTAATAAAATAAATCAGCATTTAAAGAAATCCTTTTAATTAAGATCCTCTGAAACATTATCTATAAGTACTTAATAGAGTTCTAAGCAATTCTTTCTAATTTTTTGTCTTAAAAAACTTTATCATATTTAAAATTATATTTATATATATCAAGAAAAGTGAGCAAAGGAAGTGCGTTGTGCTAAGAAACTTGCTTTGTTTCTCATGTAGGGTGTCTTGTGTCACAGTTTGAGTGTTGACTGCTAAGGGCCTAGTGGGAGTGTTCAACTCGTGCATGTAGCGTTGCAAGTGGCATCAATAGGATAGTTTGTTCAGGAAATGAGTTAACTCTAAAAGCGAATATAGCCTCTTATGAGAAAATGAAATGAGAGTGGATACCACTCTCCTGATGAGGTCATGGCAAGCTAAAACTAGTTGGAATAGTTAACCATTCTAAACATATGAAGAACTATGGCAAAGCCAAAATGGCACTCCTTATGAGAATATTGGGCCAAGAATAAATCTGAGTAAACAGGATGAGAAAAGGTCGGTTTGCCATTTAGGATAACTAGTAAATGATAATAAGAGATATTATCGAGCAACAGGCACTCTAGAAGGGGAGAACCTCCCATCCCATAATAAGTGATATCAAAGCCAAAGTTCTAGCACTGGTGATCCACCCAAATGCTACCCAATATACTCAAAAGTGTGGTTAGTTCTTGTAGTCAAGTTAGCTCGTTTAGATGAAGCTTGAGGTGGACAGTTGCCACCAGAAGAGGATATCGTTGCCAAAAGGACCACTGTACTATAAGTTGGGATTGAAACAATAATCTATCCAAATATATGAAAAGATACTTCAATGGGCAAACTCTTCCATTAGGCAACTCAATACAAGGAGATCTTAGAAGATAGAGAAACAGGTGAGGGAAATAGGTAAGGGTGAGAAGAGGCTACAGATGCTCGAAGTCCTAGTAGGATAATCTTGGATAGAGTTAACAACAGGTGGAAAAGGGTTGGTAATCTTATGGAAGTTGGTATTGGCAGCAAATTTGACTTTTGACGAGGGCATCATGAATTTAGGTAGGGGAGAATGTCACGATTTGAGTGTTGAGGGCATGGTAAGAGTTTTGTCGAGCATATAGCGTTGCAAGTGGCATCAGTAGGATAGTTTATTCAAGAAGTGAGTTAACTCTGAAGGCAAGTCTAGCTCTTTTAAGCAAACTAGTTGGGAGCTAATGTTGCTCTTTATTAAGGTCATGACATGCTAAAACCAGTCGAAACAATTGAGCCCCAAACATATGGAGGACTGTAACAAAGCCAAGATGGCGCTTTTTATGATAATGTTAGGTTTGGAGTGAACCTCAGTAAAAAGAATGAGAGAAGGCTGGCTCACCATCCAAAATAGCAATAAATGATAATATAAGGGATGATCAAGTAACGCACGAGCACTCTAGAAGGGGAGAACTTCCCAACTCGTGAGACCTTAGCCGAAGTTTTTATGCCAAGAAATTTTAATAAAGATGACCTAAGGTTTAAAAAGTAATCCTGTTGTACAAGGTATCCATCCGTATATAACTCAGTTAGATATGATTCAGGTGAGTATCCATGATATTAAGGTGAGATATAAGTATAAAATTCCCAAAATCTGCTCTCATAGCGTAAAGTACATGTATAAGGTTTTCATACTTTGTACTTATTGTAGAACCTACTAATTTATAGAGGATAAAAGCTTGAATATACTATATACCTATCATATGAAAAATTATAAAATAATATTAATGAATAAGTAATGCTCCCATTTTTTTTTTATAATCACTTTATGTAAGATTATTAGTTGTAGACTACCTTTTGGAAATTTTTACGTGGAAAGAACTTATACTCTATTATTTTAGACAACTTATTATTTTTATTGTGTAAGAACTTTAGTTACGTGCTTGTATTTCTAAGTTATATAGATTTATTATTCATTTTTTTTATGATCGCTATTGCTTGCTTGAATCCAGCAAAGGTCGGATCAAAGTAATTTATTCTTGGATTAGGTAAGGAGAGTGGAGCTTGCAAAATAGAAACTCGATTAGTGGCGCATCAGGCATGGGCTCGATGTAGCTACTTCAAACTTAAGTTAAAGGTTGTTATGATGAGCTCTTAAGGTAAATGCAAATGATTAGTATAGTGCAATATTACCCTTCTCTTGGGAAGTAGGTAAGTATTTATAGGTAATCAACCTAGCGATTACAAACGTTGAAGGTGATGGGATGAATGGGTAGTTGGCAAAGGTCATAAAGGACATGAGTGGGCCCATTACTCCACTTCTGAACACCTAGTCTGACTGAACTACTTGTGATTGAGTGGCAAATGAAGCGGAGACAACCAAGCAAAGGTCATAGTTGTCTGGATAAGGTTGGGCCTCATATCACAATGTCTGTTAGCAGGGTTTGGGCCTAGCAGTATAGTCCGCCCCATTAGTTTATAGGGTTCAGCTCAGATGGCCTAGGTTCTTATTTAGACCATCAACAATTACAACTCCCCCCCCCCCCCCCCCCCCCCCCCGTCTTAGAGTAAGGGGAAAGTTAACAATGGGGCCACCCAAGTTGAGCTCAAATCTCTGTTGGTATAGTGGTCGAGCAATGAGGGTTTATCTAGTCGTGTGGTGGTTCAAAATATTGTTTGTTGTCAATGATTCGATCTAAGGCATTACGTCAAATCATGTTTAAGAAGCGTTGTCTTTTTCGAATTCCGGTAGGAAAAATCATGCATAAGCACATGTCATGATGGAGGGATGTGATGGGTATTACTTTTATAACTGATTAGACAATGTCATCTTAAAGTGGTCATGCATCCGATGGTTAAGGACTCATGATTGCTTGTTGGTATTGATTTAGGTCATTGTATTGGTCTATTGGATTGAAAACCATTTTAAAAGACCAGGAAGTTGAAGTTTTAAAAAATTTATAAAACTAATAGGTTCCATTCAACTTTGGAAGCAACTACCAACATCAGGCAAGTGCACCTACTGAAATAGTATAGAAAATATTAGGTCGTATTTCAAAAGATCGTTGGCATCTATCTTACTCACTTCTCATCTATTATCCAACCAAGGAAAATTTAGAAAGTCATGATAAAAACAAAAGTTATGCTAAGGTTAGTGAAAATTTATAGATGTTTTCAAGGAAAAATTAAAGATTGGTTTGTAAAAATGCAAGATGGAAGCCCAGGGTTTGCTTCACCAATTCCTTATCATGTGATTTATTAATAAATTCACAAAGAGAGTTTTACGCTGGTACATTTGCACCATCAAATTCACTGGGGTAAGTTAAAGCTTCTCTCAAAGACAGTAGCTTTAGGTCTAAACCAGACCACTAGAATCTTTTCACAAGTTATCAGTGGTTTAGATCAGCATAAAGTTTAAGAATCATTTGTTTTTAAAACCAACCTAATGAATTTCAGCACAAGCAATAGAAAGTTTCATCATCTTATGAGAATCAAAGGGCGACGACAAAGAAGATCAAGACTTTGTCAAAGTGTGGGAGCTGTACGTTGCTCACATAGGCCGTCAACTTATAGTTCTACCCCACTGGCCTTCCACCAGTTTACTAAGTTCACAGAATTGTGTTTTTAAAGGCCGCCAGCCTTTGTAATATAGGCCACCAGCTTAGGGTTGTAGGTTGCTGGCCTTCTTTGAACGATAGACTTATTTTATTTTGTGTCTTTTAGTTTTCCAATGTAATAGTATTTATAGGGCTTTGTTCTTGTTCCTATAACATAAGTTGAAGAATATATTTTCTTGAGAGTTTTCTCATTGTGAGAGCTTTCGTTTTGGTTCTTGTGATGAGAACTGACTCTTGATAACTTTAGTTCTAATTAACAGGTTTAATTATGATCAAGTTCTATTCTTGATAACTGTGGTTCCAATCAATAAGTTTGGTTAGGGTCAAGGTCCGATTACATCATTTGGTAACTTTAGTTTCAATTAACGGGTTTAATTGGGGTCGATTTCCTATTTACTTGTTTCAAGATGATCTAGGGTTCGCATTTCATCTTGATTATTGGGTCTTAGGTTTCTACACCTATGGTTCGCATCATTTGGCATTAGAGCTTCACTTTCTTGAATCGGGTAATCCTATCCTTTATTGTTGTTTGTTTTCATCATCTGTGTGATTGTTGTGATTCTTTTGTTCTTAGTAAAAAAAAAAAAAAAAAAAGGAGAAATTCATGTAAAATATATGAGTATTAATGAAGAAAACCCTGGAAGTGATATGAAGTTGTTTATGAAGGCTATACAAGATCAATTCGAGCATTTGAATAGGAGGTTAGATGATCTTGAATCTCCATCCAAGCCTAAATTTCTAGAAGGCATATGGATAAAGAGGAGGAGGAAGAAGAGTTTGATTATGGTGTGAGTGGTGCTTGGAAAGCCAAAAAGGTTGTTCATAAATACGATAGTAATCCTTCCTTTTAGGGAAAGAATGATCCAGAGTTGTACCTAAAATGGGGAAGAAAGGTAGAGCATGTGTTTGATTGCCATAATTATTATGAGGAAAAAAAGGTTAAACTGTCAATGGTTGAATTTACGGATTATTCTAGTATCTAGTAGCATCAATTGGTGCCTAACAAGCATAGATATGGTGAAAGACCTATTAGGTCATGGGAGGAGATGAAAGTTATGATGAGAAAGAGGTTTATTCCTACCCATTACAACAAAGATTTATGTAGGAAGTTGCAAGGGTTGACTCAAGGCTCCATGAGTGTAGAAGTTACTATAAGGAGATGGAGCTAGCAATGATAAGGGCTAATATAGATGAAGACCGTGAGGCAAAAATGGCTAGATTCATTAATGGTTTAAACAAGGAGATAGCTGATGTGGTGGAATTACATCATTATTTAAAGATAGAGGAATTACTGCATAAAGCTATCCAGGTGGAAAAGCAATTGAAGTCTAGGGGCAATTCAAGGTATGGATCAGCTTCTAGCTCTTTATGGAAATCAAATTGGAAGAATCACAAATCAACTTCAAAAACAAAAGAAGATGCAAAGGCTTTGAATTCTATTACTGATTTTAAAGGTAACACTGAAAAACCCTATTCTAGATCACGTGATATCTAGTGTTTCAACTGTCAAGGATTTAGGCATATTGTTTCATAGTGTCCAAATACATAACCTATGATTGTTTTGAAAAATGATGACATAAAGAGTGTGAGTTCAAGTGATGATGAGATGCCACCATTGAAGGATTGTGGCAATGTTGACATTGAAGGACCTATTAAAGGTGAGTTGTTGGTCATGGAGCGTATGGGTCTTTTTGGATTGGTTTGTTCTTCATGAGTTTAGACATGTTATTTGTTATGATGTGTTTTTAGTTTTAAGAGAATCAAATGTAACATTCATATTGATTCATAACTTTATGCAAAAGAATTAAATTTCCGAAATAAAAATATAGCCTTTACTTAGTTTTTCTTTTAGTGATATGCTTTCATGACTTGTTCCTTGTCTTTTCATGACTTGTTCCTTCTTTTTTATTCATGTTATGATCTATTAATGGATAGATATTGCTAAAATTGGTGTTGTATGTGTAATGTAGAGAATATGGATGGTGATGAAAATCCAATTGACATAGAAGACAATGGCAATGATGTTGAGGAAATTCCATCTTTGGCTGAAACTGAGAAGGAGGTGGCATCTACAGACCCAACAAATACATCATGCTCTCAAGTAGCAAGTACTGTAGAAGAAACTAACAATCCAAATAAGCAAGTGCACTTGTGTTGTGTGGAATGAGATGCTAAAAAAACTATGAATGGGTGGGTTTTTGCTGAATGTAAACATTGTAAAAAACAATTGAAAGCAACTAGTACAAATGGCACCAAACATTTGCATAATCATTTAGGAAGGTGTGTGCAGAGGAAAAAGCATGGAGACATTAAGCAATGTCTTTTATCAATTGAGAGGAAGAATAGTGATAGTGAAAGTGGTTTTAGAGTAGCAAATAGGTCATTTAACTAAGAAGCTGCTAGGCAAAAACTTGCAATGGTAGTTATTGCTCATGAATATCCTATTTCAATAATAGAGCATAAGCATTTTAGGGAGTTTCTAAACACCATTCAACCCCTATTCCATAATGTAAGTTGCACCACAATAAGGAAAGAGATTATAGATATCTTTGGCATAGAGAAGGAAAATTTGAGAGTTCTACTAAAAGGACTTAATTCTCGGGTGGCAATAACAACAGACATATGGACATTGAACCAAAAAGAGGGATATATGATGATTACAACACATTCCATCAATAGCAATTGAAAGCTCTAAAGTCGACTATTGGAGTAAGTTTTCTTATTACCATATTTTCTAGTTTTATTTCACTGTGACTAAATTTCTTTTTTACTATATCTACATTTATTTTTTCAGGTTTTTGTATGTTCCAGCTCCACATACAAGCGAAGTACTTGCTGATTACTTGTTTAACTCTTTGATAAATGGGCTTGCATAGAAGAATATCTACATCAATGTAGATAAGCTCAATAACGATGCGACGATTAGACTTTAATGTTGAAGTTGCGAAAGGATGCTAATTCTTCGTGGAAAGGTACTCCATATGCAATTGTTGTTCTCATAATAAATTTGATTGTGAGAGAGGGGGTGTCAATATTATAGAAAAAGCAATAGAGAGGATCCGTGATAGTGTCACATTTTGGTCAACAACACCATCACATGTAGAGAAATTTGTAGAGGCATGTAAGCAAATAGATGTGTCATATGGTAGAATGCTTTGCTTAGATTGCAAAACACGATGGAATTCTAACACGATGGAATTCTACATGTGATATGCTTGTTACTGCCATTGCATATAAGGAAGTTTTTTATAGAGCCCAACTTATGGATAAACAATATAAGTGTCTTCCTACAGATGATGGTTGGAATTAGCAAAAGAAATTCGTAAGAGGTTGGAAGTTTTTTATGAAGTGACTAATTTTTCTGGTTTGCAATATCCAACTGTGAATTATTTCTTTGAAAAGGTGATTGAAATTAGAGAGGCATTAATTGATTGGAAGGGCTTTATTGATTTGACTATAAGTACAATGGCTTATGAGATATTTGAGAAGTTTGAGAAATACTAAGGTGATGTGCATATTATCATGGTTGTTTGTACTGTTCTAGATCCATGCTTTAAGTTGAATGCTATTGATTTTGTATTTCCAACTGTTTATGGTGAGAAGTCTATAGTAGAGATAGAAAATGTTAAGAAGACTTGTTACGAGTTAATTTAGGAATATCAGGCAAAAGCTAAGTCTCGCAATAATAAGGGTACGAGTGGTTCTCCTATAGTGCCTTCAACAAGTGGTGATGAGCTTGATGGCTAAGTCAATGTGAAATCGAAATTGGTGCAATACTTGACTACCATCTCTAATGATGGCCAAGTAAATGTAAAATCGGAGTTGGACCACTACTTAGATAAGCCTATGTTGCCTTGGTGTCGAAGTAATCATTTTGGTATCTTTGCATGATGGAAATTGAATGGAATCAAGTACCCCATGTTGCAAGCACTAGTTAGGGATATGTTAGCAATTCATGTGTCTACAGTTGCTTCTGAAATCCACCTTCAGTATAAGTGGACATGTAATTAGCTCACATAGAAGCCGACACCATCCAAACACAATAGAGGCATTGATGTGTACCGAAAGTTGGAAAAATAGGTAAGAAGTTTAACTATTTAATGTTTATTCATGAAAGAGATTTTTATTTCCTATATCTTCCATCATGTTTTATATGATCTTTCTTATATTTTTGTAGGTTTTGACATAACTCATATAAAGGATGAGATGAAAAAGTTGCGTATTGAGGATTAAGAACAAGTAAGCAAATATAGGTTCGATAAAGTTATTGATTTTTTCTCCCTTCTACTACTTGATTACTATGTAATACATTTTTACTTTTTTTATTACTTGACTAGATGGCTTTGGCTTGATGTTGTTGGCTAATTGGTGACATCCTTGAAGATTGATGATGGAGTTTTATCTATTGAGAAGGAAGCCAACATTGGAATCTTGTGTTTCTTTGTTTTTATATGGGAAAATTTTCTAACTACTCCAGACTTTTATTTATTTTCTATTTTTACTTTCTGCCTATAGAAGCATTATATGTGGATAGTTGTGTGCTTTTATTTGTTAAAGGATGGAGACTTTAAATCTGTTTAGAAGTGTTTTACGTAAGACTTTCATGCTTGCAAGACTTCTAGTAATTAATAGTGAGGTATTTACATGTTAAGTGAACATGTTGGATGAACAGGTTCTACAAGAGACAGGACACAAGAATATCTATTAGCATGTTGTGCTCTCATTTATATTTCATGTGTTAGCGGAAATTACGTGTTTGAATCCATAATGCACAAAGAAGCTTCTTAAGGCAGTGACAGGTTGAACTGGTAAGGTAAATTAAAACCCTCTTCTTTATGTATTTGTGCCTTTAAAAAGGCTATTGAGATAGCTTGATAGCATGATATATGATGATCCTAAGATTTCATTTTTATAGGAACCATGGTGGTAATTTTTAAGGAAATTAGAAGCTGTAAAAGATTTCAATAGCTTGATAGCATGTTAGGCCTCCTTTTTTTAAAAAAAAAATTGATGAGAAATAGGCCTATTTTGATGGCAAGAACAGGTTGGCATTTTTGTATGAGCATATAATCGAAAAACTTAGTGGATAATAGTTCTATGTAAGTGTATGCATAGCCAGACATGAAATGTATACCCCATCGTAACTAAATATGGGCAAAATGAGGGCATCACAGCCTTGAATATATGTCATATTATTGAAATAATTATTTATCAGGTCGGGGAGGGTTTATAATTAAGTTCTTTAAAACCTTGTAGGGGTGGGTTTTGGGAATGGTGTAAAAAACCCTATCTGGTTTTTTCTCGGATTTTGGGATACCTACTAAGAAAAGGGTCGAATTCGGGTTGTAAATAACCTATCCTAAACCTACTCTGATTGCATCCCTAAAAGGTGCCCTGATGATCTATATGTGAGGTTGTCTCGAGTGGATTTGTGCATAGAAATGATTCAGATAGTCTATGAGTAGTAAGGGTACGATACTTTGGGTATATGAGAAATTCCCAACCCAATATATATATATATATAATATATATTACTATTTTCTATATGGATGTTCTTATGGGTCATGAGTTACTCTAGGTTAGGATTAAATACATATGGTTTTAGACTATGTTATTTGTCTAGCTAAATAAAGATAATAATCTGTGTTTACTGCATTAATTATTAGGTTGTATGTGAAATTGTAGAATGCTTGTTCTACGTATGCATTTGTGGTATGGCGTACTGGGCCTTTGTGCTCACTTTTTTATTTTTTAGGAAGGTGATGAACTCGTGGTATTGATCTTATCTAGATATGATGTTATGTGACCTATGGGAAGGACGATAGTGGACTGATTATCCTGCTGACCTTTAGAGTAATTAGAATCTGAAGATAGCTTTTTATGTAAAGACTAAGTTAACACCAAGGAAAAGTGAATTATGCACTTATGTCATTTCTTTCCAAAACCTAGGCCTCATTCATGCACAACAACAAATATACAACAACAATAATTAATAGAGAGACAGGGAAAGGAAAGTTTGCACCTCGATTTTAACATGGAGTTCAATCCAGCCTTAGTCTCCATAGTCTACAACAATTACCTACTCTCAATGGAGGACTTCACCACTTTATTTACAACATCAATTGCCTCAATAGAGGATTTCAACACATCAACAATACAAATGCTTGAGTTTGGTCAGATGATTCTTCATCGCTCTAAGTGGCCATATATACTTCTTCTTCTCTCCTTTGCTCCTTTTCCTTGCAATGGGCAATATTGTCAATGTCTGGCTGATTGCATTTAAAGCATGTGATAGTCTCATTTTTTTTAGGAGTCGTAATCATCCTTTTTCGTCTTCTGTGTTACCTTCAAAACATGGTGAACTTCTTTGTAAGCTTGTCTGACTCCTCATCATCCTTCTCACTCTCTTCCTCCTCTTTACTTGAGCTTGCATAAGAGGCTTTTAGTGCAACTTCCTTCTTGGTTGACTCTTTCCTTTGCTTTTTGACCATTCCATGAGTCTTGAGGGTTCCAAGAAGTTCTTTGTTGTTCATTATGCTCAAATCATGCACCCTTCAATGGCGTCCTCTTCGCCTCCTTTTCTTGGTAAATACCTAAGATTTTAGAGTTTAATTTCCAAGTTAGTATATGTCTTGCCAAGAATAGGACAATTGATTCATAATATTTATGAATCTATCATGTATTTCATCAATAGATTTATTAGCTTCATTTTAGAATTTTCAAGTTCTCTACATAAGAGGTTAATTTTTTTATCTTTCATTCTAGTAGAACCTTCATAAGACTTTCTAAATTGTCCCAAATTTCTTTAGCCGAATTACAAGTACATGTTCTACTAAAATTACTTTCATTTAAACCATAAGATAATATATTCATGGAAACTTCATTTAATTGAACTTTCTCTTTTTTTGCCTTAGTATAATTTGATTCATTTTTACCTTCAATAACTATGGGGCCATTCTCTATAACACTCCATAAGAAAATATGTTGAGCTTTTAAGAAAATCTTGATTCTACATTTCCAATATGCATAATTTGTTCTTGTTAAAGATGGGTAGTCTATTTATTGCTTACCCTTCTATGAAACCTAAGATGTTACTAGCCATGATCTTAAACTCTATATGCGATTAAGCACTTATCCTAGAGTCATAGCTCTGCTACCAATTGTAAAGACTAAGTAACACCAAGGAAAAGTGAATTATGCACTTATATCAATTTCTTTTCAAAACCTAAAGCCCAATTCATGCACAACAACAAATATAAACAACAATAATTAATAGAAAGATAGGCAAAGGAAAGTCTGTACCGTGATTTTAACATAGAGCTCGGTTTACCCCCAATCTTCACGGTCCATAACAATTACCTCCCTCAATGGACGACTTCAACACTTTATTCACAACATTAACTGGCCTCAATAGAGACTTCGACACATCAATAATACAAATGCTTAAGTCGAGTCTTTAGAAACTTGAACACACTAGACTTAACTCAAGATTTCACTAACTTACTCACAAATCACTTAGTATAGTGCTTGAGAAAGGATGGCAATTATAAAGCAACTAACACTATACTTAGTTGTCACTTATAAAATATCTCAAATTACAATTAATGCTTGTAGAGAGTGTTTATAAGGAGATGTTTGCAATATATAACTCTAGACCTATTCTTCAAGTCTCCAAATACTTGTATTTATAACATCTTAAAGCCTTCTGGCCATTGCCAACAAAACACACCTCCAACAGTTGAGTAAAAAAGACTCTAGCAGCTATTTTTTGACAACATGGCATCCGGACACTACCTGTAAAACAGAGCAACAAACCATCTACCATCCGATCACTACACCCTACCATCCAAATGGTATATTCTAGCGTCTGATGCCAACTTCAACACTGTTTTGTATTTTGATTACAAATTTTTCATCTAGACTCCAATTGAGGTGATTCAAGATACTATAGAAAGTTTAAAGTGAGATCTACAATTTTATGTTTGAAGATTTATGAAATTCTAAACAAAACAAGGTTTGAAAAGAGTTCAAGCTAGGATGTTACAATAAGCATAAATTAAAACAAAGCAAAACAAGTTCAAACATATCCAAAACAAATTGAGCACTTGTTCTACTAATTAAGTGTAACTTAAATATGATCGAGTGATTAATTATACATTTTATTTGCTCATCAAAACACACATTGAACACTACATGTTCAACAATCTCCCCATTTTTTATGAGGACAATCATGCACAATTAATTCCCCCTCAATTAAGCATCCATGTTATAAAAGAACTTTAGCAAATAAGTTTAAAAATTTTGATGCTTAACTAAAGGAAATTCCAAGTTACACTAAATTTCCAAAGGTATCACATATATACATACTTAAACATGTTAATTGTGTACGCATTTCTCCCCCTATGGACTCATCAAAAAGGAAAAATCAAACATGTCAATCAAAGCGAGATTCATAAGCAACATGCAAGTTTTAAAATATATTGTAGACATATTTGAGTGGTTCAGAATCATCTAACATTACAAACCACAAAATTGTTTAAGTTTTTTTGTCAAAAATTTCATCATATGTTTCTCAAGAGTGCACAAATTTGTCCAGAAAGCTTTTCAAACATTTTTAATCATTTAAACTAGTCTAGAAAGCAACATTAAACATGTCTAAACATTGTTTATGCATCAAAAGCAAGTAAACCATTTTCATACAATCGATGCCTAATTTTAGCGCAAATGTAGTTTAAATTATGCATAAAATCAACATCTCATTAAAGGTTCATGTTTAAGCACATACAAAACTTCATGCAAGTTTAAAATGTTTTATTAAGCATATTGGAACTAAACAAACTCACATGAGTTCACACATTGCTAATTTGTCCACATTTTTGTCATCTAACGCATGATTTTTCTCCAAATGTGTGTACAAATTTGTCCAAAGGCATCTTCATTCAAATTTGAACTTACATATAACTTTGTTTAGGTTTATTAAGCATGACAAAACATGATTTGGGAATCAAAAATATGGAAGTCCATTTTTGTGTGTTCCAAACTTAATTTTAGTTCATTTTTAGCCCAATGCATGCATAAAAACATCTCAACATAAAAAATTTGCATATTCAAGTACACCAACACATTATATACATAAACGTCAAGGGAATAAACCATTAAACTCAAGGAAATAGAGATCATATCTTATTTTTGCCCTTGAAGCCCTTTGAGTACCTATGAAAACATAATTACTCCTTTGGTACCCATTTGTAAACAGTTTTAATATTTTTGAAATCTTTTTGAGATACTTTATTATGATAATTTATATTTGAATCATGTTGGCTTTAGTTTATGCCAACTATGTTATCAAGAAGTTCTGTTAGTATGATATATTTTAAATAGGTAGCCTTTTAGATGAGATTTTGATGTTATATTGATAATTATGGATTAGTGGATTAATAGCCTTAGCATGTCTTTCTCAAGTGAGGGCACGTGGCAAGCTGTAACACCTTCAATTTAGGACGTTACAACTTAATTGATATCAGAGCTTAGGTTGTGAATCTTATTATATTTAAGTTATGAACTCTCTAGGATGGTGAGCCATGATGAGAGGGGTAGCAAATAGTTAGGGTTACTAATCTAAATTAGTATTACTTTTATCGTGTTTTGATCTTTAAAGTTGGATTTACCCTTTTATCTCATGTTGTGTGTTTGTCTATGTTAGAATGCCACCTAGAAGAAGAGCACCTGATGTTGGTTCCTCCAGAGCTGGTGAGGAAGAAGTTAATCGAGGACAACCACCTTTGAACTAGCTACCTTTGAACTAGCCACCCCTAAATCAGTTACGTCAAGATCTACTACCACCACTGCCCCCACCTGTAGGACAATAAGTATCAATTGATGTTGCTCAACTGATGCAAGAAGTGAATACTCTATTGGGGGTAGTTGCTTAACAGCATCAGACAATGCATCAAGGTGTGGACATGATACAGGCTAATGCTGAGGCCTGGAGGTAGGAGACACAAGGACAAAATGGAAATGAGGGTAATGATGTCAGACATGTAGATGTGTTAGGTCTAAATAAGTTTATGGATTTAATATACAAGTTTGAGCCAAAGTTAAGAAGGCCAATGCTGAGTTGTGGATAGAGGGAGTGGAGAAGACTTTTGTTGCCTTGGATATACCATAAAATAAGAAACTGGAATATGCTTCCTATTTGCTCACAGGAAGAGCAAATAATTGGTAGATAGAGCACCATAAGACATATGGCTAGAGTGATCACCTGGGATAGATTCCGACAGATTTTTTATGGGGAGTTTTTTCCTTGAAAGTGTTAACAACAGATGCTATAAGAGTACTACATTCTACAGTAGGGTAAGATGTCTATTGAAGAGTATGACGTTGAACTGAATAGGCTTATGCAATTTCTGCTAGATCCTTTGAAGAAAAGTGAAGAGGCTAAAGCAAGCAGATTTATCACTAAGTTAGAGCCTAAAATTCAACATCAAGTGAATTTGATGGATTTGACCAACTACCCAGCTATGGTCAACAAAGCAAAGATAGGGGGAAAAGGCCTATCACTCATCAGGTCAGAACGACAGTTCAGATGATAGAGAAGAAGTGTATCAGATGCCTTGGACCTCATGATATTAAAGATTATAAATGGTCTAAGAATGTTTATTTTCATGTGCCAAGGTTAGGCATAGCCACAGAGTTTATATAGAGAAATTATTCCACAGGTGTATTGTTTCAAATGTGGGCAAAGAGGGCATAAGGCCATAGACTGCAAAGAGCCTAGAAGGCAAATAGTTCCAGGAGTTCAAATAAGTCAATCTCAGGATAGCCAAGGACAGAGAGCACCAGCTAAAGTTTATGCTATTCAGCATAGAGATACATTAAGTGTTGACACTATTGTAGGTATGCTCTCTATACTCCTGCATAGTGCTTATGTTCTTTTTTATACTAGTGCAAGCTTTTCATGCATATCTGATTCCTTTGTATATGTATGTGGTGTTTGTGTTGAATGTATGTCTGAATGCTTGTTTGTAAACACATCACTGGGGAATGGAGCTATGTTGAACTAGATTTGTAGAGATGTAGATATAGAGATAGAGGCATCTATCTACAAATCTAGTAGTCTCAAAGATGATAGACTTCGATATCATCTTAGGAGTAGAATGGTTGATAAAGTATCATGCTACGATTGACCATTGCAACCTGGTAATGGAATTTAGCCTACCAAATAGGGATCAGTTTGTACATAAGCTTGATGTACAAAGACCGCTAGTGTTGCCTACATATAAGTTATGGGGAAGGTTAACAGTAGCTATGGCAACTATGATGGAAGAAGATAAACAAAAGATAGACCTTGCATAAATACTGGTTGTATGTGAATATCCTGAGGTTTTTTCAGAAGATTTACCGAGGTTACCACTAGAGAGGGAAGTGGAGTTCTGTATTGACTTAGTATCGGATACTACACCTATATCTAAGACACCATACCGTATGGCACCAACAGAGCTTACGGAGCTCAAAGTCTAGCTAGATGATCTACTCAAGAAAAAGTTTATTAGACCCAGTGTGTTGCCCTAGAGAGCTCCGATTTTATTTGTAAAGAAGAAAGATGGTAACATGAGACTATGCATAGACTACATTGAGTTGCACCAAGCAACTATCAAGAACAAGTACCGTTTGCCAAGGATAGATGATCTGTTTGACCAGCTGGCAAGAGCAAAGATATTCTCAAATATTGATCTCAAATCAGGGCATCACCAGCTGCGAGTTAAAACAGAGGATATACAGAAGATAGCTTTCAGGACGAGATATGGGCATTATGAATTTTTAGTCATGTCGTTTGATCTTACCAATGCACCAGTCGTCTTTATGGACCTTACGAATAGAGTCTTCAGAGATTACTTAGATCTATTTGTGGTGGTCCTTGTAGATGATGTGTTGGTGTATTCTAAAACGAAGGAACATGAAGAACATCTGAAGTTACTTATAACCTGATTACAAGACGAGAAGTTATATGCCAAGTTCACTAAGTGTGAGTTTTGGTTAGAATAAGTATCTTTCTTGGGACATGTTAGTGATGAAAATGCAATTTCAGTGGATCCTAAGAAAGTAAAAGTACTCGTAGAATGGCCAACTCCTAAGAGTGTGCTAGAAATTAGAAGTTTTCTAGGAATGGCAGGATACTACAGAAAATTTGTAAAGGATTTCTACAAGATTGCAATTCCATTAACCAAACTGACACAAAAAAGGGTAAATTACATTTTGGATAAAGAATGTGAGAACAACTTCCAGCAATTGAAGGAAAAGTCGGTATCCGCACCAATTCTAGCCTTACTAGTAAATGGTGAGGATTATGATATCTATAGTGATGCCACTATATAAGGATTAGGTTATGTGTTGATATAGAGAAGCTGGGTGGTAGCATATGCATCTAGACAGTTAAAGCCCTATGAGAAGAATTACCCTATACATGATCTGGAACTGGCAGTAATGGTTTATGCCTTGAAGTTGTGGAGGCATTATCTATATGGAGAAAGATGCAAGGTATATATGGATCACAAAATTCTGAAGTACATCTTTACCCAGAGAAAGTTAAATATGAGACAAAGGAGATGGTTGGAGCTGATAAAAGACTGATGTAAATATTCAGTATCATCCTAGAAAGGCGAATGTAGTAGTAGATGCCTTGAGTAGAAAATGAGTAGAGAATCTTGCAGATTTGATTATATGAACGACATCTAATGGATGATATGAGAAATCTTGAATTAGAGATAGTGACCAGACAAGTAGGTGCAAGATTGACGAATTTGTAGATTTAACCTACAATTATAGAAAGGGATCAAAGTAGCACAGGTGGGTAACCTAAGCATACAGGAGATAAAGAAGAGAATGGAAGCAGGTAAAGCAACTGAATTTCATTTTGATGAAGAAGGTGTTACGAGATATAAAGGGAGGTTATATGTGCCAGAACAAGAAGAACTTAAGAAAGAGTTACTTAAAGAGGCACATTATTCTAGTTATTATATCCATTCAGGAGATAACAAGATGTATCGAGATTTGAAGAAGTTGTATGACTGGAATAACATGAAGAAGGAAATTACAAAGTATATATCCAAGTACTACACTTGCCAGTTGATTAATACTAAGCATAGAAGACCAGCAGGTCACTTGAAGCCTTTACCAATACCTTAGTGGAAATAGGAGCATATAACCATGGATTTTGTTACCACTCTACCTAAAATAAGAGAAAAGTTGGATTCATATGGGTTATTATGGATAGGCTTACATAAGTCACTCACTTTCTACCGATTAAATCTGGATGCAAATTGGAGTGTTTAGGAAAGTTATACATAAAAGAAATAGTGAGGTTACATGAAAAACTAGTAATCATCGTATCAAACAAGGATACCAGATTGTTGGAAGGTTTTAGAAAATCTTGCAAAAAGCTTTGGGCACTAAAGTGGCTTTCAATACTACCTATCATCCTCAGACAGATAGACAATCTAAGCGGACCATCCAGATTCTAGAAGACATGTTGAGAGCATGTGTTTTAGATTTTAAAGGTAGATGGGATGAGCATTTACCTTTAGTGGAGTTCCCTTATAATAACAGCTATCAAGCGTCTATTGGGATGCCACCATATGAAGCTTTGTATGGTAGAAATTGTCGGTCGTCAATTCATTACGATAAACTAGGTGATGGATAAATTCTAGGACCATAACTAAAATAAGATGCTATTGAAAAAGTCAAGGTGATCAGACAAAAGTTGCAAGCAACCTAAAGTTGTTAGAAGAGCTATGCAGATAAGCAAAGGAGACCTTTGGAATTTCAAATAGGAGAACACGTCCAGATTAAAATATCACTAACCGAGGGTGTTATCAGGTTTGGATTGAGGGGCAAGTTAAATCCTAAGTATGTGGGACCTTATGAAATCTTAGAAAAGATAGGTGATGTGGCTTATAGATTAGCTTTATCGCCTAGTTTGGAAGGAATGCACAACGTGTTCTTTGTGTCAATGTTAAGAAAGTATATAAGAGATCTTGAGCAGATAGTAGCATTGGAACTGTTGGAAGTACAACTGAATCTTTTTATCATTGAAAAACCAGTGAAGATTGTTAATACCAAAGAACCAATTTTAAGAAAGCAGGTGATCAAATACGTAAAGGTGCAATAGACCAATCAATCTGAACGGGAAGTTACATGGGAGCTAGAGGAGGAGATAAGAACAAAGCATCCCAAGCTTTTCAATAATTCTAGTAACTTTCGAGGACGAAAGTTTTTTTTTTTTTTTACAAAGGGAAAGATGTAATATAAAGATAAATGTTTTATAATGAAGGGTGATAAATATCCTAAGACCCTTATTATTGGTGCATTATTGAGCATATTTAATATGCTATTTAATTGATTTATTGAAGAAAAGGATTTTTATTGAACTAATTTTGTATTTCAGGGACAATCATGGAACAATTTGGCTTTTCAAAGGATTATTGATGAAAGAAGCCAAGATTTTGGAGATCTTTGGAGCCTTTGTTGAAGTTGCTGGACATACACTAATATTTCTACACTACTAGTGTACTTTTAGAGGAGAAAAATCAAAGAAAAAGTTGAAGTTCCAGGGTACACGACCCCACATACACCAGTTGTGTACAATAGGTCGTGTACATGTGCCAAAAAAGGAAAAGTGCACGAAGTTAATGAGTACACTACCCCGATGTACACGGGTCGTGTAGGGTCGTGTACACACTAATATATATATTTGCGCCATGAGTTGAAAAAAAAAAGATTTCATTCACTTGTCTTACCATCAGAAACTCTATAACGTATTTTAGATAGAGTTTTGAAGAGGAATTCGTGCTACAACTTGAAGATCCACAACAATCACTTCTACAAAAGGGTTTTATCATTACGATCTTTCCTATTTCTTCCATTGTATTAATTTTTGTTGTTAATCTCTTCATGGAAGAGTAGTTGTGTATACCCTAGGTTTTGGGAAACCCTAGCCTTCATGTATTGACTTGATTATTAATTGAATGAAGTTTGATTTTGAGTTTGCTTCATGATTTATATTGTTGTTTTGATGATTTTAGGCCAAGGTTATTACAAACTTGATTCTTGTTAATTCGAAAGAAGATTTCAATTAATGGGTTTGATCTATCATGGGCAAAGAAGTTGAGTAATCCACCTAGAAATAGGGTTTTTCCAACTTTCTATCATTTATGTTTCATAATCTTCATGCTATTCTAATTTGATAATTGTGAAGCCTACTTTTGCAATTAGGGTTAGGGATTAATTGACTTGAAGAGAGTAATTAACCTAATTGAGAAACCCGATAGTTCAAGATCAAGTTTCGTTCAGTTAAATCTATCTGTAAACATGAAGGAGGCTAGGGTTAACCAAAACTAAGGGTATTGTTTGTGAATCGATTATCATGAAGAAATTGTGTTTATCTTTTATTTAAGGTTTTTGGGCTTGCTTTTAATTAGAATTAATAGAAAGTTAGTATCAATCTCTCAATTGATTAGGCTAGATAATAGTTAACGGGTTATTACTAGTAGCTGCACATAAATTCCTAGGATGATATCCGAGCTAATTTCTATATTACACGATAGGTGCACTACCTTATGTGGATCTAGAATTAACAAGATTATAAATTTAAAACTTAAAGATCCAGCGCATTAGAGTTTTTGGCACCGTTGCCGGGGAGTCTTGCAATATTAGGAAAGCCTTAGTAGCTATTACTTTGGTCATTTTTTTCCCTATTTTCCTTTGTTTTTATTTCTTTTCTTTTATCTTTGTTTCTTTCTCTCAAGGAATTACATTTGAAATTCTAATCTTTTGTGTCTCTTTTGCAGTGTATGACTAGGAGTTCTTCTTCATCTACAACTCCTTTGGATCCTGAGATTGAGAGAACACTCACAAAGATTAGAAAGAATAAAGTGCCAACACTCTTGGGCAAGCAGATATTAAAAGAGAAACTCTGGATTTGAGATGTGAAGAAGAGTTGGGTTTGGAAGACCTAGAAGAAAGATACAATCAAGAGTTAAATATGGCAAATCCAAATTTGCCAACGACAAACATGGATTATGCAAGACCTTCTCTTCAAGGTACCGGGCCTACCATTGTGAAGCCTCCAATTGGGGCAAATAATTTTGAGATAAAGGGGACAATGCTTCAGCTTCTACAGCAACACTGTTAGTTTGATGGTTTACAAGATGAAGATCCCCACTCTCACATCCAAACATTTCTGGAGATATGCGAGACTTGTAAGATGAATGGTGTAGATGATGATGCTATTCATACTAGATTGTTCCCTTTCTCCTTGAGAGGGAAAGCAAGGATTTGGCTGACATCATTGGGACCAAGAGCACTTACTACATGGGATGAAACAGTGAAGCGGTTCCTAGATAACTATTTCCCACCTTGCAAGACCGCTAAGCTCAGGAATGACATTTCATCTTTTTGTCAGAATGAGTCTAAAACTCTCTTTGATGCTTGGCAACGATGGAAAGAGCTTCTTAGAAGATGTCCCTACCACCAACTTCCATCATAGTTGCAAGTTCAGACATTCTATAATGGATTGAATCAAATGACTCACCAGCTTGTTGATGCATCTACTGGTGGTACTTTAAATTCAAAGACTCCTGAAGAATCTCTCAAGTTGTTTGAAGATATGGCTAGAAACAACTACCGATGGGAAAACAACCGTGGAAAGCAAAGAGTTGCTGGGGTGTATAAAGTAGATTTTCTCACTTCTTTAGTTGCTAAAATGGATGCCCTTAGTACCCAAGTCATGAGCATCAAGAATCAACAACCACCACACCCACAATTTGGTCAGGAAGGGACATCTAACAGTGGTTATCATCCAGAGCATCTTGAACAGGTGGATTATTTGGGGAATCAGAACAGGCAGCAGAATAATCCATTTAGCAGCACTTACAACCTAGGATGGAGAAATCATCTAAATTTCTCCCGAAGCAATCAAAGTGCACCAAGGCCAAATTTCCCACCGGGATTTCAGAAGCTACAGATGCCTTCATATCAGCAGATGCCATCATCTTTAAGCCAGCAACCCCAGCTAGAAAAGAAATCACATTTGGAGGAGTTATTGACTTAGTTCATACAGAGTTCAGATGCAAGGCACAAGAATCAAGAAGCCCCGATTCACAACTTGGAAAAGCAAATTGTCCAGCTAGCCAAGATGCTTTCAGAAAAGCAAACAGGCTCCCTCCCAAGCAATACTGAGAATAATCCTAAGGAGCAAGCTAAAGCTATTAGCTTGAGAAGTGGCAAAGAGTTGCCAGGTAGAAGTGGGAGGGCCCTTCGGCAGTGCCTGAGAAAACATGTGAAGAAGGTCAAGTTGCAGAAAAGGAAGTCTCAACACTAGCAAAGAAACCACCTCCAGTTATGAGATAATACACACAAAAGATACCTTATCTTACCCGTTTGAACCAAAACAAGGATAAAGAGCAATTTGGCAAATTTTTAGATTTGTTCAAGCAACTCCACATCAATATTCCATTTGTGGAAGCCCTCTCACAAATGCCCAAATATGCCAAGTTCCTCAAGGAACTCCTATCCAACAAGTGAAAGCTAGAAGATGTATCAACTATGGAGATAGGAGCAAATTGTTCCTCAATTATTTTGAACAAGCTGCCTCCTAAACTGAAGGATCCTGGAAACTTCATCATGCCATGCAAAGTTAGGAATTATCTGTGGAGAAAGCCCTAGCTAACTTGGGGGCAAGCATTAACTTAATGCCATATTCATTTTTCTAGAAATTAGGCTTGGCGGATCCCAAACCAACTCAAATGAGTCTTCAATTGGCAGACCACTCTGTGAAGATCCCTAGAGGAGTCATTGAGGATATGCTAGTAAAGGTCGATAATTTTATCTATCCGGTGGACTTTGTAGTGCTTGACATTGATGAAGAGGGAGATGTTCCCGTAATTCTAGGCTGACCTTTCTTAGCAACCACTGGAGCTATGCTTGATGTAAAAGAGGGGAAGCTTACTTTCAGGGTGGGAGATGAGGAATCTGTGGTTACTGTGGCTACAGCATTGAAGAAATCCATGGGGTCCGATGATTCATGTTATTCTATTGATATTATTGAGTCTTAAGTAGCTGAACATGTTAATGAGTTGAATGAGTGGAGGCTTCTAGCCTATGAGAACATGAGGATCTATAAGGAGAAAGCCAAGAAGTTTCATGATGCACATATCCGGCACCCAAAGAAGTTTCAAGAAGAGACCAAGTTTATTGTTCAATGCCCGATTAAATTTTTCCCGAGAAAGCTGAAGTCCAGGTGGTCAGGTCCTTATTTAGTCAAGCGAGTCTTTCTGTCACGCCCCGGAGGGTACCCTAAACGTAGCAATCCACCGCATATAATATTAAAGCTAATGAATGACAACCTTAGTCATGCAGGAGCTTCGATATCACATGCAAGGCATGCTTCCAAGATAGTAGGAGACTCACAGGGGTATTACATTTAAGTAGATAATAAAAGCAAGCAAGAACTTATATAAATAAACATAAGATCTTCATAATAATATCCTTACATCATCTTAGGGGCATTCCCCCGCTTTAGAAGTCTTTCAACAAAATAATAGCTACTATAACACCAGCCTACTATAGAGATTTTCCTAGAAGCCTATGTTCAAAACTTAAATACATAAAGCTTCTCCCAAAAACTCCAATTAGCTTAAACTCGTACCTGGCATACGGGGCTCCTTGGGGCCAACCAAAGGTAATCATATTATAACAAAAAGCTATAAGGGTATAAGCAAAACTAGCTTAGTGAGATAATTCCATCTACAAGACATTTTCATATAGCAAACAAGTGTTTAATCAAGCATATGAGAATGCACCAATTATATGAACAAGCAAAATATACATGATTAACCGGAAATCAAGTGTAGCATGGATTTTACACCCTCCATGTCGAGGGTTGGGAGGTTACAGGCCCATACTATCATCAATATTTGCAGATTTACCGGCTCCTGCTCGCCCTGTAGACTTTCTGGCTCCTACTAGCCCATGTAGACTTTCTGGCTCCTACCAGCCATCACTACCATTTCCTCGTTTCCCCACACGAAGAATAGTAATGAAACAAATGTGACTCACAAGTACGATATGCATGAATTGATTTCAATATATATTTAACCAAATAATGTTTAGTTCAAGTTGAAGGAGATCAATACAAGAATCACAATTTATTTATCAAACCTTCTGTCGATATTCTTAACTTATATTCAATCTATCATAATTCCAAGTCACACAACAATTATTCATTTTATCTTTTTCTTAATTGCTAGTGCTACTACTTACAAGCACAAAACAAGGAAATGTAACTTAGTAAAGGATTAACTCACTCCATGTCGGTAGATCCTAATCGAAGTAATCTTCCAGAAAAGTGATCTCGGGTCCTTCTCCACCTAAACAAGATGAAATACCCAAAATGAGTCTTTCATGAAATCTCTATTCTTGAAGATTCTAAACTTTCTCAAAATCACGGTAAAATCGTATAAGAGAAATTCCAACTTAAAATGGCCATAACTTGCTCATTTTAACTGGGAATTTCGCATATAATATACCGTTTTCTACCTATTCAAAAAGATCTATCTATTTCTAAATTTATTTTCATCAAACTAAGTCATTTGGGTTCCGAAAAAGTGGTGGACAGATTCACCACGAATTTTTATAAACTTGTTTTCCTTCTTTTATCCAAAGCTCATTTTGAAGGGATAGGTAATATAATAGCTTGTAAAACCTTTGGAATGTATATACATATATTTATTGACTCACAACAAATGTATGAAGTTAATGAAGTTGTCTCAAATTATGAAAAAGTAAAGTCTTTAAAGATTTTGAAACTTGAGAACTTTTGAAATATTCATTTTGCTTTGAAAATATCTTAAGTTATTTATAATGAGTATTTATTTTCTCCTAAATTTAATTTCTTGTAATTGCTTTAAATTCCTAAGGATGATTTTATTTTCTAAGCTTAGATTCCAACAACTTTTAAAAGTAATAACAATTTTATAAAATAATTTCTTTGTTTCTTGAGATTATTCCAAAAAGAATTCGTAGCATTTGATGAAAAGTGAAATTGGGTAAAACCTTTTGTTTATTTAAGAAAAAGTTCTTTCTATGTCATGTAAGTTTATAAAATCTCTTATGAACTCCTCTAAGTTTGTTAATATGACTCCTTAGTCTTTAGAAAAAAGAAAATTTAACTTCCTACTTTTATTTCTAGAAAAGAATCTATTTTAAGAAAACATTTCCTCATTTATTTTGTTGAGACAAAAATCATTATGTTCATGCATGAATATGAATCATAAAGTTATGGAAACATAAAGAAACATAATAACTTGAAAGAATAAGTGAATAAGAAATAAATCAAGTATTGGAACCTTAGCTTCATCAAGGTATCATGGGACTAAGAAAAGACTAGTCCCAAAAGAAAAAAAAATGTTTTGACTTGATGAGGACAAGTCTAAGACTAGAAATACTAGTCTTAAAAACAATATGAAACTAAATAAATTGCAAGGAAGTAAATAAATTGCAAAATAATGAGCTTATATGCTCTAAATAATACATATAGTTATATAGATATATTAGATAGTTATAAACATAAAAGCAACATAAGGAAATTAGATTATGAACAAAAACAAAGTATGAACTATTGTTGCTTTCCTTAACCTTCATGGTTTAGAAAACATACACTAAGCTCATACTAAGTAAATGAACATATGAAGTTTTGAAGAAAATTTACCTAAAAGAACTAAACTTGAGAGAGCTTCTTGAGAGGAAATTCTTAGAGAATTTTTGGTAGAGTAACTTTAGTAGAAGAGAGGTGTGAAGGAAGTGGAAGTATGAGGAGGTATTTATAGGAAAATGTGGGAGATAATTTGTGTTAATTAAATAAATTGAAAATAAAACAAATGGGAAGAAGAAGAGGAGTGGTCGGCGCTACTTTAGGAGTAATGGGGAAGAGAATTTTTTTTTTTTTTGTATTTTGTTATTAAAAGTAAGATATGAAAGATGTGAAGTTGTATTGGAAAAAAATATGTAAGAAATAGAGATATGGATTGTAAGAGTAGGTTGTAAGAAAATGCAGAGATAGATAAATAGTGTATAATAGTAGTAAATAGTATAATATAAAGTAGACATAACAATTTAAGTACCGGTAGTAAGAAAATACGTGTATAAATGCGATATCTGATATTTTTAGCTACCGAAAAATTATGAAATTAATATTTTTGAAAATCTTATATTTTTACTAGTCTAATGGTATATTCAAAATATTTTTACTATTCTGAACTTCGGGACACGTTTTTCAAGAACTATGTCCGATCGGATTCAAAACGAATCGCGGTTTTACTAAATTGATCTTTTTAAGCTTTCTTGGATAATTACGAACTATTCTACTCACTAAACTCTTTCTTACTCTCTTAGGGTTTCTTAAACAGGAATGCCGAACTTAAGTGACTACGGTAAACTAGGGTTTTGTTGACTTTAGAAATCCGGTTGACTTCAGGGTTTAAGCTTTAATTTGAATTCAAAACTTTGGGGGTTTACACTTTCCACATGGGGCCGTGGAGTTAGAACATCCCGAACATGGCACTTTTAAAGTGAATGGCCAAAGAGTGAAGCTCTACATGGATAATAGTCCGGAACTTGAAGTTCAAGAGGAGTTTCAACTCCAAACATCAAATAACTAGCTGTGGTGAACCCATTTGTAAATAGGTTTTTAGTTTTCTTTTCTTTTCTTTTTCCTTTATTTTGTTTTGTTTTGTTGTTCTTGTTTGAGTTAAAAAAAAAATTCTGCAGAAAATTGAGTTTTCAAGCTAAGTGTGAGGAAGAAAAGCTCCAAGAAAGGTTTGAAAGATGAAAGCACTTTTTAAGTGTTCTAGGTAAGTCATCTTTGTCATGCACTATCATGAAAATCAATTTTCAAAGAAATTTTTAAGCTTTAAAAATTTTTCCTATTGTACACTACCTCTGCACTACTCATGTACATGTGGTGTACAAATTTTTCAACAATCTGTGGAGTCACAAGTTGTTATACATGACTTGTGTATGTGTCATTGTTGGTTCATTTTCTCTCTAATTTAGAGCGACCAAGTTTTAAATTTATAAACCTATATTTCATTTTCCTAAACACGGTCAAATCCAGGCAAGTGCACCTATCGTTATGTAGTTTAGGATAAAGTATAGGGTCGTCTCCCACAAGGAACATTCTCAAGCACTAGTACTACTCTAATTTTCCTATGATCTAGCAAAATAATTAAAGAGTCGATTAAATGAATGATTACTATTCTAAATTTAAAATTACACTAGATTATACTAAGAACACAATACAAATACAAATAGAACACAACAAGTACAATAAGATTTTCTCATTTCCTTAACATGAATTTATACATATATTCTCTAATGATTACTACCTGCAAGAATCCATTGAGTATATGAATGTTCTTCTCAGAAGCATTCATTTCTAACAATTAGTGTGTCCATTGGAATCTCTTCCTAATTAACAGCCACTAGAAAGTTGCATGAAGATTTATTATTTCTGAATTCTTCAAACAAATGCAGAAAGTCTCACCGGGATATCTCTATCACTATGAGCGACTCGCCTAGTAAATAAGATCTATTCTAAAGAACCATCTCTCGATGTATTCTAAAGAAATCTGGTCAAGAAGGTGTTGCGCCTTCACTACTTCTTGAGATAATTAATTCTATTTACTAGATCTAGTTAATTATTAGATGCAATAAACTTTAACGATCAAATTCAAGTTAAATCCATGAATAAATCCCATTCTCTACCCATACAGAATGACAAAAAATAGATAAAGAATGATATTAACATATTTAGAAAAGATGAGAAGAATGAGTAGAGAAAAATACAAAACTCCTTCATTGGATTTGGATGTAGATCTGGAGTCTTGTATACAACAAACGAACGACAAACATAATTACTAACAAACTCACCCTCTCCCTCCTATAAGGAGGGAGAGGTTTTATTACAATCTCAACACTCTCTCTTTTTTTTAGTTTTTGTACAAGTCTTTTTGAATAAAAATTCTGCCTCATAATAATTATCCTCATGTATTCTAATCTATACCTATATATAATTCTCTTGATCTGCTCCTCTTGAATGGATATGGTGTTGTTTTCATTCATCACATTGTTTGGTGAAGAGGTACAACACTTGGATGAATGTATGTGTCTTGATCCCGAACCATTGCATCCATTGGTGAAAGACACAACACTTAGATGAATGAGTGCATCTTTTACATGAACCATTGCATCAATTGGTGAAGAGACACAACACTTGGATAAATGAGTGCATCTTTTCTGCATGAACCATTGCATCCATTGGTGAAGAGACACAACACTTGGATGAATGAGTACATTGTCTTGCACGGGAAATCTTCCTCCAATTAATCAGTCTTTATGAAATTCTTCCAAAATCCCTTTAATTGTTTCCAATATGCTCTAATTTTACCTGAAATGAATATTTATCATACTTAAGTACCAATTCTACTATAAATTATCTCAATAAAGCTATAAATTGGACTTAATTAACCTTTAAGATCAAGGATAAATTACGACTATCAAATATCCCCACACTTAAGCCTTGCTTGTCCTCAAGCAAGAAGCTGATATAAACTTAGAAAACATAAAAATCATTTGGTGCTAAAATTGAAAACATTGAAAGTTAGTGACTATTAGCAAAGAATTCTCATGATTCTATCAACAAATTAAGATATCAAGGCTAATCCTAGTAGATCAATCTTTACCCTCACCAATTAAGTAAGCTTCCAAGAGAAAAGTGAACACATGATCATGTTAATAAGGGAAACTTAGTTGCTTATTATGCTTATGCACATGAACATTATTGACAATTTATATTTCCTTAATGAAAGCATGCACATCCATCTATCCCCTGAATTTCTCTCCTTTAAAGTTTACTTCTATTCTTTTTTTTTTTTTCAAGTGCAGCATTTTAAGAATCTCACAACCCATGTAGCGAACTTTCAGTCGATAATCCCAAGTTCGTCACTCAGGTTAACAGACGTTATTCCCTTAAAAAAGGCGTCCCTCGAACTTAATTGTTCGAGTTATAAGACTCACTGAACACTTTTTTTTTTCAACATTTTGATTGATAAGTGACATCCTTGGTCGATCGATCCCAAGCCGGACGACCTTAGGTGATCAGGTTTTAAAGGACCCCTTCGAACCTCAACCACTTTTCAATACCTCTCTATTTATTTATTTATTTTTATTTTATTTTTTTTTCAAAGAAATAAAACCACAAAGGAGAGAGCATCAAGTGATTGATTTCATTTGAACTTTTAACACTAAGGATTTTTTTTTTTTATGTCAATTACTTTTCTTTTTTTTTTTCATTATATAAAAGCAACTAAACTCCCTACTCATAATCATATGCCACTCTAAACTTAGATTCCTAGTTTAATTAGCAAGTAAGACATGTCCACTAAGAGTTAACCCTATTATCTCAATTTATCATTAAGAAAATTCATGAAAAACATGCAAGTCACTAATTTCAACATTAATAAAACTCATTTACCAGCACCATATATATATATATACATATTTTCAATCAGCAACTTAAATTAGGGAATATTTGAATCAACAATTTAATCCAATTCATATCTACATATTTGATAGTCTATCATATTTATATATTCATTCAACAGACTTTAACATGCATATAATCATGATTCCTATCCCCACACCTATTGGAGACATTGTCCCCAATGTCTCAATTAATAATAAAATCAACAGGAAAGGAAATCATAACAAAAATTAAAGAACTTGACTTCCCTGGTAAATGAAGTTTGGATCTTGATCATAACTCTGTATTCCATTTAATTGATCATCATCAGGAACAATCACATGGGTGCACATACAGCAGTGATCATTTCTGGAAATGAACTAGTACGCCTCAGGGTCATGTGTGGAGACTTTTCCTACACTTCAACTTCTTGAATTCCCTACTTCATGAAATTGGCTTGACCCCCAACATTAATTCATAAAACAAGAATCCATTGCTCTTGATTAGTGTACCTGGAATCACCAAAACTTAACAAGATAGATCAATTCACATTAATGAATACAATAATTCAAACCAAAGGATACAAACAAACACATATTAAGATCTACATATCACACAAGAGAACATCTAAATTTTTCTACATACAAAACAATAATATACAACATAGTATGGAATGACACAATGATAACAATGGAACAATAACAAAATAGCTAGATACACAAGAATCTCAGATTTCCTAATGTTGAAGCCGTTCCCCGGCAACGGCGCCAAAAACTTGTTGGTTCATTTTCTCTCTAATTTAGAGCGACCGAGTTTTAAATTTATAAACCTATATTTCATTTTCCTAAACACGGTCAAATCCAGGCAAGTGCACCTATCGTTATGTAGTTTAGGATAAAGTATAGGGTCGTCTCCCACAAGGAACATTCTCAAGCACTAGTACTACTCTAATTTTCCTATGATCTAGCAAAATAATTAAAGAGTCGATTAAATGAATGATTACTATTCTAAATTTAAAATTACACTAGATTATACTAAGAACACAATACAAATACAAATAGAACACAACAAGTACAATAAGATTTTCTCATTTCCTTAACATGAATTTATACATATATTCTCTAATGATTACTACCTGCAAGAATCCATTGAGTATATGAATGTTCTTCTCAGAAGCATTCATTTCTAACAATTAGTGTGTCCATTGGAATCTCTTCCTAATTAACAGCCACTAGAAAGTTGCATGAAGATTTATTATTTCTGAATTCTTCAAACAAATGCAGAAAGTCTCACCGGATATCTCTATCACTATGAGCGACTCGCCTAGTAAATAAGATCTATTCTAAAGAACCATCTCTCGATGTATTCTAAAGAAATCTGGTCAAGAAGGTGTTGCGCCTTCACTACTTCTTGAGATAATTAATTCTAACTAGATCTAGTTAATTATTAGATGCAATAAACTTTAACGATCAAATTCAAGTTAAATCCATGAATAAATCCCATTCTCTACCCATACAGAATGACAGAAAAATAGATAAAGAATGATATTAACATATTTAGAAAAGATGAGAAGAATGAGTAGAGAAAAATACAAAACTCCTTCATTGGATTTGGATGTAGATCTGGAGTCTTGTATACAACAAACGAACGACAAACATAATTACTAACAAACTCACCCTCTCCCTCCTATAAGGAGGGAGAGGTTTTATTACAATCTCAACACTCTCTCTCTTTTTTTAGTTTTTGTACAAGTCTTTTTTAATAAATTCTGCATAATAAATCCTCATGTATTCTAATCTATACCTATATATAATTCTCTTGATCTGCTCCTCTTGAATGGATATGGTGTTGTTTTCATTCATCACATTGTTTGGTGAAGAGGTACAACACTTGGATGAATGTATGTGTCTTGATCCCGAACCATTGCATCCATTGGTGAAGAGACACAACACTTAGATGAATGAGTGCATCTTTTCTACATGAACCATTGCATCAATTGGTGAAGAGCACAACACTTGGATAAATGAGTGCATCTTTTCTGCATGAACCATTGCATCCATTGGTGAAGAGACACAACACTTGGATGAATGAGTACATTGTCTTGCACGGGAAATCTTCCTCCAATTAATCAGTCTTTATGAAATTCTTCCAAAATCCCTTTAATTGTTTCCAATATGCTCTAATTTTACCTGAAATGAATATTTATCATACTTAAGTACCAATTCTACTATAAATTATCTCAATAAAGCTATAAATTGGACTTAATTAACCTTTAAGATCAAGGATAAATTACGACTATCAAATATCCCCACACTTAAGCCTTGCTTGTCCTCAAGCAAGAAGCTGATATAAACTTAGTTAACCTGAAATGAATATTTATCATACCCAACTTAATTGTACACTTATGATTGTTGAAGCTTATTGTTGTACATTTTACGAGTTTAAGTCTTGCTTACCTATTATACTCAATTATAATATGATCTACTCATGTAGGTATGGCAAGACCAAAGCAACCTGTCAGAAGGCCATGATTAAGCCGGCGTGCTTTGCAAGCTCAACATGCCTCATCTTCACAAACCCCAACAAAGAAGCAAAAAGTAGCTCAATCACAGCCACAAAGAAGGCCAACCCCATTACGTTCTGAGACTCCGTGGGCTAAGAATACAATGCAACGACTATCTCAGAAACCTTTTGGAGCCCATAGATACCTGGATTGGGAGATGCTTGGGAATTATGGAAACAAAGAGGAGATCAAGGAGATGCTATCAGTTGGGCCCTGGAAAAAATTATTTGCCATCCACACTTCTGCCTACAAGAGCATTACACTGGAAGTGCTCGCCACTTTGAAACATGAGGAGAAGCACGGGGATTCAATAGTGGATGACACTCTCACCTTCTAAGCTTTTAAGAATGTATATACAATCACTTTAGCTAATTTTTGCCATTATGTGGGATTGTATACCAAGGAGGACACCAAATCAGCTAAATTTAGAGCACCCCTAGCTGGGCTACCCCGACATGTGGATCCCCAAGAGTATTAGCGAGTGTTGTGTCAAAGCACCTTCAAGTATGAGCCTTCCAGGTCGAAAGCTTTTGCTATCTTAGAAGATAACTTGAAGATTATTCACCACATCCTATCTCATACCATTGGAGCACGCAAAAGAGTAATGATATGGTGAATAATTTTGAGTTAGGGCATTTGTACAGCATTGCAAATGGGCACCAGATTAATGTGGGTATAGAATTAGCTCAATTCATCATTCGATAAGCTACTGATACCCACATTAAGGGGATCTTCTGTGATGGCTATTGAAGGGGATGAAAGTGTGGGAGGAGCTTCCTGATGGTATTGTCAAAGTAGATGTTAAACCAGTGTTAGATGGTCCTTTCAGACATTGGGGACTTCAGAGGGTCAGGGAGAATCCAACTCCTTCCAGACAGTACTCCACATCTCCTAAGGCTCATTTGAGCTCTCCAGCTACAGGTCCATCTACTCCTCAGGTATCAACTTTTGACAATGATTGGAAACTTTTTTAGGAAAGAATTCCAGGAGGAGAAAAGGAAAAACAAGGAGGAGCGGAAGAAAAGTAAGATGATTAGATCAGCAATTTGAAGTTTTCTCCAAACAATTGCTGGCTGCCTTTCAAACCCCAGAAAACCTCCCAACTTATGAGTCCTCAGCTGATAGTACCACTTCTGAGGAGCTGATAGCTACCTCCTCATCTGAAAAGCTCTAATTGTTGCATCATCTAGCTCAGATGAGGAGGTGGCTACATCTGGAGATGAAGTGGAAGAAGAAGGTGAGACTGCAGCTTCATCTGATAAAGACGATGATGGTGATGAGGCTGATGATGATGATAGCAAGACAGAGGACAATGATGATGATGATAGCAAGGATGGAGATGATGATAATAGCAAAGACAGTGATGATGATTATGAGGAGTCGGAGGAGGACGATGGGGATAAGTGATTTATCTTCACTTAATGTTGCTTGATTTTACCTGATATGGGATCTTTTTGCTGTTTATTTTTCTGTTTTTGTCTAAAGACTATGTTGCTGGTTTATATTTTCTTTTTGGAGCCCCCTAGTGGGAAGACTCTTGTTGTTTCTGTTGGTTGTTTAGGATAGGTTATGTTATCTTGTTTAGCTGTTAGTTTGTTTGTTCTTTCTAGTTTCTTTCATTCATTAGGTTGATGACAGATAAGTGTTTGAAGCTCCTGGTGCTGAGAGCAATTTTACCTCAGCAACAATTGTCACTAGATCCGATGTTACTTTAGGGAAGTTCTGATTTCCTTTTCTTCTTTTCTATTCCTTTACTGTTTTCCCCTTGTTATGATTACATTGGTAGACATTGAGGACAATGTCTTGATTAAGTATGGGGAAAGAGTAGTTCTGGAAGGAATACTTGGGTCTTGAATGATATAGGTCTTTATGTTTTTGATGGAGCATATCATTTGACTAGTAGACATTTTGTGTATCATTTTGTGCTGATTTGAACAAGTTCAAAAGTCCCCCATTTACATGTTTGCAATTGTGCTTTCAAAGTTTAGTATTAATTGATGAATCTTGAAAATATACTTTAAAAAAAAATTAAATTAATTAGCATTCAAATTAAGAAAAAGCGACTTACATAGTTCCTTGCTCACCTATTTTGTGGTTAGCATACTTAGGCGAAATTATAAGATGAAATCTAGGTGGGGTAATCTTACTTGTTATTTAATAATGGAATCTAGAGTCTAGAAGTGAACCAAAGTCCTTGGTTGAAAGTTAAATGGTTGTACTTCTAAGCTTTTTAATTAGTATATTAGCTTTTCAAAGACTTTGAGAGCCCTTCTAACCTTTTGAGAAAGGGGCAAATGAAATTTTTCTCTTGGTGATTATTTCACAATAATCTCTTTGAAAATACTCAATCAATTGATGTATTAAACGAATATGAAAAGCTAGTCAGTATGGGCGGGCTTTGGTCCCTCAGAAGAGCAAAGCCTGACCCTGCTACTGACTAAGCAAGCATCTTACACAATTGATGTATAAAAAAAAGGAATAAAATAAATTTGAGTCGAAAAGAAGTAGGCAAAAACCCGTCCAGTGGAAATTGAAAAGATGGAGGCTAAAACCTCCCCCTCTGAAGACTATAGAGATTTCAAGCAAAAAGAAAAAATCCAGGGGATTAATAGATGCCATGTACTTTCTTTCTAAGTTATTGTGCTTAAGGAAGTGGTTGAAGAGCTTATATACTTGTTATTTGGTGGTGAAGTGTAACTAAGTTCCTTTTGCCAATGCTTGAATTTGTGTTTAATTTGTTACTTAGGATTCTGTTGTTAAATGGTGAGGGTAAAGTTTAATTTACTGGATTAGCCTTGCAATTTTGTTCTAGTATGCTAATTACATCTTATGATGGGTTGGAGTGGTAGGCACAAAGCGAGTCGTTGTGATCTGAAAGAATTAATGAATGCTTTGTGAATCTTTTTTTTTTTTTTTGGAAAATTTTTTTAGTATATTTGATGATAGATCTTAATTGTCCTTAGTTGTTTGCTTGAGGACAAGCAAATGTTTAAGTGTGGAGAAGTTTGATAAATATCCTAAGACCCTTATTATTGGTGCATTATTGAACATATTTCATATGCTATTTAATTGATTTATTGAAGAAAAGGATTTTTATTGAACTAATTTTGTATTTTAGGGACAATCATGGAACAATTTGGCTTTTTAAAGGATTATTAATGAAAGAAGCCAAGATTTTGGAGAGCTCTAGAGCCTTTGTTGAAGTTGCTGGACATATACTAGTATTTTTACACTACTAGTGTACTTTTGGAGGAGAAAAATCGAAGAAAAAGTCGAAGTTCCAGGGTACACGACCCCACATACACCAGTTGCGTACAATAGGTCGTGTATATGTGTCAAAAAAGGAAAAGTGTGCGAAGTTAATGAGTACACTACCCCGATGTACACAGGTAGTGTAGGGGTCGTGTACACACTAATATATATATATATATATATATATATATATTTGCGCCCTGAGTTAAAAAAAAAAAAGATTTCATTTACTTGTCTTACCACCCAAAAACCCTAGAACATACTTTAGACTGGGTTTTGAAGAGGAATTTGTGCTACAACTTGAAGATCCACAACAATCACTTCTACAAAAGGGTTTTATCATCATGATCTTTCCTATTTCTTCCATTGTATTTATTTTTGTTGTTAATCTCTTCATGGAAGAGTAGTTGTGTATGCCCTAGGTTTTGGGAAACCCTAGCCTTCATGTATTGACTTGATTATTAATTGAATGAAGTTTGATTTTGAGTTTGCTTCATGATTTATATTGTTGTTTTGATGATTTTAGGCCAAGGTTATTACAAATTTGATTCTTGTTAATTCGAAAGAAGATTTCAATTAATGGGTTTGATCTGTCATGGGCAAAGAAGTTGAGTAATCCACCTAAAAATAGGGTTTTTCCAACTTTCTATCATTTAGGGTTCATAATCTTCATGCTATTCTAATTTGATAATTGTGAAGCCCACTTTTGCAATTAGGGTTAGGGGTTAATTGACTTGAAGAGAGTAATTAATCTAATTAAGAAACCCGATAGTTCAAGATCAAGTTCCGTTCAGTTAAATCTATCTGTAAACATGAAGGAGGCTAAGGTTAACCAAAACTAAGGGCATTGTTTGTGAATCGATTATCTTGAAGAAATTGTGTTTATCTTTTATCTA
The DNA here is from genome assembly GCA_024138025.1 of Combretum micranthum. Lineage (NCBI taxonomy): Eukaryota > Viridiplantae > Streptophyta > Magnoliopsida > Myrtales > Combretaceae > Combretum > Combretum micranthum. The sequence continues at coordinate 268,829 of JAMXBD010000174.1, forward strand.
AGGGTTTTGGGCTTGCTTTTAATTAGAATTAATAGAAAGTTAGTATTAATCTCTCAATTGATTAGGCTAGATAATAGTTAACGGGCTATTACTAGTAGCTGCACATAGATTCCCAGAACGATATCCGAGTTAATTTCTATATTACATGATAGGTACACTGCCTTGTGTGGGCCTAGAATTAACAAGATTATAAATTTAAAACTTAAACATCGACCGCATCAAAGGGTAAAAGTGTCATTTGATATAAAATAAGAGGTTTTATAGTTAACCCTAATATATATTATATGTTTTATTACATGATAGACACGTGATGGAAGATAAGTGGACATAGTTGTAAGCCACCTTCAATGCTATTGGCCTTCAATCCAATGCCTCTGACCTTCAACCCGTGCATCGTTGGCGTAGGGCTAGCCTTCATGGTCTCAAAATCGCCTTTTGATGTTTAGGCTGCTAGCTTTTCTTCCTAGGCTGCCAACCTTTCCTATTCGGAAAATTAAGAGTTTTTCCAAGTCTTCTTTATAACCTAGGCTTCCTCCTAATCCACAGAATTCTCTCAAAATCTCTCTATCTGTGATCTTTACATCAAAGGAAATCGAGAATCAAGATCAAGGTAAGTAAGCTATCATCAATTCTTTAGCAGTCTAAGGAGTAATCTTTTCTTAAAGTCTTCTTTTGATTTTGAAGGGAGTTTTGGAGAAAAATCCTAAGTCATGTTAAAGAATTAATGTTCTACAATCAAGGAGGAACAAGAATCAAAGAATAGGTAAGAATTATCCTTTTCTATTCTTTTGGTAATTTAAAAGTGTAATCTTTTCTAAAATTTCTTAGTGGATTTTGAAAGGAAATCAAGTTCTTAGAAATTTAGAGGAAACCCTAATTTGTGGAGTTTGAATATTTTGTAGTTTTACAAATTAAAGGAGAAAGGTGTATATATTTAGAGTTTGTAGTTTCTTTTCTAGTTTAGGGTTTATATGATGATGAGTTTATGATTATTTTATGAGAAGATATTTTGGTTGAATATTTGATTATTATCAACTGTTTTTGGTGAAATTATGATTACTATTCCTAAAGCTATTTCGGGTTTGTTTGTTACTTATACTTGTAGGTTTAGAATTTACAAATGAACCTAATATTATATGATTTTAAATTTGATTTACTATTTATCTATGGCTAAGTCTAATAGATTGGGAGGACCATATGCGTTTGTGGTATGGCGTACAGGGCCTCTGTGCTCACTCTTTTATTTTTCAGAAATAGGTGATGAACCTATAGTATTTGATCTTATCTAGATATGATGTCTATGTGAACTATGGGGATGACGATTGTGGACCTAATTATCTCGTTGACCTTTAGAGTAATTAGGATTTGAAGATAGCTATTTAAAGACCTTATGAAGTTTTAAACAATTTTAATATTTTTGAAATCTTTTTGAGACACCTTATTACGATATTTTAAGTTTGAATTATGTTGCCTTTGGTTTCTGCCAACTATGTTATCAAGAAGTTCTGTTAGTATGATATATTTTAAATAGGTACCCTTTAATAAGAGATTTTGATGTTATATTGATAATTATGGATTAGTGGATTAATAGCCTAGCGAATCCTTCTCAAGTGAGGGCATATAGCAGGTTGTAATGCCTTCAATTTAGGGCGTTCCATATCATGTGTCCGAGATAACCACATGATTAAATTTGTAATGTAGAATATTTTATGGGTATTAATTTTAGAGCTTTTCTATTTTATTATAACTTCTCATTTTATACTTTGGATATTTTCTTATGTAATAAATTATTTATATGATTTGATGACTTTCAAGGGGTCTTACTTACTAAAGAAAGTAGTGTTATTAGTTTCTTTTAGGAATTATAATCATCTTTAATTATAAATCTATAAAATAATTATTTATGATTATTTTGGAAATTTAATTGTTAGACGTTATTTAATTCTACATGTTTGATTAATCTAGAGCTATATTTATATTTATTTGTTAAATTTAAGGTTTTTCTTATTGATTAATTATGCTATTCTTATTTGAAACTTTCGAGGTATATTTATATTTTTTCTAATTATTTTTTGAAATTGATTTATGGTTCTTTTGAGTTTATTAGAGCCTTAATAATTACTTCATTAATTCTTTGATTTATCATCAATCATTTATTGCAAAAAAGGTTAGGGGAAATTTTGTTGATAACGATTCTAATTTCTTAAAATATAATTAAACTATTTATTTTTTAACATTCTTAAATCACAAAAAATCGAAAAATGATCTTTGTGACTTTCTCAACTTTCTTCAAGATTTTTATATCATATTCTTGCCAATCATCAAAGTTTGGTTGCGTGAGAATAGGGAGTTTATAGTAGTCAACATACATTCTCTATTTGTCAATGGCCTTTTTTTATCATGATCGCGTTGGCATGCCATGTGGGATATTTTTCTTCTCTGATGAAGCATGTCTTTAATAGTTTTCAAACTTTTCTTCTATAGTGACTTATTGAACGGTGGTGAAGTGTTATCAGTTTTGCTATTTGGTTTCACTTTTAGATCGATGTTGAGTTTATAGGTGATGACTCCCGGGGTCTATCCTAGGCATGTCAGCAGGTGTTTAAGAAAAGATGTCATTATTGTCTTAAAGGAAGCAGACTAAGTCATTCTTTAGCTTAAGTGGCAACATAGAACCGATCTTTGTGACTAAGGTGGGATCTTTGTTAAGTAGGATTTCTTCCATTTGTTCAATCAGTTCCTTCAATTGCTCAATTTTTCTTCTTTTAATTTGATCGATTGGAGAATAAGTCTATTTAGCATACTTCATTCTTTGCTAAAGCTTGGACGCAAAGCTTTCAGTATAAGTCTTGGTCTTCCCTACATGCACCGACCTCAGTTAAGTTGGGGAACTTTGCCTTTAGATAGGTAGGAGAGAAGACCATGTGGAAGAGAAAGAGACTCGACCATTGATGTGTGTGATCATTAAGCTTCAAAATTATAATCTCATTAATCTTAGACCCACACGAGGCAGTGCACCTATTGCGTAATATAGAAATTAACTCAGATATCATCCTAGTGATCCATATGTAGCTATTATTAATAACCGGTTTACTATTATCTAGTCGAATCTATTATAAGTTATATGCTAAACTTCCTACTAATTCTAACTAAAAACAATTCCAAAAGCCCTAGATGAATGATATGCACATTTTTCTCAAGATTAATCAATCCACCAACAATGCCTCGAGTTTTGATCAACCCTAGCCCCCTCACCTTTAAAGGTAAATTCAACTAAATGATTCTTGATCTTGAACTACCGGCTTTCTTAATTAGATTAATTACTTTATTCAAGTCAATTAACCCCTAACCCTAATTGGAAAAGTGGGAACATCTTCCTTCACAATTACCATGTTAGAATTGCATGAATATTATGAAGCCTAATTAAAGAAAAGTTAATTCAAAGATAAAAAGCTGGAAAAACCCTAATTCTAGTTGGATTAAACAACTTCTTTGCCCATGAGAGATCTATCCCACTAATTGAAATCTTCTTCCTAATTAACAGGAATCAATGTGGTAATAACTCAGGCCTAAAATCATCATAATCAACAATATAAATCATGAAGCAACTTCAAAATCAAAACTTCATTCAATTGGAAGACAAATTAGTACATGAAGGCTAGAGTTTCTTGAAACCTAGGGCATAACACAACTACTCTTCCATGAAGAGATTAACAACAATAATAATGACAATGGAAGAAAAAGGAAAGATCATGATGATAAAACCCTTGCAGTGGTGTTGTTTGCGAATCTCCAAGTTATAGCACCAAATTCCTCTTCAAAAGTTGCTCAAAATGTGTTTCTAAGGTTTCTTGGATGTAAAACAAGTGATTGGTGTCTAAAATAACAAAACGGGGTGCGATATATATAAGTTATCTTGTACACAACCCATGTACGTCAGGTAGTGTACTCATTAACTTAGTGCTTCTTTCCTTTTTTTGGCATATATACACGACCTATTGTACATAACTCATGTACATCGATCGTGTACCCTGGAACCATGAATTTTTCTTCGAATTTTCTCCTCCAAAAATATGCTAGTGGTGTAAAATAACTAGTGTATGGGCAGCAACTCCACAAAAGCTGCAAAGCTCTCCAAAATCTTGGCTTCTTTTATTAGTAATCCTTTGAAAATCCCACTTGGTCCATAATTATCCTTGAAACACATAATTAATTCAATACACATCTTTTTCTTCAATAGATCAATCAAATAGCATATGAAATATGCTCAATAATGCACCAACAACAAAGGTCTCATGACACTTATCAAACTTGCGCACACTTAAACATTTGCTTGTCCTCAAGCAAACAACTATGGACAATTAAGATCTATCATCAAATATGCTAAAAAAGAAATTTCACAAGTGTGAAGTCCACATAACATTCATTAATTCTTTTAGATCATAGCAACTCACTTTGTACCTACCACTCCGACCTATCACATAAATGTAATTAGCATACTAGAATCAAAATTCTAAGGTTAATCCAAGTAAGTTAAACTTTACTCTCACCATTTAACAGTAGATTCTCGATTCATAAAGTAAACACAAATTCAAGCATGAGCAAAAGGAACTTAGTTATACTTCACCACCAATTAACAAGTACATAAGCCCTTTAATCACTTCTCTAAGCATAATAACCTAGAAAGAAATTACATGGAATCTATTATTCCCCTAGATTTTTTTCCTCTTTGATTGAAATCTCTCCATAAAGAATTTTTAACAGGCTTCAGAGGGGGAGGTTTTAGACCCCATCTTTTCAACTTCCTCTTGACGGGTTTTTGCCCGCTTTTTTCGACTTAATTCTATATTTATTTATTTGTATATCAATTGTGTATAAGACGTTTGTTTAGTTAGTAGCAAGGTCAAACTTCGCTCTTCTGAAGGACCAAAGCCTGCCCATACGGACAAAGCTTTTCATATTCGCTTAGCATATCAATTGATTGAGTATTTTCAAAGAGATTGTTGCAAAAGGATCACCAAGTGAAAAATTTCATTTACCCCTTTCTTAAAAGATTAGAAAGGCTCTCAAAGTTTTTGAAAAGTGAAAATACTAATTAATAAGTTTAGAAGTACAACCATTTAACTTTCAATCAAGGACTTCGGTCCACTTCTAGATGCTAGATTCCATCATTAAATAGCAAGTAAGATTACCCCACCTAGATATTCCCTTATAATTCGACTAAGTATATTAATCACAGATAGATAAGTGAGGCACTGTGTAAGTCATCTTTGTCTTAATTTGAATGCTAATTTAAAGAATTTTTTTTTAAAGTATATTTTCAAGATTCATCAATTAATACAAAACTTTAAAGCACAATTACAAACATGTAAGTGGGGGAATTTTGAACAGGTTCAAATTCAACATAAAATGATATGCTCAATCAACTACGTAAAAGACCTGTGATAATTCAAGACCCAATATTCCTTTCAAAGCTACCCTTACCCACACTTGATCGAGACATTGTCATCAATGTATACCAATGCATCACAAAAAGGGAAAAAAAATAAAGAAATAGGATAGAAGAAAAGGAAATTAGAACTTCCCCAATGTAACATTGGATTGAGGGACAATTGTTGTTGGGTTAAAAATTGATTTCAGCACTAGGAGTATCAGACGCTTGTGAACATCATGACCTAAAAGAAAGAAAAAAACTAGAAGAAAAAAAAAGGTTGACCTAACCTAAACATCCATCAAAAGCATTAGAAGCATTGAGAGTCTTCCCACTAGAAGGAGTCTCAAAAAACAAAATACAAACCAACAACAGATAGTCACAAAAAGAAAAATAGCAAAAAGATCCCAAAACAAGCAACATCAAGTGGGGATATATTACTTATCCCCATCCTCGTCATCTGACTCATCATAATCATCATCTCCATCCGTGTTGTCGTCATCTTCAGCCTCCCCCTCATCATCTTCATCGTTAAATGCAATTTCAATCTCTCTATCATCTTCCTCTTTATCTCTAGATGCAAGTTTAATTTCTCCATCCGAGCCTGCTAATTCAACTCTTGGAGCTTTTCCATTCCGATCAATCATAGAAGGCAGCTCACACTCCTCAGAAATGGTCCTCTCAGCTGAGGACTCATAAGTTGGGATGTTCTCTAAAGGTTTAGAAAGACAACCAACAAGTATTTGGAGAAAACTCCAAATTGCTGACCTAAATTTTTTGTTCTTTTTCCTCTCCTCCTTGTTTCTTTTCTTCTCCTATCGGAATTCTCTTCTAAAAAGTTTCCAATCATTATCAAAGTTTGATACCTGAGGAGTGGACGGACAGGTAACTGGAGAACTCGAGGGGGCTCTAAGAGGTGTGGAGTATTGTCTTGAAGGAATTGGCTTCTCCCTTATCCTCTAAAGTCCCCAGTATCTAAAAGGGCCATCTAACAGTGGTTTAATGTCCATTTTGACTGCATCATTTGAATGCTCCTTCCAAACATTCATTCCCTTCAACAATTGGATGATGTAGCCTCCATAGAAAATTCTCTTAGGGTGGGTGTCAGTAGCTTGGCGGATGATGAATTGGGCCAGTTCAATACCCACATTAATCTTGTATCTCTTGGCAATGCTATACAAATGTCTTAGCTCAAAGTTATTCACCACACCATTGCTATTTTTTCGTGCTTCAATGGTGTGAGAGAGGATGTGGTGAATAATCTTCAGATTATCATTAAAATGCCAGAGGCCTTGGACCTAGAAGTTTCATACTTGAGGTTACTTTGGCATAACACTTGCCAATATTCTAGAGAATCAACATTTCTTGGTAGCCCAACTGGGAGTACTCTAAACTCTACTGACTTGATTTCTTCCTTGGTGTATAATCCCATATAATAGCAAAAATTAGCTAGAGTAATTGTATGCACCCATTTGAAAGCTTGGAAAGTTAGAGTGTCATCAACTATAGATCTTCCATGCTTTTCCTCATGCCTTAAAGTGGCAAGTACCTCCGATGTAATGTCCTTATAAGCGGAAGTGTGTGCGGCAAATAATTTTGTCCATGGTTCAAGTGATAGCATCTCTTTAGTTTCCTTTTTCTTCCCATAGTCAACAAGCATCTCCTAGTCCAAATACCAATGAGCTCCAAAAGGTTTTTGCTCAAGGCGTTGCATTATAGTCTTAGACCAAAGAGTTTCAAAAAGCAATGGGGTAGGCCTTCTTTGTGGCTGTGATTGGGATACTTTCTGCTTCTTTATTGGAGTTGCTGAAGATGAGGCATTCTAAGCTTATGGTGCACACCAAATTGATTCGGGCCTTCTAATGGGTTGCTTAGGTCTTGCCATTCCTGTATAAGTAGATCATATCATGATTGAGTACAATAGGTAAATAAGAATTTAAAATGATGAAATGGACCACAAGAAGATCCAACAATCATGAAAGATAACTATACAAGTATTGAGTGTAATTGAATTGGATATGCAAGAATTTCAAAGAACCTGTGAATACACTAGTCAGTGTACACGACTAGTGTAGGTGCAGTGTACAACCTGAAATTTGATAAATTTAATTAACACATGTACAAACTTGTGCTGATCATCATAATGGCCATTGAAACCATGATTATGCCCCAATCATCACTAATTCCCTCATTTTATCATTAACCCCCAAAATTTCTCACAAACAAACCCTAAGATTGTGATTCACATGTTTCAGCATGAAATTTAATAAGACAAGTGGTGCAACATCTCTGTGGATCATTTAATTGCGCGAAAATCACAAAAGCCCCAATTTTTACAACATTCAAAATCCATGCATGAACCCTAAATCAGCGTTAATCCATGGAATGTGTATGGGATCTAAAAATTTCTAAGCCTAATCGCCACATCAAGCATGTCACTATGTTTAAAAAAAGAGCAAGAATCATCCACAACATGCAATACAACTCACTTCAACAAGAATCCAAACCCTACACATAAGATTCCAGCTTGTGCGTAAAAGATAGAGAAAGGAATGGAGAGGAGAAAAAGAAAACTTAAATCGCATACCTGTCTTAGACCTTGATGGAGATCCATGAATGAAATTAAGAGATGTGGAGGAAGAGAGGAGATGCGTAGATGTGATATAGAGGAGTGCTTGGTATTCTGAAGGAGGAGAAGAAAGAGAAAATATAAAGAAAAATGAAGTGAAACGTGTATGTGTGTCTATTTATAGGGTGGAGCTTTAATGTGTACATGACCCGATGTACACGGGTTGTGTATCTTGTATCTTGACTAGTGACTCCACAGAATAGAGTTACTTGATACACGGCCCATACATGAATCGTGTTGAACGAATCGTGACTCCTCAAAATTGAATTACGACATACACAACCCTACATGAGTCGTGTAGAATGACTCGTGACTCCATAAAATCTTGAAATTTCTGAACACAACATTCACGACACATACACAAGTTGTGTATAACAACTCATGACTCCTCAGAATTGAATCACGACATACACGACCCCTACACGAGTCGTGTAAAACGACTCGTGACTTCACAAATTGTTGGAAAATTGTACACTACCTCAGTACACTGGTAGTGCACAATGGTAGTGTACACTGGAAGAATTCAAGTACTAAAAACTCCCTTTAATGATGATTTTCATGAGATTGCATGACAAAGTTTACTTACCTGGAACACTTAAAAAGTGTTTTTGTCCTTCAAATCTTTGTTGGGAATTTTCTTCCTCACACTTGCCTTGAAAACACAATTTCCCTTCATGATGTTTCTTCAAATTCTATAGAATTTTGCAAAAATATATTTTTTTTTCAAAAAAATAGAAAAACTATACAAGAAAAAGGGAAAAGAAAAGAAAACTACTAGCCCATTTTACACATGGGTTCACAAAAGCTAGTTGTTTGATGGTTGGAGTCTAAACTCCTCTTGACCTTCAATTTCTGCACTATTCCCCATATAAAGCTTCACTCTTTGGCCTTTCACTTTAAAGGTACCATGTTTCCGATGTTCTAATTCCATGACCCCATGTGAAAAAATTTCCTTGACCAAATAAGGACCTAACCACCTGGACTTTAAGTTGCCCAGGAAAAGCTTCAATCAGGCATTGAATAAGAGAACTTGATCTCCTACTTGAAACTTCTTTAGGTGACGGATATACATATCATGAAATCTCTTTGTTTTCTCCTTGTAGAGTCTCATGTTCTCAAAGGTCAATAGTTTCCACTCATCTAACTCATCAAGTTGAATCCTTCTTCTTAGCTCAGATGCACTCAAATCAAAGTTTACCTGCTTGATCGCCCAGTGAGCTCTATGTTCAATTTCAACTGGAAGGTAACATACCTTCCCATACACCAATCTATAGGGAATGGTCCCTATTAGTGTCTTGTATATAGTTCTATATGCCCAGAGAGCATCATGAAGTTTCTCTGCCCAGTCCTGTTTATGATGGTTTACTGTCTTCTCAAGAATTCGTTTGATCTCTCAGTTAGTCACTTCCACTTGTCCACTAGTCTAGGGGTGGTAAGGTGTTGCAATATGATGCATTACCCCTTACTTTTTCAAAACCTTGTCCAGCTGAGCATTACGAAAATGTGTTCCCTTATCACTGATGATAGCTTTAGGGGTCCCAAATCGTGTAAACAAATTCTCCAGGAACTTACATATTACTCTTGCATCATTGGCGGGTAATGCCAGAGCTTCCACCCATTTTGAGACATAGTCTACTGCCATAAGTATGTATTTGTTCCCATAAGATGGGAGAATTTGACCAACAAAATATATGCCCCATAAGTCAAACACCTCACATCCTAGGATGTAGTTCTAAGGCGTTTTGTCCCATCTTGATGTACTTCCAACTTTCGACATCGATCACAAAGTGAGACAAAATGGTGTACATCTTTAAATATGGATAGCCAATAAAAATCGGCCTCCAACACTTTATGTGCAGTGCGGTTGGCATTGTAGTGGCCACCAACAAGGCCTGAGTGACAATCTCCTAAAATCTTCTATCCCTCAACGTGAGAGACACACCGGTGAATCATTTGATCTGCATAAACCCGAAAGAGGAATAGGTTTTCCTAATAATAGTGCTTGAGGTCCAAGAAAAACTTTTTCTTTGCATGATAATCCAAGTTACTAGGAGAAACTCATGCAACAAGATAGTTTGCTATGTCAGCAAACTAAGGTAAATATGTGATTGCCATGTTTAGTAGTTGACATATTGCATACAACCTTTCTTCAGGAAATTCGTCATTTATGTCCTCTTCCTTCAATTCACCCAGATGTGGATCTTCTAGCTTTGATAAATGATTAGCTGTTAAATTCTCTGCTCCCTTCTTACCATGGATTTCCAGGTTAAACTTTAGTAGACACAATATCCATCGAATCAGTCTAGGTTTTGCAACATTCTTAGATAATAAGAACTTTAATGCCGAATGATCAGTATAGACAATAACTTTCGACAATACAAGGTAAATTCGAAACTTATCAAAGACGAAGACCACCGCCAATAACTCCTTTTCTGTAGTAGTATAATTTTCCTGTGCATTGTTCAATGTCTTATTAGCATAGTAAATTGGCCTGAAGTGCTTGTCATGTCTCTAGCCAAGGACTGCCCCAACTGCAAAGTCGCTCGCATCACACATAAGCTCGAACGAGAAGTTCCAATTAGGAGTAATCATAATGGGAGCTTGTGTCAATTTCTCCTTCAACAAATCAAAAGCTTTCAAACAATCTTGATTGAATTCAAAAACCACATCCTTCTCCAAAAGCTTAGTTAAAGGATGAGCAATTTTGGAGAAGTCCTTTATAAACTGCCTATAGAAGCTGCATGTCCCAGAAAGCTACGAATGGCTCTTACTGATGTTGGAGGCAACAATCTTACAATAACTTCTACCTTAGCCTTGTCTACTTCTATCCCTCTCTGTGAAACTTTGTGCTTAAGCACTATTCCTTCTTTGCACATAAAATGACACTTCTCCCAGTTAAGCAAATTGCTCTCTTCATAATGGATTAAGACCTTTTCTAGATTGGCCAAATATTGTTCAAAAGAGTCCCTGAAGACTGAGAAATAATCCATGAATACTTCCATTATGTCTTCCACCAAATCTTCAAAAATACTCAACATGCACCGTTGAAATGTGTTGGGCACATTGCAAAGTCCAAAAGGCATCCTTCTATAAGCATAGGTGTCATAAGGACATGTAAATGTAGTTTTCTTTTGGTCCTCTGGGGCAATAGGGATTTGGAGGTATCCAAACACTAGATAGAAAAAATACATGTGACCTGTAAGCCTTTCCAACATCTGATCAACAAAAGGCAAGGGGAAATGGTCCTTCCTTATGGCTTCATTCAACTTCTTGTAATCGATGCATACACGCCAACCAATAATCGTTCTCATAGGGATGACTTCATTCTTCTCATTGGGAACCACAATCATCCCCCTTTTTTAGGTTCCACTTAGGTTGGACTCACCCATGTACTATCAGAGATCGGATATATCTGTAAGGACCCGCCATTTTTACCCCTATATTTGATATAGGAGATAACGGATCCCCAACCACATATAACCCCTAAGATTATATGTAAGGTTGCCTAAAGAGATAGTTTGAGTAATTGTTTATCTAATTCTATAAGATAATATTCAACAAACAACATAGATATTAGCAGCGGAAGTAACTCTACTTCTAAATAGCTACATACATACATATATACATATTACATCCAAGGGCTTTTTATAAGCCTTAAGCAAAACTCTCAAAACAAAACTCTACTAACACAACATTTACACCATCAACCAAAAATGAATCTCATCTAATCTATTACAATTATAGGGTCCATAGAGTCCATGGTCATCTCTAATCCTCCAACCCATCAAGAAAATCCTCGAAGTCAGTTCCGTACCCCATACTCGTATAGAACTCATCGGGATCATCACCTGAAATAGATTAAATATGAGCCAAAAGCCCAGTACACAAGTAACGAATACAAATGCGAAGTGAATCACACATTCTTAGGCTAGATGCATTATGCAACAATCGCTTATTCATTAATAAGTCTTTAATTAATAAGACAACACGGGAGTATTCAAACTCCAGACAACAAGGTTCTAGTATTACGTCCGCCTCCCTGAGTGGTCCCTACTGTTCATACAGACTAGGCAGCCCCACCTTCCGGCGTAGTCCGTAATACTAGGGGTTCCTGAGTAACGCATCACGACGCTCAGGGGTTGATATGAGCAGCTCGGATACTCATATCTCCTAAACCATTCTAACCGTTAACGAGAAAGAACCTGCCCCCAATCTGAGCAGGGTGCCGCTCTCCGAACCAGATTCAACGGCAACATCGACAATCAACACATAAATAACAATAGCATTCTTTATTTTTAGGTAGTTTAATCTTGATGCCTGCCCTAGCAAAGAGTCAAGCAAGTCACTGTGTACCTGATATAGCTCGGGAATTAACGGAGTCGACTGGGCGAGGATCTAACACTGTTTAAATCAATAATAAATTCACACTTAGCTTAAACTCTAATTGATTAGTTCAAAACATGAATTCATCCAAGAAATCCAAATAAATTTATTCAAAATCAAAATAAAGCATTTAAGCACCCTATTATACCCTAGATCACTTAATAAATACATAATCACTCAAATAACAAACTTTGGAAAATTTTAGAAAAAGTTTTTTTTTTTTTAAATTCAAAAGCTCAGGGGATACGCCGGCACTCAACGCCGGCGGCGTTGAGCCAGCGTTCAATGTCCTGAAAATTCACACTGCCAACGCTGGCAGTGTTCAAGGGTACGCCGTCAGCCTTCACTCCCTACGCCGGCGGCCTTTAGCCGGCGTTGACTCCAAAACCCTAAGTTTCAAAAACATCCAGAGAAGTGCAAGCCGGCCGCTTACTTATGTACGCGGGCAGCTTTGACACATACGCCGGCGGCGTTGATTTCAAACAGCCGGCGTACAATATAGATGAAAGAACGCCGGCTCACTAGTCAAGCGAAAGCCGGCGGCGTTCGGTCGGCCTTAAGAAATTTGGTTCTGTGGCCTTTCAACACCGCCTCTACGCCGGCGGCGTAGAAGCTTAAATTGCCGGCGTACGTTCCGAAGAACAGACGCTGGCAAAATCTTAGCATAAAAGCCGGCGGCGTAATAGACGGCGTTAGGAAAATTGGTTCTGTGGGCTTTCTACACTGCCTCTACGCCGGCGGCGTAGAATCCCCAGATGCCGGCGTACGTTCAAAATCTAGCCCATACGAAAATGGTTTTTGAAATCCCCTGTTTTTATGCATTTTGATCAAGTCTCAAAACTTTTCCAAACTTAGTCCAAACTTTCTAAAGTTTGTTATATGATTCAAATACTATCCTAACAACATGAATTCCACCTCTAATCATCAAATCACCAATCATACTTCAAATTCACATATCAACTACTCATTCTTAAATTTTTCTATAACACTCATACCCACACTTCCATATTCCTATGAGATGCAAACTACCACTTCATTAAGCACATAATCCCATTCAAACTATCATTCATGCACCAACTCAATCTCATACCAAACATCACCTCAATTCACATCTATTCTAACATTTATAAACAACATATTATAGGACATAAATTAAAAGACAAAGATTGCATTGAACTCACATGAGTGAATCTTGGCTTGGAATATTATTCAAATCCTTAAGCTTGTAGTAAGCCTTGGCTTAGGGTTTAAAATTTTGGATTGAGAAAAAAAAAAGAAAGAAAGATAGAAAGAAAGAAGATGAAATTCGTATGGAAATTTGGGGCTGCCAAAAGGAAGGGTTAATTTGTCCAAATTGAAGTCAAATGTCATCCAAATCTCACCATTAGGGGTATATTTGTCCTAAGTTTAATTTGGAGAAATTTCAAATGCATTTGAGTCAAATTTGAGCTTAAAAGTGGGTCTACTTTAGCCAAAAATTCTGTCATGTTTTAAGCAAATTCAAAAGCAATCTAATTAAATTCTAAACATAACACATGCACATTAACTTGCCAAAAAGACTTACACATTTATTATACTATACAAACATTTATAAGCATCCAACAATAATATTAATTACATAATACTAAACACTTATAAATCAACACATTCACTAATTACATTAACTAATCACACACACACACACACACATATATATATAATATATATATTATCCCAATATCTTATTAGCATGCAATATGAGGAAGTCATGGCTATTTCAATATCAATCCGGCATCCAGAAGTTTTATAACTTCCTTCTTTACTATCTCCTTCATATTAGGATTAAGTCATCTCTGAGGTTAAATGACTGACTTAAATCCCTCTTCCAGCAGAATTTTATGAGTGCAAAAGGATAGATTGATACCTTTTATGTCTTTTATCTTCTAGGCAATGGCATGTTTGTGTGCTTTGAGAACCTTCGACAATTGTTGTTCATACTCACTAGATAATGTTGAAGTAACATGAAGATAATCAATTTGGTCGTTATGGTCGGACTCTATTATGGATTTCTGACCATATTCTCAATAGGGCCCTCTTATCTCTTCCTTCTCCGAGCTCCGGTTATGGAAGAAGGAGAAGAAGGAACCGAGAAGAAGGTATTAGCAACAACGGGTTTTATTACGGGACAGCTCATATAGGCAGCTTGGAATTTTCTTCCAAGAATGCATACTCGAGATACTCAGGAAGCTGCTTCAATTTAAGTACAAGTGGTTCTTCGATAGAAGGTTTCAACTACACTTCATTATCTAGCTTGTCTTCCTCAAATCCTCTTTTAGGTAAGAAATCCTCAGTAACATCCAAATCTATGACAATCTCCTTCACCTCTAGATCCATTGTTTCTTTCCCTTTATCAAAAATCAAGCTTAATTTTACTTTGTATCGTGACAGAATCTCCTTAACATGTTCAGCCACTAAAGGATCAATAATATCAATAGAATAACATGTATCATCATACCCCATAGATTTCTTCAATGCTACAACCACAGTAACCACAAATTCCTCATCTCCTACCCTGAGAATGAGCTTCCCTTCTTCTACATCAATTACAACTCTAGTGGTTGCTAAGAAAAGTCTATCCAGGATTAAGGGAACATCTCCCTCTTCATCAATGTCAAGCACTACAAAGTCTACTGGATAAATAAAATTACCAACCATTGCCAGCATATCTTCAATGACTCCTCTAAGGATCTTTACAGAATGGTCTACCAATTGAAGACTCATACGAGTTACTGTAGGATCTGCCAAGCCCAATTTTTGAAAGAATGAAGAGGGGATCAAGTTAATACTTGTCCCTAAGTCAGCTAAGGCTTTCTCCACACATAACTCTCCCACTCTCCATGGTATGATGAAGCTTCCAATATCCTTCAGTTTATGAGGTAGCATGTTCAAAATAATTGAGGACCAATTCGCTTCTATCTTTATAGTTGATACATCTTCTAACTTCCGCTTGTTGGATAGGAGTTCCTTGGGGAACTTGGCATATTTGGACATTTGTGAGAGGGGTTCCACAAATGGAATGTTGATGTAGAGTTTTTTGAACAAATATAAAAATTTCCAAAACTACTCTTTGTCCATGCCTTGGTTCAGACGGGTAGGATAAGGCATCCTTGGTGTGTGTTCTTTCACAACTAGAGGTTGTTTCTTGGGTGGTATGGAGGCTTCCTTCACTGAAACTTGACCTTCTTCACATGCTTTCTCAGGCACTACTGTAGAATCCCTTTCACTTCTACCTAGCAACTCTTTACCACTTCTCAAACTAATGGCTTTAGCTTGCTCCTTAGGATTGTTCTCTATGTTACTAGGGAAGTATCCTGTTTACCTTTCTGAAAGCATCTTGGTTAGCTAGCCAATTTGTTTTTCCAAGTTGTGAATCGATGTCTCTGGATTCCTATACCTTGCATCTGAACTTTAAATGAATTGGGTCAATAAATCCTCAAAATTTGGTTTCTTCTCTAGCTAGGGTCATTGATTTGAAGATGATGACATCTGCTGATATAGGGGCATCTGTGGCCTCTGAAATCCTAGTAGGAAATTTGGCCTCTATGCATTTTGATTGCTCCAAGAGAAATTAGGATAGTTTCTCCATCCTGGGTTGTAAGTATTACTGAATGGATTGTTATGTTACCTGTTCTGATTTTCTAAATAATCCACCTATTCAAGTTGCTCTAGATAATACCTACTGTTAGATGTCCCTTCATGGTAAAACTGTAGGTGTGGTGGTTGTTGGTTCTTGATGCTCATAATTGAGTGTTAAGGGCATCCATCTTAGCAACTAAACAGGTAAGCAAATCTACCTTATATACCCAATTGACTCTTTACTTCCTACGATTGTTTCTCCATTGGTAGTTGCTTCTAGCCATATCTGCAAACAACTTGAGAGATTCTTCAGGAGTTTTTAAATTTAAAGTACCACCAACAAATGCATCAACAAGCTGGCAAGTAATTTGATTCAGACCATTATAGAATGTCTGAACTCATAACCATGGTGGAAGTTGGTGGTGGGGACATCTTCTAAGAAACTCTTTCCATCGTTGCCAAGCATCAAAGAGAGTCTTAGAGTCATTCTGACAAAAAGATGAAATATCATTCCGGAGCTTACCAGTCTTGCAAGGTGGGAAGAAGTTGTCTAAGAACTACTTCACTGTTTCATCCCATGTAGTAAGTGCTCCTGGTCCCAATGATGTTAGGCAAATTTTTGCTTTCCCTCTCAAAAAGAAAGGGAACAATCTAATACGAATGGCATCATCATCTACACCATTCATCTTACAACTCTTACATATCTCTAGAAATGTTTGGAGGTAAGAGTAGGGATCTTCATCTGGTAGACCATCCAACTAACAATACTACTGTAGAAGCTGAAGCATCATCCCCTTTATCTCAAAATTGTTTGCCCCAATTGGAGGTTTCACAATTGTAGGCCCATTGCCTTATAGAGAAGGTCTTGTATAACCCATGTTTGTCCTTAGTGCATTTGGATCTGCTATGTTGAACCTTTGCTTGTGTTCTTCTTCTGTCCCTCTTGTTGATTCTAATTTAGCACTATTCTCTTCTAAGTCTTCCAAAACCAACTCTCCTTTACTTTTCAAATCCAGAGTTCTTCTCTCAATATCTACGTGCCTAGGAGTGTTAGTAGCTATATTCTTTGTAATCCTTGTAAGTGTCCTCTCAATCTTAGGATCCAAAGGAGTTGTAGATGATGAAGAACTCTTGGTCATACACTGGAAAAGAGGCAAAAAAGGTTAAAATTCCAAATGCAACTCCTTGAGAGAAAGAAATAAAGACTAAAAAAAGAAAGAGAGAAAAGAAAAATGACTAAAGTAATAGCTACTAAGCTTTTCCTAATATTGCCAGATCCTTAGCAACGGTGCCAAAAACATTGATGTGTGTGATCATTAAGCTTTAAATTTATAATCTCATTAATCTTAGACCCACACAAGGCAGTGCACCTATCGTGTAATATAGAAATTAACTCAGATATCATCCTAGTGATCCATATGCAGCTATTAGTAATAACTAGTTTACTATTATCTAGTCAAATCTATTGTAAGTTATATGTTAAACTTTCTACTAATTCTAACTAAAAGCAATTCCAAAAGCCCCAGATGAATGATATGCATACTTTTCTCAAGATTAATCAATTCCCAAACAATTCCCTAAGTTTTGATCAACCCTAGCCCCCTCATCTTTAAAGGTGAATTCAACTGAATGATTCTTGATCTTGAACTACCGAGTTTCTTAATTAGATTAATTACTTTATTCAAGTCAATTAACCCTAACCTTAATTGAAAAAGTGGGAAAATCTTCCTTCACAATTGTCATATTAGAATTGCATGAAAATTATGAACCCTAATTCAAGAAAAGTTAATCTTCAAAGATAAAAAGCTGAAAAAACCCTAATTCTAGTTGGATTAAACAACTTCTTTGCCCATGAGAGATCTATCCCACTGATTGAAATCTACTTCTTAATTAACGGGAATCAAGATTGTAATAACTCAGGCTTAAATCATCACAATCAACAATATAAATCATGAAGCAACTCAAAATCAAAACTTCATTCAATTGTAAGACAAATCAGTACATGAAGTCCAGGGTTTCTCAAAACCTAGAGCATAACACAAATACTCTTCTATGAAGAGATTAACAACAATAATTATAAGAATGGAAGAAAAAAAGAAAGATCTTGATGATAAAACCCTTGTAGTAGTATTGTTTGTGAATCTCTAAGTAGTAACATGAAATTCCTCTTCAAAAGCTGCTCAAAATGTGTTTCTAGGGTTTTTTGGATGTAATACAAGTGATTGATGTCTAAAATAACAAAACAGGGTATATATATATATATATATATATATATATAAGTTATCTTGTACATGACCCATATACGTCGAGTAGTGTACTCATTAACTTAGCACTTCTATCCTTTTTTGGCATATGTACACGACCTATTGTACACAACTTGTGTATATCGGGTCGTATACCTTGGAACCATGAATTTTTCTTGAAATTTTCTCCTCCAAAAATACATTAGTGATGTAAAATAACTAGTGTATGGGCAGCAACTCCACAAAAGCTACAAAGCTCTCCAAAATCTTGGCTTCTTTCATTAGTAATTCTTTGAAAAGCCCAATTGTCCCATAATTGTCCCTGAAACACATAATTAATTCAATACACATCCTTTTCTTCAACATATCAATTAAATAACATATGAAATATGCTCAATAATCCACCAACAACAAAGGTCTCATGACACTTATCAACCATCCCAAGATCATATTATAGGGTGACCAATAATCCACCACTAGAAACTCAAAATCGGTTTGGGCATTGTACTTATAATCATCGTCGTCACCTAGACTCATTGGCAAGGTAACTATTCCTCTAACCTTGACTAATCAGTTGTTAAATCCAAAAATCTCTTGTTCATGAGGTTTCAACCTTTTCTGGATATTATTATCGTGAAGCCTATCAAAGGCATAACTGAAGATCATATACGTTGCTTCCAACGTCAATAGGACTTTCATCACATCACTTGTGCATCTATGAATTCAAAGGTCATATGAAGTTTCTCCCTCTTCGCGAAGAGCACTACCTCCTTTCCCTTGTCATTTATGGAAAACTGAGAGAGGACAATGTAGTGTAGCCAACCAATGATAGTATTCACTACCCCTTAAGAGGTATCATCGGATTATTAGTCCATTCATTCAGTGGCGTGCAATGGGAAGTCATAACTCCTACATTAGTTGAGCCTTTCCACAATGTTGTTTAGGTCGGCCATGTACTTTCATAAGAGTCCTTTCTTTAAGGCTTCCCAAAAGGCGACTGATAAATGTGAATTAACCTTCATTTAAAAAGGATATTTTGAGTTTTAATAAGTGATTCTTGTGGATATTTGTAAGAAAAGGGTACTTGATTAGTTTATTATTGATTTCAGTTTTTTAAGAGATATTTGTGCCGAAAATAAAGATTCTAGACAAGTTAGGGCAATTTTTGTTCAAGCTAGTGAAAGATAAAAAAGTGTAGAGTACACAAGAAAGAACATAACCTAGCTTGTGTAGAGAACAAAAGGAAGGACACAAGTGAGTACATGAGTTATGCTAAGAGTTATGTGAGGAACAGAAGGGAGTTCTGTGCTTTACAAGGATGAGAATAAAAGTCGCGTTTAGGTTTAGGTTTGCGTAGGTCATGATTTATAGCATAATTTGAGTGTGCTTTACTCATGTAGAAATCAATTGCCTATTTTATTGAAGATTTTCATATCTTTTTGAAGAGATATATTCTACATTTGATTGGATTTACATTATAAGGTGAAAAAGAGATTTTTTTAAGGAATGAAAGCTCTATTTATAAAGATAGAAGATTTGAAGAGATTTAAAGAAGATTTAAGATAAAAGCATATCTAGTGAAAAGATATGGCCAAGATATGATCCTATATCCAAATGGAGACTTTCTTAGAGTGGAAATTTTGAAGACTAATAAAGATTCGAAAAGATTTGAAGAGATTCCACTTTTGTTCTATAAATATATGACTCCACTTGTCTAGAAAAAAGATAACAAGATATTTGTTAGGTATAGAAATATATCTAAGGTTTTATACAAGTGAGAGAAAGTCAAGATCTCAAGGAAATAATTTAATATTGCAAGATTGGAAAGGGAGTTTTCATGTTTTAAGTGTTAGATTTATGGAAGAGTACATTGTTTTTACCTTATCCTTGAAACCCTAACCTCATTATGTAACTGGAATTGTTTTCTTACAATAATAGATAATTTCTTGAATTTGTTTATGTATGCTTATTTGTTTCTTGAATTAATATATCTAAAGTATTGATTCAAAGATTGATATTATAGTAGTAGATTGAGAAATCAATATTACAAATAAATCTTGCATAAACAAAGAGAATTGCATGCATACCTAAAGATAGGATGACATAATTCTTCAATATTAAATTAAAATATAGGGTTAGGTTTAAATTTAGTGATGGATTCTTTGTACAAATTAATGCGATTCTAAATTGCTATTAGCCATAAAGAGATTCCGGTAAATTGATCTAGGATTAGGGATTAGTAATCTCAAGAGGGATATTAATCTTATTTATGAATTCTGCAGCTCAAGATTTAATTTATTAATTGAAGCTTAATTTAACGAGGGTTGCATGGTAGGGCTAGTGGTAATTCAAAGTCAAGGTAAGTCTTGTGATCTGAATTTTTATTAAAAGTGATCTTGATTTAATTATTCGTAGTGGTTATTATTAATTTTAGTATAATTGGTTTATTCATCTAAAACCATTTATTGAATAGGTTAAATTATAGGATTAAAGTGGTTAATAATATTTGAAAGAGATCCCTAATGAATAATACTAATATTAATTTCCTATAATATAAACTACTTAGTATACTTGCCATTAGTGATCGTAGGATAGAATTAATATTGGACTTTTAACTTGTTTATACAAAAGGTCACATCGACGACTTTTGGTTGAAAACAATCATCAGTGTTGTGCCCCACATCTTGGTGGTAGTCGCAATACTTATTAGGGTCCCTACTTCCTAGGTTACTAGGCATTTTGGATGGTTCAGGTAGGATACTTGAGCTTCTAATCTCGAGGAAGATATCTTCTTAAGGTTTGTTAAGGGGTAGGAAGTTGGAGTCAAATGATATCCATTTTCCATAGGACCTTCTGGTATTGTTAACTGATTTGTCAATCTCTCCAAAAGGGAGGTCAATGCGGTCTTTTCCTAATTCTTTAGCCTTTTGGTCTTAGAGGTGCTCATTTTATGACTTTTCCACCTCATTTTGGATGGAGATGAAGTCTTCCCGTCTAATATATTTTTTGGCCCATTTCTAGAACTCTTCAAGAGTCCTAGGCTTTTTTTCTTTTTGCAAGAGAATGAAAAAGGCAGTCATTCTTTTAGACCCCATGAACTGCTGCCTGGACAGTAAAGCTAAGATCAAAGCTGTCCACTTTGGTGATGGCCTAGTTGAATCGAGTGATGTATTCTTTGAGAGATTCATCTTTAATCTAATTTACTAAGAAAAGTGATGATGTATCATTCTTTAGAGGTCTGTTGACCATGTAATGTGTCTTGAAAGTTGTTGTTACTTTCTCAAACGATGTGATTAAGCCATTATTAGTTGGTGGAACCAACTACTAGCTGCTTAGTGTTCTTGAGAACACCTTATGAAAAATGGCATCGTTGAAGCCGAAGACTAACATATGATCTTTGTACCTTCTGAGATGTGCCTCTAGGTTAGTCATTCCATTGTATAGTTTCAACATGGGCAATTTAATGCGCCAAGGCCAAGTCTCCTCTATGATTGGCGAGGTAGGTTTTATCAATAACTAAGTCATCTTAGGTGCTAGGGTGCACTTTTTTGCTTTCTTTAATTTGTGACGTTCTCTTTATTTCTTTTTCCATTTCCTTGGGATTTAAATTCTCAAAAACACTCCCCTATTACATGAGGAGATCAACAAGCAAGGGATCACCTGCTTGAGTTTTTGACATTGCTGGAGCGATAAAAGGGTTTTTAACACCATGGAATCCTTGTACCTGGTATACTACAGGAATGGAAAGGGTACCCATCGGTTCCTAAAATTGGTAATGGCCTCCTTGTTATGGTAAGGTTTCACTATTGTTGTGTTATGGCCAGGAGCTTTGTGATCCCAACTCTAATTCCTTATGATATTATTCAACATTTTTGTTGCATTTTATAATCTCAATGTTTTGCTCTACCTCTTTACGGAGCATATTGTCCAGTTAGTTCAAATGGCCTAGGTTTAGGGAGTTGTCGAAAGCTATAAAAATATTAGGGCCTGCTTGGGAGCCTCCTAGCCTTTGTAGACCAAGTGAATTTAAAGTCGAATTGAAATCACTTTCTAAGCAGTCACTTATAGCAATTTCTTATTCTTGGGATGAGGATGTATAGGTGAATTCGATTTAGATTTTCTAAGGTATGTGAAGCTTAGTGGAAAAAATGGGAAGAATCCCTTCAAAGGGTAAGCTTTCCTACATACTGTCATGCCCCAAGGGGTACCCTAAGCGTAACAGTCCGACATACTCAATATTAAAGCTTAAGTATGACAACCTTAGCCACTCCCAAAAGCTTTGATATTTAGTATAAGGCGTGCTCTCATAAATTTAGAGGACCATACATGGAATTATGAAGCTTAAGAAGATATAATAACATTTTAAGAAAAGAGGATTCATAATATTAATTTACTTATGACAATGATTTTACAAATTTAGGGACATTTCCCTTTTCCACTAATCTATTACAAGAATATTTTAGATCTTATCCAAGACTAAACTTCATCTAGGATTTTCCTAATCGAAAAAGAAATTACCTGATTGCAGGGTCCTCGTGGTCTTAACCAAAAATAGGGAAACTGGAAAGGATATCTATGGGGGTATAAGCTAACAGGCTTAGTGAGAATTATTTCCATAAATAACTTCTTGTAACAAAATTTCAAACAAGTTGTTTAATCAAACAAATGGAATGCAACATACACGTGGGCAAAACAAGGCATATAGTTTTCTAGGAACTATATGTTGAATGGATTTGCACCCTCCATTCGGGGTTTGATGATACATAACCTCAAAACAAGTAGTTTTAATAAAAAAAGTTTTATGCTTTCGACCAATATTGCCAAGCATATGAAGTCTACTTGAATTGAGCCTTGCTTTCGAATCTTTCGCCAAGCATTTCCTTTTCCATAACTCCGCCAAGCAATCGCTTTCGGACACTCCGCCAAGTGTTGCTTTCAACATGAGCTTACTATCCTTCTCACCCAAGGATAATAACCCAAATGCAATGTGACTCACTTCGTGGTATGCATGAATCCATTTATTTATGATATCATAATATTATTATTAACAAATTTAAGGCAATCAAAGAATTTCATACAAAGCAAGTGTTATACTAAAACAAACATTTAAATCAATTCCGGCCTCGATATTCTTAGGATTCTTTCAAAGAATTATTTGACATACATATCCATTTTGCTTTTCCTAGGTCTAATGCAACTAGATTACAAGCACAACAAGTATAGCATTTAAAGGAAATAAACTCACGATGCCATGTCGACTATTCTTCTATACGGATGAGTCGTTCACATACTCCTCTAAGTCGAAGTAATCTTCGGGATATAGGTATCTTTCCTCGGAGTCACCTAGCCAAAGAAAATACCCAAGATGAGTATTTCTTGATGATTTTCTTGAATTTTGACAAGACAATGTCAAAAGAACATTAAAGTTCGTATAAAAGAAAGTTCCAACTTAAAATGGCAATAACTTGGTCATTTTAACTCGGAATCGCGCATATAATATACCAATTTCTACCTACTTGAAAAGATCTATTCATTTCTAAAACTATTTTCATCAAACTAAACCATTTAGGCCACGAAAAAGTGGCAATAAAATTCACCACGAATTTTCCAACTCAAAAACAACTTTGATTCAATCAAACAAAATTTGTTTAATAAATACTTAGTTATCTATATAGTTGAAAAATTCTCTTTTTATGGTTACTTAGCTCATATTTTATTCATGCTCAAGTGCTTTGTTGTCCATTCATGTTTCTTGAGTAAAATAATGTCGGTTTGGAGTTTTAGAAAGATATAGTTTACAAGAATTCATTTTGTAAATCTTTTGAAATGAATATTTTGTTTCTTTTGTTTTCTAAGGGTGTTTTATGTTTGCTTTATTATTTTTAAATAACTTTTTGAAAATAAGTTTTCGTCTTTCTAAGTTTTCTATATTAATACTATTTTTCCTATACAAATTTCTTTGTCTATTTGTTTGTAAAGATCTTTATTTGAAAATTCCTCCTTCTTTTATTATGTTATCTTTTTCATAAAAATCATTTTTGTACCAACAATTATTTGCTTTGGAAAAACAAAGTGGGATATTAAAGGATTTGAGAAGCTTTTCATGACAAAAGTAGTTTCTAAAATTTGTAGTGGGTTCTTTTTGTAACTTGAAAATAAATAAACTTATGTTTGTCAAATCATAGGTTTTATACTTCACATAAACTTATTTCTAAGTGATAAAATTTCCTTTTTGTCAATTATTTTTAGAACTTGAAATTTTGGACAACAATCTAAATGAACATGATTTATGAGAAATAATAGTAAACAAAAATAACATAAATAATAAAGTCAAGTATTGGGAGTCTTAGCTTCTTCAAGGCTCCTAGGACTAAGAAGTAGACTAGTCCCAAAACAAAAATAAAATTAAAGAAAGAAAAATTGTTTTGACTTGATGAGGACAAGTCTAAGACTAGAGACTAGTCTTTAAATAACAAGGAATAAATAAATAAATTGCAATGGAATAAATAAATAAATTATATTACATAAAATAAATAAATTGCAAGTGAGCTTATATGCTCTAAAGAATATGTATGTATATATATATAGTAATACTTAGATATAGTAACAATAATATGAACAAAGATAATAACATAAACATTATTAGATTTTCATGAACAAGAACAATACATGAACATTATGTAGCTTCCATAACTTTTAGTCTTTGGAAACTCACACTATGGTCATGTAAAGTTACATGACATGAGAAGAAGAAAATAATAAGAGATGGTTACCTAAAGAAGACTTTGGTAGTGTTATGTGGTTATTGGTTGTTGTTGTAGGTAGAAGTTGTTTTGGAATTAATTTGAGAGAGTTTTGGGAGGATATTTGGGGAGAGTTTTGAGAGGAGAATTTGAGAGAGTTTTAGTAAGAAATTTGTGGGTAGTAATTGTATGAAAGAGATGAAAGAGGAGGGGGGTATTTATAGGAAAATGTGGAGTGATTTTTGTGTGATTAAAATAAAAGAAAATTGAAACAATTTGTGGATGATGCATGAGGGGTTGGCTCCGGCCATGAGTGAAGGGGGAGAGAGTGTACTTTATTTTTTTTGTATTTTGTGGATTAAATGAAGTAATAAGTAAGGTAGATGTGAAATAAAGTTATGGGAAAGGTAAAAAGTAAAGGTTATAGGTTATGGTGTGTGTAAGAGTAGGCGTAAGAAAAAGTAGAGATAAAAGAATAGTGTAAAATAGTAATGAATAGCGTAATGTAAAGTAGATATGACTAATAAAGTACCGATAGTAAGAAAATACGCGTATAATTGCGATATGTGTTATTTTTACTTACCGAAAAATTATAAAATTGATTTTTGAAAACCTTACATTTTTACGAGTCTAACGGTATATTCAGAATATTTTTACTATTCCGGTTCTGGGACACGTTTTTCAAGAACTATGTTCGATTGGGTTCGAAACGAGTTGTGGTTTTACTAATCTAATCATTTTACGCTTCCTTAGATAATTACGCACTATTCTATATTATAAACTCCTACTTACTCTTACTGAGTTGCTTATTCGGGATTGCCGAACTTAAGCTATTACGTCTAACTAGGGTTTTGTTGACCTTTAGAGCTCTGGTTGACTTCCGATTTAGGGTTTTAGGCTAAACCGACTCTAAAAATTTGGGGGTTTACACATACAGTGCTACATGTCACTTGCACAAATCTAGTAGAAGCTAGATCAAAGTAATTTTGGCTTAGACTAGAGCAGACAGAATAAGGCTTATAAAACCGAAACTTGGTTAGTGGCATACTAAGTATGGGCCTAGCATGGCTACTCTAATGCCTGAGTTAGAGGTCGTCATGATGACCATGTAAGTTAAATGTAAATGATTGGTTGAGTGCAACATTGCCCATCTCTTAAGAGTTAGGTGAGTATTTATAGGTGATCAACTTAGTAGTTGGAAATGTCATTGGTGATGGGTGAATAAGCAATTGGCAACGGTTGTGGAGGACGTGAGGTAAGCCCACTAGTCCACCACTAGATGCTTGATCTGACCAAGCTACTTATGTCTAAGTGGCGAGTGAAGGTCATGGTCATCTAGACAAGGCTAGGCTTATGTCGAGCCCAAATTTAGCTATTATTCTCCTAAAGGTCTCGAACGGTGTCAAACTCGACCTGTTTGACACGAAAAACTCAACAAGGAACTGATAGGATTTTGTTGAAGCCTGGTTTTGAAAATTAATATTACAATAGTCACTACAAACCAAGGTTGGTAAAATAGAGAGTGAACCACAATTCAAACGGGTGATTTGATTTTTGATTTAGCTACCGGTCTATGCAAAAAACTAAAAATTTTGAGTCTGGGGCTACTATTTTAAAACCTAAATGGTTATCTAGGCTATTATGGATTTTAGAAACTTTGAATTATATGGGCCTAGGATTCATAGGGAAAAGTTTACTTTGATTTTTTCCAAATTTTTAATTTTTTAATCTTTTTATAAAATGAGTTTATGCAAATATACATTTTTTGTTTTTGTTTTGAAAAATACCTAAATGTCTTTTTATTGTTGTGATCGCCCATTAGGTACCTTCGTGTCTGCTAGACAAAATTTGATCCCCTTAGTTCATTTTGACTTTTGTAAAACTTTAATGTGTTGATTTATTTTATTTTTGAAAAGACCACCGAGTTTAAGTTATTATCTACTTTGAGTTTGTTTTCCATAAAAAGTCTAAGCTTTTATTTCATGTTGTTTGAAAAAGGCTAAAACTCCTAATTTTAGAAAACCCCCATTTATTTTATTTTTAAAATTTTAGAAGATAGACTAGTGCGATTGCATATATAAGCCAGCAAAACTTTCATATGATCATATATCCCACATATGGGAAAAGGGAAAAGAAAACAAATAATTTTTTTGTTGATTTTTATGAAATTTCTATTTTTTAGTTTTTTTTTTCAAATTTTTTAGAAAGAAAGACAATATTTACAGGGGACCTAAAAGACTATACATGCATGAGTTATGTCAAAATTTCTAAATTCATCAAACAAGCATAAAAATTCACTAAATAGATCTTTTCAAGTGAGATTTATTATTTTTCTTTCTTTTTTTTTAAATTTTAGTGATTGTAAATATAAATTATATTCTATTTGCTAAAAACTATAAGAAGTATAGGGCTATTAACAAGATTATCTTAATTTATACCTAAATCAACATTCATCCTAAAGTCTTAATGACAAATTTTATCCCATTGATATTTTTTGTATTTTTATTTTTAGGTTTAGAAAAGACCTAAAGTCTAGATTTATCAAAAAAAAGTAATATTCACATTAACATTTTCTAATAGTGAGCTAAAACTTAATCTAATTTTTGCATTCGAATGATTTTATTCACTTGTCCTAATGGATCTAAACAACCTAATATTCACAAGCATCACAAAAATATAAGAAAACCAATATCAAAATTCCACACACACACACACTTGCTTTTTTTATCATAGACCTACATGATTTCTATAACACAAGCACTGTTTGTTATTAACCATATACGTCCATAAAGTCTTGTCATACATATATTTTGTGGTTTGCATAAAATTGCGTACCATACACTATCGTATTATAATATATCCCCTTTTTTCTTTTTTTTGCCTTTTCTTCCTTTTCTCCTTTTTTTTCCTTTTCGACTATTTTTAAGCTTTTACATGTACAAATGTGAGTATTGATAAACAACAATAAATGACTAACTAAGCTAACTAAAATAAAAAGGAAAAAGAATAAAACAAAGAAATTTAAAAAAAAAAAAAAAGGCAGACAATAACAAGAACAATAGTTCATGACTTGTCGGACTCTAGTTGTATAATCCCCTTAATTTTACATAACCTAATTATAATAATTACAAAAAATATAATATAGAATTATAAAGAACTTTAGGGAAAAAGTAGCAAAAATCACTCCTAATTTTTTGCAATTTAAAAATTATTAAAATATGAACGTTATAGGCTATAAATATATATATTATTTAAAATAGTATAGAATATATTCTCTATATATTGACTATTAATTAGTCATAAATATCAGTCAATATTTATTTACCTTTCTTTTTTGGTTCCCTAAATCTTGTATATATGTAACTCTAAGGATCAATAAGATATACAACAATTTTCTTTGATCTTTTCTCTTTGTGTTTAAACTTTACATGGTATTAGAGCATTCAAAGGATCAAATTTTTTACGTGTTGCTCAAGTGACCAATGATTATTGAGAGTGCGAAATTTTCAAAGTGTTTTCTTTTTTTGTCACCTTCGACTTAGCAAGACACACTAGCCACCGGTGAGCTCATCTAGAAATTCTCGAAGCCAAAACCTTAGCATGTGTCTTACGTGCACCGCCACAAGATCCGCCCCAAGGGTCACACGCCGACACATGAGGGTACGTGTAGCTTTGAAAGTCCCTCCAGTTGCCATCAATCGAGTCGCCTGAGTTTGTATGACTTAGGTGTATGGTTACTTTATTCGTTATGTTTTGAAGATTAGGGTTTCGGTATTATGAGGTTGAATTCTGGCCTAGCATGTTTAGAAGTTTGTCGAAGATGACTTGGTGCGGTGAGCATGGATCAGCAAGTGACTTTTTGAGGTGTAGTTGTATTCAAGTTTAGGTTGTGGCAGTTGTGTGCGACGACCTTTGGTGGGTTTGGTCTTTCGATGGCCATTAGGTTGTTGAAGTTTGATTGTGTCATCATCGTAGATTAGTTAAGCGTTGACTTGGTCATTGAGTGTTGTTGTCATTTGGAGTATTTTGCTTTTGTTGTTGCTACTCTTCTGAGTTTGTATTGAAGTTATGGGAGAAATAAAGGGTATAAAATCTGCAATGATTGTGTGTCGCTATTGTCATAAACCTAGGTATATGAAGCGTGATTGTAGAAAATTGCAAAATAAGAATAAGGGATTTCAATCAACACATGTTGCCTCTTCCAATAATACATCTGGAAAATCTATTATAGTTTCTGCAGATGAATATGCTAAATTCTTACAGTATCAAGAATTGTTAAATTCTTCATCCACTTATGTTACTAGCATTGCTGAATCAAGTAAACCAAACACGTGTCTAGTTTCTTCGTCTTTCAAATGGGTCATTGATTCTGGTGCCACGGATCACATGACAGGTAATTTTAATTTGTTATCTACTTTCCAACTTCATACCTCTTCCTCTCTAGTCACTTTAGCTAATGGGTCAACATCTCATATTCTTGGGTCTGTTGTAACTAATCCAACTCCATCAGTTCATTTATCTTCCATTCTAAACTTGCTTGATTTATCCTTCAATTTAATTTTTGTTAGTAAGCTCACTCGTTCACTTAATTGTTGCATCTCATTTTTCCCTAACTATTACTTAATTTAGGATCTTATGAGGAGGAAGACTATTGGTAAAGGACATAAATCTAGGGGTCTCTACATTCTAGACACAAAGGTACCACATTCTATTGCTTGCTCTGAAGTTGTAACCCCTTTTGATGCACATAGTCGATTGGGTCATCCATCTCTCTCCTTGTTTAAGAAACCGTGTCCTCAGTTTCATAGTATGGAGTCATTACATTATGAGTCTTGTGAGTATGCAAAACATCATCACATTAGTTTAAGTCCTCGCGTCAATAAACGAGCGAATACTACTTTCGAATTAGTCCATTCGGATATATGGGAACCTTGTGCAGTGGTGTCTAAAACTGGATTTAAGTATTTTGTCACCTTTGTTGATAATTACTCCCGTGTGACTTGGTTATATTTAATGAAGAATTGCTCTGAGTTGTTCTTTCATTTTTGTCCTTTTTGTGCTGAAATTAAGACTCAGTTTAATGTTTTAGTATAAACATTGTGAAATGATTAGGCTAAAGAGTATTTATCTAAATCATTTCAATCTTCCATGATTAAAAATAGCATTATTCACCAAACTTCTTGTGTAGATACACAATCTCAAAATGGCATTGCTGAGAGAAAGAATAAGCATTTGCTTGAAACTGCCAAGGTTTTGTTGTTTCAAATGCATGTCCCCAAACACTTTTGGGCTGAAGTTGTGCCTACAACTTGTTTTTTAATTAATCGTATGCCTTCAATTGTTCTTGATGGTGAGACTTCTTATCATAATCTTTTCCCGAATAAACCTTTGTTTCCTGTTGAACCAAAAATATTTCGTTGTACTTGTTTTATTCTGGATACGTGTCTTCAGGTTACAAAACTTGATCCTAGATCATTAAAATGTATTTTTCTTAGGTATTGTCATGTTCAGAAGGGATATAGGTGCTATTATCCTATGCTTGATAGGTATCTGGTGTCAGTTGATGTACCTTTTATTGTTGATACCCTTTCTCTCCATCTTTAGATAATGCAAGTCAGGGAAAGGATGATGATTTGTTAATCTATAGAATTAGATCCACTACTTCTACTCCTAAACCTCCCCTTCAAGTCTATACTCACAGACAACATGTTTCTAAACAAGCTCCTGATTCATTTCCTAAACCAGCTCCCTCATCATCAGATTCAATCTCCAGGAATGACCTTCCCATTGCCCTTCATAAAGGTAAACATCAATGTACTCAATCTGTTTCTTCTTTTATGTCTTATGATCATCTATAAATCTCCTTTTGTTCCTTTTGTTGCATCCCTTGATTCTATCTCTATTCTTAAAACTGTTCGTGAAGCCTTATCCCATTCGAGATGGCGTAGTACAATGATAGAGGAGATGAATGCTCATGATAAAAATGGTACTTGGGATTTGGTGCATTTACCTGTAGGGAAGAAGGTTATTGGATGTCAATGGGTTTTTAATGTTAAAGTAAATCCTGATGGCTTAATTGATCGATTGAAAGCTCATCTTGTTGCTAAAGAATGTGCCCAGACTTATGAAATAGATTTATATTCCCTTTTTCTTTTTCTTTTTTCTTTATGCCTTTTCTTCCTTTTCTCCTTTTTTTTTTCCTTTTCGGCTATTTTTAGGCTTTTACATGTACAAATGTGAGTATTGATAACAAAATAAATGACTAACTAAGCTAACTAAAATAAAAAGGAAAAAGAATAGAACAAAGAAATTTAAAAAAAAAAAAGCAAATAATAACAAGAACACAAGTGCATGACTTGTCGGACTGGTTGTGTAATCCCTCTATACATAACCTCATCATAATAATTACCAAAAATATAACATAGAATTATAAAGAACTTTAGGAAAAAGTAGCAAAATCACTCCCTTTTTTGCGATTTAAAAATATTACTTAACATGAACAGATATTTTGCGATTTAAAAATAAAATTCTTGCCAATAAAATTTGAAATACATAATGTAATTTCTATGACCTTAGACAATCAAGGACCGATGATAAATTAATCATTAATATAAACTTCAAGAATCTTTTTACCCTAAGATTAATAATCAAAAAATAAATTCTACACTTATTAAGTAATGATACAATGGTTTTGGAATTATCCTTAATATTTTAAAAACTCTAAAGTAATATTATAAAATTTATGATCATCAATTATCAAGATAAATAATTTTTAGGACAAGATTCCATAAGACGAGACAATAACTCAACAAGTAATCAAAGTTGACCTTAGTTTTCAATTACAATGAAAGATGATTAATTTTTAGGACTAACTGGTTATACAAAAATAGTTTAAAGATAAATCACTAAGATTACAAAATACGCGATAAGATAAAAAACTGATCAATATCTTCGAATTTAGACCTTAATTAAACATTTGAATTACAATAATATTTTAGTTAGAAAATTCCAAATCTATAGAAACAAAAATTCTGATTTAACCTTGTAACCCCGAGAATTTTTATAACTAATAAAATGAAAAGAGTAGTAAATATGGAATAGATAGTGAATTTATGACCTAACAAAAACCCTAATTAGAAACTTAGAATAGTCATAAGCTTGTCTATATCTTAAAATCTTAAATAGAAATTTTCTAATAATAAAAGATACCAAAGACAAGATTTTATACCCAATATAGAAAACTCAATATGTGAATATAATCAACTCTAAAATTTAAGACATTTCAAAGCAATTAAATGATAAAGCCTAATGGCTAAAAATAATAACTTAAGGATGAGCCGCTAAGATTATAAATATGTAATAGAGAATAAAAACAAATTCATAACTAATAATCTAGATTTCAAATAAATATTTGGATTGTACCATTGTTCTAGTTAGAAAATTTGGAATCTATAAGTACTAAAACCCTAATTTAGCCTATCGGGCCTAGAAAACTCTAATTGCATAAGGTAGAACTTAAAATTACTCGATCGCATAAACTTTAAACTTAAGATTTGAAATCGTAGATAATCTAAAGATTTGTAGAGACTCTAGATAAACTTTTAGAGGTAAAACCCCCTACATGAATGATATATAAATACGCATATAACCTAATAAACTACTTGAAAATTTAGAAATTTCATAAAAGCAACTAAATCCTAATTTAACTATACATACACGGTGGAGATTGTAGCTTAGAATTTTGGTTGCTCTACTTAGAGAAAATCATACCATCGGCTTCTATAAGCTTAACAAATTGTACAAGTGAAAGTCAACTTGAAAAAAAGACTCAAAATATCACAAAACACCAAATATCACTTGCAATAAATGAACAAATATTAACCTTAAACAACTTGCTTAACCGATTCAAATTACTCCCCAATTCCCATTGCAACAGTTGCTAAAGAGGAGACAACAAGCTTCAAGTTGCAACATAAGTTTCCACCATGTACAGCTTTAGGTAATATAGGTAAAACTCAAGCTAACAAAGTTTGAAGAATTGACTCGACCAACTCCAATAAAAAATCCTTAAATTGACACATAGACAAGCAAATATTGACTTACAAAATCTGCAATTTAAACACAAACATAAACCGACCTTAAAAGCTTCAAATGGTAGATGTAAAACCCACCTACAGCCTACAATGTTCACCACCCAAAACATCCAACTCGTTCAACCAGCTCAAATTCTTCCTTGTTTTCCATGAACTGCAGCTGCATGTAGGAGACAACATGTTCCAAAATTCTACTTGTTTTCACTTAGATCATTTTGGTACAATTTAAGCTAACAAACTTTGACAATTTGACCTTTGAAGCTTCAACAAAAATTCCTTAAATAAACACATAAGAAGATAATTATTGACTTAAGAAATCTGTTGTTCAAACACACAATTCGATTTTTAAATCCTCAAATTTACAAACATGAATGGGGCATTTCTCCAAGCAGTCATCACGTCCAAACACTTCCACTTGCACAACAAATTACAACTCTTGTATAGCTTGTATAAATAGGTGTAACTAACTAGCAAACCAGCTCATTTATTTCCTCCTACATTTTGAACCGAAAATCAAACCAACAACCAAACAAACAGCCCTTCTTCTTTCCTAAAAATCAAACAAAGTAGAGTAGCCCCTATTTCTTTAAAGCCCTATCATGAAACCTCCATATGAAAACCAAACCAACATGCAAAATAAACTCAACACTTCAAAAACCCCATTTTCAACCATAAAGTCCACTTAAAAGACCCAACATTACACATCAATTAGACAAAAATTCTTGAAATTCCAGTAGATTTTCAACATCAAGTAATAACTAATTCAAAGGTAAGAAAGTCTTGATCAAGTTAGTTGACTCTTAGAATATTTAGAACTTATTATCTTATCTTCCTAATATAAGGTTCAGATATCACAAGGAGGAGAACTTGTCATCTTCTTCCATACCCCATCAAGGTAACTTTTATACCATCCTAGATCCTATATTTCATCTATGATTAGAAAACTAAAAAAATTCTATGTGTTGAGTTACTTATGGATCCTATATGTCTCGATTTTGATAGAAACTAAGGAATAATAAGATTTTATTTTATAACCTTGTTTGATTCATGTTTTATTCTAAATAGATAATATGAATAGAAGTGACTGTCTGGAAAATGAAACCAATCATGCATACTCTGTAATAGAATCTAGTCTATGCTAAATAGAATACACATATGACATGGTTTATTGAGTGAAATTTAGTTAATATAAACTTTAGAAACCTAACAAGTAAGTTTAGCTCTAAGATTATAACATGAATCATCTCCTAAAACTAAGAAAAATTGCAAAACAACTCATCCCTTCATCCAATACAGGCCGTGTAGGAGGAAGGGGAGAAAACATAACAACATTCTCTCTCGTCAGCATAGCCGTTACAGCTCCTTTTGCAAACTTCAAAACTCTATTTTTCCCTTCCTTTCTAACACGAAATTAAATAAAACTGTTAGGATTATATTCTATAATATCCCAATCTCATGTCTAAAAATAAATAAATAACAACAACCAGAACAATTAAAGAATTAGATACTAAAATGAGACCCTATAATAATAAGAATTTCAAATTTATAAATGAAGATAAGGTTGACAAACGAAGTAAATAATGAAGAAAATTTCCTTATCAAAGTAGGCGTTAAAGAATGTAAATATAGATAGATTCTAATAGTATGATCCATTAATATGAATTTTATATAAGAACTAGAAAATAGAAAACTTTATGAGCATCAAATTGATTATTCAAATACTGAAAATAGAGCTAAAAGAAATATAATAGGCTCAGTTTAAGTTTACACAACTAAAAACCGATATCTAAGAATTATAGAAAGGCATCTCTTACATAAAATGTATTATTGCAAATTTCATGACTTTTCTGGAAGAATATATCTTTTATGAAATTTAAAAATCCTAATTAAGTACAAAAATAGATTAGGATTAATAAAATTTGAATTAAGACATGAACGAATACAATTGGAACCATTAAACAAAGAACACGTATAATAAAGAATATTTGTTATTTCATTTCATAAGAGATATTAAGTCTGAGTTCTCAAACTCTAGATATTTCCAAAGGTTGTATCAACAAATGACAATGCTCAGGTGAGGGTGTAAACCCCTGAAAATTTCATAATTCTTATAAAATAATCCTAAAAGTCAAAAACCAAAATCAAAACCCTAAAAATCGAATCATGTTAAAACTTAATTCCAAATAAGGTCAAACACAAGAATTCTTAATCTTGAGAAAAAGAGAACCCTCAAAACAAAATAGAATATTCAACTATCGATTGATTCGATATCCATACACCAATCAAATCGTCTATCCAATGTTTAACACGTAAATCAAGACGATAGATCCAAATATCGCTTGACAATGAAATACTAAGATCGTAAATCCTTCGGTGGATTTTAGAATCAAAATTTTCAATTTTTACCAAAAGTCAAACTGAGTCAACCCATAACCCTAGACTCGGTTGAACGATCCTGAGAATTGAAAAATATTAAATAATCACAAATAAAATGAAATAAACCATTGATGTTGAACTAAATATATAATACAGACAAAACCCCAAAATTTTATAATCATACGAATAAAATCAACAAGCCGAAAGTCAAACCGGAACCCTAAAAATCAATAAAGCTTACAACTAACCCTAGTGTTTAAGATCTGGCAATCCCACACTCTTAAACCCTAAACAACGAAATGAAAATAATTGTTGATAATAGTTCGTAATAATATAGGGAAGCTTAGAAATATCATATTCGCAATAACAACGAACGAGATCAGTTTTTAAAAACCATGCCTCTATACACCAGACGGAAAAAATATTCCATCAATATCAATAGACTCATAAAAATATAAAGTTTCTAAAAATATCAGTTTTAGAATTTTTCAGTAGCTAAAAATTACAGATATCGTATTTATACGCGTATTTTTATTACTACAGGTATTTTATTTGTCTAGTATACTATAATAGTACTTTTTTACTATTCATTACTATTCATCTATCTCTACTTTTTCTTACAACCTATATACATATTTCTTACAATTTTCTTTTCCCATAAAAATTCTACACCACATATTACTAAACTTCTCTTACATTTTTCTTCTAAAATTAATTTTTAATCACTTCTCTCTCTCTCTCTTCCTCAAGTTGCTGTCCACCCCCTCTCTCTCTTCACTCTCAATTATTTTCTTTTTCAATTAATTTAATTATATCTAATTTTTACTCCAAAACTCTATAAATACTCGCTTCTTCCTTCATTCTTTCAGACAACCAATTTTACTATCAAAACTCTCTCAAATTCACCATACAAACAATCTCCATAAAGATTTCTCTCTACCAAAACTCTATTTAACCAAACACTCATAAAAACCCTCCTCTACACACAAACCATCTCCTATTTTTACTACCCACATAATATCCCATTCATCTACCATCTTCATACCACATAAACACTTTAGGTAAAACTTCTTCCAACCATTTAGTTTATCCATGTCATGTAATTTAACATGACTATGGTATTGTATTGAAACTCATATGAGTAGTAAAAGCAATAACATATTCATATTTTGTTCTTGCACATGAAATTCCTATTTTATTATCATGATATTATGTTTTTATATATCTTGTTATTAATATCCGTTATTATCATTATTATTATTATGCTAACTTCCTATTCATATCTAATTAAATATATTTATGTATTTATATATAATCTTTAAAGCATATAAGCTCACTTGTTATTTATTTATTTTCATGCCTTGCAATTTATTTATTTCATACTATTTTAAGAGTAGTCTTTCTAATCTTAGACTTGTCATTATCAAGTCAAAACAACATTTTCTTTATTTTCTTTATTCTTTTTGGGACTAGTCTATTTTTAGTCCCAGGATGCCTTGATGAAGCTAAGGCTCCCAATACTTGACCGGGATAACTTGATGAAGCTAAGGTTCCCAATACTTGATATTTTTATTATCTTGCTTATTATTATTTACTTCTAATATCTTTCTCATATTCTTATTATTTTATATGCTCATAATACATGCATCTACATGATGATATTATCTCAACTAAATTCAAAAGTAGAATTTTACTTTATTAAAGGAACTTGAAACCAAATTTTCTATTATGTGACTTGTCATTAAATAATGGAGTTATTATCAACAACATAGAAATGGAGTAATACAAGTTTTCTCAAATAACAAAGATAGCTTTACCAAGGAAATATAAGAAATAAACACTTTCTTTTTATAATATGCTAACCTAAGTTTTAGTAAAATAATTTGTTAGTATTCAAAATTTTCACAAAAAGCTTAAGATTAAACTCTTTTTAACTCCATAACAAAACCAAGAAGCAAACTAGTTTTCAAAATTAAGATAAAATCAACCCATAAAGTTATAAACCCACTTAGAAAAATAATGATTTTCAAGTGTCTAAAGAAGGAACTTATTTTCAAAGAATATAAATATGATAAGATCAAAAACAAAGGATTTTATCAATAAAGAGGATTCTCTTCAAATAAAATTTGTAAAGGAAATAAAAGGCCAAGTTTTAGAAAACAAGAACTTATATTTTAAACAAGAAATATAAAAAGAAAAGACTCATTTTCTAAAACCATTCTAAATACAAAATTATAAATAATTTATCAACAACTTAATAAACTTTTTGATAACTTTGATCTTTCATCACTAGAAGTAAAAATTATACAAAAACCAAAGTTAAAGGAAAATTTACTTGTTTTGAAAACAAGAATGACAAAAATAAAATAAGAATATACTCATTTATAATAACTTAGGAAAGTATAAAGTTTCTTCAAAATACTTGAAAAGAAATTTGTTAAGTTAAGTTTTAACACTTC
The DNA here is from genome assembly GCA_024138025.1 of Combretum micranthum. Classification (NCBI taxonomy): domain Eukaryota; kingdom Viridiplantae; phylum Streptophyta; class Magnoliopsida; order Myrtales; family Combretaceae; genus Combretum; species Combretum micranthum. Next base: position 306,801 of record JAMXBD010000174.1, read on the forward strand.
AAAATGAATTGTTTTATGAAATAAATTATTGAGAAATTACTATTAGAATTTTTGCATATAAAGTGAGCTTATCTATATACTCAAAGAATTTATCAATCATATATATATATATATATATATATATATTTTACTAAAGGTGTTTTTAATGAAGTTGAGTTGAAAAATTATTTCGCAAAATCTGGAAATATTCGTTTTGAATCCGTACCCTAGGGTTTCGGAACCCAAACGACCGTACATAACAAAACTAACCTTAGAAATGGATATATCTTTTTGAATAGGTAAAAATGGTATGTTATATGTGAAATTCCGAGTTAAAATAAGCAAGTTATGGCCATTTTAAATTAGAATTTCATTTTATGGGATTTTGATGAACATAGTGAAATAGAATTAGAAAGTTTAAGTAGAATTTCTTTGAAATACTCATCTCAGGTATTTCTTTTATCTAGATGACGAAGGATACGAGATCACCCTTCCTCAGGATTGCTACGACTAAGAAGATTACGAAATGAACGAGTGAGTTATTCCTTTTAATTTCGTTACCTTACTTGTGCTTGTGAAGTAGTGGCATTAGTATACTAAGAAAAGATGAAAATGGATGGGGAATACAGGGATATGTATATATGTGATTCTATACTTATGTGTGAAATGAGAATTAAGAATATCGCAACTTCAAATTGCCTGTTTAAGTGTTTTGTTTACTTACTTGTATGATTGCTTATTGCTTGCCAAATTGATTGATCGCCTCCTAATAAACCTTAATAAGGTTTAGCTTAATAAAAATAAAACGCTCATGCATAGCATCTATCGAGTCACATATCTTTCAGAAGGCTGGTACTCCTATGCGTAGAGTTGGATTGGTTGTTATCGTGCTGGGACAAAGGCCATGTTCCTTCCTAGAGAATCTAAATTGCTCGAGGAATGCGACTCTAGATTCAGAGCCTAGCCAACCGAACACTTTAGGTCGAGACCTGGGGACTAGCAGTAGAAGGTCGAGGATCTTCATCAACAATTCCCTAACCTTTAATATGGAGGGGTAAATCCATTCTATATATGGTTTTCAGATAACTATATATGTTTGTGTAATCACGTGATTGTTGCATTGTATGCATATCATAGCATATATGTGAAAATTTAAATGAACTTATTTGAAACCATGGTGCGAATGAAAATGAATACCTCACTAGGCTAGTTGTAAGCTTATATCCCCATAGATTCTATTGAAACAGGTATACCCGTGGCTTAAATCGAAGATCATGACATTGAGAAAGTCATGGAAGGATGTTAAACTTTTATGAAGGCAATGGGAACATAAGATGAAGTTACTTTGTAAGGTTCCTTATATGTAATGTATGTTATGTTAGTGTTTTGGAAATTTCTAAGAAGTGTATTTATTTTGACGTGAAGACAATAGAGGGATATGCCTCTAAGAATTGTAATTTATCATGTTTATATTTTATGATAAGTATTCTCCTTCCCTTGTTACTTAATCATTATCAATGTAAATTGCACTACTCCGAAGCGTTCTCTTGGTTGTGATGTACACCTCGTGCATGATATAGAAGCCTTTACGTGACTGAGGTAGTCATTCTTAGGCTTTAGTATTGTGTACAGCAGACTGTCACGTTTAGGGTATCCCTCGAGGCGTGACAGAGGGAGTTCTAATGATCTATTGCTATTTTTCTTGTGTTTGCTACTGTTTGTTGTTATGTTGGGTACACTACCTATCTATTGAATGGCCAATTGTTATGAATGCCACCATCTGCATGACCACTAGAATAAATGGATAAGTATAAACACGCGACTAAACTAATCGAACATACTCATCGAATGTGATTGAAATTCCCTATAGGAAATGTTCCATAATGTATAATTGAAAGTATTTTTTAAATTACTCCATGTTCATCTCTCAAATGAAATTTTTCTAAATGAGTTTATGAAATAAACTTAGGGTATTTCCGAGAGTTGTATTAGCAGTAGATGTTACTTGAGTTGGGGTCTGCTTGCCGAATTTACCTTTATTAGGTGATGGCCAATATTGGCGGTAGATGTTGCCTGAGTTGGGGTTTACCTATTAGATTCACCTTTATTGGGTGATGGTCAGTATTAGCAATAGATGTTCTTGAGTTGGGGTCTACCTGCCAGATTTACCTTTATTGGGTTATGGTCAATATTAGCAGTAGATGTTGCCTAAGTTGGGGTTGGGGTCTACCTGCCAGATTTACCTTTATTGGGTTATGGTCAATATTAGCAGTAGATGTTGCCTAAGTTGGGGTCTACCTTCCTAATTCACCATTAATTGGTGATGGTTAGTTTGATTCACCATTAATTGGTGATGGTTAGTTTGATTCACCATTATTTGGTGATGGTTAGATTAAAATATTAACTAGCGTAAAACGCGTACACGTTGGGGAATATTTGATTTTTATCAATAATGGGTAAGCATTGGATGAGTCTGGATAGACATTACCACCAGGCAGCCTAGTTCGGGTAAGGCGAGATATCCTATGCAGGTAAGTATAGGAGACAACTGAAGTGTAGACAGCATAAATCTACATTGTCTATGGTTCCGAACTCCCATAGATGTGTTGCTTGCGTTTATCAAGTGTGCATTCATACGCTTGTAAATAGATTTCTATGAATATTTAATTAATGTTTGATAACTTGCGTGACTAGTAGTAATGAGGAAAGACCTCACTAAGCTGTGGTTTTGTTCAACCCCAATGGTTTTTGTGCATGTATAATGCTAGCTAGGACCAGACTAAGAATATATGAAGAAAGCTCCTCTATCAGACTCATTTGAAGTTAGAAAGATAGAAAACAGTGAACTTATAATACAATTTAGATAAGCCGTACAAACTATTGAAACATTATATTTTATAGGAATGTAACCCAAATTTATTATTTGGTAGAGGATACCGATTCTCTGCAATCTTAATAATAGAATTATATGTAATTAGTGTATGAGAAGTTAGGAAATAATCTTATAATCTCTAGCTCACAAGACAGTTATCATATTACGGGCACACAGTGATATGATAACTTTAAGTTAATCCTACTAGGTATCTATTTTGAGGCATGATGAGTTGGACCTTAGACAGAAGATGGGTCGACAGAAAATCAACACAAGTTCAATTTAGGATCGAATTAGGTTCATGCATGGGTCTCCGATTCAGCAAAGGGTCTTTGGACCAATGAAAAGAAAAAGAAGAAGGGGGTAATCTCTCTCTCTCTGAGTCAGTTAAGGTAGGTTTGGCGTTATTAGTTGTTAGAGTGGTATGCTATGCCAAGGTCATTGGCAATAGCTATGGATTTCTAGGCAGTTGTTTCAATGGTTGTCGTTGATATAGTATTAAGTAGTTGAGTGGTTGAGGGTGGTGGTTTAGGAGTTTAGTTTTGGTTAAAGGCACTATTGTTGGGTTTTGGTGGTGAGTTTAGGTAATTGATGGTCTGGGTCTTGCTATAGTGGTAAAGTGGTTGTTAAGGGTTTCTGGTTTGTTTTAGGGCAGAGTAAGGCAATGGAGAGTATGTTAGGATAAAAAAAAAAAAAAAGATAAAGACCGACTAGGCTTTTACACGCATATTGCAGAAGCAATAGCTACAAGGTGGATTTCTAAACAAATTTTAAGCTCACTTAACCAACCATTATCTCTTTTGTCCTTTTACACACAATTACAACAACAATAATAAAGAGATGGAAAAGGAGAAGATTATATCGCGATATAACATAAAGTTTAGCCTGCCCCTATTCTCCATGGTCTAAAATTGCCCCACTTAAAGAGGACTTCACGTATTTCATTCAATCAACAAACAATTGCCTCACAAAGAGGATTTCGCAAATGCCTCATCAAGAGAACTTCACCAATGCCTATACATATGTAGGACTTCATACAAGTGCCTCAACACATGATAACTTCACCTATGCCTCATATAAGAGAGGACTTCACTAAAACACTTATAAAACACAAGTGAAAAGTGCTTTATAATATTAGCTCACTAATCTCACTATGGCACTATCCACTTAACAAACACAAAAAAAGGGGAGTATTTTCTCATAATCTATACCAATTTAAGCTCAACTCTCTTACATAAACACACCATAAATACTCTATTTATAATCTCTTAACACAAGTTAGCCATTGCCCATCAAAATAATCACCAATGGTCCAATCAAAAAGTCTGTAACGACTATTTTTTTGCCACACTGACGAGCCGATCCAAGTCTCCACCAGCTAGGCGATCCAAGTCAAGCCCTTAGCCTTCTCCTCAATCAATTTTGATGTGTTTTCACATTTTTTTTCATATTTGACTGGCGAGCTAATACGCTTTTGATAGCTTTGACATGCTTTCGTATTTTAGACATAACTTTTTCATCCAAATCCCGATTGAGATGATTCAAGAGGTAACAAAAATGTTAGAGAGAGCTCTACAATTTTCATGTTTTTACCTTTGAGAGATCCAAAAAGAACCAAGGCCTAAAATGTGCTTGAAGCCACCTGCAAGAGTAAGCACAAAACAAAAATACAAACATAACAAAGCTCAACATATCACAAATAACGTTTTGCTTATTAAATGTAACTTAGCTAAGTTATGAAGCATTTGTACAGTATATTTTCTCATCAAAACAAGATTGTAACCAATCTTGGTTCATCAGGCAGTCAATGTTCATGTTTTGGTGTTATTAGGAGATACAGTGATGGTAATGGTTGTAGTTTCTAGGTTGAGTTTGTTGTTTGGTCGGGATTGGTTCTAGGTTCTAGGGTAGATTGGATATGGAGGTTGCAATGGCTGGCGATGGTGTTAAAGAAAGAGAGGGTTGGAGAGAGAGAGAGAGAGAGAGAAGGTCATCAGGGAGGCTACGAGAGAGAAAGAGAGGGAGAAAATATAATAAAATGGAAAGACGGGGTTTGAAGTGGCCATTAATAGCCGTTACAGGGATTTAAAGGGTAGGGAGTTACGAAAAAAATTAAATATTTGATCATCTCCCTTCTCTTACCTTACCTTATCTTCGTGGGGTATCAAACTCCGATCTCTCCACAAATGTATGTCAAGGCTGACCAACTAAGCTATGCTCAATTCTTGGTTTTTGTATCAAATTTAACAGGATTTAAGTTAAAAAACCTTGGTCCAGCATGAATGGATTAGGCCGAAATGAAGAGGAAGCCTAGCATCAAGATTTTAATTCAAATACAACTCAATTGATTGTAAAATGGTTATTATACCTACAAATAACCTGATGTTGTATAAAATTAATAATAAACCTATAAAATACTAATTTAGATATTTTTATTTTATATTTTCCTTTTTCTGATTTTTTTAATTTTAAATTGTTTTCATTTATAGATCCTATATAATCTTATTTATTAAAGGAGAGTTTTCCTAATTTTCTTAAAATCTTAAATTTTTTTATTTTCCAAATTTTTTGTTCTTTTTGTTAATTTTAACTTAACCAATTTTTTATTATACTTTTCTATTTTTTATATTTTTTAATGGAGCAAAAATGGGGTATCAACAGCCTTATATCATAGTGTCTATTATTAGGGTTTAAGCCAATCAGAGCGGTCCAACCTATTAGTTTATTAGGCTTAGCTCAGGTGGCCCAGGTTCCAATTTAGATCATCAACAATAACTAATGAAAAAGTATCTGCAAAATTTTAATTTTAAAATTTGCTACAGCTTCTATAGTTGTATTAGATAAACAAGGTCAACAAGTGCTTGCTACAAGTTCCAACTTTTCACATGTGGGCATATTCATTGTATCCACCCTATATCCTACAAAAACTGCAAGGTACAGGATACCATGTGAAACCCATAGATTTTTATACAAAATTTCTATAGTTTTTCCTTTTTTCTTAAACTTCAAGTTTGTAGTATTTTATAGACTTTCATGTAATATAAAAGACTACCGTAATTTTATATATTCACTATAAATAACATGTGGAAAGAAATTTTGAAAATAATTTATTAATATCACAGGTTATTCAACTTACAAAATCCGTATATGTGTAGAATTTGAAACCTATAACTAAAAATTGTACGACTTATTTATGAAATATTAAACAAAATTGTAGAGCACGTATCAAATTTTAATATTAAAAAACTTTAAAGCTACTTCTATGTTAATGAAGTCTTAGAAGGTAAGCAATATTTTTATAAAATTTGAGAGTTCAAACACATACATAAAATCATAGTTCTTCTAAAATAAGAATAATAAGTTAATATTGTACAAGTTCTTCAATAATAACAACATTTGGAAGGTAGTCTACAAATCATAATCTTCCAAAAAAAAATAGTTGCAAAATAAAAAAGAAATCGAGTATTAATATTTATATCTTATATATTTACATTATTTTATAATATTCAATAGGATAAATAAAGAACACCTTAGAACTTATACCCTCTATATATTAGAGTGCAAGTTCCAAGGTAGGTATAAAATATGAAGACCCCATACCCCGTATCTTACCCTATGAGAGTGGGTTCCAAAAAATATGTACCCTTACCTTACCCTATAATACCCACCCAAACTCTAGCTAGTCAAGTAAGGTACGAATGGGTACCTTATACTATAAAGGCGCCCACTCTCCCTTATATATATAAATATATATAAATAATGTTGTTTATAATATTACATGAAACCATATGTATCATTATAAACTTAAAATTTGTGAAAGAAATAATAGAATTTATAGGTTTCACAGCATACCATAGAGGTTTTATAGGGTACGAGATGGGTATAAAGTGCCACAAGGTATATTCTAAATACAAAATTTTATATTTTCAACATTATAGAGTAGGATATGAGTAAGACATCATACATATCCACCCTCCACCCACTCACTTATAATATGTACCTCCGAAAATAGTGTGCCACGTTGGTTGATTGAGATTCTCTTTTCCACAAACACCTCTTCATTTTATTCTAAGATATGAATTTTTTTACTAAATATTAAATTTCTTGTAAATTTCATTATATTATTACTTTTTAAGTTTACATCTGTTATTTTATTCTACTTTTTGTCATATATATTTAACAAGCAAAAACTTTTATTGTTCTTTTATGAAGCCTAGATTTTCAAGGCACAACATGGCATTATTTTGAAAATATTTTTAAAAAAGAAAAAAAAACTTATTAAATGAGTTCTTAACATAGAAAGTAATGCCTTGCTCAACATATAAGTTTTAAATTACATGGACCTTTATTTCATAATGTAATTGGAATCATATCTATGGTAAATGCAACAGTCCTTTCACCCTCATTGTCCTATAAAATAACCTAATAAGACACTATTTTAGGATTGAGAGATTTTGAAATGACTCAATGAAAAAGATATGAATATAACATGATTAGGAACACTATTATAAAAATAGACATAAATCTATTACCACACTTGATATAACAACAATTATGTATAAATAATTAAACTATACATTTACATATCCTATTATAGGCTTGACTACATCTACTATTAAGGAAACAAATCAATTACAAGAAAATAATGGTTAAACTACAGAGCCGACCAACTCGAAATCAACCGATTCAGCAAAAATTTTAAAGTTAAATGCTTTCACATTTGCATCATTCAGGCCATAGCCTAAAGACAAAATCCTGCATTTGTAGATAGCTCTTTTTATCGATACAATCATTGAAATATCTTGAACCCCTATGCTTAATTTATTTGCATGTATGTGTTTCGTTTGCTTGAATTATGAAATTAACAATAAATATTTAGTTAATAAAATATGTTGTGTTGGCATGATTTATTAATTGTGTTGTATTGCATGTTAGAATGTGTTAATATGATTTATAATTGGCATTGTACTATTTGTTGTGTGTAAATTTAAGGCTCATGTTGTTATTTAAAATAAATCAGACCCAAAATAGATTCTGCTAAAAACCAAAACAGTGCCCACACACCAACTAAGCCCAAGCCCGCGTTGAAAACAAATATCATTAGTTGCCTCAAATGTTAATAAAGTAAATATTGAATAAGTACAAAGTTTATTTTGTCAATTATCAACCCAAAACATACTCTAAAAATTCATTTTCTTGAGAAGAGCAAGAAGGCAAGTTTTCCACAAATTTGACCCATTTTTTTTCCCTTCCTCATCAAAATCACCATCAAGTTTTCATTTACAAGTTAAGATCATTTGAGATAAAGTTCTACATGCATATATGATTATCTGCTCATTTGTTTTCTTCATGAATGTGAAACCCCTATTTTAATGCCTTTATAAAGAGTTAAATGAAGAATTAATGATTTATGTTGATTTATAGGGTTTAATAGATTCTTGATGTTGTAGATGTCAACCTCTAGATTTTTCGGTAAATATAAGTAAACCTTAAGAACTGAAAGTCAAACCAGAACCCTAAAATCAACCTAGTTTTATGTTTAGTCTAGTGAAACTAGATCTAGCAATCCCGTGTTTTTAACCCCTAAACAACGGAATTAAGATAATTATGGATAATAAGTCATAATGATATAAGAAAACTTAAAAATATCATATTCATTATTTTTAGTATGTTTTAGATTCGAACGACATTAGTTTTCGAAAATTGTGCCCCAATATACCGGATGGTGAAAATATTCTGATCATACCATTAGACTCGTAAAAATATAAGGATTTCAAAAATATCAGTTTTATAATTTTTTGGTAACTAAAATATCAGATATAAGCCGTTTATGCGTTTTTTTCACTACCGCTATTTTAATTGTCTAGTCTACTATTCATAATACTATTTTTACTATTCATTACTATTTCACTATCTCTACTTTTTCTTACGACCTATTCTTATACTTTACCATACCTATTTCTTACATTTACTTTTCTTCTAAAACCTTACAAACATCATATCTTATTATTCATTACTATTTCACTATCTCTACTTTTTCTTATAACCTATTCTTATACTTTACCATACCTATTTCTTACATTTACTTTTCTTATAAAACCCTACAGACATCATATCTTACTTTTTAATTAATTTTCATTACAAAACAACAAATTTAATCAGTTTCTCTCTCCCTTTCCCATTGTTGTCGTCCATACTCTCTCTCTCTTCACTCTCAATTTATTTTATTTTTCAATTATTTTAATTACATCTAATTTTCACTCTAAAACTCTATAAATACCCCCTCCCTCCTTCATTCTTTTCCACACTTTCTTGCCTTAACAAAACTCTTGTAAAATCACTTCTAAAATCCTCTCTCTAAAATTTTTCTCCCAAATACTCTCTTCCTTTCCATCTCCATAAGCCACCCATATCTCTTTAAGAGAATTTCTTTACACACCATCACTTACCTTAGGTAAAAGTTCTAAACCATATTCCTTTTTTATGTCATGTAACATTACATGACCATAGTGTATGTTTCCTAAGACCATAATGTCAAGGACGTAACAATATGTTCATGTTTTGTTCTTGTTCATGTCTAAATTTCCATTATGTTGTTATTATTGTTATTATTATTTGCTATAATCTAACTTCTATATGATATTATGTATATTCTTGTATATATATTTCTTAAGGCCTAAGTGCTCACTAACCTAATATCTTATTATTTTTCTTTTTTCTTTTCTTTATTTTTCTTTTTCTTTTTCTTTTAGGACTAGTCTATTCTTAGTCCTGAAAAGCCTTAATGATACTAAGGCTCCCAATACTTGATCGGGATATCGTAATAAAGCTAAGGTTCCCAATACTTGACCTTATTATTGTGCTCTTATTTGTTATGTATATCTTATCTTATTATGTGATAATGTTATATTTCTCATAACTACATGTTCTCATTCATGTATGAATATGTTGATATTGTCTCAACACAAAATGAAAAGCAGCTTTCATAAATAAAGAAAAATAAGAACTCTCTTTGAAAATAATTTTTTTTTCACCTAAGAAATGACTTTTCCATGAAAACTTAATCTTTTATCCTAACAATCTTTTCCAAAATTTAGATAAGTTCATCACAAGTTTTTAGTAAAAATAGTACATGGGATTTCATCAAAGAATACATAAAGTAAAGTTATCACACTCTCTCTTTTCAAATCAAGGAAATAAGAAAGTTTCTTTAAAACTTAATATTGCTAATTTTTTTCTAACAAAGGTTTTCTTAAACTCATTTATGAAGTTTTCATCAAAACTCTAAAATACCAAGGTCAAGACAAGTTTTACAAAATCATCAAAGAATAATATTTTAGAGAAAAGTCTTACTTAGGAAATAAAATTAGTAAATAACTTAAAAGATCATTATTATTATTTATTTAAAGTGGGATTAATTTTAGGAAAACTTTAGAACACATAAACACGACTACTTTAAGAAATCTTAGTCACTATCAAGAGATACTTAGAAAAAACTACATTTTTCAACTACTAGAATGAAGCTATAGGAATCTTAAAAAGACAAAAGAATTGTTTTTAGAAAATTAAAATATTCTCAAAAGTTAAGAAATGAAGTTAAAAGAAGGAAACACTCACTTATAATAATACAAGAAATTTTTCCAACAAACTAAAGTGAATTTTTCAAGTCTTAGCTTTTTCCAACTTTCAAAACATTGTTTTACAAAAATCATTGTTGAGACAAAACCACTAAATTGATACATACAATATGGATCTACACATATATATATATATATATATATTCAAAGGATTTTTCAATTATACAAATATCTATATTTTTGTGAAAGAATTTTTTAATAGAGAAAAGTTTGAAAAATTGTGTTTTGAAAGTTAGGATTTTCGTAACAGTTCTATACCTCACCATTGTGAGACCCGAATGGCTTTTTATGATGAAAATAACCTTAGAAATTTATAGATCTTTTTGAGTAGGTAGAAAATGATATATAATATGCAAAATTATGAGTTAAAATGAGCAAGTTATGACCATTTTAAGTTAGAATTTCTTGTCATTCGAAATTTGACGAAAATGATAAGATAGAGTTAGAAATTTAAGTAGATCTTGGATGAAATAGTCATTGCTGGTATTTCTTTGTTTAGGTGATGAGAACCAAGATCTTCTCATTTCGAAGGATTACTTCGACTGATGGAAGATCATCATGGCCAAGTGAGTTTCCCTTTTATGTTTTATGTATTCGCGCATGTGCTTGTACAAATAGAGCACTGGATATTAGGAAAAGATAAAAATTGAAATGCATGCAGGTTATCATGAGAGCTATGTATGTGATTCATTATGTGTGATAAATAAACGATAAGTATATCGGAGCTCAATTGGTTGATTGATATAAATTGTCTTTATGTATATTACTGTATGTGCAAATATTGATTGATCGCCTTAAATAAATTAATGTCGGATGGGAAATTCCCTTAAACTAAATTGCTCATGTATATCACTAAGAATATCAATTTCGCATTTTGCTACTACTCCGCGTGGAATCGGAAAGATAAGCCGCCTAGCTACATCTTGAGGAATTAAGACGTTCGGGGAATACGACCTCATGGTGTAGCCGAGCCGTATCGATCGCTTTGGGTAAGGAAAGCTCGAGGACTAGCAGTACGGTTTATTAGAACCCCAAGACACGCGTAAAATTTCAAGGAGGTCGATTGGGGTCCATTTCAAATCATTCTCTAACCACCGAATGAAGGGGTAAATCCATTCTATACGAAACCGGATAGTCATATGTATTGTTTGATCATATGGTTGCTTGCATTACGTATGCTTGTTTAATGAACTTGTTTAAATGTTTGTTATAAGTACTTTTGCGTAAGGATTATTTCACTAAGCTAGTTATGCTTATTCCTCAATAGACTTCTAATGTTGCGCGATTGTTGTTTTGCACCCAAGACACCTATTCGTCTGGGTATAACTTACGTTTTTGGAAAGCTTTTGGAGGAATTCTATTTTGAAGACTTAGATTAGATTTCTTCTAAAATCTTCTAGTTATAGTTATTTGTCTTAGTAAGACTTTGTTATTATGAAGACTTATTAGGGGAATGTCCTGCAGAAGTTGTAGAACTTTATATTTTGATAAATTATATTAAGTAATATTTTATATGTTCCGTTGCCATTATCTTAAAATGTGTAACTCCACCGGTCTTTCTTTATTGCGAATGTACGCCTTGTACCAATATGAAAGCTTCCGAGTGACTAAGATAGTCATTCTTAAGTTTTAATATTGTATACAGCGGGCTGTCACGTTAAGTACCCTTTAGGGCGTGACAGTAGAAGTGTGTGTATGGAAATAAAATTTGATGTTTAAGTTTCAAAATATATATGCCTTGTTTTCGAAGGAGAAACACGAGGGAAACACATTCTCATCGAGCCTTCGACATTATGCCACTTGAAGAGAAACACTGGTAAAACATGGCCATTCATATCTGACCGTGCTTCACATTGTGCTCTGATCTAAGATCTTATGGTGATCCAGAGATAGGTTTAAGATGATAAGTATCATGTTGGATCATTAAGTTGCTAGAAGTTGTCTTTTTAGGTTGTCCCTATGTGTATTTTGAGGCTAGTAATGGTTATAGAAGAGTTTGTAGTGAGATGGAGTCGTTTTTAGGTTGTTCTGTTTGTTGTTGATGTCATGGCCTAGTTTTGCCTTCAAGGTGGATCAATAGTAAACTTAGTATAAGTGTCAAAGGGCAAATATTGATGCACAATATTTGTCACGACTTAAAGTCGAGCTTACGACATGCTCGCGACAAATACTGAAAGATGCCATGCTTAAAAATAAGTTTAAGTATTAGAGCACAACTTCTATCATAGCTTAATGTCGAGCCCCCGACATTCCCGTAACACAAGCCGTGAGCTTTTTAGCACCATGCGACCCTCAATTTGTTAAGATGTGATAAGGTTTTCTTGTAGCAATATACCCCACGACCCTTTCTAAGCTGCCCTCAACCTTCAGATTGTTTCAAATTTAAAATAATAGAATATGTTATACAAATATATGTATAAATGTTAAGTCATAATTAAATATGAGTTTTATTTAAGCTTTATAGTAAATACAGAACTTGGGTTTAATTGTTATTAACATTGAGAGTTATATAAATTGAATTTATTTATTAATTTTAAATATTTTCCTATCAACTTGAATTTGTCTGTTCATCATTTGACTAATATATCATATCTTTTAGGTATGCAGTAGCTTGATTAATGGTTGTTAAGTTAGTAATTCTTGAATCAATTAATATCAAAGATAACCTAAATATGTTTCAATTGGTTGTGAGTGTGTCGTTAGACCCGATCCGAGGAGCAATAACCCTATTAACGAGGTTAAATGGTAGTTAGGCGCTTAAGCCACCCTTGTTATGATGCAATGATGTTTATAAGTAACTCAGTGGGTAGTTGATAGGAGTAACAATATTGGTATAAAGTTTACTTATTCTTAAGAGGAAATAATATAATTTAGTTCATGTTTATAGGACCAGTTGAGCTAAATGATATTATGAATTAAGTTAAATAAAGATGAGAAATGGCTGCGAACCCTAGAGGATGCTACTATTCGTTTTCAGTTAGACATAAGAGATATAGGCATTAGGATGCCTATATCAACCTCCTGAGCAGTTGCTGTTACTCAAGACCCCTAAGTTCCCCATGATTGAAATTGGAGTTTGAACACTCTAGGGCTGATTGGTTTACTTAATTAAATAAAATTAAATTATTGGTTGTTACATTGCATTTAGCCTAAGTGTGCTTGTTACTTTATATTTGCTAGTGTTACTTGTGTATTGGGCATTTGGCTCATGATTTCCAATTTTAAGAGTTGATGAGGACGAGTTTTACTCTCAGTTGAGTTATGGAACTAATTTTAGGACTTTCCAAATGAATGGGAGGACAAGGAACCCCGATCTTGATGATGTTCATTTTGTAATAGAATAGTGGACAATTTAATTATTAAAGACTTTTGAACATGTATATGTTTTATTGATAAACTCATAATTTATACACTTTTCATCTCTTATGTGATAGATAATTGTGTTTATGCTTGTGGAAATGTGAAAAATTGGTACTTTGATTTGGCAATTCGGCTAATTCAAGTTATATAGGATTTGGAGAAGCAATCATTGGTGGAAATAAACTTTGAGCTTGGAATAGGCTTTAAAACAAAGCAAATAGGGCATAAATACTCGAACGCTGGCAAATTCAGGAGCAACACCGCTGGCATTGCAATGCTAAATCAAAGAGTGCGAAAATCATTCAACGTCGGCTAATCCTCATTCAACGCCGTCGGCGTTACGCAATGTCGGACAATCATTATTCAACGCCGCTGCTTTTACACCGGCGTTTGAATCCACAGTTCAAAAATGTTTAACACCTGCTTCTACACCACCAGTGTAGAATTTGAAATTGCAGGCGTAGGATGTGGAAGTTACCAAAGGTCGTATATGTTATTTTGTTTTTAAAAGGAAAAAGGGGGGAGATGGTCCCGAGAGTTTTTATGTTCTTAAAATAGAGAGAAATAGATAATTTTCAGCCAAAAAACCCGAGATTTAAACTCAAACAAAGTTGTTAATTTCTTTTGAATTTCAAGTATTGTGGTGTGGATCATTCATTGTGAAGTAAATTGCACGGTTAGATTGTCTTCTTCATTCAAGTTTATTTGTTTACATTATATGATAATCTTGTACTGTGTCATAATGAGTCTAGTTCATATAATTAATTTGTTCTTTGTTCATAAATCCATGATTTGCTATATTTTAATTGTGGGAATGTGATTAAATATGAAATTTTCTAAAGCGATGGTTGAGATCTGTTATATGACTATTAGAACTTTGTAAAATTCATGTTGTCTTCCTATAATTATCCTTGTATTTGGAAAAATCTTGGTTAATTAGAATTAGAGATTACTCGGAAGAGAAATCTGATTTCATTGGAATGCATTAATCATGATATAATAACAAAATGCAAAAGTTGAGTTATTATATCTGATTTAGGAACTATCCATGTGTTAAATGCGATATAATTAAGTTGGATTCTTACTAAGGAATTAGGAGAAATACAATTTAAGGTATTAGGCAATTAATGAATCGGGAGGTTCTTAGTTGTAAATTTGACTCTTTTGATAATTCAAGTAACGGAAGTTACTGGATTATCCTAAGGTAAATTTTGATAGTTCCACTTGAATTTGCAAGAGATCTAATAATCAGTATAACTTATATTCAACTTGTTTAGTAAAAACTAGGATTTGATCTTTGTTTCCACTCAATTGTCATATAAGTTTCTGAGATTAAGAGTATTCGAGTAGATTAAGTAAATTTTTTTAATACATAAAGCAGTTTTCGTAAGCAATTTATCTTAATTCTTTTACCTAAATATTAAATTGAACCAACAGCAGTTTAGTACTTAAACTTTCCTCGTGGGAACGATACTCACTTATCCTTTTACTACTTGATTCGATCCAGTACACTTGCTGAAGAATTCGCTTTTGTAAATATAAGATAATTTTCAGTGGATCATTTATTAAGGCTTGATCTCAAACCTTGATATGTAACATATATGTATAAAGTTTTCTATTATGTTCTAAAAGGACAACAAAGCTTTTGTACTAGTAAGTTTTGTGCTACTCCTAATGAGTAGTTTTTCAAAATGGTTCTTATGGCATATTTATATAAACTACTTCTTTAGTGACAACTTTACATATAATACTGCAGGATTACATAAAGTTGAGAACTATACACATTTAGCTTTATATATCTAGCCGTGTCAGTTCTTACAATCTTCTCATATGTGTTGCAATGTAGGACTTCTATAGGTAAATATTAAAGCATTTGAAGCTTATAAACTCTCTATCACCCACCTAGTGGATCTATTGTACAACGTGGGAGAGTGGAGTTGCCTTAAAAACCAAAAAAGTAAAACAAATATTAGGGCTTGTTTGGATACACTAGTTTGATATTATTTTGACATCATTTTTAAATTAAACCAAAATTGAATCGATATAGATATGATATCAATAAAAAACTTACAGTTTTAGTCATAAACTGATCAAATCGAACCAATACTAAACCGATACTGATCTAATACTGATAAATTATCGATACAGATAAAAATCTGATAATCCAAATAAGTATATGGAAGAGTTTTCCATGGACTTCTTCTCCAATTTCATGAAAATGACTAGAGTCCTAGAATAATACGCATATAGAAAAAGACCGTATAAATCAACATAATAATATAATGAACTTGCACAATTAATTAATTAATTAATGATATTTTTATAAGCTTCTTTCAAAATTTATATGGTTGTTGTTCTTTTAAGATAATGTTGTACTTTCTAGCATGTTTGATTTATATCGTTGGAATCGATTCTTTGAATTCATCAATAAAGACAGTTTAAAATAAAATAAAATAAAATAAGCAGCACGAGTAGCAATTTATAGAGTGTGGTTTACGTATGTCTCTTCTTACCTTGATACAATACTAATCCGTACCTAACATGCGATTCTAATTTAATGTGAAAAACGAACTAGTTTGCAATCTGAATTATAATTCGATAGAGATTGCAAATTATAAAGCTATCACAGGTGTTAAAAGAATCAATTATTCAATTAATACGTTCACCATAATCTATAATAAGATTGATAAAAATACAATAAATAAAAAAAATATCATTCAATATTCAAAACACGAAATTTAGCAGCTTTCATAAAGAAAATAACACTAAAAACTTATTTATTCACTAGCGACAAGATTCAACTTATATATAGGCATGCATAACAATTCTAACAAGATATGATATATTTGGAAACTAACTAAACAATAATCTACCAAATCAAAATAAAACACTTAAAAAAAATGACTTAGTTCTCAAATATCTAAACCAAAAATAGGAAAGCAACATATCTAAAAATAAGAAAATTCTATAAACTCATCATGTGTTTTAACAGAACTAGTCTCATCAATTAATTAATAGGTCAGATCTATACCTAATTATAATTGCACTACCAAAATACCTAATATTAGGGATATGCATGCTATGATTCAATCTAGTTCCTACCTCGAATCGAACCAAAAATTACAGTTCGATTTTTTATAAAATGGAACCAAACCATACGATTCGATTTTGCTAATTTTTTTATTTAAAAAAAAAAGGTTCAATATAATTTGGCATACGGTTCAAACCATTCATTATTTCCACTATATATTATATATACATATATTTGCTATGTCAAATATAGCATAATTGAAATCTAACAGATCTTCCAAAGTTGTTGCAAGATTATAAAAGATAAATTATAAAGGCAAAACTGCCTTTTCCTCTATCTCTTAAAGGCGTCACATGATTGCTATCCAATTGCCAGACGACAAAACGGATGCGAACACCACTACATGGCGAGCCGCAAGTGCTTCGTTTTCACGGACGATCTGACCCTCCATATATTGGTTCCATCATTTAATAGATTTTTATTTCCAATGTGCTATTCTTCGCATTATTTTATATCGATTATTATGGTATGATATTCAAAGCGGCACCAAGAGAAAAAAATTGGGATAATTCTCACAAAGCAGCAAACTATTAGACGAGAAAACAGAAGCCTTTTCTTTTTCTTCTTCTTCATTTTTTAAGGTAAAACAATTCGGTTCGAACAATGTGGCTCGGTTCATGATCCTAAACCAAATCGCGAATAGAATGCTTACTATGGACGAATTGCTTCCAAAAAAATTTGAAATTCAGGTTTAGTTTGATTCAGTCTAGTCCAATTCATAGGTCAGTTGGTGATTTTGTCTAATTGATGTAGATTTTCCAATCACAATCAATCATACTAAATTAAAACCCTATTCTTACTTTGAGACTAATTCTAGGCAAGCGTATTATCGATTGTAGTACTGGTATAAACACAAGAGTCATTCCTCTGGGACCTATAGCTACTAGTACTCACCTTAATCCTACTATTTAGCTTATCTAATTTGAGTGATCTTAATATACCTAAGCAACTAATTAATTAATAAATTAACCCTAAAAAAAGTGAGTATCAATGCTTCTAATAATATCATATGACAAAACTATTCTTAATCTGATTCACCACTAACTCAATTTCCAATTCCTTACAAAACATTCATTAAATGCATACAAAATTGCATCTATTTTTTTTTTTTCAAGATAATTGAATTCTAACCCTATATGTCCAATGCAAATGTCTTTCATCATTAAATGCATACAAAATTGCATTAGAGTTCATGATTCCCTAAAAAGATTCAATTTTTATGCAAAAAGTTCATACAATCTATGTCTAGAGTCACATTCAAACTTCACGATTTATGCTAGATCTATCTCATTAATCAATCCGTCGATTAAATCAACAAGAATCAAACAATGATCTAATATTGTGCACATATCAAATCAAGAACAATCAAAGCACATGAATAGATTCAAGAAAAACATAAACTTCCATTAACAAAGTAATCCAATCTCTACATTAGAGTTACGGTTTCTCAAGATCTAGAGTAAAAAGATCTATTTTTCCATAGAATAAGAAATACAATGATAGAATAAGGAAAAACAGTAAATAGTTATGATTACGACCCTTAAAGATGAAGTCTTGTGATCTCCAATAAGCCCCAGCGTATCTCTACTCTCAAATACCTATTTTCTCTAAGGTTCATAAAAAGGAAGAAGGATTACGATATTGATGAAAAAGACAAGTTAAGACGTTATTTATAGGAAAAGGCAAATTTGGTCTATACGGCTTGTGTTTGACCTGTATAGAATGTAAACTAGTGAAATTCGCTAAACCTGGGCTACACAACCCGATCATAGCCTGTACTCTGGTTGTGTACTTTCAAACCAATTCTGATCGTTTCCCATCCTCAACATGAGTACCCTACAGCTTGTGTAGCTTCTTTTGTACTCCAAAATAGCTTGTTGATCACTTTTTACCTCCTACACCAGTATTCTACACAGCATGTGTAAAAACAGTCATTTTCTATTGGCCTATTTCTTCATTAAAATCTTCTTCCTTAACTCATCCAAAAGTCTTCATTAAGCTCAAAATCTTTCTGTATTCCTAAAATTAACATTTTAATCACATGAGTATCCTTTTTTTTAATAATTCACATAAAAAAATCTACATAATATCACATTAAAACAATGTGAATAATAATGGTTTTTAGACACTTATCACTAATCCTACCAAATATATCATTTACCATATTTATTTTAATAGTAAAAATTGACTTGACGATCTCATCTAAGGTCATCAAACCCACAATTCTATATAGAATCGCCAAAGGTCCTTAGAATTGGAACTATCATATAAACGTAAAAAAACGTGAGTTTTTACAGCCTATACAAAAAACTTTAAAAACACTATAAATTTACTTAACAAAGTCATAAAAAACTTGAAATACATAATGATATGAAAAAAAAAAAGAAGTTCTTTTTTTTTTATAATAACTTTATAATCCATGTATAGCATACATAAAAAAAAAAAAAAAGAGTGAGTAGAGTTAGAATTAAGTTCTTTTTCTATGTTTTTGTTTGAAAGAAGTTACGAAATAAAAGATTATCTAACTTTTCAACTTATCTTAATTTTTAATTGTATAAAAGAAAAAATAAGCTTTCTTGTAAACTTTATGGATATAACTCAACCTGAATGAATTATATTAATGTAGAATAGGGGAGTTAAGGGAGGGAAAAAGAGAGCTAGAGAGTGTGTGTGAAAACAAAATTGAAATGTGATAAGAAAAATGTGTGATTTTAATAGTTGAGAGCTTGTAAAAACACGGTTGTATTTTTATATTTTATCCTATTTGACTAAAATAGTAAAATTGGTAAACTCGGTTAAAAACATAAGTTTCTACTAAGTTCATAGTGAATTAGGTTGAAATCATAAGATTTTACAAAAAAAACGATTATACTCACAAGTCAACTCATAAGTGTCTCCTAAAATCGTAAACCTATATAACCGTATAGGTAAAATCACGATTTTGACAACTATGATCTCCTCGACAAGATTGGAGAAATTCCCTTTAAAATATGACACAATCCTAAAAAAATTTTGAACAAAAAAAAATAGGGAAGTGACATTTTAATCTAATATGATATTAATTTAGCAGATTAGAGCATATATCTTTGCTCTTTCGTTTTTTTCCCTAATCTGATTATTATAATTAATAAAGGCTAAAAAAGATCCATCCTCAAATCTTGAAAAGTGAATCCACCTAGATCAAAGATAATTTACAAAAGAAAAATGCATCGATGATGTAATAGTTATGCAATGTGCAATCTCATCCTCTTGGAAAAATCCTAAGACACCATATTGGCACAATTGTCCCCAACAACAACTAATTTGCATCTCTTTCTTGAATCAAATAAGGGGTTTGAAACAAATTCTCTCTATGCTCCAAATCATGTGTAACCTGCAAATTGTAATCTATTTCAGTAATTAAAAGAAGAACTTTCCTATGCGATTTGTATAGGATTATCAATAGTTGGGACTACTTCTTTTTTCTTTATAGCATTCACAACCTAAGATTTCATATCTATCTCCCTTACATCCTATTACGGGGTCTCAATTTCCAACTTTTCTCATCTACCACTTTAATCACTTGCCCACTAGATCTAAGTGAATTTTTATCTATAATCAACCTTATAGGTGTATCAATCATTGTCTGTTGCTATACCAATTTGTTCCTATCTTCTTCAACGACAACCTTCACCTCATCCAATGCAATCATCTTTTTAGTCTCTCTAATCTTTTCTTGAACAATTTTCTCCTCTACCACTTTTCACAATGAACACTCTTCTTTGACTCCATTTTTATTAGCTTCACCTCCTTTTGCTTCTCTTTTGGGTAATAATCTGACATGAACCTACATCTTATCAACCTCTTCACTTGAGGAGCATGTTGTTGTATAAATTGTTGCTAGTGTTGATACATCATTTGTTGATACTGTTGCATCATAGCAAACATATCCCTGAATATTGCACGCATAGCATTCGGATCTCCCATTGGCATTTGTGTCATTTGTGGAATAGGAGAGAAAGAAGGCATTTGAGGCATCAGAGGTAGCTATGGAACTTGAGTTGTAGAAGCAGAAGCAGGAGATGTCGTAATAGTAGAGGTCGAAATAGGTGATGAAGTAGAAGTTTGAGCAGTTGACGGTGAAGGAGGAGGTAGCATGTCTTCTCTTTCCAATTGTTGTCTAGTCTGCTTTCGAGTTCTGTCCATCTATGAACAACATACAATATATGCATGGTCTTTATTAAATATGCAATCCTAATGAAATGTTATTCAATCAACAATCAAGCAAAAAATCAGGTGAATATTTGAACCAATCATATCACTCAAGTCAATTTAAGTTTATTCCAAGCAAATCACATTACACTTACAGTCAAATCATACTTAGCAATCTCATTTAAGCAGGCAGTCATACAAACTAAAGCTCTGATAACACTCTGTAAGGACCCGACCCACTTAATCCATAGATTAAGCATGCCAAATCCCTGACCACACAAAATACCCAAGTAATAGAAAATACTCAAGTATTATACGTAAGGTCATCTAAAAAGAAGTGTTTGTAATGATTGCTTACTTTAAAACATATATAATATTCACATGATTTGAATTAAGAATTACTACCACTACATAAGTAGTAGACCGTCATATATATATACAAAACATACATCATATACATTACTTGAGGATTTCCCAAGGATCACACCAACATATAAAGCTTAACCACATGCAAGCTACATTACATAAATAACTTAAATCAAAATTACATTCCAAGGCTTAACAAATAAGCCTAGACACTTCACAAAATACATCAAAGGTCCTAAATAGCTACTACTAGGTCACACTCCTAATCATCCATAGAAGTCTCCCAGTCAGTCCCATAGCCCATATCGTCATAGAGCTCATCGTCATAATCACCTGCAAGATAGCAGCATGAGCCAAAGGCCTAGTACACAATAGTGCAACTAAATACATATGCCATGCATACTTAACTCAATGCAATACAATAATTCACCATAACTTCATTATCTTTAGTTAAGTGAGTAAAACAACATTGAAGTATTCAAACTCTGATTCAAGCTTGGGAATTCTGAGGGTTCTAAGTAACAGCAGCTGCTCGGGGGGTTGATATAAATAGGTCGGATATCTATATCTCCTATATCTAGCCGATAAAGATTATTAATAGCTTCATCTAGGATTCACACTCCTTTATACACTCAACTTATCCTGGTCTATAACATCAATTAGTTCAACAGTCCTATACCTGTGAACTAAAACATATTATTTCCTTCCGAGCCTAAGTAGAGAATATACCGATATAGTTAAACTCATTAGCTATCCACTTATTGATCCACTGTAAGTGATGTTAAATTTCAAAAGTGAATTTTTCCAGCAAGTGCACTGGATCAAATCAAGTAGTTAAATGATGAGTGAGTATCGTTCCCACGAGGAAAGTTTAAGTACTAAACTGTTATTAGTTCAATTTAATATTTAGGTAAAAGAATTCAAATAGATTGTTTAAGAACACGACTTTATCTACTACCAAAATATACTTAATCTACTTAAATATTCCTAATCTCAAAAACTTATATGACACTAGACTGGGAACTAAGATCAAATCCGAGTTTTTGCTAAACAAGTTGAAAACAAGTTATATTGACTATTAGATCTCTTGCAAATTCAAGTGGAACTATCAAGATTAAAACCTCCTCGTGAAGTTCTAAATAATTCTTTTTAACCTTAGAACAATCCCGTAACTTTCGCTACTTAAATTATTAAAGGAATCAAATTTACAACTAAGAATCTCCCGATTCATTAATTGCCTAATGCCTTTAAATTGTGTTTCACCTAATTCCTTAGCGAGAATCCAACTTAATTACATTGCACTTTTCACAAAGACACTTTGTAAATCTGATATAATATCTCAGCTTCCGCATCTTGTTATTATATCCACATTTATGAAATCTAATAAAATCATATTTCTTCCCAAGAAATCTCAATTTCTAATTAACCAAGATAATTCCACATACAAGGTTAATCATAGGAAAACACCATGAATATTACAAAGTTCTAACAGTCATATAACATATCCCAACAATCATTTGGACAAATCTCGGATTAAATCACGTTCCCACTGCTAGAGTTTAGCAAATCATTAAATTGTGTGCAAAGAATAATTCAATCACATAAACTAGACTCATTATGAACACAAGAAGAGAAATTCATATCATATAAACATAAAAAAAAAAAAAAAAAACTTGAACTGAGAAGACAATCTCACCATACAAATTAGTCTACAACGATGATCCATGACAATTCTGGAACAATTATTAACAAAGATACATTCTAGATCTAAGATTTTTGTCTAAAGCTCTATGGTTCTCTCTCTGTTCTGTAAACTATCCAAAAACTGTCGTATATCCCAAATCCTTCTTCTCTCTCTGGAACTTTCCCTTTTTATAACAAAATAGCATATACGACATTTGGTAACTTCCAAATCCAACACCTGCGATTTCAAATTCTACACTGGCGGTGTAGAAACAGGCATTAAATATTTTTGAACTGTGGATTCAAACACCGGTGTAAACATCGGCAACGTTAACTAATAATTGGTCGGCATTTGCCTTGTAACGCCAGCGACGTTGAATGATAATTGGCCGATGTTTCTTGGCTTTTCGCACTCCTTGATTTATCCTTGCAACGCTGGCGGTGTAGCTCCTGAATTTGCCAACGTTTGTTGATTTATGCTTTGTTTGCTTTGTTTTAATCCTATTCCAAGCTCAAAGTTTATTCCCTTCAATGATTGATTCTCCAAGTCCTCTATAACCTGCATTAGCCAAATTGCCACGTCACAGTACCAATTTTTCACCTTTCCACAAGCATAAACACAATTAACTATCAAATAAGAGATGAAACGTGTATAAATTATTAGTTTATCACTTAGCCATTAAGATAAACCACCATTGCATCATGGTGAACCATTGCATCATGGATTTGAGTCATTGCATCATGACAAAGATTTGGACTAAGTGCCTAAACTACTGTGCCATTGCATCATAACAAGGTTACTGTTCCCCGGACTAGACACAACTCAATCACAAATCATTTCAATAAACTTTTCATTAGTCTTTAATTAAAGTCAAATGTGAATATGCCTGTCCTAAGCAATAATCAATCAAATTATTATGCACCTAGATCGAATTGAGAATCAAAGGGAATCTCCAACTGAGTATCTATCTGTTCCACACAAATCAACTATATCAACATCACTATCTAAGTCAAGCTTATACTCTTGAGTTTAAACTTAGGAAGTTATTGAATCTTATTTAAAAACAATCGAAGTCATCACATGACATATATATATATATTATATATATCATATAATATCATACAAGAAAAATCCTTGATCAAAAAGTCATATATCATGTATTGGAAGATATTGGAAGAAAGTTAGAAAAATTGAAATTTGCAGGGCCCATACTGATAATTAACACCGGTAATGTAAGACTCAATGCGACGGTGTAGAGATTATAGCCGGCAGCGTTTAAGCCATCATTAAGAAAATACATTATGTACAAAATTTTGGGTTTTACGCCGGCAATATCTACCTCAATGCCAGCGGTGTTCAAGCTGCATTTCAAAAGATCAGAAAACCAAATATATATATAGTAATAATAAATAAAAATAAAAATAAAAAATATGTGTAGATACTTGAGATGCATGCTATAATTATTAATATTAGTGTATGATATCATATTTAGGTAAAAAGAAAAAAAAAGTTTTAGTATATAAATGGCAAATAAATTTTAAATTAGATTATAAAAACCAAATATATATATATTAATATATATATGTGTGTGTGAGTATGATTATATATTTGATGATGAAAATAAATAAAATTTTAAAGTATAATTATGAAAAAAAAAATAATAGGTTTGTTATTATTATTATTATTATTATTATTATTATTATTATTTATTATTATTATTATTATTGTCATATCATGTATTATAATTATAAATCGTGATTGTTTAATTAAAGGATTATTTGTTAGGATTCGTGAAATGTTTGGTGTGATATCTTGAGCATGTTTTAATTACCCTATAAATTTTTTACTATTTATATAAAAAAAAAAAAGAAAAATTTACGAAACAGAAAAATTCTTTCATATATAGTATAATAAAAAAATGTTTTCCTAGCTTTTATATAATTATATCATCTAGTTATTTTCTAAATTAACAAAAAAATAATAAATGGGGTTTTTCCAAAATTAGTATATTTTAGGAATTTTCAAAAAAAACACAAAAATTAGATCTCTTTAGGAATTTCCAAAATAAAAATTGATTAAATACTTAAACTTGGTGGATTTTCAAAAGAAAAAATACAAACAAACTAAAGTTTTACAAAAATCAAAATGAACTACGAGGACCTGATTTTAGTTAACGGATACGTAGGCACCTACGGTACAGTCACAAAAATAAAAAACTTTTAGGATCTTTTTTAAAACAAAAAAAAATTGTAAATATGTAAATATATTTTTAAAAAAAGACTAAAAATTAAAAAAATTGAAAAATCAAAATTAATCTCTTTGGGTCATATAATTCAAGATTTCTAAACCCATTTAAAGCCTAGATAACCGTTTAGGTTTTAAAATAGTAACTCCCAGATCCATCAATTTCTAGTTTTTCACACATACCAATAGCCAAACTAGAAGCCTAACCACCCATTTGGTTTCTAGTTCACCTTTTTTTGGCTTTAGCCGTGGCAACTTCAGTCAAAATATTTTTTAGAAACTAGGCTTTTTACAGAATCCCTACCGGTTCCTTGTCGAGTGATCTGTAACAAATGGGCTAGGTTTAATATAGATCGGGATCTTTAGGAGAAAAAGAGCAAAATTCGGGCTCAACAATAGTTTGGAATTATATAAGGAAGCTTCAAAAGATTAGATTTATCGAAAATTCTTTTGTTTCTGATCCAATCGAGAACAGATTTCGAAAACCGTGTTCCAGTGCATCGAAAGGTAAAAATATTCCGATAATACCATTAGACTTGTAAAAATATAAGAATTTCAAAAATATTAGTTTTAGAATTTTTCGGTATCTAAAAATATCATATATAACTCGTTTACGTGTATTTTCTTTACTACTGTCATTTTAATTGTTTAGTCTACTATTCATTACTATTTCACTCTCTCTACTTTTTCTACTACCTATTCGTACAACCTATATATATTTTTTATAATTTTCTTTTCTCATAAAAATTCTACACCACACATTACTAAACTTCTCTTATACTTTTCTTCAAAAATTAATTTTTTAATCGCTCTCCTCTCTTCCCTCTCTCTTTGACATCCATGCCTCTTTCTCTTTCCCTCCATTTCTTTTCTTTTTCATTTATTTTAATTACTTCTAATTTTCACTCCAAAACTCTATAAATACCTCTTCTCTCATTTATACTTTACACGTACTTCTCAACTCATAACAAAACTCTATCAAATTCTCTCTTCAAATGCTCTCTCTAAACTTCTCTTCCAAACTCTCTCCTCTCCACAAAACCACTACCCACATAATACTACAGCACTTTTCTTCTTCAATAAAGTACATTACCTTAAGTAAAACCTCTCATATTTATTCTTCATGTCATGTAACTCAACATGATTATAGTGTGTGTTTCCCAATCTATAAGGTTATGGAAGTAACAATATATTCATGCTTTGTTCTTGTTCATGCACAAAAATTTCTTTATATTGTTATGTTATTATTATTATGCTATTATTATTATTACTCTAATCTAACTCTATACATGTATTATGTATATGTATACTATATTTTTTTTAGCGTAAAAGCTCACTAACATAACTTTTCATTTATCCTTTTACAATTTATTTATTCCTTACAATTTATTTATTTCATGCGATTTTATTAAGACTAGTTTCTCTAGTCTTAGACTTGTCCTTATCAAGTCAAAATAATTTTTTTTCTTTTCTTTTCTTTTCTCTTCTTTTTTTAGAACTTGTCCATAATCTAAGTTCGGGAAGCCTTGATACCAATCTAAGACTCCCATGATTTTCTTGTTTTATTTTCTTGCTTTTTTTTTTTTAGACTAGTCTATCTCTAGTTCGAATGCCTTGATAATAGCTAAGACTTCCAATACTTGACTTTATTTACATGATCTTTTGCTTATTTGATTTTCTACACCTCTTATTTTCCATAAGTTATTATTCTTTTATTTAATATAGTCATGTACTCATGATCATGTACAATCACTATGTTGTTGTCTAAATAAAAGGAGTTCCTTTCTTTTATTAAAAATTTAAAACTAAAATCCTTAAAAAATATTCGCACTTAAGAAAAGTTTCCATCTAAACTTAGGATTATTTCAATAATTACGCTTTTCAAAAATTTAAATAAGTTCATCTAGATTTTAAGAGCTAATGTTATGTAAAGCTTTTTCCAAAACATAGTTATAAAGTTCTTTTACTTTCTTTTTCAAAATAAAATAAATTTATTATTAAATCTTAATGTTGATAATTCTTTATTGTACAAGTTTTTCTTAAAAACTTATTTAAAAAAACTCATACCAACACTCTAACAAATATTAGAAACTAAATAAATTTCTAAGTCAAATTGAAATTAACTCATTAGTCAAGAAAACACTTAGGAAAGGAATATTGTTAAACAACCTAGAGTAACAAGTTTCAAAAATATAAAAGCTTATTTTTATAAAGTTTATGGAGTAGAAAAATTGTAGTTATGATATGAAAAATACTCATACAAAATAAACTAAAAATCTTAGTTTTCATTTAACAATTTACAAAGGGAACTGGTAAACTCCGATCTTTAAAAAGGAGATTGTTTTATAAAAAACCATAGTTTGGACAACAACACTTGAATCATGCATGTAATGTGAGTTGTATGTGTAAAAAAGGATTTTTCAACTATATAAATATCTAAGTATTTACTATGGGATTTTATGGTTAATGAAAAGCTTGGAAAAATATATTTTTAAGGCTGGGAATTTTCGTAACAATTCTGTACCGCACCATTTTAAAACCCAAATGGCTATTTATGATAAAAATAACCTTAGAAATAGATAGATCTTTTCGGGTAGATAAAAAATGACATATAGTATGCGAAATTCAAAGTTAAAATGAGCAAGCTATGGTCATTTTAGATTGGAATTTCCTGTCATCCAAAATTTGACGAAAATGATAAAATAGAATTAGATATTTTAAGTAGATCTTAGATGAAATACTCATTTTAGGTATTTCTTTTGTTTAAGTGACGAGGACGAGGACGAGGACCAAGACCTTTTCTTTCCCGAAGATTACTTCGATAGATAGGGATCACCATGGCTGAGTGACTTTTCCTTTACGTTTTATGTATCCGTGCATGTACTTGTAGAATAGAGCACTGGATATTAGAAAAAGATAAAAAAAATTGATACGCATACAGGTTATCATGGGATCTATGTATGTGATTCGTTATGTGTGATCAATGAACGATAAGTATATCAGAGCTCAATTAATTTATTATTATAATTACCTCTATGTATATTGCTATGTATACAAATATTGATTGATCACCTTAAATGAATTAATGTCAAATAAAAAATCCCTTAAAAATAAATTGTTCATGCATACCACTTAGAATATCATCTTCGCATATTTGCTACTACTCCTCAGCATGGGACCAGAAAGGTAAGATGCCTAGCTACATCTTGAGGAATTAAGACGTTCGAGGAATACGACCTCACAGTATGGCCAAGTCAAATCGATCGCTTTAGGTAAGGAAAGCCCAATGACTACTAATACAGTTAATTGGAACCCCAAGACATGCGCAAAATTACAAGGAGGTTGATTATGACCGGTTTGAAGCATTCCCTAACCCCGAATGGAGGGGTAAATCTATTCTACATACGAAACCGGACAGTCGTATGTATTGTTTGATCATATGGTTGTTGCATTTCATATGCTTTCTTAATAGACTTGTTTGATTGCTTTGTTATGAGTACTTATGCTAAGGATTATCTCACTAAGCTCGTTATGCTTACTCCCCAATAGATTTCTGATGTTGCAGGATCTTTGTTTTTGCACCTAAGACCACCCTGGCCATTCGAGTAGAACCTACGTTTTTGGATGAATTCTATTTGAAGACTTTAGATTATATTTCCTTTAAAATCTTCCAATTTTAGTTATCTGTCTTAATAAGACTATATTATTTTGGAGATTTATCTAGGTGATGCCCCGCAGAAGTTGTAAGACCTTTTATTTTGATGAATTATAATAGCATTGCTTTGAATGTTCCGTTGTTATTATCTTAAAATGCATAACTCCACCGACCTCTCTTTATTATGAATGTATGCATTGAACCAATATGAAAGCTTCTGAGTAAATAAGGTAGTCATTCTAAAGTTTTAATATTGTATACAGCGGGCTATTACATTTAGGGTGCCCATTGGGGCATGACAGGATAAGGGTGAACCAAATGCTTATACTTTCAATTTCTTACAATTTAGTATCTCGTGTCTAGATTTTGGTAAATTACTACTTATACTTTCAAAATATATGCAATTCAGTGTCTTTGTTAAATAATATTTGATTAACGTATATATTAATGATAGAATAATGACGGTCGAAGTGTATGTACTTTCAATATTTTGCAAT
The DNA here is from genome assembly GCA_024138025.1 of Combretum micranthum. Lineage (NCBI taxonomy): Eukaryota > Viridiplantae > Streptophyta > Magnoliopsida > Myrtales > Combretaceae > Combretum > Combretum micranthum. The sequence continues at coordinate 336,377 of JAMXBD010000174.1, forward strand.
TTTTGGCAAGTGTCTGCATAGGCACTCAATCTGCGATTGTACTATTCCTATATCTAATTAAGAAAACCAAAAGAAAAAAATAGTAATAAATAAATTCAAACACAACCTTGCTTTCAATAATAGTTAGCATGACAATGTTGGTGTTTCTAAAGTCTATTCTTTCATTTTCTTTTCAAGAATCCTTAATCCGTCTACATATATCATGCATGGCAAATGGAACAAATATATGTTATGTTCCCACACCTACTAGATGTTATATAAGAGGCTAATACGTGTACCAAGGTTAAGTGGAAAATTCTAGAGACCAAGCAAGGCATGTAATTTTTATAAGTCTTGTGGACCTTAAGATCATCGATTGAAGTATCCATCCATTGCAATTATAATAGGAAAACCTTTTTGTATGTCATTAAACCCATCAATTGTTGCTAAGTGAGCATCACAATACTTTTAACCGCCAAGCTCCCAAGCAAGTACTTAGCCTTTGCACTTATACAATTTAATCCTTAAAATTTCTTAAAACTGCATGTCTTAACTTTAAATTTTTCGCAGGTGTTCTCCATCCATACTCAGATTGTAATAAAGTCAACCTACCACATACTATCAAGTTGATAATGACATATGGCTACCACATGTACTATTCATTTGCTTCCACATCATATAGCTTTACTCTCTAAACCATGTGACTCAGTAGTTTGGAAGCTTCTAACATATATCTACAGTGCAAAAACATAAGGAGGCAACTCCATGACCTAATAAGACTAAACTCACTAATTAACATACATGCCACTGCCTATTGAGAGAATATCATTCGATTGAAACCACACACTAACTCACCTAACTGCATAACTTCTACTATTTATTGTGGTATCAAGGGATCACTTGAGGATATATTAGTCATACTAAGGTTATGGTGGGTTACATGGTACTCATGTAGTTTACTTGATATGTAATTTTTTTTTTTTTTTTGTCATTACAATGGGGAGGGGGATTCAAACCTAGCTCATCCTACTTGGAAGGCTAGTGCCAATACCATTAGGTTATAAAGTCATTGGATATATATAAGGATAATCTCAAAAATGGTGCATGAACTTTTGCAAAAAATTCAATCAAGTACCTAAAGTTTAGTTTTGAATAATTTAGTACCTGAAGCAAGTCTTAACGTACATTTTTCTTACCTGAAGTAAATTTTCGTGTACATTTTTCCTACCTAAAGCAAGTTCAATCGGGTAGAAAAAAATATACATGAAAACTCACTTTATTCAAAACCAAACTTTAGGTACATAAGTGAACTTTTTTTCGAAAGTTCAGTACCAAATTATTTAAAGCTAAACTTCAGATACTTGATTGAACTTTTATGAAAGTTCAAGTATCATTTTTTATATTAACTCTACACACACACACACACACAGCTCATCCTACTTGGAATACCAATATCAATACCACTAGGTTATAAAGTCATTGGCTATATGTATGTATGTAGTATATTGAACAAGGGATATCCCAAACCTTTAATTTTTCTTTATAATAATACTCTACATTTTCAATATAAAGTGTACCAGGGAATGTAGATTGATTTTATTGACTTATTGCCCCATATACCACACCAACACATCCTTGCCTAAGGCAATGAAGGTGGCGATGTTATACAATTTAAAGCCATCATCCTACATGATGCCAACACCTAATCCTATTGATGTTTCTTGAGGTGACTACTTATTAAACCAATCAGCTCAGGGAGGTCCCACAAGAGACAAGAATAGCGGTTAGGACAAAGTAAAGGATTAAGCTACAAATGTGCCCGTGTGACATTAGAGACAAACCACTCCCTGTCCATGAGTTCTTGCATTAGCCCATGCACATTTGTCATGAGTTAGATCCTTTACCTACCAACCCACACCCTTATCAATTGGTTTTGTTCAAGACACCACTAAAGAGAGTTCCTATGCATAAATTCAAACTCCTACAACTCTACAAAAGAGGTGGCCAGCGATTCTTGGTGACAATATGGGAGAGGGCCTACACAAGTTGAAGCCACTCTGATTTTGATGCACATGATCTCATAACCCACTAACTATAAGTTAAGATGGGCACATAGAACATGCAATTAGATGTGGATCATCTGGTGCGATCATAGCTTGATATTCGATCAGATACCACTCAAACAATGAGGACTTTATATGATTGGGGAGATGAAAACCTTCATTTTTTATTATAATTTTTTCTTTTCCCTTTCCCCATTATTTATACAGATCTTTATTGGCTAAATAAAATATTAATAAAGTTGTCATTTATTTTAGGAAAAAATCAAATTCAGTATCTCAACTTTTCAAAAATAATTTATACATAAACTTTGAAGTGGTCAACTTAATACTCGATCAAAGTTTTCATGATATTTTTATTATTCACTAATATTTTTACTTTATTTTCTAGTGAAAAAAGCAGTCTATCGATACTATGCGGTGTTAAAATATCATAAAAATTCAACGATATGTTATATTTTCAACATTTGCAATAGCGCAATGTTAAATAGGTAGTAATAATAGTCATAAATTTAATTAGGTATCAAATCGACCAATTTAAAATTCAAACTCTAAATTAAACTTTTGTGTAAAAATTCAAAAACAAATTTGACATTTATCCTTTATTTTTTAGCTGTGTTTTTAACTTGTTAATATTATCTTAATGTTACTATGTATCCATACGAATTTGTCACGTAGTTGGAGTTTAGAGTTGTTCAACAAGCTAAAGGTGCTTTGAATTTATTTCTTTCTTTTCTTTTCTTTTCTTTTTTTTTTTTTTCCTCATAGTGGCTCGATAGCTTGGAAACTGAGTTATTTCAGAAGTTTGGAGTTTCTATTGACATTAGATGCCAGCGATTGTTTGAAATTATTAATACTGTGTGTCTGGAATATAGTTGTAGTGTGGGTTTTGATTTTCTATTTTCCCTTAATTTTTACAGGTTTTGTATCATTTAGCTTATTGATAATACAACAGCTGTCATTGTCAAATTGCAAGTCAAGATAATTATATGTTGACTTACAATTTCATATCGATGGGATCATTTTTCAAAAGCCGGTTGCTTTTTGAATTTTTTTTTTTTTTCCGAATTGCAATTTTTTTTTGGCCTTTTCCATTGGTGAAAGAATAGATCGCGTTTTTACACGATTCGTCAAGTCGTCGTTACAAATGAGACAGCATAACAGCATATAAATTTGGGGGGTGGGAATAAAATTTCACGTACCTAAAATGAAAAGGCCATATAGTTGTACAGTCTTTCTTCCCATTTTTCTAGAACTATCAGGTATTAAACCTGGAAATTGGATGATATATATTCCTATGTTTTGTTTCTGTGTTTATTATCCCCTCTAATTCCTTCTAAATTACAAAATTAAAAAAGCAACACCTCTCTCATGACATGTTTACTTGACTGAAATGAAATAAGGCTAAAAGAATGATAAATCCTTATTTTATCATTAGGGTTATTTTTTAAACAAATTATACTATTTAGTTAAGAATGGTCATTCTTCCATATAAGGGAAAAAAATATGAATTTCTTATATATTCCACATTACGTGGAATATGTATTCTTTTAATAAAATATTTTGAAAATCAAACTAAGAAATAGATATTCCGCATTAATAAAGATGAATACTAATTCTATTCTAATGAAACAAACATGCCGTCAATCTCTGCCATTAAAGTCACAATTCCCATCGCATCGAAAATGAAAAATATAACCCTTGTACATAAAAAAAAAAAAAAAAAGCCTAGACAAAACTATTTGTTTCGTCATCTTTCTGTCGTTTTGGATTCATCTTTTTATCATTTTCAATCAAACTATTTATCAAAAATAGATACCGATAGAAAACAAACATTTTTCTTATAAACCAATTAAACAGATCAAACACTGACATAATACAGAATATCGATGAAAAATAGACCATACAAACTGACCAAATCTAGACAAACTGTTTGTTTCGTCATATTTCTGTCATTTTGGATTCGTCTTTTTATCGTTTTCAAATAAATTGTTTATAAAAAACAGATACCAATAAAAAACAGACATTTTTAAGATTAGGGTTTAATTGTGAATGTGAAATCGAATTTTGATTTGATATATGTGTTGATGATCAGGATCTAGTGAAATTAGGGTATATAACATTTTTAAGACAATTTGTTAATATTGGAGTTTTGGAAGCGAAGCAGTACGACCTTACCTTATTTGTTGTATGTACTTGTAGGATTAAAACAATGAATTGACTTAATTTTATCCGACTTATAATTGTACAGTTTACTGCTTGTATTTGGCTTTAGTTAGTAAAGACCACGCAGAGTGCAATACTAACGAAGCGCTCTAATGATCTATGTGTGAGGGTCCCAAGTGAACTCTTGTATAGAAATTATTCTGGTAGATTAGAAGCCGTGTCAGCTTAATTATAGTACGTAACGATATGTGGGAGTATCCAACATCAATATACGAATATAAAGTCTTTTATATAAAGATTTATTTATCGGGATCATAAGCTACCCCAGGTTTAGAACTAGATGCATATGATTCTAAACTGTGCTGTTGTTTGACTAATTAGAGATAATAACCAGTGTTTGTTGCATTAGCTTTAGGTTTGCATGTGAATTATATGTTACATGTAATGCGTATTTGCTTCTGGTATGACATACTAGATGCTTTCGCTCATTTCTTTATTTTTCAGGTACAGGTGAAGCTGATATTATTTATGACTTATCTGAGTATGATCTATTGATCATGGAGATGGTGATAGTGGAGTTGACTATTCAGCTAATAACAGTAGACCTTAGACATTGGAAATAAGAGAGAGATATTAAAGACTTTATGAAGTTTCATTTTTTAATATTATCAGTTATTGAAGACTTTATGAGATTAGTTTATTATGTTTCATTTGATTTGATAACATGTAGTTTTGGATTTTAATAGTTCATGTTCTTCAACCAGTTTTATGTGTTGTTTTAAAATAACCAGACTATGAGTTTTGGTGATTATCTTTTGAAATAATTTGTGATTAGCATTTCTTAGCCTTGACATGTTCTTATGAAGAGAATAGCACGTGGCGAGTTGTAATGCCTTTAAATTAGAGCGTTACAGCTTATTCGATTAAGAATAAAATCAGGCTAAAAAGAATGGCAAATCCTTATTTTCACGATCACAGACTGGAATTAACTAGACCCATATTTCTGCTTTGAATTCAGTAATAATGTGTAATGCCTTTTATTTTATGAAATTAACATCATGTAGTACCAGGAAAAGGAGTTTAACAATTCGCAGTTTCCAACATCAATTTGCAAAGAGACCTATAAAGAAATACAGGAATGCTCTTGGTACAACAGGAACCATTATATGGAGGGTATTCATACTGTTTTAATGTCCTATATATTTCAAGTTAAAAGAAACTTACAGTGACTTTGCCCTCATCACTCTTTAATCTCTTTCTTACAGAAAGCCTCCTCTCTGAAGACGCCAGTTAGAATGTGGACCTATCTAAACAGCAGTACGGTTCATCAACTTCAGGTACGTACAATACAAACTCGTACCCCAGCTGCTTCAGCAGTCTGCGGATACTTTGTCATGTCAATATTGACAGCTCACAAACTTAGACCTGCAAAGGAAAGAAATTGCACCAGACTGTAATTTACACTAGCAAGAAGAGACATGATCTATGAACCAATGAAAGAATTGCATATATATTATAGACAATCCAAATATACCCAGTTCCAATTCCACCACATATTCCCGAGTCAAGTCCAAAAAAAAAGGAAACATTCTGAAGTCAAGTCCAAATACAATAGTAAACACACTCTAGGTTCTAGCTGTAGCATTGCATTGGTATGTCCATTGTATGCTAAGAGCAAAAGCTGATAGAGACTACAAGAAAGAGTTTGTGTTTTGTAAACACTGCATTTAGTGCGGTAGTACCTTCTTGAAGTAGTTCAAACTTTATACTCGCCAACACGAATCCACTTAGTAGATGACCATTTATTTCCTTTAATTACTGGGCAACCACCTGAAATTAGGAGCAAAAACATTCAATGACGCCTTCAAGTGTAACTGGCCCAAAACTTAAAACAGCTATATTAACTTAAGCCTGCAGCTAAAAGTCTAAAACATATTCAGTAGATGTTACGGAAATTTGAACAAAGGTTTAACTGACCATGCAGACTGGATTCATCTAATGTGGCATCAGGCTTCATGCTCCAGAAAAGCAATGCATCACCCATTTTTGGCTTCACGGAGAGGCCTTTTTTCCCACAGTCTGAAAGCTCATTCCACCATGGAACAGCACTAAAATTCCCTTTGGCATTAGGGAAAACAGTTTCACCTCCTTCCTCAACATCTGAACTGGAAATTAGTGATGACAAAAATTCCCATGAGGAGCTTTATCCTTAGATATATGCAAATGGATCTGGGTTCAGATTATGGGAAGTTCTGATACTCACAGGTACATAAGAACTGTTGCTATACGTTGACCTCCATTCCTAGTGTTGAATGAATCCTGAAAGTAATCAAAATGAGGCTCGTATTTCTGTCCAACTTCATAATGCAAAATCTGAAGACCTTCTCCATGCTCTGCAGGTGTACCACATAGACTTTAGTCAAAAAAGATAAAAATTAAATTATGCCACCACCAAAACACACATTGACAAACTCAAATGGACTAGTCTAGCAACTATGATTTTGGAACTCTCTTGATAAATTATACAAGGTCTTGGAGCTCCAAATGTAACACAAGCTTCACAACTGATGCCATGGGCACTGTAGGCAGTTCGTGTTCATAAGGTGGCTAATCAATCTAAGGGATGCCTCTTCATCAACAAAAAATAAAGCATGCTTAGTCAAATTCATCCGTAATCTTCAAATTAGAGATTTTCTGCAGAGGTAAGATCGATGCACCATATTAATTCATGCAATTGGTGTCAGTTTGAGATGATAATAGCTCTAGCATAAGATGTTGATGATGTTAAATCACATAAAGGCAACGCTGTGACACAAATAGGATTGTCAGGTAAAGAGTCAACATGCAGCTATTGCCAGCACATATCACTGAGTCTGAACGAACAGACAGTATCAATTCTTTAATGGACAACTAATTGCTTCAATGTGATAGCCTCAAAATATTATATATTTGGGTTTTATGAACAGAGGTTGGGGGGTGAAGGATGGGATAATACAACAAAGAAATGCACGGAAGAAATACAGAGAATTCTGAACAGGCAAAAGGAAAATGTTTTAGGATAAATTTATTTAACACTTCATGTGATGGCTGCTAATTTGACTAAATTGTTTGGAGGCACCATCAGAAACCATAGAGTTTTGAAATGGTTCTGAGGCAGTGACGTAGAATGAGTCATCCATGGGAAATATAATTGAAGATAAATTCATCTTAACACTTCATGTGATGACTGATGATTTCACTAAGTTGTTTGGAGGCACTGTCAGAAACAATAGAGTTTTGAAATGGTTCTGAGGCAGTGATGTTGCATCAATCATCCATGGGAATACAATTTAAGATATAGTAGAAAATGAAGTGAAAATGCATTTGTTTACTGGTTTTTGAGATTCCGTTCACTTTTTCCTTGAAGAGCCTCCATAGGGACAAGTATTACTTTCTCCTCAGGATTTCTCAGTCATGTGTCCATATACATCCTTCAACCTCTATAGTGTGGAGCACTATGTGCACCCAGCAAACCCTTTTATCAACGTTCTGCTGTGTAATGGTCTAACATAATTATTCAAATCCAATTACAAATTCACTTTTGCTTTCATTTCCACATGATTAATGCAAAATTTAAAACTGTTAAGATTAACACTAGAATTATCCCATCTAAAACTTGAAGTTAGAGATCTGGTACAAACTTTATAATTACTACTTGAAACTCCACCTCACTTATGGTTGGGACTTCAATTGAACCTTATTAAGCAAATGACTTAATTAAATAGTGGTAAAATGACTATATAGAGATCCAAACTCAAAACCTCCTACTACAATACCATATTGAAATTAGCACCACATCTATCTTATTTAAAAGCTCAAAAACTACAGATTTAGTTCGAGATATTTATCATTTGACAAAAACACCAGGACACTAACATTCAGCTACAGTTGCTATAAGCATTGCAATGTGAATGTTGATCAAGGAAAAGGCTGCAGATGTTACAGATTGTTAGCACAAATGAAGTCCCTTTTATTTCTCAGATATGCCACATCCCTGATTTAGGGTCTGTTTGGTTTATCTTATTCTAATTATTTTGATATCTTATTTTTATTGTTTTCAAACAAACTATTGGTGAAAAAACATATACAAATGAAAAACAGATATTTTTACTTATAGATAAATCAAACAGACAAGATCAAATAAGATACAGATAAGATACAGATGAAAATTAGACAATCCAAATAGTTTTCAAAGCCAAGAACAAAACTGGCCGAAGTGTTTGTTTATTCCCCTTCTAGTCAGAAGTGGTATTAAATTAAAAGAAAAAGAAAGAGGAAGAATAACAGCATGTTTAGCTCACTGGAATGAAATAAGGCTAGAAAAGAATAGCGATTCGTTATTTTATAGTTAAGGATATTTTAAGAACAAAACATACATTCTATTCAAGAATATTTATTTCTCCAATAAAAAAAAAGAATGATAATTTCTTATCTATTCTGCATCACATGGAATAGACATTCTTTTGATAGAATTTTTTGCAAACCAAATAAAGGAGTAGATATTCCACAGGAATAAAGCTAGAATACTGAACATAATGTAAATTTTGAAGATATTATATAGCATCTTCCCAGCGAGCTGATGGGAGTGTGTAATACATGCTCACCTGCAGGGATGAAGGTAAAATCTGCAATCCTTTTCTCAATATCCCTTATTATTTTATCACGCCCTCTGGTTAAAAAAGTACCAGAACTTGTACGCACCCTGGGTCAAATTCAAACAGTAAGGATGAGCCTGTCAGAGGACTCTAAAAAAAAATAAGACATTTAATTTATTCATCTAAAAAAACATAGATAAAAAAAGAAATCAAAGAATATCTGTACCTGCTATCTTTACTTTTGCCAGTTTCACTATCCACAACTGTTGACTTCAGCATATTAGGCTTGGCCATTTCGATTAAGTATTCACATTCCTTCTTAGACTGCATAGGAAAATAAGGCAGCTTTAGATGTTTAGATTATCATCTTGAATACATCCAATCATCTTAACAAATCTTAAGCTATAAGGTCCAATCCCAATCCCATATATGAAGTTTGATGAACTGCATGATGAAAGCCTGCAAGAGTGAGCTCACACAGGTCATTTCGCATTTTGGTAAATCTTGATGCATGAGTTAAATGACCATAAACCTGAGTATCGGAATCAAAATCTTCAATGTGGTCAATGCATGGGCGTTTTCAATTATACAACATTATCACCCTGCCCAAATTCTTGCTGGGAGAATTTTTGATGTGAAGAGAAAAGAGCAACAAAGTAAAGCAACACAAAAAAGCCTTTTCAGGAAATGTTATGAAAAAAATTTCCCACCTTATATGCTGTTGGCTTTAAGAAAATTCTACTACCTAGGCAAGTAAGACTAGAAATTGCTACAATCAACTTAAATGTAGAAGACCCTTAAAAGGTAGTGGCACAAGAGGGATCCATAGAGAGATTCTATATTCGGAAAGTGAAGATCCCATTCTAATTATCCTTTTTTCAGAGAATGCATGTCAAATCATCCCAATTTTAAACTGAAGGAGACCCGATCCATCATTTGGCTCTCAGCATACTTTCCCTGGTTTTGTTGAAATTGATAGATTGACATGATGATGATCCAATTGGCCGGTTTCCTCTCTTTATTCAGTCTCTCAGAAAAAGGAAAATAAATAACCCTTAACAAATCTAAACCATGAAAAGGATGCAAAGGCACAAACACACAAAACAAGAAAACAGTGAATTCTTAGGGGATGCCAATTTGCAATGCATTCAAACCTCAAACTCAAAAAGCACATGGACTTTCATAGCCCATTGTCATGATCAATGACCCTAGTAATTGATTCCCCCAACCTCATGAAATACAACATATAGAATTGGCCCCAAAAAAGCACAGGGATGACTAATTCCAAAATTAATCCTTTTTCATCTGTCGCATCCAATGAAACAAACCCCATATGTGATCTAACCAAAGACCTGTCTTTAAACCTAGAAATTCAACAGGCCTCACAACTATCCAAAGGCACAAATTAATATGCTTAGAGTTAGATGGTCCCAAGACAACAGGCGGATGCTCAAACTTTTGAACTTGTTCGATGAGCAAAATTTACATATACTCGAATTTGAACAAGTCAAGCTGTCATGAAATGGTAACTGCAAATGTTGAGATTGAGTAGAAAGCAGTCCTGCCTATCCAAACTTAAGGTATCTCACCAAGCCAAGCTCGATTTCTAAATGACTAAGCTTGAAACTAGAATAATTCTAACTCGAAGGTGTGTCAAAGGTGACCCTAGCATTCAAAGGGGCTCTAGCATCCAAAATTATATCATCCAGCATTTGTTGCAACCTCACATCTAAATAGTCAGATGATAATCAAAAGCAATGGTCGTCTAGAAATAGGAGGAGTTTCAGAAGTGACTCTAGCATCCGAAGGCGGATAGTGTGGTCCATATACACATTTAAAGTAGATAAAGTTCCCCAAAAATAAAGGAGCTCTTCTATTAAAACATCAAATCATTTTACACATCTTTCAAACAATATTTTCCATTTTAATTAGCCAACTTCTATCTCCTGTTTCCGCTGGATTCAGTTTGTCTCACAACCTCTTACCACTGGATGCTGAAAAATAACATGAAAAACTTTGACAATCATCTTGATATCTGATTAAAACATCCTGGATTGTTGTCAATTCTAGGAATATTTCTGCAAAATAAAGGCAACTAGTTACTAAAAAACCTCGAGTTTCATTTTTGCACCTCAACTCACTCACAACAAATGGACACCATAACACTTCAGTCAAGCTTAAAACTTGAGTTTTTTCGCAGAGCATGATCTCGGTTTGAGACTGCCTTGACTTTGTTAGACCTCCATTAATACGTCCACACAAAACCAGGATCAAGCTTTTAATTCTGGGAATTCTAATGCTATTACAAAGAGTCAGATTTTCAATCCAAATAACAATCATAAAATATTCTTCAAACACTCACCAAGAAATTATGATATATAGAAGCCCTAGGTTCCCATGAGATCACTTCAACCCACTGTTCTGCTCTGTATCCATCTTCTCTACCTCTAATAAACCAAAGGAATAAATAAATCAAACCTTCATTATCACTAAAACGCCATCTAAAATTAACAAAACCCAAGGATTCAACAAAACTTCAACTTACTTTCCCGAATTCATCCTCCTCTTCACAATGGAGCTGAGATCATTGGCCTTCGTCGAGTCTTCAGAACTGCTAGGGATCGATAGGATGCCGAAGGTAAGAAGAACAAGGACAACGAATGCGAAAACAGTGAGTGCGGTGAGAATTAACGTGGATGGTGAAGTTCTTCGAGATGGGAACCGAGAGTGTCTCGATTTCACCGCCATCTTTCGCGCTGGAATTAGGGTTTTTGAGTTGGATTATACTGGTCTGAAGATCTGGATTTAAAAATGTGAAATGGAGAAGAAGACGATGAAGGAAGACTGAGGACGTTGGAGTTATAGCAATTTTCCTAAAGTTTCGGGGTCGAAGAGAAACTATTATTTTTCAAATTTATATTTGTATATATCTTTCTTTTTAACATAAAGAGAAACTTTGATTTGGTTTAATTGAAACTGGTGGTGGCACACCGCGTTGCGTGTGGAATAAATTTATATCTGAGGCAAATACCATAATACTTCGACAACACCGTATCAATAAAATAAAATAAAAAGTTACAGGTAATTAACATATATTTTTTATAATTGTTAGGGAATATCGACATTGGGTAAAGAAATGGATGTCAAGTTAACATGTGATGCAATAGACATTGATATAAATGTTCTCATTTAATATTGATTTAATAATTAAATTTCAAGGGGAAATATTCATTTGATTATCCGGCATAGCTATATATCCATGGGAAAAGGAAATAAAAATATTATATTTAAAAAAAAAACATGAAAATGCCACTCAAATAAAACAATCTCAATTTTAGGTCAGTTGACCTCGTTTCTTAAAGAAACGGGGTCATAAGTGTCTGACATCATCTTTTCAAGAGATGAAGTCTGTAGAGACTGCATGAACCTCCTCTCTTCAAGAGACAAGATAGTATTGGTAATACTTTGTTTCTTGAAGAGACGGGATTGACGGACATAAAATTTACCCATCATCTTCCTCTTCCTCGTTTTGTTAGCCCTCTCCCACGAAAATCCCCTAAATCCAAAATTGCAAACCTTAACCCTAATTTCATCAATCTCATGCCCGATTTTCACAAAATTAAAGCATAATCTTAATTAGGTTCGATCATCAGATGTTGTAAAAGTCATCATTTGTTGAAAAAGTGAACCAATTCATGTGAGAAATCCCCCAAATTTCATGTCAAACTCCATTGTGAGTGTTGGTGATTTTGTTTAATTTTTCACTATTATCGATATTGCATTATTGGATATTTGACGTTGTATATGTTGTTGGTATTTTTTTTTTTCAAATTGTGAAGCACACCGTATATTAGATCGGTGTTGTACGTAGTGTTGTATTATGGAGTGGTAATGTGATTTCTTATATGCTGTTGATGCTGCCTTGTGTACAATATGTGATGTAATTATGATCATACTCGGTAGTTTTAGAATTTATGAACCAAATTATAGGAACCAAATTATGAATTCATATATATCATTATACATCATATACTTGATCATCTACTATTATAAGACTGAGGTGGATATAGTAGCAGTAGTATATATGTTAATTGTTAAAGGAGTGCAATTCATAAGTCATGATGCAAATTTGATGCATCCAACCTATATTTCATGAGATGGCAAGGTAGGTGAGGAAATGGATAAGGCCAAGTTTATATTGTATACTCATGTAACATTATGGAAGGAAATAATGGGTTTGGTTATGATAAGCAGCCAGTTGTTGTGGTCAATATTAATAGGAACTCAATATATAAGCAAATACTTGACATCATTTGTAATAGACTTAAGGTAAATAGGTCTACACATCGACGTGAGCCGTATCATAAGATAATTATTGGAGATAAAACTCTATCCTATGATGTTATTCTAGTGACCAATGATGATGTTGCACAAGAGATGTTGGTGTGCACAGAAGGTCGGTGGCTATATATGTGCAGATATTTGAAAACGAATTGCCACTGGTACCTATAGGGGAAATGGACATTTACGGAAATATTGGCAACCAGGGCTTAATAGACTCAAACTCTATTCCAATTCAAACAATAGGTAGCACACATGTGCAATGGGTAATGAAATGTGTGCACCTGATTGGACATGTGATCATGATACCAATGTCATGCTAAACTCCTCGACAAGTGAATCTAGTGACGACTAAAATGATGATAGAAAAGATAATGTAGGAGCTTTCCCCAGCAAGTTAATGCTCCTGGGGTATAACCTAATAGAAATGACTACATTATTATATGGCTCCTACAGTTATTGATGCAGTAAGGAGCTCAATATCATTACCCTTTTTCACTATTGATGTTGGTAGTGATTATGCTGCATATAATGATGAGTAGGAAATGACTACTGGAAATTAGAGCTTTAGCGATGAATTCAAGGTTGGGATACGGTTTGACACTAAAGATCATCTCATATGGGCAGTTAAAATGTGGCACATATCAAACCATTATAATTTCAAGATGGTGGACTTAGATCCAAGGTCGTGGGCAGTTAAATGTATTGATATCCATAACAGAGATTGGAAGCAGAGAATAAGAGGCAGTTACAAGAAACATAGTGTGTGGTTTCACATCACTAAGTATAAAGGACCCCACACCTGCTTAGATGAAAGCATTAGATAGGATCACTCTCAATTGGATTCCGTTAACATGTCCAGGTGCATTATAATGGAGATTCGTAATTCTCCAGATGTGAAGACTAAGGCCCTCCACTTGACTATATCAAAAGAGTTTAGGTATAATGTTAATATGAAGAGAATTCATGAGGCGAAGTGAAAAGCAATTGAACAAGCGTAAAGAAGTTGGGAAGATTCATATGTGGAGCTCTCACATATACTTAATGCAATAATAGAGATAAATCCAGAAACAAAGGTTGAGTAGAGAACTATTGATGTTGCAGTGCACGTCTCCCTTGACAAACTCTTTTGGGCATTTGCTCCTTGCATTGAAGCGTTTTAGTACTGTAGGTATGTTTTTAATACACAATTGAATTCACTTATAAATGGTTGTTATTAATGAACAAAGTTATATATGTTCTTTCAAATGCAGATCTGTGATCACAGTAAATGGTATCTTTTTGTACAGCAAGTACAAGCACAAATTACTCATCGCAATGATAGTAGATGGGGCAAATCATATCGTTCCACTAGCCTATGCTCTTGTTGATGAAGAGAAAGAAGATACATGGAGTTAGTTTCTTACAGAATTGTTGGAACACGTTATCAAGGATCGCTCCAACATTTGCATGATATCAGATTGACATGCCGATATTAAGAGTGCAGTTAAACATGAGAATGTTGTGTGGCCTAGAGGCTGGCCCTAACGAATGTGTATCCAGCATATTGTCAGTAACTTCAACTTGAAGGCAAAATGTAAAGAATGTAAGGAATTAATTAAAAGAAAAGCATACCAAACCCATATGAGAAAGTTCCATGGTTACTTTAATGCAGCAAACCAAAGTAATCCATGGACATCGCGATATTTCGGCAAGTTGCCTCCATATATGTGGACTTTGTCTTATGATGAACGGATAAGGTTTGAAATTGGTACAACAAACATGGCTGAAAGTTACAATTCCATTTTAAAAGATGCTTAGCGCTTTCCTATGGCAACTTTAGTGAAAAAAACTTTTTACAATTGCAACTTAATATTCAATAGGCAGGAGGCAGGAGGCAAGCGAAGCAATGAATTTGGGTAAGTTGCTGACAACGTATGCTACAAAGAAGTTTGATAGTTGGAACAACGTATCAAGTGCCTATTAGGTAACATGTTTCGACTATCAAGAATGTATATTTGAGGTTATAACTGCTCCGCGCCCTACAATGTATGGTCAAATGGGAGATCACATTCAAAAAGTTGAGTTGAGAGCCGGAAGATGCACATGCAATAAGTGGCAGACATATAAAATTCCATACTCCCATGCAATGGCAATAATGGGTACTCTGTATTTGGATTGTGTTGTCCAAGTCAAGCAGTGATACGGGTAAGAGAATCAATTTAGAGTATATAGGCGTTTCTTCATACCTGCAGTAGATAAAGCTAATTAGATTCCTCTCAACATACCGAAATGACACCTCTTCCTAGCACTTATTAAGAAAAGGGTTAGGCCTAAGGAAAAATGCTTTCATAATGAGATGGACATTCCAGATGGCCCACGATGTTACTCATGTGATTCGTGTGGACAAACAGGGTACAGCATTAGAAGTTGTCCAAATTGGCGATCAGTTAGTAAGACAGTTACAGGCCAGTGTAGTCGTAGTAGTATTTGTTCATGTTATTTGTTTTACTGCACATTAGGGGGCATACTTTATATGTTGTTGGTCCATTTTGTATATATGCCTCTGTTAACATAGGTTGTTACTTTCTTCCTTACAAATGGGTCCAGGTCCGCCTGATGACTCCATACTTATAAGGCAACATGTTCACAGATCAAGGCTCACATAGGAGGGACAGATAAGATTATTTCCCCATCCTATTACTTAGACCATTTAGATAATGTTTGTGAAGGATTTGTTTTCAAATGCAGAAGCACGTGGTATTACATTATCACTGGAGAGAGGCGAGGCTAAGATGGCAGGACGGTATCCCTACAGTTTTAGATGATCGACTTGTTCCATTATTAGCACATGCCAATTTCATAGGTACTACACATATGCCATTTGTACAGCTAGATTGGTACCTGATTATCGCTTTAGTGGAGAGGTGATGTCCGAAGGCCCATACATTTCACCTACCAATGAGGGAATGAACTGTGACATTACATGATGTTGCAACATTCAGGGGCTTCCCATCGATGGACGGGTATTACTGGCAGAATTCGAATGGATTGGCCATGTTGTGCCATAAATTATTAGGAGTCGGACCTAAGGTCGATGTAGATATAAACGGTAGCTGCCTGAAGATGTCGTGATTAGATGCACACTTTAGAGTAGTACCTGATCATGCAGATGATATAACGATTCTACACTTTGCTAAGGTATATATTCTATTACTATTAGGGGATTTATTGTTATGAATAAATCATCAAATTTGGTTCATGTGACCTACCTCCAACTACTCGATGACTTTGAGAGAGTAGGGTAGTACGCATTGAGAGCAACTTGCTCGGCATGGCTATATAAGCATCTATGCATGGCTTCCCACATCAAAATGAGTGACATAGTAAGACCCCTGATAGTCCTGCAAATTTGGGCATTGAAGCACTTCCCACACATTGCCCTACTATGCCGATAGATCACAACAGTTACCGTTGGATACCCACTGATCAGTTATTGGAGTGTCACTTTTGATGTCACTCGATCCTCCACACATTAACTGTTTGAGTAAGGGGGTGTTTCAATTAACAGATCCCTAGCCAAGTATGGTTTTGTATGCAATGTGTTCAAATGTGCTTAATTTCATTATGTTTACTCATGTATAGTATACTTTCTTCTTGAATAGGTTGTTTGGGACCCATACTCTGTCATTATGGATTCCCTACCTGAGTACTACCGAGATGGCAATGATATATGGCGTGCACGAGTAACCCTTGTAAGCTTTTATCTTGTTGAGCACTATTATCCAAACAAGATGCTCGGGCAATTTAGTGGTTTCCAAGGGATCTTAAACCTTCCCACTGATATGAGAACCCAGCATGAGCTAGATTTACAAGGGCATTCCGAGTGGAACTGGGCGATAAAGCACGCTAGGTGGGTAGCAGAATGGGATAGCAGGCGCGATTGCATTGTCGAGATTTCGAATATCCCTACTGGTACATCTGCAAATTATTTTGACCAGTATCATGTAATCACCAGATGCTGGATCAGTTGTACAGTGGCCATTATACGAATAACTATATAAGCTATTTACAAACATATGTTATGTTCGTTATTCACTTATCCACATGTTTGCTATTGATTGCAGGTAGATTTCATTTACAGCGTCCCAAACATGCCAATAAAGAACACTCCAACCATTGCACAAGATGTCATTCATGTAGTGGATGAGTTTATAGGACTTAATTTGAATGATCCAGCACCAACACTAGCACCTGATGACCCATAGCCTTAGCTTGCACAGAGACGGTAGCCACATAAAGAGTGGCATGGGTGGGGATGAGGTTGGGGTCAAGAGTGAGGGCGAGTCCAAGATGTACATATTAGAGACGAGCTTTCACCCCTTCCATTCACATGTACTTGATGAGCATGGCCTTTCACAATTTCATCATGACAAAGCCAGGTCCATCGTCATTATATGCTCATCTGGTAGAGACCCTGACACCAAATATCTCATACACAAAGTTTCACACCCCTCTTGCTTAACAGAAGAGACGATCATCACCGCCACATGATACGAGGGAGAAACTCACCCAGGTGGATCCAAACCCAATCTCATTTCATCCTTACAGTACTAGTGGTGGAGATAGGGATACCACACTCACACAGGTCAATTCATCTATGGAGTATCCCCATTAGGATGTCCATCAGCGTACACCATTTCCTTAAACTTTTTGTAGGCGGGGACGAGGGAGGGCGGGCACCCAGTAGTAGATATTACATGGATTTCTATCTTTTAGGATTCTTGTATACAGATTCTTATCTTTTATGATTGTTGTTTGTAATTAACAGAACATTCATGTAATTAACACAACATTTATGCAATCATTTTATATTATGAGTTTTTATTATGTTTGTTGTGAAAGGTTTCACAATACTATTGTGATTGAATGGATTGAGTTTGGAACTGATTTAGTTGGATTAGGTTTGGGAATACTATTGTGGTTGGATTATGAAGGCTGGAAGTTGCTTACCCATGGTGGATGATGGCTAATCATACAGCTGATTTATATGATTTTGACAAATTATAACAGTTAATGTAAAAAGGGGCGATTTATGATTTATATATATATATTTTTTTTTTTTTTTGGGGGGGGGGGGCGCGTAAAGATTATGCTACCAACCTCGTCTCTTCAAGTGACAAGATCAACTTGCCTAAAACTAGGATTATTTCAATCCAGTGATATTTTCATAATTTATAAAAATATATAATATTTTTTTTCCTTTTTCCCATATCCATAGGTAAGATCTTTTAATTTTGTAATGCTCTAACAAACTCCAAACAATCATACCAACAGTCATATTTTGTCAATGCTTTAAAAAAAAAAAAGAAAAGAAAATCTAGTAAGGGATATGAGAGAGGAAATTGTGTCGGTAAGGATGTGTAGTTACTAAACACGGGAAAACTTATCAAAAATAAAATATAGCACATGTTGGTGGATTATGATCTACTTAATAACAATAGATAACGTATATCAAAAGTTATTTTTTATTAATCAAAATTTTAATGCAAGCTTTAAAAAAAAAAGAGGGGAAAAAATTAGCTTTACTTCAATTAGAAATTGATTATAATAACTTAATTGAAAAAGAAACAGATATTAAAAAAACAACATATATATTTTTAAAACTATGAAACAATAAAAAAACAACATAAGCAATTATGAAAGAATTTGTCCATTAAAAAAAAAATATATGAACATGCTAAAGAATAACATTAGAGATGGAGGAGGAGAAGGGATGAAGCTAGATGTGAAAAGGTGTGTAGAATGCCATACAAATGGTAACCAAAAATTCACGTAAAGCTCTAATAATTGATAACAAAAAAATCCATGTGCTATTAAGTACAAGGTTGTATAAATCTTTGTCGCAATTAAGAAACATAGCCATGATAACTTCCTATAAAAATTTTTTTTTTATAAATTTGCATTTATATTGGCTATTTACTGTTTAAAACTATAAATGACAATGTATACAATAACATTATAAATCAACATAAAAAGTAAGACATTTAAACAATACCTTAATGTACTTTTTGAATTATATAAATAAAATACTACATATATATATCTAAATTATTACGCTATAGATGAAAAAAAAAGGCTATAAAATCTTTTTTTATTCAACTTCAACATTACCCAGAAATTTTATTCATAACATACATCACAAAGAAATAAAGTAAAAAATTATGAAACAATAATTTATATGATAGCCTTATAGATAAACAAAAAAGTAAGAAATTTATGGAATAACATGATGTAGTTCTAAATTCTATAATATAAAACTCTATATATATAACCATATTATTGAGCTATAATAATTTTTATGGTGCAACTTCAATATTACCCTAGAATATTACTCTCACAACACTCAATTAATCGCTCTTTTGTTTAAACATTCAAAACCCTCTCTTGAGCTTCCATATCTTTACTTCTCTTTCCTCTTTTTTTTTTTTTGGCCCTAGAAACTTCCTCTATTAGAGATACTATTTTAGAGAAAACTCTTTTTTGATTTTATGTTTTATTCTTTATGAAGCTAATATATTTAACACTTGAATTTTATAGTAAGTATTGTATAAATTATTATTACCTATTAGGTGAGCCACTTTTGAAAATGAAGACCTTGCATTTTTCTAGCTAGGAGTGAAACAAGTCCTCTTTGATCAATATTTTATATACCTGAATTCTAACCACATAAGCATGTAATGTTAAAAAAGGATTACCACCACTAATTCTAATCACATTAGCATCATTATTATGGACAACCATTCTAGAAACAATAAATTCACAAAGATGCTTTTAGATTTACAATTCGTCTAGTCCACATATCCGTGATCAAATTGTCCTAGAATCGACCAGTGTTCCATTTTCCTACTGATACATTAAAAGCAACAGAGTTTAAAGAGATGGAATTATACAATATAGTTGTGAATGAAAGAGACAGTGAAGAGAGAAATTAAATAAATCAAACGAATGGCAATAATTAGAAGTAGTATTACTTACCTGGTTAAAGATATCAACTAAGCCAGTAGAAAGAGTTAGTGTCAATGGTGACGATGGTGACTGGATAACCATGCAAGCAAAAAATGTATAGGGCAGTTACCCGCTTAAATATGGGAAAGTAATTCGGTTGGGATTGACAGCTTATACGAACAAATTTGCCAATTATCCTGAGATGGTGATACTAATTACCTTACAGAAGAGTTAGATTAATATAATTTGAGGTAAATGAGAATAATGATGAGCAAAAATTTAAAAGAAAATTAAAGTTACAAAGAGGAGAGAAAAGGAGAAAAGAGTCAAGTATTTAAAATCAGTGACTACCAAATAAGATAAAAATATAAATAATAAAAAAGTTAATAAATACGTTACTTTATCATCTTTTTTTAACACGACTATAGGAATTTAATTAGTAATAGTAATAGATATAGAAATAAAATTTTAGAATTTAAAATATATGTACTAAAGGTAGTTACAAAGGAGAAAAAAAACCTGGGATATGGGAATACTTAATTTTAAAAATTGGATTCAAATTAATAACCAAAAAACAATAAAATGACTACTCTATTTTATATTTTATTTTTTTGACACCAATAAAGGAGATTTTCTTAATGATAGTAATAGATAATAGTAATAGATAACAAAATAGATATAGAATGAAATTTTAAAATTACAAAGAAGAAAAACATGGGATAAGGGAAATATTTTATTTTAAAAAATTAGATTCGAATGAATAATAAAAAAAGAATAAAATAACAACCTCTACTTTATTATTTTATTCTTTGACATCAAATAGAGAAGATTCTCTTAATAATAGTAATAGATATTTTTAAAAATTGGATGTAACGCCCTAAAAATTTAATTAAACATTAAATCAATTAAGATGATACCACTACGTATAACACTTTAAAATATTACACATTCAAGCTTCTTTTAAAAGATTTTGTTTATGTTGAACATTGCTACTCAATTTTAGGTTATGAAATCGTTTAGTTAAATTTTCAAATATCTGGATTTAGCAACAGTGTACTAAACTTAATTATACATTTTAAAAATCTCTACTCTCGTCAGAGTAGACCAACTTTCTAAGAAACAAAACTTTATAAAAACATTTATAATCTACCCTTAAAGTAAATCTACAATTTCAAATCATTTAGCTCCATAGACCCCTTAAAGAATATTATAGATTTCAAAATGTAAATACAACTCTTAAAACATCATAAAAACAAATACAAATAATGTCCACGGCCAACCTGCATCATCATCAAACATCCCCAAAACCGAAGCTAAGCATCATCACATCAATCTCATCAATAACAACTCCATCATCAATGACATGATCATCTTCATAATCATCAATCATCACATTCTCATCATCTCATCATCATCACCAACATTATCATCATGAATAATAATAACAATTATCATCACCATCAAATTAAGACCTCGAAAAAAAATAACAACACAACAACAACGATGAGGCAAAACTCAATACACAATAACACAATCACACACGGAATGGTACACGAGCTTATCTAAATGCAATGCAAAATCAACAAGTTATTATCTCTATTTTTAAAGTAAACAACCAACACTGTAGTACTCACACTCCGAACAAGCCTTTAGGAATTTAGGTATCCTGAATAATGCTCTCAACACTCAGGGGGTTGATATAGTAATCTCTGATCCCTATATCACCTAGATGATATATTTGAAAGCAAGAAAATAACTTCATCCAGAGGTCACAGCCGTTCCAACTTTACTTAAACTCAGTTCACAACATCAATATAGTTTAGTTGTTCCCATAAACATGAACTAAATCATGTAATTTCCCTCCAAGTTTAAGCAAACGTTACATCGATATTGTTTGCCCATCTCTACCTGCGTACCACTTATGAAAGTCATATCTCAAGACAAGGACCTAACGCCTAAACTACTTGTCCATCTCAGGATAAAGTGCCGCTCCTCGGAATAAATACTGATATACCACTCATGACAAAATCGATTTCAACAGCAAAAAAAAAAAAAAAAAAAAAAAACACTCATTGATTAATTAATTCGTCCTTAAGTTCTTAATCTATTTAAATGCATATCCTAGCATCCAACACGCAAGTTACTACATACCTTTCATATGAAATCTAAACAAAGGCTTAGACACCATCTTAATTGATAATCCAACTATCCATATATATGTTCAATAATTAAACTTATATAAGCATTTAAATTAACTATCCAATTACATCAAACTTATTTTTAAACCTCATTTGATCAGACACTAATTTGAACTCCACTATTGCTGCGAGTATTGCCCTGCCAAAATACGGATAGTTCTCCTTGTCTATCAAAGTATTTCTTTTCAATTGATTATAATCATTTATCACAAAAGCATCATTACATCATTCACATTCTAAAAACATATATTTCTTAAGCAAACAACCATTTGAAACAATATATTCACTATGGCAATCTAAGGTTTCTATATCATTAATTTAAATCAATCATTAACTCATTTAACTTAAATCAATTATCACCACTAAGCCTATTTGACCTAACTTTGCCAAATTAAATTAGAGTTAATCACTTAATTCCATTACCAAGCCAAAGTGATTAAACTTAGTAATCTAGTTCATTTCAACTCATTTAAGTTCATTTAGGTCAAGTTGAACTTTAATAACTAATTAAGTTCATTTTATACTCAAGAACTATGTAAACTCTAATTAATTATTAATCCATAAATTATCTAACTCCTTCTAATTACACAAATTAACTAACTAACATATCATCCATCATTATCTATTTCTTTCTTTTTTTTCCTTCTTTATGAACAGTACCAGGGAACAGATCACGCCCGTGATGGAGACCATGATCTTCATCACTGTCTTCATCACGCTCGTTATACAACATGTGATATCCATCGTTTACCTCATCATGCCCGTTTTGCAGGCCGTGATGGTCAATACGATCCTTGTCATGCCCGTAACCAAGAGGAAAAATGTGATCAAAGGAGATCACGAGCCTCGCCACGGTCGTGACTAGGCCATCATGTTTCAAAATGATTTATGCCGAGGAGGTCATGGGTCTCATTACGACCGTGATGAACAAGGAAAACATGTTATAAATTCCCTTTGTGTTTTACACAAATTCTAATTACTTGATTTCATCATACATCAACAAAACCAACATGTTCTAAGTATAAACATGCATAATCATAATTTGTGAACACTTCTATATATATATATATATATATTCATATCAGACTCCTTCAAAAAATTTTATCAAACACTTGTCTACACAATATACATATATATAAATTTTTAATAAACATGCCCATATATTCTTGATTTATCACTATCATCATAAAAAATACATACATCTAGTCCTAATACATCATTTGCAAGCAAAATCAACAACTAAAACAAAGAAAACAAGAAAGCTTATCTTTTAAGCAAAACCCACTTCTTGATTCTTCCTCTTCTACTACTTCTTGTTTGTTGTTAAAGTTATTTCTAGCATGATCTTCATTCTCTATCTTGTTTTCTATATTTGATTTCCTTTATTGGCTTGTTGAAATTGAGATTTATGGCTTGAATTTGGACAAATGAGAGAAAGAGAAAGAGAGAGAAAAAGAAATGATGGAAAAGGAAGGAAGAGAGAGAGAGAGAAGGGCAACCAATGAAAAAGGATAGGAAAGGAAATGGCATATATATATAAATTTTTAACAAACATGCCCATATATTCTTGATTTATCACTATCATCATAAAAATTACATATATCTAGTCCTAATACATCATTTGCAAGCAAAATCAACAACTAAAATAAAGAAAACAAGAAAGCTTATCTTTTAGGCAAAACCCACTTCTTGATTCTTCCTCTTCTACTACTTCTTGTTTGTTGTTGAAGTTATTTCTAGCTTGATCTCCATTCTCTATCTTGTTTTCTATAGTTGATTTCCTTTATTAACTTGTTGAAATTGAGATGTGTGGCTTGAATTTGGAGAAATGATAGAAAGAGAAAGAGAGAGAAAAAGAAACGATGGAAAAGGAAGAAGGAAGAGAGAGAGGGGGAGAGAGAAGGGCAACCAATGAAAAAGGAAAGGAAAGGAAAAGGCATATATATATAAATTTTTAACAAACATGCCCATATATTCTTGATTTATCACTATCATCACAAATTTTTAACAAACATGCCACTTTCTAGTTGAAATTGAACATAGAGCTCATCGAGTGATCAAGTAGGTAAACTTTGATTTGGGAGCATCGGGCTAAGAAGAAGGCTTCAACTTAATGAGTTTGATGAGTGGAGACCATTAGCCTATGAGAACATGAGACTCTACAAGGAGAAGACAAAGAGATTTCATAACGTGCATATCTGTCACCCAAAGAAGTTTCAAGTAGGAGATCAAGTTCTTTTGTTTAATGTCTGGTTGAAGCTTTTCCCGGGTAAGATAAAATCCAGGTGGTCGAGTCCTTATTTGGTCAAGCAAATCTTTCAACATGGGGCCGTGGAGTTAGAACATCCAGAACATGGTACCTTTAAAGTGAATGGCCAAAGAGTGAAGTTTTATATGGGGAATAGTGTAGAAATTGAAGGTCAAGAGGAGTTTAGAATCCAACCACCAAACAACTAGCTTTTGTGAACCCATGTGCAAAATAGGCTAGTAGTTTTCTTTTCTTTCCCCTTTTTCTTGTATAGTTTTTATGTTTCTTCAAAAAAAAAATTCTGCAAATTCTGAAGCAACGTTATGAAGGGAAATTGTGTTTTTCAAGCCAAGTGTGGGGGAAAAAATTCCCAAGAAAGATTTAAAGGACAAAAACAATTTTAAGTGTTCCAGGTAAGTAAACTTTGTCATGCAATCTCAAGAAAATCATCATTTAAGGGAGTTTTTAGCACTTGAATTCTTCCAGTGTACACTACCATTATACACAACCAATGTACTGCGGCAGTATGTAATTTTCCAACAATCTATGAAGTCACGAGTCGTTCTACATGACTCGTGTAGGGGTCATGTATGTCGTGATTCAATTATGAGGAGTCACGAGTTGTTATACATGACTCATGTATGTGTCATCGATGTTGTGGTCGAAAATTCCAAGATTTTGTCGAGTCACAAGTCATTCTACACGACTCGTTTAGGGGTCGTGTATGTCATGATTCAATTCAAGGAGTCACGAGTCATTCAACACAACTCGTTTACGGGTCGTGTATCAAGTAACTCTATTCTATGGAGTCACTAGTTGAGATACATGACTCATGTACATCTGGTCATGTACACATTAAAGCCCCGCCCTATAAAAAGACATACACACACGTTTTACTTCATTTTTCTTCATATTTTCTCTTTCTTCTTCTCCTTCGATACCAAGCGCTCCTCCATATCACATCTACATCTCCTCTCTTCCTCCGCATCTCTTAATTCCATTCACGCATCTCCATCAAGCTCCAAGACAAGTATGTGATTTAAGTTTTCTTTTCTCCTCTCCATTCCTTTCTCTATCTTTCTCGCACAAGCTAGAATCTTATGGGTAGGGTTTGGATTCTTGTTAAAGTGGGTTATAATGCATGTCGTGGATGATTCTTGTTTTTTTTCTTTTCTGAACGT
Source organism: Combretum micranthum (assembly GCA_024138025.1). Classification (NCBI taxonomy): domain Eukaryota; kingdom Viridiplantae; phylum Streptophyta; class Magnoliopsida; order Myrtales; family Combretaceae; genus Combretum; species Combretum micranthum. Next base: position 362,171 of record JAMXBD010000174.1, read on the forward strand.
AGTGAAATGCTTGATGTGGCGATTGGGCTTAGAAATTTTTAGATCCCACATGCATTCCATGGATTAACGTCGATTTAGGGTTCATGCATGAATTTTGAATGTTGTAAAAATTAAGGCTTTTGTGATTGCGCAATTAAATGATCCTTAAGCATGTTGCACCACTTTTCTTGTTGAATTTCATGCTCAAATACGTAAATCACAATCCTAGGGTTTGTTTGTGCGAAATTTTGGGGGTTCATGATAAAATGAGGGAATTAGTGATGACTGAGGTGTAATCATGGTTTCAATGGCCATTATGATGATCAACACAAGTTTGTACACGTGTTAATTGAATTTATCAAATTCCAGGTTATACACTGTAACTGCACTAGTCGTGTACACTGATTAGTGTATTTAAAGGTTCTCTGAAATTTTTGCATATCCAACTCAATTACACTCCAATGCTTGTATAGTTGTCTTTCATGATTGTTGGATCTTCTTGTGGTCCATTTTATCATTTTAAATTCTTGTTTACCTATTGTACTCAATCATGATATGATCTACTCATGCAGGAATGACAAGACCTAAGCAACCCGTTAGAAGGCCTGGATCAATTCGGCGTGCACCATCTTCAACAACTCCAATAAAGAAGGAGAAAGTATCCTAATCACAACCACAAAGAAAGCCTACACCATTACTTTATGAAACTACTTAGTCTAAGACTATAATGCAACGCCTTGAGCAAAAACCTTTTAGAGATCATCACTAGTTGAACTGGGAGATGCTTGCTGACTATGGGAAGGAAGAGGAAATTAAAGAGATGATATCACTTGGATCGTGGGCAGAATTATTTGCTATACACACTCCCTCTTACAAGGACATTACACTGTGGGTACTTTCCACTCTAAAGCATGAGGAAAAGCACGGAAGATCTATAGTTGATGACACTCTAACTTTCTAAGCTTTCAAAGAGGTGCATACAATTATTCTAGCTAATCTTTGCTATTACATGAGATTATACACGAAGGAAGAAATCAAATCAGTTGAGTTTGGAGCACTCCCAGTTAGGCTATCAAAAAATGTTGATCTTCAAGAATATTGCAAGTGTTATGCCAAAGTAAGCTCAAGTATGAACTTCTAGGACCAAAGCCTCTACTATTTTGAATGATAATCTGAAGATTATTCACTATCCTCTCTCATACCATTGAGCATGAAAAAAGTAGAATGGTGTGGCGAATAACTTTGAACTGGGACATTTGTATAGCATTGCCAAGGGATACAGATTAATGTGGGTATTGAATTGGCCCAATTCATCCTACCAAGCTACTGAACCTGCACTAAAGGGATCTTCTGGGAGGCTACATCACCTAATTATCGAAGGGAATGAATGTGTAGAAGGAGCCTTCAAATGATGCAGTCAAAATGGACATTAAAGCAATGTTAGATGGCCCTTTCAGACACTGGGGACTTCAGAGGATCATGGAAAAGCCAGTTCCTTCAAGACAATACTCCATACCTCCAAGAGCCCCCTTAAGTTCTCCAGCTACACCGTCCATTCCTCGAGTATCAAATTTTGATAATGATTGAAAACTTTTCAGGAAAGAATTCCAAGAGGAGGAGAGGAAAAAGAATAAAAAGTTTAGGTCAGTAGGTTGGAGTTTCCTCCAAACACTTGCTAGTTGTCTTTCAAAACCTCCAGAGAACCTCTTAACTTATGAGTCCTCAGCAGAGAGGACCACTTCTGAGGAGAGTGAGTTGCCTCCTATGGTTGATGGGAAGGGAAAAGCTCCAATAGTTGAATCAATAGGCTCGGATAAGGAGGTAGCTGAATTTGATAAAGAAGAAGAGGATGGAGAAACTAAAGCTGCATTTGGAGATGAAGAGGAAGAAGATAGAGAGACTGAAACTGCACCTGATGATGAAGATGATGAGAGGGAGGCTAAAGATGATGACAACACGGATGAAGATGATGATTATGACGAGTCAGATGACGTAGATGGGGACAAGTAATATATCCACTTTAAATTCAAAACTGCTAAAGAATCTCTAAAGTTATTTGAAGATATGGCTAGAAACAACTACCAATGGGGAAACAATCGTGGGAAGCAAAGGGTTACTAGGGAATATGAGGTAGATTTGCCTACCTCTTTAGTAGCTAAGATGGATACCCTCAGCACTCAAGTTATGAGCATCAAGAACCAATAACCACCATACCCATAGTTTTACCATGAAGAGACATCTGACAGTGGGTATTATCAAGAGCAGCTTGAATAGGTGGATTATTTAGGAAATTAGAACAGGCAGCAGAACAATCCATTTAGCAATACTTACAACCCAGGATGGAGAAATCATCCTAATTTCTCATAGAGCAATCAAAATGCACAGAGGCTAAATTCCCGACATACACTGGTCATGTAGGGGTAGACAACTTATATATATACTGCCCCGTTTCGTTATTTTGGACATCAATCACTTGTATTACATCCAAGAAACCATAGAAACACATTTTGAGAGGCTTTTAAAGAAGAATTTTGTGCTACAACTTGGAGATCTGCAAACAATACCACTACAAATGGTTTTATCATCATGATCTTTCCTTTTTCTTTCAGTGCTCTTATTATTGTTGTTAATCTCTTTATAGAAGAGTAGTTATGTTATGCCCTAGGTTTTGAGAAACCCTAGCTTTCATGTATTGATTTGTCTTCCAATTGAATGAAGTTTTCATTTTGAAGTTGCTTCATGATTAATATTGTTGATTGTGATGATTTTAGGCCTGAGTTATTACAATTTTGATTCCTATTAATTAGGAAGAAGATTTCGATTAATGGGATAGATCTCTCATGGGCAAAGAAGTTGTGTAATCCACCTAGAAATAGGTTTCATGCCCACAGATTGGACACTCCGTATGCTCTTACCCTCTTGTATGTCGATCCCTTAAAAAAAGAGAGTCCCTTGTTACTCCTAGAGTTTTTTCCATTTTCACCAAAAGGTTTTCCACGTTAAGACATTTCTCCCCGCTTCTTGTCCATCTCCTCTTATGTGACTTCTGTCACCCATATCTATCGCATCAGGCTTGATAAAAAGCTTGACTTAACTCGAACTCAATAAATTTTAGTCGAATTTAGCTCAAGCCTCTAAAAGCTTGGCTCTTTTACAGCCCTACTTGTAACAAGTCAAAGATAAGTAATTTAAAACTATTTTAGGTCACCTATGCCCTTAATTCTCTACCCTCTCCATCATAAATCAATACCACAAAACAACTACCTACACATCATATCCCGACCTACCCGTTCTTAAATAAATCAAAGAGCGGTAGTTCATTTTTATAATACTTGTAATGCAAACACACTAATTCACATATAATAATAGTTTTATTTGCTCCACCACGGAATTTGTTCTTACCTAAAAAAACAATTAAAAAATAATGTTGAATTGATTATCATGTAACAGTGTTATTATATAAGCAAATATTACCAAGTTATAAAAAAATAAAATAAAATAATTTAAAAAAAATTGAATACATAAAAATTCCACGAAAATCAAACAACTTAGGACTCAAGTTCATTTCAAACTCAATCATCATTTGTTCATAACTCATTGAATTAGATCCAAAATTGAACAAAACAAACACCAAATTATATATTAAAACAAACTTAGATTTAAACCCACCAATCTATAGACCAAGATCAAGCTAAATCCACTAAAAATTCAAACCCAACTCACATAATTCATATCTCAAAATTGATCTGACATGAGGTAGATGTATTACTATGCAAGCAAAAGCAAGAATAACTAGTAGCTCTTGGTATATCTCATAACACTCATCAATTATGGATGCAGAAGTAAAAGTAGAAGAAGCTAAATAGAATAAAAATATAACATTAAGAAGAAGGCGATACCTCTTGCATGGCTGAATCCAACTCACATAATCCACATATAAACCAGACAAATCAACAAAAGTGAGGGAGACTAAAGCAATCATTTGGAAGAAATTAAAGCAAGATGCGTACAAACTAAACAGGAATGCATCGCTCACAAATAAATGGAGCTACAAGAGAGACATGCCTGAGCTAGGGTTTTAATTGGACTGGAACGATTAAAGGAGGGAAGGAGGGACGAGGGGAGAGAGAGAGAGAAAGGGAGAGAGAGAGAAAGGGAGGGAGAGAGCCTTGCCTATTGGGGTTTCAAGTCGAGTGAAACAAGATTTTGGAACTATAATAAAGGAATAAGAACATGGCCAATAGTAGGGATATTTTTAGAATTTTCAAAATTAAAATTTGATTTTTGTACCATAAAATATGCGGAACTATTTTTTTTTTAAATCTATCTTGTACACGTTAGGATTCATTTTTTTTTTTTAAATCCACATCCACTGCTCATAAGACAAACCAAACAATGAATTAAGGGGTTTTATCTGGTTCAATCCCATAAAATATAGACAAGGAGACACATCTTAATATCTATTAGAAAATTATTTATATAAATAATAATTATATAAAAATAACAACCCAAATACTGATGTAAAATCACATGTACGGAATACGATTTCCCTTTTTCTTTAAATGGTGCATATATTACATTGAATTTTTATGACTTCTACAAAAATAGAATAACTTTTCATTTATAGTATGCCACATGTTAAACATACAATTTTACATTCCATTTCTAGTAAATCACATGTTTAACATGTAATCTTACAAAGTATTAAAATTGTATAATTTATATAAAAATAATTTTCTTTTGTAGAATTAGTAAACATTTGTTACACTTAATTTACCCCGTTTTTTTACATTTACCACTAATTTTGATCCGTCACTTTTATACTTTATTACATAAATTCGTTATTCATCAAACAATCATTTTTCAATTTTACTATTTTTGCACTTTTCCTCTCCCTGTTTCCTCTTACACACCACGTGTGAAATTACATGGCATGTAATGAACAAAGTAATCACACTAGAAATTGTTGGTCCCGAAAATAATCAAGAAGGGGGGTTGAATTGATTATTTCCGAAAATTAAAATTTTTCTTTTAAATAATGTCCCCTTTTATTTTAAGTTAAGAGAACAATATGAACAATTAAACTATTATAAAATAAATTGCTGAAATATAAATAGAGAAGGGATAAGAAGATCAGGCAGATATTTATAGTGGTTCCGCCTTGTGCGTCAGTCCACTCTTCCAGCTCCACGCCAGGGACCCCGTTAACCTACGGGTTGTGTTTCACTATATCAATAAATCCAAAATTACAAGATAGTGCAATTCGCTCTGCTCGATTCTCACTACTATCCTTCTAGCTTTAATCGACCTACAGAGTCTAACTTGTAACTAATCTAATTATCAAAGAAGATGTCTACAAGATCCTCCTATTACAATAAAAGAATTCAAAGAACGAAATCAAAAGATGGATTGCTGAAGTTTTTGATCACAAGTAAAACTTGAAGAATATTGTCGTTCAACAAAAATTAATTAGAGGATAACCAAAAGCTCTCTTTTTCTTTTTTAGCTGAGTGTCACGAGAGGATGTTTTTAAATCAGAAGATGTTCTATATATCTTTCTTTTCTTCCACGACGTTTTAAATAAAATATCTCAAGGATGATGATTGCTTCCCAGATTCTCGGCTTGCAAAAGATTTGTTCTCATCTTCCAGCTGATTTGAACGTTCAAAAGTTTGTTGATGGATAACTCTTTCTTCCAAAGATATCGCCAGCAAGATATATTTAATCATGTCCTTTATTTGATAACAACCAGCAGTTATATCTTCTTCAAGATTAAAAAATTGTTAAAAAAAACTTCCTAATATCTCGGTAAATAAAAATTATATGACCGTATCCCATAAAAAAATCAGACTTTTATCCAATCGAGATATTCTCAAATAAAATCTGGAAATCAAAAACCAAATCTGTTGAAGTAAAATCTTCTGTTGCCGTGATATTCTAGATAATCCTTCTGTTGACATATGTTTGCTAAGATATTTCGGTGATATCTATAACAAGAAAAACAAACTAGATAATATCCCATGAGGAGAGGAATAGATAAGCTAGTGTATCTAATACATATATCTCTTTGACTAATAATCAAATCTCTAGGATATCTTTCTGTTTTTCACCCATATCCTTATACGACTAATCCTAAAAAATCTTTAATCATTTTTGTAAAATAATTCTGATATTTCGCAAAATAAATATTCCTCACATATATTTGATGTAATAAGTCTAAAAACATTATTCAAGATTTATGGAACACATCAAGTATATTCCCTAAAATATAGTTGACTTATGGAGCTAGGTCTTGAGAATAGTTCGAATTCCATAAAATAAATCAAGAAAACATTTCTGTCAGTCAAAACTTCTGAAATAAGTTCTAGAGTGTTTTTCAAAAAAAAATTTCGATTAAGTTATTTTGAAGATTCTGAAATAACTTCTGATAGACTTATTTTTCATCGCTGAAGGTTCTGAAATAACTTCTGACTAACGTATTTCGTATTTCCGAAACTTATTTTCCATTTCCTAAGGTTCTGAAGACACTTCTGACTAACACCATCAAAGCTTAAGCATAACTTCTGATTTTCCTTCTGACTTTAATAAAACTTGATCATTCAAAATGAAGATTCTGAACTATAGAAAATCAAATAATATTTCAAACAGTATTGAACATATTCGAAATTAATAAGATAGATATATCAATTAAACTTCATCTTTTGTCATCATCAAAATCATATTAGAATAATTCCAACATTCTCCCCCTTTTTGATGATGACAAAACAAAACTAATCAATATTAAGCATCATCATTAGCACACTTTCAATTGCCCTATCATACATACAACATTTATTCTGTTCACAAAACAAACAGCACAGCATAGCATTCATTCTAATCAATATTAAGATCATCATTAGCACACTTTCAATTGCCCTGTCACACATACAACATTTATTCTGTTCACAAAACAAACAGCACAGCATAGCATTCATTCTAATCAATATTAAGCTAAGCATCATCATTAGCACAATTCTCCCCTTTTTTGTTATCATCAAAAAAAAAAAATTCTCCCCCTGAGATAATGCGTAAAAGGAATATAAAGAGAGAATGTAAAAACACATAATGAAAGAAGTCTTAAAACAACCAGAATAGATGTCTTAAAGAGAGAAAAAAAATTGTAAACTGATTATTTTGAAGAGGTGCCAGCTTTTGTAGGTGAAGATTCTAAATCAATGATAGCTGGTCCTGGTCGGATGTAATGTGGAAATTGATCTTTCAAGAACATCTGGATTTCCCTTTGAAGATTCTTGACCGCTTGAGTTGATTTTACAGAGTTAACATCCAATTTATCAAATGATTTGGTGACCGAATCTCCAACTTTCCTCATTTGCTCCACCAGTTTGTCAAAAGCTGTGACATTACGATTTAAATCGTCCTTCACATTACCACTGAACTCATCAAATAAAGTTCGAAGAAGATTTAGTTCTCTTTCAATATTTTGAATAGTTTTTCTAAATTCGTATCTGTGTTGATCTAATTTTTCTTTCTGCAAACTTTGAACCGATACCATTTCTTCCTTTATGGTATCTTTGATCAACCTTTTTACAAAATTGAGATCTAAATCACTTAAAATGATTTTGCTCCTACTTGCAGTGGCTTGTTTAGAGGTTGTCTCAGAAGATGGTTGGGATCTAAAAGGTTCTGATGGAGGTTCTGTTTCCTGATCAAGAGAAGTAATCTTTGGAACTTCTTTGGTTTTGTGCCGAGGATGCACAAAATGTGATCCATCATTGGCATACCAAAGAAAATTTTTTACATATATGGACATATGATGAAAAACTTCCTTGCCAAGCCGTTTTAACTTCAAAGGTTCACTAGAACTAGCTGGCAACTTAATCTTCTTGGATTCAAATATTTTCATCAGAACACTTCCAAAAATCAAACTGTCTCTATTTCTCCATATTTGATCTATAAATCTTGTAGCCATATCCAATTTCTTGCCATTCATCATAGCAAAAATGATCTGTGCATGTTCTATAGACATGGATGTGCTACTGCCTTTTCTAGGACATAAACATTCTATGATGATTTTGTGTAGAATTCTTGGATACAGCTCAAAATCTATAATCATTGCCTCTTTACCATAATCCATTTCTAATCCTCCATTTATAGCTGCAAAGAGTTCATTCTTGTTCATATTGGCTATCTCAGGATCATCATTTACATCAACCATGTCAAAACATTTAATCACGTCTTTTCTTCCAAATATCACTTTTTGATTACAGACTCTTGATTTTAACCTATTGTCTTTTGTAATCATAAGATTCGCATAAAATTCTTTGATACATTCTCCAAAAATGGTTACTTGAATAGAACATAAACCCATGCAACCAAGAGGATTGAGAATTTCATCCCGGTAAAAACCATTATTTGAAAAGAAAGTCAAATCTATAAAACTGCAAGAGCAAACCTCATTTTTTCTTTTTCTCGTAACTCTTGCGGCAGAGCTCTGACCAGGGGTTGATTCAGAAACAACAGCTTTGCTTTTCTTTTTCAAGATGGCTACTTTTTGCGACTTTTCTTTATCCTCTGACTTCTCAACTCTTTTCCTTTTGAAGACGTACTAGAAGTTGGTCTCGAAGAAGAAGGTTTTGGGGATTTGGGTGTTGAGGGTTCTACAGAATGTTCTTGAGAACCTTTGGAGGGAGATGGTGTGTGGGTCTTGTCCATACTGTCTTCTTCGATAATGACTGGAGATTTGGAAGTATTTGACTTAAAGGATTTTTGTTTAAGTCTTTCGGATCTTTTGGAAGCCATATTGCTAATTTGGGAAGATGAAACGAAAAGAAGAAGATGGAGAAATTTGATTTTCAAATAGTGATTGTAAAAAGAAACAAAATTTCCAAGAATGACTTTTTGTATTTTCAACCTGTAATTAATGCTTCTGTTTAAAGAAATGAAAGAATGTTCTTTAAGTAACGGTAGCAAGTTAATTAATTATATTTTGATATTTAACAATTGAATTAAAAAGGAAAGCACATGCCAATTTCATTCCTCAAAAATTCAAGTCTCACTTTATCAAGAGGTTTTATAAAAATATCTGCCAATTGCATATCAGATGATACAAAGTCAACATTTATATTACCATTAATTACATGATCTCTAATAAAGTGATTCGTATTTCAATGTGTTTTGATTTTGAATGATGTACTGGATTTTTTGTTAGATTTATTGCACTTGTATTATCACATTTAATAGGAATATTTTTATTAAATCAAACCATATCATGCAATTGCTGTTTAATCCAAAGTAATTGAGCACAACAATTACCAATAGAAACATATTCTGCTTCAGCTGTTGATAAAGCAACAGAATTTTGTTTCTTAGATGACCAAGAAACTAATTTGTCACCTAAAAACTGACAAGTACCAGATGTACTTTTTCTATCAATTTTGCATCCAGCATAATCTGCATCAGAATATCCTAATAAATCGAAATTTTGATTTTTAGGATACCAAATGCCTAATTTTGAAGTATTTATCAAGTACTTGAAAATTCTTTTAACAGCTGTCAAATGTGTTTCTGTTGGTGCACTTTGAAATCTAGCACATAAACATACACTAAAAAGAATATCAGGTCTAGATGCAGTTAAGTATAATAAGGAACCAATGAGACTTCTATATAACTTTTCATTTACCTTTTTCCCATTTGAATCAGAATCTAACCTTGTTGAAGTACTCATAGGAGTTGCAGCTCCTTTACATCCTTCATATCCAAATTTCTTAAGAATTTGTTTAGTGTACTTTTCTTGATGTATAAAGATTCCTTCTTTAGTTTGTTTAACTTGTAGTCCAAGGAAGAATGTTAACTCTCCCATCATAGACATTTCAAATTCTGCCTGCATGAACTTAGCAAACTCTTGACAATATACTTCGTTAGTGGAACCAAAAATAATATCATCCACATATATCTGTACTATTAAAGTATCTTGATCATATGTTTTTAGAAATAAAGTTGTATCAAGATCCTCTTTGAAAACCTTTAGAGATTAAAAATAAAGTCAATCTTTCATACCATGCTCTTGGGCTTGTTTTAAACCATATAAAGCTTTATTTAATTTAAAAACATGATCTGGTTTAAAAGGATCTTCAAAACCAGGGGTTGTTCTACAAAACTTCTTCTTTTATATAACCATTTAGAAAAGCACTTTTTACATCCATTTGATAAACTTTAAAATCTTTAAAACATGCATATGCAAGCATTAAACGAATTGCTTCTAATCTAGCTACAGGTGCATATGTTTCATCATAATCTATTCCTTCTTCTTGTGAATATCCTTTGGCTACCAACCTTGCTTTGTTTCTAATAACTTTGCCATTTTCATCTAGTTTATTTTTGAAAACCCATTTAGTACCAATTATAGATTTTCTTTAGGTCTTGGTACTAAATTCCATACATTGTTTCTTTGAAATTGACTTAATTCCTTTGCATGGCTTCTATCCAGCTATGATCATTTAAAGCTTCATTAACATTACTAGGTTCAATTTCAGATAATAAAGCAAAATGATTTTCAAAATCTTGTAAATTAGCTCTTGTTTTAACACCAGATTGAACATCACCAATTATTTGACTAGAAGGATGAGCAGATTTATATTTCCAACCTGTAGAACATTTTGGTTCAGATGCTGTAGGTTCTGAAGTACCTTCTGTATTACCTTCTGTGTTATCTTCTGGAGAGGGTTCTGTTCTTTCAGATTCATGAGTTATCAGATTCAAGCTCAGAGGACCAAATGCATTATTATAAATTATAATATTAAAAAATAAAAATAAATAAATTCAAAGACTTCAAACACATTGAGACCAACAAAGATGCTGAAGGCAGTTCTCACCCATAACTAATATCAGCATCTACGTCATGCGTGCAAAATTAAAATAAAATCAATTTAGTGAAATTGGATTACAAAACTATTATTATAAATAAATTATATGCATGATGATAAATAAGAAAGTGCAAAATAATACATAGAACCATATTCTCCTCTCCATACTACACCTATAAGTTGCAATATATGGATCATGCGTCATCCACCATCGGGAACTACCATCCATGAATGCTTAGAAAATGCAAACTTGGAAAACGTGATTTGAAAGGTAGTGATAAAAGGCATAAGTAACTGTTTTCTTTACCCCCATAAAATAATCATCACACTCATAGGCCTATAACTGCAGAAGGACTTACTGGCATACAGTTACTGAACATGGAAAAGGGAAAGAATTAAATATAGGACATGTGTAGAATAGAGTATTCAGTAAATTATTTAACTATTAAAATATATATACTAATTAGTATATTAATTATAGGAGTTTTTATGATCCCGTCGACGAAACCATCCAATCTTACAATTGCGTACAGTATAAACCGTTAGATAATAATGGGACTGACTTTGTCAAAATTAATAATGATACCATAGAATTTCTCATTAACTATTTTTAATAGTGTCATCACGCTTGACTATGAATTTGAATTGTTATATAGTCAATAAGACCTGCGAGTCAAAATTAATTACAAGCATATAGAATTTCTCTAAGATATTAATACAAACATAGGAGTCGAATTTGAAAAAAAAATACGTACTTAATTAACTGATCTCTAAATCCACATCCAATCAGCTATTATTTCACAAAGGCTTGTCAACCAATCTTCATAGACCCCATGTTCCAACGTAAAAAGATCAAGGGATATAAGACTTCTGTAAAGCTGCGGCTGGACATTTCATTCCTTAAAAAATTCTGTAGCACCGAAAATCACAGCGATCTCAGGAAACATACCATATCACAGGTACTAGCACAATTTCAACCCTCTTCCTCGGATGCAAGCACATCATGCTTCAACTTCCATTTTTGATCCAATTGTTTCACTTTCTTCAAATGAATTAAGACACAATATCAACAGAAAATATATTGAATCCACAAATAGAGTGGGTAAGGCATGTGGAAGAAGCAACCCTGATAACAAAAGCAAAATATTGCATAGAACAGAAAAAGACATTGAACAGAGGATAAAATCGTAGTTAATCATCTTAGTACACAATTGTAAACTTCAAAGAAACCAAAGCATATCCCTCTTCGGGTCTGTTTGTTTAGCTTTCTGGATAAATATAAAAAAAATTTTCAAACTTTTTTCTAATAAATTATTTATTAAAAAATAAATATAGATAAAAAAAAATTTGACAGTTCTCATGAAAAGATCAAATAAATCAAATATAGATAAAATATAAATACGAATTGGATAAATTTACACATATTATTTCGACATAGAAACAGATACAGATGAAAAACAAACCACCCAAACAGACCTGAGAAAACAAAGTAATGTATAGGAAATAAACTCACCTAGCAAATTAAATGTAGGGGCAGGCATTCTCATGGTCAGATGGCTAGGGTCCAGATGGAGCTGTGCTCTGTTTCATCAAATGCGCATGATGTGCCCGAAGAATGAGGTGCTTCTAGACAGTTGCAAAAAGCTACAAAAATAGAAACGGTCACATGTAAACAGCTATATAGTAGCATATCACATGGTAATTATAGCAAGAATATTCCTCTTTTGTTATTTCCATCACAAGCTCTTTACAAATCAGAAATCAACAAACATTACCAAAACATTCTCATTAAAAGCTGAATTCACTGGATTCCAGATGTCATGGTTATATCATGTTACATAACACATGTACAGTAAGGTTGTGCAGTGTGTGTATTTATGTACGTAGAGTGACATGTCTATGTGCAATGTAGTTCTTTGTATCAGTGATGATCTGTCCTTCTACTTGGGAAAGTTAGAAGAAGCTATTTCATGTCAAACTAGGAGTTAAAATAGGGAAAAGGACAGTTATGCACAATTGCTTCTTGCATATGTATTTTATGACAGAACATGAAGGAAAAGACAAGTTTTATTTTACTGAAGAAAATATCAGATTTTGTATCCAAAGAGATCAGAGGTTCTTTATAACCAAATCCTAAATAGGATCATAGGGTTCTCTCTAATTAAGCCTAGCAAGAGATCAGTGGGCACTCTTAACAAGCCCAAAAACTTATTTATTAAATTCAATCCTATAAAATTTGGCATCAAAGCCAAATTATATGGAAGGAGTGGAACTCATTCTGCTTTTTCATATCTCTAAAAAACCATGTTTCATGGAATTAAAGCAACTTCAACATCAGTTTGAGGCATGGGGCGAGGATGAAGATGTGACAGCAGCAATTGATGAAACAAGTAGCCAGTCTGCTGCAAGAATTTTGGTCAACCTTGGTAAGAAGGAGCAGGAGAAAGCCAGCAACAAAGAGGAAGGAACCAAGAGGGTCAACTCATAACAAGCATTGTAGTCAAGGAATTATCATCCCCAAAAATTTTCAAAATAGGACTTCTCAAAGTCCAATGGCCACACCGATCCCTTTGGTTGGCTGAATCGATGTAAACACTACTTAAAGTATCAGCACCATTCATGGATTACACATGAGGTCATGCGCATCTTTGAAGAGGAGAGTAATGTTACATAACACGTGTGGTGAGGTTGTGCAATGGTGTCTTTGTCAATGTGCTAAAATGTATATATGCAGCGTGTGTATTTTTGTATGTAGAGTGACGTGTCTATGTGCAATGTGTGTTCTCTGTATCAGTGATGATCTGTCCTTGTACTTAGGGAAATTCGAAGCAGTCATTCCATGTGTCAAACTAGGAGTTAAAATAGGGAAAATGACAGTTATGCTCAACTACTCCTTGCATATATATTTTATGGCAGAAAATGAAGTAAAAAACAAGTCTTATTTTGCAGAAAAAATATCAGAGAAAGAATCCAGGATTCTCTTTATAATTAAGCCCTGAATAAAGAACGTAGGTTTCTCTCTCTAATTACCCCTAGCAAGCGATCGTCGGATTCTCTCTTAACGAGCCCGAAAATTAATTTATTAAACTCGATCCTGTAACACATCACCTCATCATACTGCATCATTCATACAGGTAGTTGCACTTATCAAATCCAAATTATAAACCAGATAGCAGAAGGGCATCATTTTACATATCATTAATAAGGTTGGAAAAACAAAAAACAAAAGAAAAAGGTTTCATGTCACTAGAAGTATTCATCTATATTGCTACACACAAAATGTACCAACATGTTAAGCAGAAGATGAGAAAGCATCAACATACCAATGCTATTCAAGTGCAGTCCACATATTTCATCCCACAAGCAGCTCCTTAGTAGGTAAGCAGCTTGCTTTGCAGTTTATCTACAAACATTACACCATGCAAATATGTTCTAGCTCGTACCTCCTACCGGCCTTATTTTGAGGAATTCACCCTCAGGGGAAAAAAAAAATGATCTTGAAATCTACTGGTTTCCAGTAATGTAAAGCAGAAATCTCTGTGGGTATATCAACATGTGCTTAGATGCCAATATATATGGAACCTCTTGTCCACCTACAGCAAAACCATTCCAACTTTATTGCAAGTTAAAACTCTCAATCATTATCATCTAATCTATATGAATTGATCTGTAATTTTTTTTTGTTTTGGATAAAATTGATCTGTACATTTGAAAGGCAGACATGTGAAACAGCAGGGGTATGTTCTAAAATGTAAAGCCCACCATTTTAGAGATACACAATGTAATAAGCCTATTAGGATTAAAGAAATTTGCTTATCATACATGAGAAAGGACATAAAGCATTCTGTCACTTTGCCTTTGAAACTTTGCACAATACTCACATATAAAATGTGGAATGCATATCCCGAGAAGTGTGTACCTAGCTGGATGCTTCCACTACTGGACACAGGATTAAACATAAGAAAAATTCAAGAAATTATGCATAAAGAGAAGTCCCCCTATGAATATCATGCACCAAAAAGCTCAACCATAATCAGATGATGTAAAATAGCCTGAAGTATTTGCAGTTGGACAGTGAAGTATTCAAGCCCAAGCTCCAACTATTGAACAAAAGTTGCAGCACACCGTGTGGATTTCTTGTGTGTTCGCATCTAACAGACCTATCAAGGCTTGCATAGCAGCATAATAGGACCTTAAGTATGGGTTCTCCATGACTAATTTGTTTGGTTATCAAGTTGGAATCTCCCCAGATATAGAGGAAATAGGCTATCCAGCGATAGGCAGTGAAGAGTCTAAAGCCAATGTTTTATACTCTGCCTTATTATTATGCATGATAGCTCCAGCTTGAAAGCTAATTTTGTTGTTGGGGGGGGAAGGTGAAATGTGCCACCAAAATATTCTCCTCATTATTCTGTTTTGAAGTTTTTTCCCCCATTTTCAAATCATAAAGTACTCAATATTTGAGAACACTGGAATATATATACATGAAACTTCAAGAATTATCAGTTCAGATAAATTTCACTTCTGCAATGTTACATCTCATTGGCTGCATCCAGATATAACTTATCTTCTTTTTTGGGGTAAAGAAGATATAACTTATCTTTAGTGAAAGCAAAAAACTGAATTGCATCAATATGTTGGAGATATGAGAACCAGTGTTTGCTTACTTGTGGCAGGATAACACATCCAAATTTATCTCCACTAATCCTGCATCGTCAAGAGTAGGAATCCAACTTCATCAACATGCATAAAGGACCAAGCAGAGAGCAAGGATCTGTGTGTAACAATAGAGGAATGTGGGTCAAAAGAAGATTTGATTGAGGACAATAAATAATTGCACTTTCAATTGCCAAAGAATTGAAAATGAAAGAAATGAAAGTCAAGTTTAAATTGAGCGAACCAGATCAGCAAGTTTCAAAGAATTCACTCCGCACACAAATTAGATCCTCATGATCATTAGCTTAGTCTACTACTTAAAAATCAAAATCAACTACTCATACATATGTATGTATGTATGCTCACACACAGAGATATGCACGTATATAATTATAGAAGTAGCATGTGCGCGCGCGCGCGCACATGGTATGAGGACATGATTTCTGTGTTGTGGATCCATCCCTAGAATCTAATAAAAGGGCAACTTGTGACAAAATTGTGGTAATGGGGCTTTACTTTTGTTTACTTTCCATCCTTTTTTGACAAAGCCTATGACAAAATTAGGCTTTGAGGACTCGTTAAGAGAGAACTTCTACCTCTTGACAATAAAGAAAAAGATAATGGATTTTCGCATACTTTTATTATTGATAAAATAGATATCCCATAATATGAACAGCAACATAGACCAACCCACTCCATTCTTATTCATCAATCAATAAGTCTAGAAATTATGCCTGCCTTATACAAAAAGGGAAAAAAGGCACTAGTGAGATATTTGCTATGAGCATACAAGTTGCTAACAATTTTGGAACTTAAATGCATCTGTTGTTGAATGCGTTTGCTACTGGCATAATATTTGTTGGGTTAAAAAAATGCTACTGTAACTGGTCAAGTATATTCGCATTTTCAAAAAACATAAGCGGCTCTTATTTTATTTTTTAAGAACAAACAAACTAATAAAAGCATATGGATTACATCACTAGAAAAACACTATTCAAAAAAACCTAGATAAAATATGATGCTATTACCAAAAGAGTCATTTTTGTTTATAAGTCATACCACAACATGGATCTTGTTCCAAGACAATTTCCACTAGTCACAAATGGCTTCTTCTGTGGATCTACTCGGAACCAATGAAGAATTGTAGGATCAAGCAGCTTATTTAACATGATGAACAAACACGAGCTTCAAGAACTTTCCAATCTTTGGAAATTCCTTCATTCGACCACTTGAAATATACTGGTTTAAAATGTCAACCGTAACACTATTGGGTTCGCAACCTTCAATAACCATCCTTTTGAATAATGAAATCACGTCCCAAAGTCTAGTGCACTGAAGCATTGCCCTTAATAGACAATTATAAATTTCAATAGATGGACCAAGTCCAATTTCTAGCATTTGATCCCTCAATTGGACAGCAGTTGTTACCTTTCCATCCTTACACAAGCCTTGGATTATATGTCTATAGGTGAAAACATCTGGTTTCAATTTCTGCCTATGCATGTCCACCAAAAGTTGACCAACAAGGGAGAAATTCCTTTCTTCAATCGAGCAATTTATGAGAATATTAAATGAAGTGGTATCTGCGCAGATTCCACAATTTGATATACAACGAAAAATCTGAAGTGCTGCTTCAAACAACTTATTCTTGCAAAGTTGATCTAGAAGGATGTTGAAGGTAACTATTGTAGGTCTTGGCCCATCTTTCATCATTATCTGCAATAGCTCCAAAGCATCTGAAAATTTTCCAACTGCACAGAGGTAGCGAAGCAAGCATGTTGAGCTAATGACATTTAGCTTGATCCCCTCATACTCCATCCTATACAAAACTCTTCTGATGATTGAAGAGCTTCTCTGTTTAGCTGCTTCAGATAATATGGTATTAAAGGAAACAATATCTGGGCTGATGCCAGCCCACTTAAACTGGTCCAACTTCTCTAAAGCTTCTTCGATGTTATTTTCAATGCAAAGACCTTTTAAAATCGTGTTGAATGAAGTGTTATTGGGTGCAAACCCACGTTCAATCATATTGTATAGCAGAGATGAAGCCTCAGTAACTTTATTCGTCAAACACAAAGAATGTAAGATTATATTATACATAACAACATCTACAGAGAAGTCTTTAGACAGCACCTTGAGAAGTAGTTCGCATGCACTTTTCATCCTACCATTTTTCAACATACCCCCAGCTAAAGCGGAAAAAGTAAAAGGATCAGGT
This sequence comes from Combretum micranthum, assembly GCA_024138025.1. Taxonomy (NCBI): domain Eukaryota; kingdom Viridiplantae; phylum Streptophyta; class Magnoliopsida; order Myrtales; family Combretaceae; genus Combretum; species Combretum micranthum. Next base: position 379,886 of record JAMXBD010000174.1, read on the forward strand.
GAAAAACCCCTCTGTTGGATCAACTGAACCACTTCCATAACATCAGCTCTTCTATCCTCCTTGCAAAGTCCACAAAGAATAATATTAAATGTGTATAAATCAGGACCACAACCTTCTTTATCCATGCTGTCCAACAATGTTAATGCTTCATCAATCAGCCTAGCATCACAAAGAAACTTAATGATTACAGTGTAGGTTATGGCATTGGGTGAGCACCCATCATTTCTCATATCATCCAACACCTTATAAGCTTCCTTCCAAAACCCTTCGCGGCAGAACCCATAAACCAGAGCTGTGTAAGAGCACACATTACCAACAACACCCTTCTTCTTAATCCAGTAAAACAAAGACAGCGCGTCGTAGCTCTGACCCGACTTACACAATGCCCAAATAATGGGGTTAAAGCAATGTGCACTAAAAAAACAACCTCTTTCTAGAACAACAGAATACACATAATGAGCCTTACGGACTAAACCGGCTCTCGAGAGCAACAAAACCAATGAAGCCAAGGTCTTTTCACTAGGAAAATAATTGAGCTTCAACATCAACTCGAATACACCAAGTGAATCATCCCAAAAACCGGAACGAACCAAACTCTTAAGCAACTTATTCAAAGCAGTAAACTTTGGCAAAACCCACTTGCACACATTTCATCGACCACAAAGCAAGCATCTTCCAAACGCCCAATCGAAAAAATCCCATTAAAAAGAGTATTATAAGTCAAAGCATTTGGAAAAGGACCAAATCTCTTCATCCCATAATAAACATCCACTAAAGCACCCACATCAACACTATTACTACCACTACAACTACTAGACTTAAAATACAAGTACATGAGAGCATTGTGATCATAAACGGTTGGGTGTTTCATGAAACTAAGAGTTTCGAATGCTCTTCTGAACTGACCTGACGAAGCATGTCTTTGCATCACGAAACGTAGCTCCGAGTCACTGGTACTGGATGACCCTTGGAAACTTGGAATGTCAATGGTCTGAAGAGCACAAGAAGAAGAGAAAAAGAAGTTGAGGATAGGAAGGTGGGAAGGTTTAGATTTTGGAGGACCACTGAGTACATGGAATGGGCCTGAAGGCATTGGTAGGTGGCTTAAAGGTTGGTGGCGGGCCGGCGGCGGTGTAGCTGGTTTTCGCCTTCCTATGGAGCGGCGACGAAACGGCGGAAGGCACAGCAAAGAACCAGGTCTCTGGGGTCGGTCAGTCTATTTCCTTTTTCTACATCTTTTCTTTTCTTTTTCTTTTTTTACTTATTAAAATAAACTCTTCTTCCATGGCTAAACTAATAATACAAGTATAAGGATCCTAGTTTAATTCTGTCTCTCCAAATTATGGTTTTTTAGATGGCATGTTTTTTATCTGTATTTATATTTATATTAAAATAATATATTAAATATATTTAATTTTTATTTATATTTGATCTATTTACTTTTTTAATAGAACAATCGGTTGTTTTTTATTCATATCAATTTCTTAATAAATAATTTATTAGAATAAGATTTAAAAATAATATGTGTATCTGTAATCCACCAACAAACAAAAAGACTTATATTAGTTAAAGTAATTGATGAAGAAAAAGAAAAACTTGTGCTGATTTGTTAAGGTTGTTAAAAAAATTATTCGTATTCCTTCTATAGTTAAACCTATACATAATACAAATAAATAATTATTAACATATACTGCATCCAAAATACATATGTAAATAAATAGATCATTAATTATTTACACGATAGGGAGATAAAAAAGAAAATGCATCAGTTTAAAAAATTGTTATACGTTAAACCAAATTACATTAACGTATTTGCATACATTAGTTGGCAAAAAATTAGCAGATTTACTTTAAAAAATTAGAATATATCACTTATTCAATTCTCTGATATCTCAAGTTAGAGCAACCAAATTTGATCCATTACCCCATTGTAATGACGAAACAATATTACTTACACATGAAATGGAAAATTAGTAATAATAATAATTGTTTCTTTCTTTTTTTTGGTGAGTTAATTTTTCTATATAAAATTAATGTATGACACCAAATATGTAGAAACTTAGCTCAAAATATGACAATATAATCTCAACAGCAAACATTTTATGTCTATTTGTAGTGGTCATGAATTTAGGGTCTATTTTTTGTTAGTAGATTACAATACTTTTTTCAAACTTTTTTTTTATAAATTATTCATAAAGAATTAGATATATTATATATAAAGAGTTGGCAGTTCTCATTAAAATATCAAATAGATCAAATATAGATAAAACATAAACGTAAATTAGATGTATTTACACATATCATTTTTGAAAAAAAATATTTAGATACAGATGAAAAACAAATCATCCAAACACACTCTTAAATAGGCTAATGTTACATATATTGTCTAAACTTTAATTAAATATTCAATTAATTACCTAAACTTTCATTTAGTCAATTTACTACTTACATTTACTTTTCATGTCTAAAAAGTTACCTCGTCTAACTCCATTTAACATAGTTGTCATTAAAGACCTATCCCTTATAACCCCCAAGGTTTTTCACACTAGTACATCAAATAGCGTATCAAGTTCACAATAGATAGTGAATCTATGAACAATCAAAAACCTTATATTATAACTATGAATAACCATGAGCTCAATAATAGCTTGAGACTCGAATAGAAATTCTCCTAGTAATAAAATATACCAAAGACAAAATTTCATGTCTTGAGTCAATAACTTGACAAATAATCATAATTAGCCCTAAATTTCAAGTGCAATGAAAGACGATTAATTTATAGAGTCTATTGGTTAATAGTGGTTTACAGATGAATCGCTAAGGTTACAAAATATGCGATAGGATTAAGAATAGATCAATATCTAAGAATATAGATCTCGATTAAAAATTTAAATCAAAAAGCGGAACTCGCTAAATGGAACCTAGACTTTCCTAGGCGATAGCACTAGGTTTTCTCTCCACTGAAGAGAGCCGCTACCCGGTCACGAGGGGTCGTCTTCCACACTACTCACTGGACATCTCTTTAGCCAAGGAGTTTTTTGTACCTCCAACCCCAACATGGAAGCCCTTTAATTCTAAATCCTAACCTGAGTTTATCTGGCTTTCCTCACTCAAGAGACCCTTCACTTTTACTGAACATAGAAACTCGCCTTTCACATTAATAGCCCACAGGTTTCAATCGCATTTTATGTCCTCTCCAAATGTCTTTCTTGTTTGTTCCGTGCCGGGTTTCTTAACGCTTGGAGGTTGGAACATGGATTTCGTGGTTAGTCACAGTGGCTTTCCTCTAAGGGCATGAGTTCAGAAAGGTAGCTTCGGGGCATCTCAAAATGTCAGTAAAACGATCTAATTCTTTCTTATTTATGCTTGTTCTAGTGTCCTAGCTGTTTTTTGCTTCTTGGATCTCTGTTTAGTGGTGTTTGGTTAGGTTTTGCACATCTGTCATCTTCTTAGGGTTTCCTAATCCCCTCTAGTGTTTCTCCTCTGTTCATAGCTTCCTCTTGGAAGAATGTCAGAGTCACACCACCACGCTGTCCACCATTACGAAAGTATTAAGGAGAAGGCAACACGTTTTTGTTGATTTAGAACACAAGAGATAGACCCAAGCTCAAAGAGGTTGTCCTTGTGTGTCGTATTGTGTCTAACAAAGTGCAGAATAGAGCAGCTGTGATCTCAGTATTGAAGAAGATGTGGAAATAGTATAGCAATTGTGAAATAGTGGGTTTTAAGCTCAGTTGGTTTGTTTGCACTTTCCATGAAAAACAAGTAATATTGAAGATAATCAGAGATGGTCCTTGGGCTTTTCTAGGGAAATTATTGGTGTTGAATATTTGGGAATCACACCAGAACATTGAGGATGTTCCTCTGGATAAATGTCCCTTTTGGCTACAGATACATGGTTTGAAACTGGATCAGATGACGGACAGCAATGTTGTAAAGTTAGGAGCTTTGGTGGGGGAAGTGATAGAAAGTGAACCAGTCAATCTTAAAGAGGAGCAATGAGAGGTTTTCTTCGGTCATAATCAATCTTGATTGGAAAGCACCTATCAAAACTGGTGTATGGGTAAGCCGGAACAAGATAGAGAGGTACTTTGTTAATTTCAAGTATGAGAAACTTCCTGACATCTGTTTCAAATGTGGATGCTTTTGTCACTCAACTACGAGTTGTGAAATTGGAGAATGGAAACTCGGGGTTTGGATCATGGCTTAGAGCTCAAACAATTAGACCTTACTCTAAAGGTGATGGCTTCCCAAGCAATACATCTCCAGCTTATTTAACTTCTATGGAGGCAGCCTCAAGTGAATCTTCACCAGCATTTGTATCCTTAACTCATAATACCACTAGCAAAGGCAAAACCCCTGAACCGATACCCAACCTCCATACACTCCTCAAGAAGCATCCCCAAGCCTACATACCACCTCACTTGAGAAACTCCCACACTCAACACTTACATAAACACACACCTACCCTCTGTACTTCCCAGAAAACCTCTAACCAACCTTTCTTCTCTAATGAAGCACCAATCAATGCTAGAATGCAGGAGGATCATGAAGTCACTAGTCTTGTAAAGCTCAAACAGCCGCAAACTCACATCAATACAGAACCAACTTTGAGCACAAAACCGCCAATTACTAAAAAGCCCTCAGACATTCCTACCAATGTAAGCATTAGCTCAACCAAAAGAAACACCAACCCCATGTACTTTGTTGAGTTCCCTGAATCCCCTCCATCTACCCTTAACCCCAATGCCACCACTATCCCCTCTCCGTCTTGTCTTGTTCCAACCTTGAAAACCTTAACTTTAAAGAGACTCTAGAAGAAGAAGCTAGTGGAGCAACTAAAAAGCTAAAGTTTGAAGTTCAAAAGCAGACCTCCCCTACTAAGAAATCTTCTACAAGAAGATGGAGGAAACCCAAAAAGAAACTCCCAAAAGGAAGCAGGAGTAGTTCCACTCAGCACGCAGAAGGAAATAGTATGGGTAATTTGGTCCCAGTCCTAATCACTTATCAACATAACTTCCAAGAAGGCTGTGGTGGCGGGCCTAAAACAGCCACGCGGGAGCCATGATAGCCATCAGTTGGAACTGTCAAGGTCTGGGACCCTCCTTGACAGTTCAACATCTAAGAGGTCTCATCCGCAAACACAATCCGAGTATTGTTTTCTTGATGGAAACAAAAAAAAAATGAAGAAGTTGTCTAGGATTAGAAGAAGATTGAAGTTTGGTTATGAATTTTATGTACTGCCATCCGGTCGATCAGGTGGTCTTGCGTTATGGTGGATGGATGATGTGGAGATTGAAATACAACATGTTGATAAAAACTTTATTCACTCCTTAATAAAGTTAGCTGATGGGCATATCTTTACGCAAGTCTCATGGATTTATATGGGTCCAATATATGCAAAGCGTCAGCTACTTTGGAACACTCTTGTAGATATAAGTGTAAGCATGAGAAGACCATGGTTATGTATTGGTGACTTCAATGACATTCTCTATACTCATGAAAAGATTGGTGGCAGCCCTCGGTGTACCAAACTCATGGAAGCTTCTCATGCAATGATCATGAACTCCAACCTAAATGATTTAAGTTATCAAGGACCATAGTTCACTTGGTCGAATAGAAGAGAAATGATCGGTTGGTGTTGGAGAGGATTGATAGAGCCCTAGGTTCACAAGAATGGATTCAAGCTTACCCAACTTGTATGGTTAGACACAATGAACTCATTGGATCAGATCATGTAACCCTAATTATAAACTCTCATTATTCTGATAAGAAGGGTAAAAAGAAGTTCAAGTTTGAGCAAATGTGGAAACAACTAAGGAGTGTAGGGAGGTAATTGAAGAGGCTTGGAATCTCTTCCTACCTACGAGCCATCCTGATGAAGGCACAATTGCACCAAGTTCGCCTCAACAAATTCAAGTTCCTGAAGGAATGATTACACGAAATAGAGCCAAGAAGCTTTAGGAAAGATTTTGAGGATTTGTGCAAAAATTTGTTGAAGATCACTCTAAGTTCACCAACATTGATTTAGAACAAACAAATGAAGGCTTTTACTATCATTTTCGCAACCCATAAGGATAATACAACATCACCAATGGAAATCAATCCAGAGCTACCTGTTTTGGGTTCAACGCCGGCAATGCAAAGACCAATGTTATCGGCCTTCATTTAATTTTTGTCTTTTCGAATTTCTATTTTTTTAATAATGTAGTGATTAATTATAATTATGTTTTCAGTTACGTTATCAGTTACGTAACTGTCACAATTATGTTTTTTCTTCAGTTACGTTATCAGTTACGTAATTGTCACAATTATGTTTTTTCTTCAGTTACGTTATCAGTTACGTAACTACCACAATTATGATTTTTCAGTTATGTAACTGCGTTGTAATAGCCTATATTAAAGCTAGTATGGGAGATAGAAAAATATATTACATAATACATTTTTCTTTATGAAATATAATTTAAGAAAATCATTTCTCTTGAGTTCTTTTGAGAACTCTGAGGTGCCACCTAAACCAGTTACAAGAGCCTGAATTAAAAGATTCAAGGATGTACTTAATAAAATTTTCAAAGAAGTTCAAGAAGAGGAGATCCAAGTGCATACTACCGAGGATGAGCTCAAATTGATCAACGTCCTCAAAGTTAGCTCGAAAATGGATCAAGTCAACGAATTAGACGATCAGCCCTAGCTTGCCCAATTAAAGCTACCGGCCTAGCCTATACGATGGCCTAACACCACCAGGTTTCGCGAAGTATGGCGCTGGTGTAAATATAAAGGTCGCCAGCTTTGAACAGGGTTATAATCGTTTTTTTTTTCCAAGCCGCTTCAAAGGCCGCCAGCATAGGATTATAGGCTACCAGCTTATGTTGGATGACATTTGTAATTTTTATCACGACTTTTAGGTCTCATTTATTTTATTATAAGTAGGGCTTTTGCTTTGTAATGGAAGAAACATTACCTTGAATACATAAAATGATAACTAAAAGATGACCACTAGGATTATAAATACGTAATGGAAACAAAAACAAATCTATAACTAATAATCTAGACTTTAGAAAAAAATATTTGAATTGCACAATTGTTCTAGTTAGGAAATTTTGAGCCTATAGGAACTAAAATCCTAATTTAGCTTATCGAACCCAAAAAATCTTAAACGTGTAAGTTTTAAACTCAAATTTGAACTCAAATATAATCTAGAAAATTTTAGAAACTTTACATAAGTTTTTGGAGAATTTCTCTTTGGTTCTTTATTAAATTTTCTTGAACTTATCGGTTTAATCTGTGGCATTAAATTCTTGACTTATCAATTAGAATTCCACCACCGATTATGGCATCTTTGATTCTATACCAAGGTTCTTGCTTCCATATAAGTAATAGGTGATGGTTTCCATTAGATCTTGAATGATCTTGGAATCAATAGCCAAATTTAGGTACTGGGTATCGTCACAGGTTAGTGTTGTTCGTATCAGTTACCCACCCTTGTATAAGAAGAATCAAAACAATATAAGCAATCATTACCTTAGCAACTTAGCCCCAATGAACACTTCTCAATAAAGTAATAAAGTGACAACATACAAACCACGTGATCTCTCTCATGTCTCAAACCGTAGACCCTAATTTTCCCTTGGGCCCTTGACCACAATTTCAACACATGACATTATCCATAGCCAAATCATTGCATGATCTTCTCATTAAATGCATCCAATGAATAAAAGACAAATTAAAACCCAAAAAATCCCTTCAAATTACCATGAGATTCATTGCATGGGCTCCTCATACATCAAAACAAATCCTCCTAATTCCCATTAGGAACAACAAGACAAATAAGGACATAAACGCCTTTAGATTGCCATGACCTTTCCCCTTTATACATGAGAATGGATCAACATCAAATGCAAAATCAACATCATAAACTCCTCCACTTTCTAACATCAAAACCACGAAGCACTTGCCTTGGACCCCACTTCTTTTCCAATAAACTTTGCACTTTATACTTAGTAAAAAAGCCCTAAGAACCTCAGTTGAAATCTTAACATCAAGGGACCACAAGCTAAAGGAAAGAATTATCTCAATCAAATGAATTACTCTAGAATTCAACAACCTATTTCCTTATTCCTATCCTTAGGATTATCATGCTTGTTCTATAATGAAACCTAGATTTCTCTAAGCAATATGGACATAGAATGCACTCCGTGAAATAAAAGTTTAACTATTACGAACATGAGTGTACATTTTGTAGAATCGGCTGCCATGTGTATAGGAAGACACTATGTACTTGATAAAACTTAGATTACAGTAGATAAACTAAATATGAGATGTATTTCATAAAGAAGAAACTTAGCTATCATGGATATAAGTAAGCTAATTAAGAGTATATACTTAGGTTGAAATCAAGAGAAACACAATGGAAAAAAAACTCGGATTATTTGAAAACCCTAAACAAAAGATCAAGAGACAAACTTAGACTTAACTAACAAATTTAGCCAAAAGGAACCAATGATAACCATTCACAGCCATGATAGAGCTCGTAATCCAATCGAAGCAGAATTTCAAAGCATGTCATGGCTATAACCTAGACCATATCACAGCCCCAACCTCATCACTATTATATCACAACCCATCATCTTCTTAGAATAAAGATTAATCCTTGTCATGCCCATGATCTATCCCATCATCATCCATTACACCGCGATCATATGCCTTATTTCGTCACTACCTACATCATGCCATGACTTTCACCTTACATCCAAGACTTGTAAAACTATTAAAAATCATGAAAGGATACATGCCTTAAAGTGTATGAAATATAAGTTTGGAACACTCAGACACCAATAGTATTTATTACATAATTATTCGTGTTATTGATGAATGAGTTGATTCATCTGATAGGTGATTCCGACTCACATTTGAATTTTCCAGTTGATTATTACAATTGAGTCAGGATGAGCAAGTGAGTAACTCAAATCCATCACATTGAATGTGTTGATAACGTAGTAGCATTTGTACTGAACATACCTATTGAAAATGATTATGTATGCAGGGATGGATAAAATGCATGTTGTATGGTGTATGCAGTTGTTGTCAAGACTATACTGTTAAATTGATAAAAATCCTGTTTGTGAAGGTTGTTTGAAGCATGTTATGTTTGTTTATGTAATGTATGGTCATTTGAGAATTGGCTTAAAAACTATTCGATTTATAAATAAAATGGTATTGTTGTTGGGAATTTAGGGATCAATATGCAACGGAAATATATTTTCGTTTTCAAATAAAATGAACCTTAAATTCTCAATTGCGGATTTATGCGATTCAATCAAATTAAAACGGATAGAATTACCTTTTTTATGCTTTAAAATACTGGAAATTCGAATCTATGTTACAAACGTGAAAACCCTCTATTGTATCCACACGAATAAATTTCCTATCAGATCTCTATGTATGCTGGCACGTAGGAACAATTCCTAATTATTGGGAATCTCTCTTGGTAGGGTTTCTCACTTTTGAATTACAGAGTTTCTCTATAATTCTAATGTGACGGCAAGTGTCTCTTAAAAACCTTAGGGGAGATCACTGTGTTCTATTTATAAGAAACAGTGCCATAGTCAACTGCCCTAATCTTATTAGGGATTTCAAAGGTTATTAGGAATTCCAAAAGACACACATAAGTTATTAAGAATTCCAAATGACACACTTCTTAAAAAAATGATTGTAATTAATAATTATTTATTAATCTTAATCTTATCAAGATTAATAAATGATTAAATAATATCCATATGGCCTAGGGCACATCACTAGCAATCTCTCACTTGCACTAACCCATGATCCAATAAATTCATTCTTTATGTGTGACCATGTAGGTTTATTTAATGTTGGCAATAGCCCTAAAACACCTTTTTAGACCCACAAGACATAATTGGTCTCTAGCAAGACATTATACCTACCCAAATTAAGTGAATATCGGTGATCCAACTTTTCCTATTAGCTGTTAGTTATTTAATCCTTTTGTTACACGGTATCTTATAATTAAGCATAGGGTGTAGATCAATACACTCTAATATTGTTTCATCACATATTTCTTGATTGCAGAGTGTGACTGATTTAAACAGATGATATTGATAACTCCTTATCAATTCATTCGAGCATGGTATGCATTTCTCAGTTTTACTCATTAAGAGGCAAAAAAGATATCTCTCTCAAATTAATGAGATGAACAAATCCCATCTTAATCACTCAACTTCCTCTACATGATTTACATTATGCCAAATCTCAACCTTTATAATTATCCGGTTAGAGATAACATTTGATTGAGTCAAAACACAATATTCCTCGTGTTGGAATCCATGATGATTTCAGGTATAAGGACTAAAACAACACTGCAAATGAGAATTACTTATTGCATTGATCCATATAGCATTCTCATATTTGGTCATTCCAATACAATGTACTCTTACATGCATTCATGTGCTAAATTAATATCTCATATTCATGATCAGTAAAACGTAATCATCATCCAGCCAACATGCTAGTCTTAATTCATTATTATTCCATATAATGAACGACTATGGATAATTTAGAATAAAGTTATTTATCACCTTATCGTTTAACTATTAAAGTCACATACTTTAATGACATAAGGAATAACCAATTTATTCAAGGAATAATACTTTATCAAAGCAAAAAGACCAATAACAACTTTGATAAAGAAAATGAATTGTATTATAAAGATAATAATCATTCAAATGACATAGGATCCATATGGCCTAGTTAAACATAAGTTTAACCCTAACACTCTAGTATGACTATCATGCTTAGACTAGGAAGAGGCTTAGTCAATGGATCAGCTACATTGTCATATGTATGTACTCTGCATATATTAGCATCTCTTCTATCGATGATTTCTCAAATGAGATGATAACATCTGAGTATGTGTGTGGATCGCTGGTGTGATCTTGGTTCCTTAGCCTATGCAATGGCCCCATTGTTGTCACAATAAAGGTCCACTGGATCTGAAATGCTAGGAACAACTCCCAAAGAAGTAATGAACTTCTTGATCCAAACTACTTCCTTAGTTGAATCCAATGTTGCTATATACTCTACCTCTGTGATAGAATTCGCAACAGTGTCCTATTTAGAACTCTTCTAGCTTACAACACCTCCATTCAAACAAAATACATAACTTGATTGCACTTGGAAATCATCTGAATCGGACTAGAAATTGGCATCTATGTAACCATTTACCATAAGAGCAGTTTCCTGTCCTCCATATGTCAAAAAGACATCATTAGTCATTCTCAAGTATTTTAGAATGTTTTTTACTGCTATCTAGTAACTCTCACCTAAATCTGACTGATACTTACTAGTGATGCTTAATGCATAAGTGACATCTTGTCCAGTGCATAACATGGCATACATGATGGAACCAATAGCAGAAGCATATGGAATCCTACCTATGCATTCTCGTTTTTCCTTTGAAGCAGGACATTGAGTCTTACTCAATTTAATTCGATGAGATACTGGGAGAAATCCTCTCTTAGAATTTTCCATACTAAATCTTTTTAGTACTTTGTCGATGTATGCACTATGACTTAAGCTAATGGTCCTTTTAAATCTATCTCTATAGATCCTGATGCCTAGAATATAGGTAGCTTCACCTAAGTCCTTCATTGAGAAACAATTTTCTAACCATGTTTTGACATTTTGTAATGTAGGAATATTGTTTCCAATGAATAGTATGTCGTCTATCTAAAGTATCAAGAAAACTATTGCGCTCCCACTAACCCTTTCTATAAGCACAAGGTTCATCTTCATTCTTGAAGAAATCAAATTGTTTGATTACTTTATCAAAATGAAGATTCTAACTTCGAGATGCTTGCTTTAGTCCATAAATGGATCTCTGAAGCTTGCAAACCTTATGTGAATTCCCCGAACTATCAACACACTCAGGTTGTGTCATGTACACAACCTCAAGGAGGTTTCCATTCAAAAAGGCAGTTTTTACATTCATTTGCCATATCTCGAGTCATAATACGCAGCTATAGCAAAAAGAATTCTCACAGACTTAAGCATGACTATAGGTGAAAAGGTTTAGTTATAGTCTATACCATGAGTTTGTTTAAAACTTTTTGCAACTAGTTATGCTTTTATAGGTATGCACTTTACCATCCATGTCAATTTACCCATTTAAACCCAATAGTTTTAACACCATCAGGTGGATCAATCAAAGTCTAACCTTGATTATCATACATGGATTGCATTTATGATTTCATGGCTACTAACTATTTCTCAGAGTTAGGGCCTTTTGTTGCTTCCTGGTAAGATGTGGGCTCATCTTGATCCATGAGCATTACATCACGATTGTCAGTGATGAGAAATCCATATCTCTCAGGCTCATGACGAATCCTCCCAGACCTACGTGGGCCTTCAGCTAGTGGTTCAGGCTCATCAACTAATTGTGAGACTGATTAAACATCCATCATGGGAGCTATGTTAGTTTGTGGTTCTCGAACTTCTTTAAGTTGTATTTTACTCCCACTGTTTCCTTTAGAGACAAATTCTCTTTCTAGAAAGTGACCATTATGAGCAACAAACGCTTTATTCTCGAATCGATTGTAGAAGTAATACCCTTTTGTTTCTTTTGGATATCCCACAAACAAGCATTTATCATACATATGCATCACGGCCCCATATTTTTAGAAAAGACAAACCGGGACGTTTTCCATTCCATAACTCATATGGTGTCTTTTCAACTGATTTTGATGGAACCCCATTCAATATAAACGCATCAGTTTCCATGGCATATCCCTATAAGGATATTGGAAGATCTATCTTACTCATCATTTATTGAACCATATCTAATAAGGTTTGATTTCTTCGTTCAGAAACACCATTCCATTATGGTGTTCCTGAGTTAGTTATGAGATTATCCCACAATCCCTAAGATAGTTAGAAAAATCTTGGCTTAAATATTCACTACTCGATCTGATCAAATTGTTTTAATATTTTTACCAAGTTAATTTTGTACTTCGTTTTTTAATATTTTGAATTTTTCAAAAGATTCAGATTTATGCTTCATTAGCTACACATATCCATACCTACTAAGGTCATCAGTAAAAGTAATGAAGTACAAATAACCTCCTCTAGCAGGTGAACTCAATGGTCCACATACATCTCTATGTATGAGGCTTAACAAGTCAATAGCTCTCTCACTTTGTCGAGTAAAAGGAGCATTCGTCATCTTACCCATCAAATAAGATTCGCATGATTCATATGATTCAAAATCAAATGAATCTAAAAACTCATCTTGATGAAGCTTTGATATGCGTTTCTCATTAACGTGTCCTGAACGACAATGCCAGAAGAAAGTTGGATTCAAAATATTAGATTTGAATCTTTTGGTATTTATATTATAAATGGACTTATTATCATATTCATCAAAGTTTAGAACATAGAGACTATTCATTAAATGAGCAAATCCATAAAAGATGTCTCTATGATGGATAGAGATTGTATTATCCTCAATAACAATTCTAAAACTATCCTTGTCCAAATATGAAACTGAAATAATATTGTTGCTCATATCAGGCACATGGTAACGGTTACTTAAAATTAAAATAAGTCCAAAAGGCAAAGTTAATTCAAAATTTCCTATAGCTAATGCAGCAACTTTTGCTCCTTTAGCCACACGTAGGTTTACTTCGCCTTTTTTCAAATTTTCTACTTTACTTGAGACCCTGCACGTTTACATAAATGTGAGAGCTACATCTGGTATCTAATACCAATGATGTAGAAGTAGATAAATTGACCTGTATAACATAAATACCTGAAGAAGTAGTCTCACTACACTTCTTCCTTTTTAGATCCTATAAGTATAGCTTGCAATTCCTCTTCTAATGACCTGGTTCATTGCAAAAGAAGCAAACCCCTTCCTTTGGTGATTTAGCCTTAGGCTGGATTTTGGGCTTTTTAGCTATGGTCTGACCTTTTGCTTTGCCCTTTCCCATGCCATTAGCTTTTCACTTTTTGCCCTGTCCCTTTTGAACCATTTCTTTAAAGTGTACGATCATATCATATGCCTTCATGTCTTCCATTTGCTTCTGAAGCTCAGGATGCATGGTGGCAAGTATGATGCAAGTCGCATCCAAAGAGTCTTCTTTACGTTTATTATATGCATTCTTTTCAACTCTTAAAGCATCAATAGCAGGTTCATTAGGGATTGGTTCATCAATAACATATAACTTCCTTTCATGCTTAAGAACTATTCTTAAGTTTTGATGCCAATCAAGGAAGTTTGTGGTATTTAGTTTTTCTTTTTCAAGAATTGATCGCAAGGTTATTTGTTGCCATAATCCATATACAGAGGTATGCAAAGTTAATTATCCTTATATAAGCCATTTTACATGCTTCCACTATTTTATCAAATTAATAACCCTCAAATATTAATTTGGAAACTATTTTAATAACAAAGTTCTTTTTTTTTAGTGGACTAAGATCCATATTTCACCAAATATTGGGTTAGCTGTGGCATGACGCTCAAAATTTAGTTATTTAGGTAGGAAACCGTTTCTAATTACATCATATGTAACTCTTATCATGGGATTCACATCACATGTCTCGGCCTACTAATCCCATTCAATGTCATAGGCCCAAAACTGTTTTGATAACCTATTTAGTCTAACAATTACGACATGTGAACAGCACTATTATTCAACCTGTCTGCTAGGATAATCTATTGCACCCTGCTTTGGCAGAACCTACAATTGGACGATCTAAGCCTTGACAAGTCGAACCATGGAAGGCATTTTATGACTTAATATTGCGTGGGATTTTAAAATATGATATGTCATATTGCTTTCATATTTGATTGATAATAAGCATGTTGGGTTGTAAACATGGTATCATATACATTTACACATATCATCATATATGATATAACATGCTTCTGGAAAATAAAATTGTGTCATAGTATGGCCCTTAATCTATATTGATCTTCATAAGCCAATATGGATATCAATGGTCCAGACCTAAGGTGAAGATCCATCAGCATGGATCTAGGTTGTAAAATTCCTTGTATTTCATGATAGTCTTCATTCTTCCTTCTCCATGGATTAAGAAAAGTCTTCATGGCATCTTCATGTCTTCATTACAATAATGAAAAGATACAAAGAGATTCCTACTAGTACTTAGCAAAAACTAAATTAAAATAAAATAAAAATGATACACTGGCTGTATTTATAAAATTATAACCCATTAAAAGAAGATGAATAAAACCTGCCAATCACATGGGTCTTAGGGCCATGCTATGCACCATATATGTAAAACAAGCACACATAATAAACATACATGAAACTTATAAACACTTCAAAAGTGCGTTTTATGTTAAGTATCATCAATTAGTGCTTATAGAGTTAAGATATGCACTTTGCAGGGGTCAAGGGGACAACGTCCCCTACTGGGTTTCAGGGGCAGTGCCCCTGAAACCTAGATGAAAAAGTAAATCTGAACAAGGGAAATCTTTCGAAAAATTGAAACTCTCTTTTCAAAACCCTTTAAAATTGTTTCCGAAACATTCATGAAAATCCTTTCTTAAAACTCAAAACTGTTCATCAAAAGAACAATTTGTTTTTAAACACACCCAGATCTGTTCAACAATTGAATCATATCATATATGTTAAAGACCCCAAGAATTTGCTGCTGCTGTTTTTGGACATCTAAAATAAGAATAATATCTAACAAATCTGAACAAACAAATCCTATTTTTTTTTGCATATCTGCATTTGCTAAGATTAAAAACACGTTTTTTTTTTATTGGAACAATGTTCTAGATATATAGAAACTGAACATTTCAAAAAAATTTAAATTAGATGCAAAAGAAATCTAAAAGAAATGCCCCTAATGAACCCTGATCAGACCCCAAACAAGTGCAATAATGTGTTGAGCTTATCAACACAATATCCTTAAACAAAATTGATTTTTTTTTAAATTTATAATTATTTTCCTATATCAGACACATATCTCTACACGGAATAGAATTTGATTTAAAAAAGCAGATCGAATATGCTTTTAAATTCACGCCACACAAAAAAATGAATTCGCCTGATTTCATAAAACGAACATGCAAACATACACGGATCTTATTCGCATAAAACTTTTTCCATAGATCATACATATCAACATACATATATCATACGAAAATAATTTGCTTGAAATCGCAAGTGACTCCGATACCACTGTTAGGAATTTAGGGATCAATACGTAGCGAAAATATGTTTTCGTTTTCAAATAAAATGAACCATAAATTCTCAATTGCGAATTCATGTGATTCAATCAAATTAAAACGGATAAAATTACCTTTTTGATGCTTTAAAATACTGAAAATTCAGATTTGAGATATTGCAAACGCGAACACCCTCTACTATATCCACATGAATGAATTTCCAATCAGATCTCTATGTGTGCTAGCACGTAGGAACAATTCTTAATTATTGAGAATCTCTCTCAGTAGTGTTTCTCACTTTTAAATTACAGAGTTTCTCTGTAATTCTAATGTGATGACAAGCGTATCTTAAAAACCCTACGGGAGATCGGTGTGTTCTATTTATAAGAAACCGTGCCATAGTCAACTACCCTAATCCTATTAGGGATTTCAAAGGTTATTAAAGAGACACATAAGTTATTAGGAATTCCAAATGACACACTTTTTAAAAAATGATTGTAATTAATAATTATTTATTAATCTTAATCTTATTAAGATTAATAGATAATTAAATAGTATCCATATGGCTTAGGGCACATCGTTGTCAAGACTATACTATTTAAATTGATAACAATCCTGTTTGTGAAGGTTATTTGAAGCATGTAATGTTTGTTTATGTAATGTATGGTCATTTGAGAATTGGCTTAAAAACTATTTGATCTATAAACAAAATGGTCATGCATCGTACAATTTGAATATCTTGCATAAAATGGTGTGGCGGCCTGCTACTTGTTAGTATTTCGGTTTTCTGATAAAGCTTAATTTTTTTAGATGAAATGTTCACAGCTCTACGCAAGGTTACCTTTGTTCCATTTGGTTCCACAAAAACTAACTAGTAAATGAAGGGACGCCGCCCATGGTATTAATATGAAATGAATAACACTTAATAGATTTTTTAAGCTCTAAAGGAAATGGTTAATTAAGACACATATAAGATAAAGTGGTAATTAATGTGAGATTATTATTATTCCTGGTGTTCTTAGTCTCTCATAGGTGGGTGGGTCATTAAGGATGAGTTCCTTAGTTAGGTTCCTTCAACCCTAATGAAAAGGGTGTAATTCTACATCTTACTTGAATTCCGGGTTATCCAAACTTGTACTTGAGCATATGATTGTTTGTTGCATATGGTTGCTAAAGACTTGTTTGATATATGGTATGTTCTAGTTACTTTACTGAGTCATGGTTTGTGCTCATACCCCTATAGTTTTTCAAAATACTCCTTCGTCCATGGCTTGTGTCTTCCTAGAGCTTTGCACTAGTAAGGATTTAAAGCTAGAAGGAATTTGAGTTTGGCCAGGAAACTATTAGAGAAAATTTGATAGACGCACTAGAATTACTTTTATGTCTCTAAGACTAAATTTACATAAATGACATGTAATAATTTAGTTACCAAACAATGGTGTAGCTTTATTTTACCTGTTATGATGTGACTTATATATATACATCATTTATTGTCAAGCAATCAGAGGTCCTGTTTTGCAAGTCACTCTCCTTAGAGTGACTAGATGCATATATGACCCTCTCTGGTGTAATTACAATATAATGGCAACATCGCTTATATTCATGAGTGTCGTGTTACGACTAGGGTACCCTATAGGGCATGACATCCCTGCTTGATACGTGCCATCATCTTCCTCCTTCTTCTTGAACTCTTCCTCTTCCTCCTCTTTGCTTCTCTCTCTAAAAGCTGATGCTACCCACCACTTTCTCTCTCTTTACGTGAAATCTCCATCCCTCTCTTCCTCTGCCTCCGTTCTTCTTATATGATTACATGACATCAATCAAAAGCAAAAAGTAACAAATTTAACACATATAAATAAAAATGGATCACGAGATACCATAAACCTAGATCTCAAACCAATCAAATTTAATGAACTAGTATAGCAAAAGAAAAAAAAAAGAGTGAACTTTGAAGTCGTTTAATGAACCAGCTAAAGTCCTATGAGGAGCTTTTGGAGCCTGACATGGCAAAGCAGAAGATTCAACTATTGTTCATTTATGTTTTGAAAATATTTCAATAAAATTTATTTGTTCATTCCCTTATAAATCCATATGATTAATCTCTAAGCCTCTGATTATAATGTTGTGTATTTACTTTATGAACCATCATGCTTTAATCTCTTAAAACTAAGATTTTTCCATATATATTAAGAGACACCTTCGTGTGGTTGTGTCTCTACCTCTTCTACAAGATCCATACAATAAATCTAGAAGAGTGACATAAGGTTATGGAGAATGAAAAAACTCATAAACCTTCAACATCACGTTAATAAGCTTCAAATGTTTTTAAAATGTGTTCTAAATATTCATCATCAGACTTTCAAAATTCACAGCAACCTTGTCTCGTGTTGTTACATGTACGTAGCCATTTTTATTCTAATAGGAGGTAGAGGAAGAGAGATAGAGATTTCATGTAGATAGAGAGAGAGAGAGAGTAGTGGGTGGTGTCTAGAGAGAAGCAAAGAGGAGAGAGAGAAAGAGTTTAGGAAGAATGTCTCAAATAGATTTATAGATGGCCAAAAAACATACACGTTCATTAAGCCTTGAAGGATCAATATATACATACTCACAAGAAAGCAAGAAAGGTAAGAAATAAATTGTTTCCTTAATCATAGCTACCTAAAAAGACTGATCTATATTTGATTACATACGCCTACCAAAATAGCATATAGCATATGGTATTTGCTAATTACACTAGTTTTCCAAAACTATAATACATAACATATGTTAATACTCCCTCAAGTTGGAGCATGCGGATTTAGAGAGCCCAACTTGTAAATAAAGAAATCGAATTATTGCTTCCCTAACAATTTGGTGAAAATGTCAGCCAGCTGAACATGAGCAAGTACATATCTGGTAGTAATAGTTCCCTTAACAATTTCGTCACGTAGAAAATGACAGTAACAGAAAATCGTCTTAGGTCGAGAATATGCAACACCAAGACATAACAATGATGCCTTTAACCATTTTAGCTTACATGTATTTGTGGTCATGGATCGATACTTTGCCTCCACTAAAGAACGAGACATTGTATGCTGTTTTTCAGTATTCCAAGAAATGGGAGAATTAGTAAGTAAAATAAACCATTCAGTAGGAGATCATCGAGTCAAAAGACAACCTACTCAATCTAAATCGCACCAAGCATACAACTGCAATCACAGTTAGCATGTAACAAAATTCCTTGACCCAAATTACCTTTCAAATAACACACCACGTGAAGTGTCGCATCCCAGTGCTCTTGTACTGGCCTCTGCATAAACTGTGCAAGCATATGCACATTATAAGAGAGTTTAGGTCCTATAGCTAAAAGATAAACTAATCGGACAACCAAGCTACAATAACACTCTAGATCTGGAAGAGAATTTCCATAAGCCAAGGGAAGACGATGGTTATGATCTAAAGGAAAACCAACAGTTTTGCTCTAACAAACCCACTTCAGAAATAATATCCAATATATATTTCCATTGGCTCAAAAAAATACTAGGCTTTTAGTGTATGAATCGCAGTACCATCATTTCCCAAAATAATAAGATCATCAACATAGACTAATACATTAAGTTGCAAACTATCACATTGTAATGTAAAAAAAGAGTAGTCTAAATATGATTAATGAAAACCATACCGATTCAAAGCACCAGCTAGCTTAGCAAATCAGTGTCAAGGAGCTTGTTTTAACCCATACAACGATTTCTAAAGTCGATAAACATTACCAGGTTCCTCGAAATGAAAGCTAAGAGGAAACTTCAAATAGACTTCTTCCTCAAGGCACCATATAAGAATGCATTATAGGCGTCCATTTGATGAAGTTCCCAATTTTTAGCTGCTGCAACTGTAAGGAAAGTTTGAATAGTTACTGTTTTGGCTATAGGTGAAATTTTCCATTATAATCCAGCCCTTCAACTGCTGCAACCTGCCATCCCGAGTCGATCGTAGCGGGGGAGCGCACCTATTTCACTTGAGCAAGGAAAGGCATTACCTTTGGGGCAAACAAAAGACTTAGGTCTGAGGTTCGACTCACAATAGCTGCAACTAGAGTCAATTTTGCCTAAGAGAGCAATACTTGATTGTGTCCTGGTTATGACTGAGGATGCACCGGGAAGCCAGTGTTATTGGCATCATGATTCCTACCGAATGAAATACACGTACTACCCCGCTACGGTGGGCCTGAAATAGCAGGTTGTGACATAAAAAGCTCAACCGATTAGAGGTGTTGTCTTTGGGGCAAACAAAAGGCTTAAGTCCAAGGTTTGACTCGCAACAGTTGCAGCTAGAGTTAGTTCTGGCTAAGAAAACAATACCTAATTGTATCCTAGTTATGCCTGGTGTTCCCGGTATCATGATCCTTGTTTGGGTGAAATAGGCACGCTCTCTCGCTATAGTAGGCCCGAGAGGGCAAGTCGTGACATCAACTTGAGTGTTCCCCAAAATCACAAGTCATGCTTTAAACCTCTCAATTGATCCAACAAAATTATGCTTAATTTTATAAACCCACTTATAACCAATAACCTTTTTTCCTGGAGGAAATGTTTCCACGATCCGTGTGCCATTATTTTCTAACACCTGTATTTCGTGTTACATGAACTCGTAGATGGGCTTAGTTTACAAACATATTTGTCACAAAGTCTTGCAAATGAGTGGATGGCTGATGCGCTCAAAACCGATCATATCAAACTTTAAAATTTATAAACCTAGAATTAATCCTGCTATCAAGCAAAGGCAAGTATACCTATTCGAAATAGTATATGATTAAAATCAGGTATCATCCTCAGGAATCTAAGAAACAATTACTAATGTTACCTTTTATCCACTATTTAGTCTAGTTCTTAAATTAATATGTATTATCATCAACTACTAATTAACTAATTTAATTAACCCTAAGATCCTTATGAAAGCTTTTAAGAATTATAATCAATCACAAGATATGCAACATACCCCTCATCTTGTTCTACCCTAAACCCTAACTTTTCATATAAAGATATATTAATTAATGACTCATTCACACCTTGCACTGCATGAACTTTCTATTAAATTAATAACTCCCTCGAGTTAATCAATTTCTAATCTTGCATGAATTAATAGAAACCTCTTCCTAATTAATATCAATACAAGATCGCATTAAAGATCCTATTTCATAAGCAAAGATCAAATCTTTATTGTAGCAAATCAAAATTTCTCTATCTGTAGATGAAACATGTGACTTTCATTCATGAAGATCTAACTTACTAGATAAAACCTCTTCCATCTAATAAGAATCATGCATGTAATTAACTCTGCGCATAAATCAATCACAAAACAATTATAATACATGAATAGATGCAAAAGTATAAACTTCTCATTAATCAAGGCAATTCAATTCATATTGGGTTTAGGGTTTCACAAGATTTAGGGTTAGGAGTCTACATTTCCATGGAGTTTACAAGAAAAACACAATATCTAGAGTAGTAGAATAAAAACATGGTGTAGAAATACAACCCTTGAATGATCTTGTGATAATCTATGATGTCCAAACAATCTTTCTCTTCCAAGTGCGTCTTTTCTCTTCTAGGGTTCCCAACGTACGGTCCAAGATCCAAAATAAGTCAACAAAGTGGCTATTTATAGTATAGAGAAAAGTCATGTGTGCATGGGGGGTCTGCACGGCCATGCTCGGGGCCGTGCACAATGAAAAAAAATGGATTTTTTACACCTTTAAGTTCTGTACAGCCTTTTGCACGACCATGCACGGGGTTGTGCAGAACTCCAAATCTTCTTTTTCTTCTCGGATCGACTTATTTGCTTTTGCACTACCTTGTGCACTCCTTATGTAGCTGCTAAGGCATGAATTAAGATACTTGCTGGTCACCTTTTTTCCCTTTGCACAAGCATCTGAATGGCCATGCATGAACATTGTGCACACTTTGAAAATCATTACTTTGTAGCCTTTGTTAAATCCTTCCTTGTTTTTGCTCAAATCATCCATAAATCTTCCAAATGAGTACTTGAACCCTAAAAAACAAATATTCAACACTCAAATGTCTTTCTCTTAAGAATTTCACATAAAATTAATGCAAAATTATATCAATTGAGTATAGAAAATATAGGTCTTTTAACACTTATCAATAGCACTTTATTTCGATGTCCACGACCCCAAAGGCTCTTGATTCTCAACATCTCTTACACCTCCTTACTTCATTTTTCTCACATCCCACATCATTATTCAACATTCATCAAGAACAATATATCCATTAACCTGTGTAGATTGCTCGTTCTCATGAGACACACAATTTTGTCTCACAACGCTACCACCACCTTCATCGTCACCATACCAATTCTCCACACTACTAGGTCCTCATTATGTTTTGTCAAGTAAGGAAATCATGCTCCTAAAACACCCCTTTAAACTAAGAAATACCATAACTTTAGGTCATATACTCTCGAACCCTTTTCATAAGGATAGCCCACAAAAATGCATTTGTGACTATGACTAGTAAATTTGTCTCCTTTGTATCTTGATTATGTACACAGCACGACATCCAAACCCATGCAAATGTTTAAGCAAAAGGTGGTTGCAAATAAAAAATTTCATATGGTGTTTTACCATTAAGACAAATGAGCGCGTCGATTAATCAAAATCCAGTAGCTAAAATGTATTCCCTAGCATTTCATAGCAAGATTAGCTTGAAAGTGCAATGCCTACGCTACATAAAAAAAAAAAAAAGTATGCTTATGCTCTACTCGTCCATTCTGTTGTGGAGTTCATTTACAGCATGTTTCATGCACAATGCTATGTTTATGAAAATAATACTCATGCATATAACTTATGTACCATTGTTACTATGTACAACTTTCATTTGTTTGTTAAATTGACGCTCCGCCGTAGCAAAAAATTACATAAAGTCGTTAACACCTCCTTCTTATCAATTAATAAATAAATCCATGTTGCCCGTGAAAAATCATCAACAATGGTTAAGAAATATCTTGCACCACAAAAATCTAGGGTTCAATGAGGCCACCACAAATCACAATGAATCAATTGAAATATTTCTCGATTTTTATCATTACTATTAGGAAAACTATCTCTTGATTGTTTTTCTCTAAAACAAACTTCACATGCTTTATTCCATAAACTACTATTCCTACTAGAACTAGAATCAACTCTACAACCTTGATGGATGTCCTAACCACTTGTGCCACATATCAAAGGACCTCTCACCACTAGTCTTTATAGCTTGTAATCACCATCACATGAAAGAAGTAGAGCCTCCCTATTGCTCACTCGCATCAATAGCATCCTCATGTGGTCCTGTATAACACAAAACTTATTAGCGAACTAAACCACCTAATCAATTCATCGGGTAATTATGATAAGGAAATCATACTGCATATCAAACTTGGCACATAAAGAATATTGTTCAGCTTCAATTTATTGCTAAGCACCACTGTTCCCTCCTTTTTAGCAGCAGTTTGCTTCCCATTTAGAAGCCCTGAAGGACATTCCATTACATCTCGAACATCACACAAACATCCAGCCTTCGTCATGTGATTACAAGCATCCGAGTCAATTATCCATTGTGGAGTAAGACTTATTGGTTAATTTTATTTGCTTCTTATTTTGCAGCACTCAAAAGGTTTTCAACATTTCCCATTGCTCATTATTAAGCCCAGTAATGACAGTCTTGTCAACATCTAGACCACATCATGACCCATTGCTCATGATGCTGAGGCTTAAAGTGCATTTGCCTTGACTCGTCCTCCACGTCCTTTGCTCCCATAATTAATAATTTGTCGTGCGTGGTTCATTAGCTATCGAGAAGTGTTTTTATATGTCTTTCTAAAGATCCTATGCTACCTCCATGTGTGAAATAGTTAAACATAGTAAAGGTTCAATGGTATTCATAATCTAGGAGACCATCAATAAATTATTATCCATCCATCTTCAAGATCTAGTGACTCTCTCATGATTGCTTGATCGTTCTATCTATACAACCAAATTTCTTTATTGCTTTTAACCGTCCGCAAAGAATGAGCCCATTCATCATAGTTTTCACCCTTCAATTGAATCTGTGTTATTAAACTTCTAAGATTATCACTCGTTGTAATGTCATACGGTGAAATCGTCTTCCTCTGTATCACTCCATCACTTCTGTTTTCTCCAGCTATGGTAGTAGAAGGTTGATGACCTAGACATGGTCTGAGACCATGTCACAAACAAAATTAAAGATGGCCAAAAAACATATACATTCATTGAGCCCTAAATGACAATATATATAGATTACAAAGAAATTCAAGAAAGAAATTAAATGTTTCTTAATCATAGCTACCTAAAACAAGCTAATCTAAATAAGGCTAACATATATTTGATTACGTGCGCTACCTAAATAGCATATAGTATATGGTATTTGCTAATTACCAGTTTTTCAAAAATATAATATACATCATACGTTGATAAATAAGAAGAGAAGGAAAACAAGTGTCAAGCGGTAATAAGTCATTACTGCCAATTGTAATAATAGAGTTAGACAATATAGCTTAAATATAGGTAATAAATTGACTAAATGAAAATTCAAGTAATTAATTGAATATTAAGTTTAATATTTAGGTAAAGTTCAAGTAGCATCATAATTAAAATGTTCACTTATCTTGATTAAGGTTCAATAACACATTAATACTTTCTATTGGAAAAAGACAAAAAATACTATAACTTTTCAAATGATATGCTACAATTTTTTTTATCTCAAATTAAAAGTACAAAAAAGCAAAAAAGGTAAAAAAAAAAAAAAAAAAAAAAAGAAGCAAATTGATAAGTATATGTGTTAGTACACACTGACTTGCGATATATGTATCTAAATTAAGAAATCATAACCCAGTAAACATACACACACTCTCTCTCTCTCACACACACATATATATTAGTACACTGCATGCTTATGCAAATATTTAAACATTGAACCATTATATATTAATTAGATTATATAGTTAATTACATGCAAGGATAATTAATTAAAGAATACAAAAGAGATTCAAAAGCATTGATATACAAAACAAATGATTTTTTTTTCATTTGCCATATGGTTGTAATAGTAAAGGATACATTAGTCTTTTATAAAAACACAATTTCTATTTATAATAATTTTTTCTCCATACAAAGTCGTTAAAGAAATTATATATGAGAAAAATACTAAAAGAGTATTTGAAAAAACTAATTGTAAAAGGAAATTTATAAAAGTAAAGAAATCACATTTTAAATGCTCTATGATATTAGTTAAGGGCGGATCCAAGCAAGGTCGATAGGATTTCAGCCCCCTAGATTCATAAAGTTCTATTTTTTTAATTTTAAAAAAAAAAAATTGATATATTATATCTGTATTATAAAGAGTAAATAATGAGATAAAAGTAAAGCAACTTAGTGATTCGATACTTTGTTTTCTATTTATAAGGCCATAGAATCAAATCATTCACAACATACATTCATTTCATTATCTTTTTCTCTCTTCCTCTCTCTCTTTTTAACTTTTTTTTTCTTTCACAATAACTAATAGAATTAAATTCATTTACCATAAAATTATATTTAATTAAATAAATTATTGTAAACATATATGTTTTATTTATAGTACATCACAAATAATAATTACATTATTCGTATTATAATATGTTTTGATTTTTTTTCACAAAGCATTATTTAATAATTAATGGAACTAAATTATAATTATCATAAAATTATATTTAACAAAAAAAATCTTGTAAACAACTTTTTTTTATTTACAGCACATCACAAATAATAATTATATTATTCATATCATAAATATTCTTGAAATATTCATGATTTCCCTGTCTAGTTAATTAGGTACCATTGGTTAATTAATATGAAAATATAGGTAATTTTGAACATAATTTAAATTTAGTTTAGAAAATTTAACATAAATAATTTAGTTAGTGGAATTATGCAAACTATAGAATATAATTAAACTAGTAAATGAATTTAAATGAAAATAAAGATTCCAAAACCACAAATTACCATTTCAACCTACCAAATTACTTTGATTGCCTATTTCGACAAATCAAATTACTAAATCTCTTTGGCAAAAAAATTAATCTCTTCTAATTATCATATTGAAATCAATTTCTTAAGCTCAATTACTACTTTCTTAATTCACTAAAATATAATCTAATCAAACTTTCCTTATCCAAGAAGTGAATTAACAACCATTATCTCCTTGAGAAATCTAGCTAAAACTACCAACAAATATGATGAATCCATGTCATTTTCAAGATTTCTTTAATTTCTCCGTCTCGTAGGTCATTTTCAAAGTTACTAGTACAAATTGAATTTCTCATCTCTAATCCCTAAACTGCCCCTCATTCTTTCTATAATAATCGACTAAATCGCCTTCACTTCTACAAAATATCCAAGGGCACCATAGCAATTCTCAACATGTCATGGCAATAATTTACATTTCTTAAACTATCCCTAAGCCCTAAATGTTTAATCTAGCTATTTTAACTAAAATTCCAACACCTTAATTCTTAGAAATTCAAATCCAAATTCTTGATTTCAAATATTAATTCCCAAACCCTGAAATCCTTAAATCCAAGTGAAGTATCAAATTTTCACTAATTGAAATTCTCAAGTTAAATTTATAATGCGAACCAACAAATTTCCATTTTTAACTTCTTTTATCAATTTCTAATAATTCAAGTCTGTCATCTAAAGGCCCCAGCCAATAATCCAAAATCCCAAGCCCATGAGCCAATATACCACTATATCATCATATACATGCACACATCTAATTAAACCCTAAAGTCTATAGAATTATATTAGTGTGAAATGACCAAAATGCCTTTTTAAACCCTAGAGATAATTGCAAGACCTATACAATGTATAAACCCCTTTTAGAAAACCCAGCTTCACTTTCCATTTTTAGCAACCACACACACACACACAAAATCCTCTCAAAAACATCTTTAAAATTTCACCAAAAATTCCTTCCAACATCAAGCACACGTAAGAAAAAGTATTACTTAAGTTTATGCTTCTAAATTTTCTTCTTTTTTTTTTTATTCCAATAATCTAATCTATATTTCAATTAATTCCTAGGTAAATTTGAAGATAAAACCCAAGATTAGAGTTAGGAAAATAAGCTTGAAGAAGCTTCATCTAGCCTTGAATGGTAATGATATTGCAATGAAGATAATTAGTTTATTTTTGCAAATCAAGTAAGTTAGCCTAATTAATCTGTTTTAATTGTGTTGATAATGTTTAAATTCATGTAAAATACTAAAAATAAACTTATATTTAAGGTTTGATTAATATATTTATATGTATGCATGTGGACCAAATGCATGTATATGTTTATGTATGTATGTTAGAAATTGTTGAATCGATGTATATATTGAGTATACTGAAACTTTGCATAGATGTATGAAAATCATGTTAATATGTTTTATTGAAATAAATATGATATATGTATAGAGTATAAATTCTAGCCAAATGGGTATATGCATATGTTATGTTTGATGAAGAGGATTTGCCAAAAATATAGGGTGTAATATGCATATGAGCATGTTGAAATCACATGTGTATGTTTGTATGTTGATTTGAGGTGTTTTGATGATAAAAAATTATAAAATAAATATAATAAAATTTGTTTAATGTGGCTATAAAATTTAAATTTAGATTAGTGCATCTTTTATTGAATTTATAATCAATTTAATTAGTTAAATAGTTTAAATTCTAGAAATGGAAGGTGCTACAAGGATTACACAAACTGTACTAACCCAAGCATCATACAATTAGACGGACATCTCCATTGAAAAGTACACGAAAAATTGAATGAAATCGACTATAAATTTGCAGAAAAAAAAGGATTTAAAATGAGAAAGTTCAACCCGATTTACTTTTAGCCAATGACAACTACAATAAAATAAAAACTACACTGTAGTATAGCTTAACCAATAGTTCAAATGAATTAATTAAAATACTTGATATATATTAATAATTGAATAACCCTGAATAACCATAAATTTGGACTAGATTAGTAAAATCGGACTTAGATAAATAAATATTGGCCTAAATAATTGTTAAGACTCGTAATGGAATAAATTAGGATATATGGATTTAAATTATTGAAATTCGCTCATAAGACAATTTAGAGCCTAGAATGAATATTCAACTCAATTTAGGCTTTTAAAATATAAAAAAGGGCTTAGTTGCTAATCTAGGTCTAACTCGACTAAACAAACTAAAATGGTCCTTAAACCAATTAATATGAATTTAGTAAATTCTTTTGAATCCAACAACTTGTATTTGGTTATTGTGTCTAATTACAACTTAAACGAGTCTAAACCACAAATTCTTACGTGAATGATTTTCCTTAAACAAATATTGTTGCTTTTGACCTACTATCTAACTTATCTTCCGACCTATCCTCTAATCGTTGCTAAACTACATATTTGATATCGAATACACAGTAACTTTTGCATTGCTGATAGGGTACACATCCTAAATGAATTAATACTTAAGGATGAATTTAATATTTTTCTAGTGTTTGTGTGCGATCATTTAACCAACACAATAGTTAAGCACTTAGGCCACTCATATATTCCTCGGTGGCTTGGTAAGCAGCTAATAGAGAGAATCATATCAGGACAACATCTACTTAGATTAGTTAGAAGTAATATAGTGTGGGTCACGTTTATGAGACCGGTTGAATTGCATTATATTATGGACTAAAATAGGTAGAAATATGCAACGGCTGTGACCCTTAAATAAAACTATTACTAGATGGTCTTATAGGAGATATGGGTCTTTAAGCTACATATATCAACTTCATTAGTAGTTGTTGCAACTCATAACCCTCAAATTTCCACAGCGTGTTGCTCAAGTGTGAGTGTTTCATTGTTGTTGCTACATTTTAATTTAAAAATAGGGAAAGACCTCCTTTGTTATCTAAAGTTTAATGAAATTGACATTTAGGTACCTGAATGGGCTTTTTTTCTTTAAGATATAAACCGTTGGTTGTTTAACTGTCATGCCCCCTTTTGGATCAAAGCGTACTGACTACCACGTATAATACTTGTGCATTATACGTTAAGGCTAACGTAATCTACAATTTGTTGTGATCGTTGCTAAACAAATTTTAGATTATGAAATCGTTGAATTAGTTTGTAGAAACAAGTGGAAATTTGTAGCGGAAAATATAAACTTTTAAGAAAGATTTTCAAATAGACCACTTCTATGGGTAGACCAACTTTTATAAATAAGTATCATACCATCAGGCATCTCAAATACACATTATCTAATATCTCAAAATACAACCATGAGCTCATAGGTATACCCTCATCAAAATAAGTTTGAAGATATAATTAACAACTTTTGCCAACAACATAAACAGTTTAACATTCCTAAGCATTCAATTCGTTAATAAGCTCCTTTAGAGTCGACCCATACGTGATAATCGCAAACATCCAAATCATTACTTGAAAATGAAAGGAATAAGCCGAAGCTCAATACGACAACAACACAAGCACACACTAGATGGACATACACACATGTTCTAAATGCAATGTAACAATCAACAATTTATATATTTAAATTAAAGTGTAGCAAATAATAATGGAGCACTCACACTCCACAATACGCTAGGAACCAAGGGGTATTGAGCAGCAGCAATTGCTCAAGGGGTTGATATAGACAATCCGAATATCTATATCTCCTATCTCTATAAGTAATAGCCTCAATTAGGAGTCACAACCATTACACATTTCTACCTTTCACGGTCCATAATACAGTACAGCTCAACCAATCCCATAAACATGAACCACACTATACTACTTCTTTCCGATCCAGGTAGATGTTATCCTCCTATCATTTCCCTTATTAGCTACCATCGAGCCACCTATGATGGCTTAAGTGCCTAACTACCATGCTAGCATTGCCCAATAAGGTTGCTGCCTCTCGGACCAAGTCTCAAAAGCGGCCATGCACAAGCAACAAGCATTTATTAAAAGCCATCTTTAAGTATTAGTTCATTTAGAATGCTTACCCTAGCATGCAACACATAAGTCATTGCGTACCTGGAACAAAATCTATACTCTAAACAATCAAAAAATAAAATAGAAGGCAGACTCTTAAAAAGTATCTGCTTCAAAGATTAATTCATATAATCATTTGAATCAATTATCAACTTATATCAAACTCGTGTTGACTGCTTAGTTTTCTAGCAAATATATATTAGAAACAACATACTCCCTTTATTCTTCATGGACTAACCTATCATATTAATATAAGCCAATTATAAGTTAATAAGATCATATAAGTGTTTACTAGTTTGATTAATAGCTAAATATAAATTGATGGTCTCTAAAGAATTTACTAAACCAATATTAGTTAATAAATCTATATTGACTTAATTTATCCAAGCTGAATAGAATTAATCATTCAAGTTCATTTTATATTCGACTTATATACTAAAACTCATTTTGTGGTAATTAGGTCATTGAAACAGTAATTCCAATAACATATCTTATTATCAATCTAATAAACCTTTATTAAGTGAAGCAACTCATTTAAGTTATAATTATTCTATTTATATCATTCATAATCCATTTTTACCTCTAAATGTGCTAAGGAATCTAAATTAGTTTCCTATTATGTTTATACTATCTTATAATGCCATATTAATACTTATTTTATTAAATAAATTCCTAAAATCAAAATAGTTAAGTAAATCTTAAAATTCATATTTTAATATGTAAACACATTATTTGTATTTATTTCATAGTCATTGGATTAGAATCAATTTACTTTAAATTCTAATATTTTCATTTATATAGAAAACTAGTGTGTACTCTAACTTTGATAAATTGATTCGCTATCTTAAACATGGGTTCTTAAGCTCAAATTTTTATATAATATCCCTAACACATATATTTATATTTTTATAAGTTCATTTGGCCTAAACTATTTAGTTAATTATGGTTTTACTTTAAATTAAACTAATTATGGTAAGAAATAAGGCACTGACAATGACAACCGATCGGCTCTGGATGATTTGACCATCAAGCCGACTAGTGCTTTTCCAGTTCTTTACACCGTATTAAAGTAGGCTTCTTAAGCTTTCAAACTATTATAGTTTCACCAAAAAAGGAGAAGAAAAAGTCATCGGTTCAGCCATAAACATTCATGTCATTGCTACTGGTCGAACACTATTTTACCCTGTTTTTCCATTTTGTAATTTAACTTTTAAAAATAGTAAATGTATTTAAAAAATTTCCAGTTTATATATAGACATGTTGAATAATCATTTTTATGAGTTTCATCCAAAAGTAAATTCATTTAATATTTTATTTAAATTTGATAACCCAAACTATCCAAGTTGCATATATTTGCATATAAATTGATTTTCCAACATATCTAAACCATCTAAAACATGTTTATTCTATGTTTTATTTT
Organism: Combretum micranthum; assembly: GCA_024138025.1. Taxonomy (NCBI): domain Eukaryota; kingdom Viridiplantae; phylum Streptophyta; class Magnoliopsida; order Myrtales; family Combretaceae; genus Combretum; species Combretum micranthum. The sequence continues at coordinate 411,571 of JAMXBD010000174.1, forward strand.
CTATTATATACTTAGATTTATATTTTACAACTTGAATCATAAATCATAACTCAAATCATCATCAATAACACAAAATTTCCAAAATTCCAGCATATCAACATAAACATACATACTTATATATTTCAATAGAATTTATATTTAGTATATTCATATATTTATTTGATAATTTCATTTCAATAAAAATATATCTATTCAACATATATCACATATACCTATATATAAACATGCAATAATTTCAATTAAATTGCTAACACACATGCCTATTCACACACACACACACACACATTGGTTTTTATGCTTATACATATACATGTTAATCAAAACTTAAATCTAAGTTTATTTTTAGTAATTTACATGAATCTAAATGCTATCGACATAATAAAATAAATTAATTATAATTACTTACTTGGTTTAGCAAATAAACTCTATAAATCTCTACTACTACTAGCAAATTGAATGGTTAGATGATGGAGAAATCATAAATTTCCTTACCTATTAGGAGCTTACCTTGATGAGGGATTATTGTAGTATTTTTGTGGGATTTAGGAGATGTTTTTTAAAGGATTTTTGGAGAGGAAAGGCTACTGGAGTTGGGAGAAGAATTAGGGTTTTCGAAGCATTCTATTTATATTAATTCATGTTATGTAATTTCCATTAGGGTTAAGGGCTTTTTTTGTCATTTTGCTTAATTAATTGAGGGCATTCTGGTCTTTTCCTAGGTGAAGAAAACTTCTTGAAGTGGTTAAGGTCATTTTCGTATTTTCACACACTTGGTATTTTCCAGACATTAGGATTTTATAAGGTGTATGATAATGCATGATAGCTAATGTGGTCTTATGGGCTGTGATGGGCTAATGAGCTTTGATTACTTAAGCTTCATGGGCTTTGGTTTATAAGCTTGAATTTAATGTTAATGGGCTTGCATTTATGTTAATGAGCTTAGGGTTTTAGATGATGAATTGAGCTTTAGGCATTTAGAATTAGAAATTGAGAAGTGGGAAAGGGAATTAGCTAATTGGCATTAAAAATTAATTATAGGAAATCTAATAAAAGGAAAATTAATATTTTACTTGAATTTAGAGTATTAAAGGTTTAGGAACTGGTATTTGAAAACAAATATTTAGTTTTAAATTTTCTAGGATTTAAGGAGTTGAAATTTAGGCTAAGATGTCTAAATTGGGTATTTAGGATTTTCGGTGATTAAACTTGATCAATAAGGTTCAATTGATAATTGGAAATGATTGATTAATTCGAATTTGTTGAAATTGGTAATTGATGTTACTTAATAGGTTAAATTTGGTATTTGTGGCATTAGAACCTCTATTTTCAATTAAATTCCTTTATTATTCCTAATTATGTTAAATTATTAAATCTTTCACTTACATGATTAAGATTTCTAATTCCGATAGGTCAAATTAGGATATTATATTTAATAGACCCAAAAAATTTTAAGTTTCATGGTTATGTATTCAAAATTTTATCCAAGCCTTAGTTTGGTAGATATTAATCAATTTCAATTTCTATCGCGTATATTTAAACTCTAACAATTCATCTTTACACTATCGTTTACTATTTAGCAAACCCTAAAAATTCATCAAGTCATAGTAAATGTGATATCTATAGTCATAAGTGGATGATTAGTGAGTTATTGACTTATGTTTAGTAATCTTGTCTTTGGTATTTTTTTACTAGCCAGGAAAATATCTAACATGCTATAAATGAGTTTAGTCTTATTTATGCTTTCATTCATGACATCTAAACGCATTCCACTCCTTGTCTGTTATGTGTTTTTTAATTTCTAAATATTGAATATGAGAAGTTGGATCCTAGTTGTTAATTGGAAGGGTTTTATATTGAAGATAGGAAATTGAAGTAATTTGATAAGTTGAAATGGGTATTTGTGGTATTAGAATTTCTAATATCAATTAAATCCATTTACTAATCCAATTATGTTAAATTTTCTAATTATATTCTATAATTTACGAATTTCAATTTAACTAAACTATTTAAATTCAATTACTAGGTTAAATTTAAAATAAAATTCAAAACTATTTGTATTTTTATAGTATTTAATTATCACATTCATAATTTAGGTTGGTAAAGTTTTGGGTACTTTAGGTTGTTCCATTGCATTTAGGATAGGTTTATGTGCTCATCTCACATGTGTTTATGTTACTACCATACCAGAGGCTTCGACACATTCATTTCTTTTTCAAGTGCTTGATGAATTTGATGATGATACTTATGATTACATAAGATGTGGCACGAATTTTGAGAAGTTACTTGATGAGTGGAGCAACTGGGACCACAAGACTATTTATATATTCTAAGTTTTTGAATTCTATTTTAAAACTTATATTTTGATAAAAAGGCTAATCTTTGAGCTCATTGCCTATATTTTGAGATACTAAATACTCTTTATTTTGAGATACCTAATGGTTTATAACTTATTCGTACATATTTGTCAACTCATGATAGTAGCCTTTTTGGAAATCTTTTGTAAAATTCACTTTTCTATTGAAATATAAATTATTATCAAAATTTATTAAATGATTTCAGAATCTAAAACTGGTTAGCACTGATCACAATAAACCACTCTTCTAGGATAGCCTTGAGTGTAACGCCTAAGTGTTATGGGCGGTAAAACTGAATATACCTTAACCTTATTCGAGGCATGACAATTCTAATTTTATTACATAAAGCAATTCTAGATAATACTAATGATATCACGCATTAACATTATTTTTTATAATTAATTTACAAACAATATATATGTATTATTTTATTTTATCAATGCATTAAATACACTTAGGAATAGGTGCAGGAAGATATGACCTAGAGGGGAGGGGGGGAAGATGTTGTAAGTTAATATTAAAATTATCGATGTGTATTGCTTGCTATTACAATATTGTATCTCATATATGTGTAAAAATTTCATCAATGATTTCATTATCATATTTTCTAAATTGACAAGTATGTAAAAAAAAATCATTCAAGAAATAACTAAATGTATTTATTGCATTGGTAAAGTATTGTATATATGTTGTGTGAAAATTAATTATAAAAATATGGAGTTAATACATGACATCATTACTATTATTTAAAAATGCTTTAAGCGATAAATCAAAGATAATATGAATATATAATATGATTTATGACATACTACAAATTGAAAAAAAATTGTTTATAAGAATTTATTTAGTTAAATGTAATATATGATAATTAATTTAATTCTACTAGTTGTAATGAAATAATGCTTTATGCAAAGAAATTAGAACATTTGTAATATGAATAGTATAATTATTATTTGTGGCGTACTACAAATAAAAATAGTTGTTTACAATAATTTATTTAATTAAATAATAATTTATGATAAATGAATTTAATTTTATTATTTGTTGTGAAAGAAAAAATTTTAAAAAAGTGAGAGAGGGAGAGAGAAAAAGATAATGTAATAAACGCATGATGAGAAAAAAAATAGTACACACATGGAATTTGAACATATGACCTTATGGATAGAAGATAAAGTACCTAACTACTAAATTACTTTTACTTCTATATCATTATTTACTCTTTATGATATAGATATAATATATCAATTTTTTCTTTTTTAAAAAACGTGAAAAATATTAAAAATTTTCCAAGTATGGCGGAGTCGGGGCCCCCAATAGCCTCAGATCCACCCCAAATTAGGTACATAACCTTTGGTAACTATTTTTTTTAATAATGAAATCACGACCCAGAGTCTAGTGTGTTGAAGTATTGCCTTTAATGGATAATTAAATTTTTTCAATGGGTGGACAAAATCCAATTTCTAGCATCTAATCCCTTAATTGCACAGCTATTATTGCCAGTCTACCATAACATAAGCCTAGTATTATGTATCCATAGATGAAAACATTTTTTTTTTTTTCTCCCTATATATGTCCACCAAAAGTTGGCCAATGGGGGAGAAATTCCTTTCTTCAATCAATTAATTTATGAGAACATTAAATGAAGTGGTATTTGTGGATTCCACAATTTGGCATGCAATGAAAATCTTGGAGTGTTGTTTTGAACAACTTACTCCTGCAAAGTTAGTACAAAAGGAAGTTGAAGGTAACTATTGTAGGTTTTAGCCTATCTCTGACATTATTTGCTATAATAAAGGGGTAAATTACACCGGAAGGTTACAATGTTTGTGGATAAGTTCATTTGAGATCACAACGTTTCAAGTAATTAATAATAGGTCACAACGTTTAGAGAAATAGGTCAACTAAGGTTACCATTAACAAGAGTCAATAGGAGAAATATTTAACATTAAAACTTAAAAGATTTGGTACGTTATGACACACGTCAATGGTAACCTCAGTTGACCCACTTTTCTTAATACTATAACATCTTTTTAACCACTTGAAATATTGTGACCTCAAATGAACTTTCCTCCAAACGTTGTAACATTCCGATAGAATTTACTCAACTCCAAAGCATCTGAAGCCGCATAGAGGTAATGAAGCATGCATGTTGAGCTAATGGCATTTAGTCCGAACCCCTAATACTCCATCCAATACAGATTTCTTTTGATGATTAAAGAGATCCTATGTTTAGCTGCTAAAAAAATATAGTGACAAATGAAATAATTCATGGGCTAATGCCATGCCATTTAAACTAGTCTAATTTCTTCGAAGCTTCTTCGATGTTGATTTCAAAGCAAAGACCTTTCAAAATTGTGTTAATGAAGTGTTGCTTGGTGCAAATCCATGTTCAATCATAGTATCTAGTATAAATGAAGCGATGGTAACCACACTCGTTAGACGTAAAGAATGTAAGATTATATTATACATAACGACATCTACAGGGAAGTCTTTAGACAACACCTTAAGAATTAGCTCATATGTACTCTCATCCTATCATTTTTCAACATACCCCGAGCCAAAGCAAAAAAAAGTATAAGGATAGAGTGAAAAACCCCTTTGATAAATCAATCGAATTATTTCCATATATCGGCTCTTGTCTTCGTAACATATTCCATGAAGAACAATATGAAATGCACATATGTTAGGACCACAGCCTTCCATATCCATCTTGCCCAAAAATGTTAATGTTTCATAAATCACTCCAACATCACAGAGAAACTTAATGATCACGTTGTAGATTATGGCGTTGAGTGCGCACCCATCAATTCTCATATCACCTAATACCTTGTAAGCTTCCTTCTAAAGCCCTTTTGTGATAGAACCCATGAACCAAAATCATATATGAGCACACAATACTAGCAATACACTTCTTCTTGATCTAGTAAAACAAACATGCATCATAGCTCTATCTTAACTTACACAATGCCCAAATAATGGACTTAAAGTAATGCTCACCAAAGAACCAACTTCTTTCCATAATAACATAGTACATGTAATGAGCCTTGCACATTAAACCAACTCTCAAAACATCAAAAACCAATGAAGCCACATTTTATAGTAAAATAATTGAGTTTTAACATTAAATTGAATGCATTAACTAGGTCATATTGATAACTCAATCAAACTTAACTCTTAAGTAGCTTATTCAAAGCAAAAAACTTTGGTAAGAAAACTCAATTGCACATTTCATAGACCATAAAAGCAAGCATCCTCCAAACGCCTAATTTAAAAATCTCATTAAAAATATTATTGGTGGGTGTCGAATCCATCAAATATATAATCCTACTCTTAAAATGTATACATAACTTGTATATAGTAGTGAGCATGGTTGATCCATAAGTTCTAAAATCTATTTCTATTTGAAAGTCAGAATAAGAAAAAAAAAAAGGGAAGGAGGAGGGTTTTGAAATTGCAAAGAAAACAATTATGTCTAAAACAAACAAAACACAATTAAGAGAGTTAATTCAATCAAATGATTCCTAACCAAGGTATTACCACAATCAGTTCACATGATTGATCACTAATACAGAAATTTCTATTCTTTATCTTGGATAAACCGGTTATGACTGTTAACAAGTTCTAACAACCTATCTCTCCTTACTTTTTTTATAATCCAAACAGACTCTTTGATTATTTCTTTTATTGATTAAATAACCATAAACAAGCTCTTAGGGTTTAGTCTATCAATAGCATGAAGAACAAGAGAGATCACCAATTCAAGTCAACAAATCAAAAAGCATGATCTATTTAAACCATATTATATATCCTCATAACACAATCAATCATCTATCTCATGATGAATCATATTATTGTACCACAAACATTAGAATAATCAAACAATTACGAATTTGATATTTTAATTGGCAGTATATCACCTTGTTAGTTAAACAAACGAGCCCTAGTTTACATCAATCAAATAAGATAAAAATAACAAAACTAACAGAAGATATATAAATATCCAAAATAAAGATTAGAACAAAACAAATCATTTAGATCTCACAATCCTTGAAGAACCGAGTCTTGTAACAATCCCTTGACTATGAAATAAGAATTTAGCCACTCATTGTCATATGAATCTCTTTAGGGTTTGGAACTACGTTGCTATTACAGATCTGATATATTGAAAATGAAGAAGAATGATTTTTTCCAAAGCAACAATGTCGGGCATTTGTAGAATAAATCTAGGAATTTGATTCGTCACAACGTACTCCGACAGTTACCAAATGTGCGTTGGCGGTGTACCTTACTGGTGTTTGATGTTTAATGAATAAACACTGGCAGTGTTGAAGGAAATTTGCAACAACTTTGATATTTCTACTAATGTTCATGAGCTATGTTGTCCCAACACCGACAACTGGATTCTCCAGGAGCCAGCGTATGTTGATTAAAATTGAACACTAGTAAAATTGTTTGATGAATGTCGGTGGTGTAGTTACAGGCATTAAAGTTTTTGAATCTATTCATGGTCTACACCGCCTATACACTAGAAGTATAGAATCCTGGTTTACCGGTGTTCGTTATTTTCTCTGAAGGCTGATGAACTATGTAGTCTAGGCCGGCAATGCTCATCTTCTTCTTTGCCAGTGCTGGACGTTCTGTATGTAGGCTAGCTAATTTGAAACGAAGGCCAGCGGTGTAAACTATTGATTTACCGGTGTTAGATGTCTAATTACATGTAAGCCGGCCATGTTGATGTGGTTTTGGCCAGCTTTGACTTTGTACTTGTTTCTAAACTTGCATACAACTTCTCTAATTGCTTGTACTTGATTTCAAGATTTGAAATATGACATTGAACCTAATTAAGTACCAATTTCTCCTGATTTCTATAACAATTAAGTATGGTTTGTTCAATGAAAAGTGAGATAATTTGTCTTTATCAATTATTATAAGTTAATGCCTTAGGAAATAGATTGAATCTCTTTATCCCATAATAAGTATCTGTTAAAGCACCCACATCAACACTAATAGTCTAATACTACTACTAGACTTAAAATACAAGTACATGAGAACACTGTAATCATAAATAGTAGTGTTTTTCATGAGACTAAGAGTTTCAAATGCTCTTTTATATTAACTTCGGGAGCATGTCTTTGCACTGTGAAGCATAACATCAAGTCACTCTTAGTAGGTGCCCTTCATTGTTTGGAATGCCAATGGTTTGTAGATCATGGGAATAAGAGAAAAGGAAATTTAGGATGCAAAGTTAGTAAAATCTAAGTTTTAAGGTACTGTGAGTGTGTGGAATAGGCGTAAAGGCATTACTTGAAAATGCATTAAGAGTTGGTGGCAATGGATGAATAGTAAGAAATAAGTGTAAGGGTCTTTTCATTTTCTTCTTCTTCAAATTTATTTCCCAATATTCAAAAAGTATAAGTTTTTACTTTTCAATTTTTTTTCTTTCAATATTTTTTTTTTTATTTTAATTAGGGATGCAACTGGTATGTGTTTGAGACAAGCCACTTCATTATATGGTTTCCTTGATAGAACCTCAAAAATTGCTCGTTCCATCTTCTTTCTTACTTCAACTTTTTTTTAAAGAGGGGGTAGGTGAATTTCTGTTTTAGAACATTTATAGTATGCATTATAAAATCTAAACTAATGTGTTTTATGGTAAACTCGAAAAGGTAACATGGATATTAGGAAATATGCATACATAGATTGTTCAAATATCTAATCGATATATGAAAATATCATATCGATAAACTATCTTTACAATTGTCTCCCATTAAAATTATGTCTTATTATTTGGTTTTAATCATATGCCATAGCCATTGCTTTTTCTAAAATCAACTATGATGGTAAAATCCTTGCTAAATGTAGTTTAAATTTATAAAAACCCTTTCTTAAGTCTACTACAAAGGAAAATAGGCAACAAACCTATTAAATCGTAATATAGTGTTGAGATCAAGGTCGTCCACGAGGAAGGAATAAGTATTAGTTATTACCCTAAATTCCACTATTTAGCAAATTGATAGAGAGATTGATCGATTAACACTATCTACTAAGGCAATTACTAATCTAATGAACTAATAACAAGATCACTCCAAACAACAAGCAAGATTTAGAAATTCAATGACTAAAACGACCTAGATCTTGTCCTTCAATTAATTTCATCATGTGAATCATAAAACATTAAAGATTATCTAAATTGAATTCTTACACCATTGAATTCCTCAAACAAACTGACAATCCTCTCAAATCTATCAATTTATCTAATTTTAGATTGATTAATTAGGATCTCTTCTTAATCAATAACAACCTAAAATTGCATGAAGCACCTAAACTCAAAGAAAATAGAGAAATACGGAAGATCCTTGTACCCTATTTCTAGATTTACAATCGAATCTCGTCAAATTGCATAGATGTATTCATAAAAACAATTTCTCAATTGACTTAAATGCATGGTTGTCAAACTCGAGTTTCTACGTAGAATCGCTAAGGGGCTCGTAGAATCGGAACGTAAAATCGAAACGTAGAATCGTAAGATTCTGCAACTAATGTAAATTTACTTACAAAAACTATTGATGTACTTACTGAAATAATAAAACTTTAAATAAATTATGAAAATAAAGAATTTAGTATTAAATTAATTATGTACAACCAAAATTTAAGTTTTATCAATCATAATTCACATACTGTCATTAATATATTTACTGTAATTTTATAATTAAAATAATTATTTTTATTTAATAATGATTCATAATCTATAATTATTAAGATGTATTGCAAATCATTTAAATTATCATGTGTGAGTAGCTTGTTTTGTGTAGTAATGAATATTTTCATGTTGACTATATATTTGCACAAAAAATCATTATATTTATGGCAAATATATTTATAGATAGAAAATTATTAAAAAAGGGAAAAACATAGCACTGTATATATTAGTTTAATTTTCATTCAAAATGTTCAAAATATCATAATATTTAACCTAAAAGAAAATAACTCTCTAAAAAATACAAAAAAAAGGAAATAAAAGGAAAAAAATATTAAAAAAACTAAAATTAAGTTAGATTAAGATAAATATCAAGAACCAACCCTAAAAACCCTAAATTTAAATATATTAAATTGATTGCATTTTTAAAGTTCAAATAGAAAAAAAAAGTGTAAAAATTACAACTTTAAGATTTTACTACAATTCTACTACCGATTCTACCACCGATTCTACCGTTTCTACTCACGATTCTACGATTCTACTTACGAGTTTACTCAAAAAACGATTTTGAATGCGAGTTGAATCGAAATATCATCATCAACTCGTAAACTCGTAGAAACGTACGAGTAGACTCGCGAGTTTGACAACCATGCTTAAATGAAAATTGAACATAAATTTGCATTCCAAACACACAAATCTAAGAAACCAATTGAGAGCATGCAATTTGAATATAGGAACATCAAGTAAATTATATTAAGATCAGATCCTAAACAACGATGAAAATTAAAATCAGAACAAGATCTAGATCTAGGTTCTACTCTTCCATAGAAGCAACAGGGAACAAATGAAATTCAAAAGAGCAAGTTGAATTCATGAGTACAACCCTGAAAATGAAAGCTCAATTGTGATGAAAAAATGAATCTACAATCTGGATTTGATCTTCACTCGTGTTCTTCGTGACTTGTCTTGAGCCAAAAATCTCTCAAAACCCACAGAGAAAATATATAAAATGAAGTATGAAAGAAAATACGTCCCTTTCTCCCTCTCTCTCTCCAAAGAGTATCTATATGAATACAAGAGCTCCTCAAAACAAAACAAAATAAAATAAATAGAAGGACGTGCTAGTTGAATCACCATTGGAAACGGCCTATATCGGAGGCCGTTTCACCTACTGGATGTGTTTTTGAATTGAAACAAGCATTGATATAGCCTATTTGAAAGGCTGCTTCACCTTCTGGAATTTATCCTGGATCCATACAGGCGTTGATACAACCTGTATAAAAGGTTGTTTCATTTTTTTGGTGTTGCTCTGTGTTGAAATAGGCATTGATACATCCTGTTTGACGGGGTATTTCATTTTATGTTTTCCTTGTAACCATACAGTCTTTGATTTGGACTGTTTCAAGGGCTATTTTGTTCCAATCTTCTTCCAAATTGATATTTTTCTTGCCGAATTTATTTGATTTCTTCTTGATGAGTTCCATATTACCTTGAATCGACAATTTAATCAATTAAGAACCATTTCTAGATGATTTTTATTTAGATTATCACTACAGGAGCTCAAAATCATCTTAGAAATAAGGGTGTAATAACGCTTATCAAACTGTTTACGTTATTATTCCTAACCTAAAATTTAAGCTAACGCCTGATGTTACTTTTGTCTTCTTTAATGTTAATACCATAGATATATCAATCTATTTTATTTGGAAATTGTACTTTTTTTTAGATTTGAGGAAACAAATTTCGTATTGCCTTCTCGATGTGGAAGCTTTTTAGTTTAAAGTTTTCTTGTATTTTGTTGGAAACTATACTATGTCTTTGTACCCAAGGAAGTGAACAACAGAGAGAGTTTGACTTGCTTCTTGGCTTTTTTTTTTTTTTTAAGTTTGAATTTTTTTTTATTGCATTATTTATTATGACCAGTGACTAAATCCTGATAGTTAATAAAAATTTCTTTTTTCTCTGGTTAAACTTGTTGTTAAGGCATTACAATGATATAGGCCCCTATGTCTTAAAAGTTAATAGGAATATAATACAATGCATCATGTAAAGTAGCTAAGAAAAAAATATTTCCTTCACAACAGAGATAAAATTACAAATATTGAACATATATAAATGCAGAATTTGGTTGATGGCGATAAGAATAGCAAAATTATAGAAGTCTTTTATACCTGTGTAGAGGAGAATAAGATAATTATTTTTGAAATACATCCTATAATTTTATAAAACTATAAAATATTTTTATTTTACTTTGTTTTCTTATCCATCCTCTATTCTTATTCTAGTGGCAATAAATGTCTGAACAACGTGATCACTTTACCCTGATGAAATTAGACAATTCTATCTACACAAGAAATATATGCAACGTAATATTAATATATAGTTGATTTATGATGCAGTTGTTTTAACTAATTAAATTACATGTTCTTAATTACTTTACGACGTACTAACTATCAAGTATAGTGCTAGGCAGTAGGCACAGGGTTGCCATGAATGGATCTTCAACTACTATAATACTCTTCCCAGTCTTTATTAATATTACTTTATTAACTACCATTATCTTGATATTCACAAGCCAGCATTTAAATTAACTACTTAAGTGGCATAATTACAAATATCTCATCTCACCTTTAAGTTCACCATGTAACTTATCAAATTCCATAATTAAATTATATTAGTTCCTTAAACTATGGAGTCTCTTTTTATTAAATTAGCATCTTTCTCAAGAATACCAATTTATGTGTTATGATCATGAACTCTTTAATTAATCTCAATTATTATAGATAATCTTTGCTATTCTACTTTAGAACTATGAGAAAATCTTTCCAAGTGTACATGTCAGATAATGAAAGGAATTTCTTAATCAGCTCATATGATATCATACTATATCCATACATTGGTAATATAAATTTAAGAAAAACATAAAAGAACATGCAAAGGAATTTAAAAATTAATAATAATGCATCGAATCTCAATCTTCATTACATGGCAAAGTTAGGGTTTATTTAGATCTAGATTTAGATAATTGATAGCAAAAACAAATATATTAGAAGAGTAATATGAAATCACGATTACAACTCTTTTAATTGAGGAAATCTTGTGAAGTTTTCGATCTCAAGGATCCTTGACTTGTTCTCAAATGAACTAACTATTTGTTTCTTTCTCGAACATAGGCTAAAAGTGTTAGGGTTTCATATGAAGCTTTTGTAGTTATGTAAATCTCGAAAACCCTAAAGATATCTCTTAAAAATGACATGTGGCATGGCCATACAGTCTCAGGTACAGGTTATGGAATGCTTTGAAATTTCTATCTCCAACTGATACTAGCCATGGAGTAGAGCATGGAATTCACTGTCGTGTTAAGGTCTGCGTAACCCACGTGTCATGGAACAAACCATGGACTCCTTGACTACTTTAGTCCTCTTCCATACTATCATCCACATGGGTTGTATCCTGGGTTGTGGAATGTTCTAATTATCCTTTTTAGCTACCATGGTCTCCCATATAGGTCGTGGAATAAAATGTATGGACCCTTCTTTAATGCTTGAACTCTACCACTACCTATGGCATGGGCCATGGGAACTCCACTGTTCTTCCAAAGTTTTGCATTTCTTTACCAAATTCTATCAATTTCTTCTAACTAAGTCCTACATCACTTAGAATCAACTAATTGACTCACTAAGTGTCATATTCGTATAACTATGAACTAAATTCTCAAAAAAAAAAAAAAAAGCTTAAAATCACCATCTAAATGGGGGTATCGACACACCTATTAATTTATTTACGCTACATAATACATACATATGTACAAAATATATAGATCATTTAATATATAAAACAAATATGTATGTACATACATAACATGCACATATAAAAAATCTGTAGGTAATAAACATATAACATTCGTGTGACATGGAGATTATGTATATAACATGTCATATAGATATCTATACTGAAATATAAATATATAAAATATTTATAAAGTGCATGTATTATATAGAATACATACATACATATATATATATAGCTTTTGGAGTATATATAAAGTATGAAAAATATACAACATATATAACAAATATTTATAATATAACATAACTTGTTCATACATACATAAAATTTATAGGTTATAAATATATAATATGTAATTATATGTATGCCACGATTTATCTATTACATGAAATGAATTCATCACATATGTATGTGTGAGTTGCAAAATATATATTATATACAACATAATATATATTTATATTATATTATAGATTATATATACAGTATAAATACATATATATAACTTATGGAATGTTGATGGTCAATTTTGGTACATCGCTCCCTATGTTGAAATGAATAAGTTCTAAATGGATTTTGATGAGGTCAAAAATTTATAAATTAACTCATTGAATTAATCACATTAAATTTAGCATAATCAACATCTTGATTAATTTCCTCAAATTGATAAATTATGTGATCATTAGATCAAAGAAAGCATAAAGAAAAATATGAATTTGGGACAAAAAATCGTATTAATGAGGGGTCAAGTTTACTTCGTTGTAAATATAGATATAATACATATTTATTTCTTATTTAAATATATTATAATAATAAAAATTTTCTCTTAGTGAAAAGGGTCGAGGCCCTCTTCACCCCCCTAGGCCTTTCCTAATGTAGGTTTGGAGTGTATCAGCTCACCAATACAAGTTTTTCTTCAAATAACCATTCTCGGGGGTATACCAGAGCCCTCTTACTAGCTCCTCGGAAGGATTTTGTAGCAGCTCGTCGATATGGTCAAAATTAGTCGTTACTTGCATTTAATGCAAGGGCATTTTTGAATAAAAAGGGACCAATGGCTACTTTGTTTTGTAAGGCTATAAATATGAAGTATTGGCAGATTTTAAGGTATTGCAATAGCTTATCAAGTGGAATTAAACCTCCTTGTATCAATTCTCTCATTGGGTTTGCTATTATATATCATATACTTTAGATTGTGAGATAAAGGAAAAACCATATTGTCATTTTGTGTTGGCTTGCAACCATTTATAAGACACCACATCAAAGTTTGTTAAGAGTGATTTTGTGCATGATTAAGTTATGCTTAGAGTGTTAGAGTGATTCTTGTAAAAAGACACAATTTCAGTTATATTTGTTATTGTGTGCACATTATAATTCCTTGAGAGCATTTTCTTAAGTTGAATAAAGTGTGGTGTGAAGTCCTCCATTAGGAGGCATTTGCGAGAACCACAAAGACTAAAGGGCAGACCAAACTCAATGTTATAACCAACTCATTTCTTTCTATCCCTTCTCTCCATACTTTTTGCAATTTATTTGTTATTGCTTGTATTTGTGAATTTACTTTGTTTTGTGTTAAAATTTGTAAAAAGAGAAAAATTAGCCATGATACTTAAATCACCCCTTCTCTTGAGTATTATTCTAGATGTTACATAGATTTTACACCCTAGGCATAGTTTGGCCCATTTAAGGTTTCAGTTAACCCATTGGGCCCAAATTCAACTAATCACAACCTCTTGAGAGCTGTGAATAACCTTCTAATATGGTAAGTCAAGCATTAGAGCTAAGCACTCAATAAAGTCAACTTAGATCACTCGATATACTCCCTCATAACTTCCACTGTCTTCACCATTGATGCTTGTTATGACATGCCTTCATGGCTTAATGCCCATGCTCTTGTAACTGCTTATAACTCCTTGCTACTTCATGTTTTCTATGACACCAGTAACTCTAAAAGTCCTTCTCTATAAATATATTATTTGCAAGCTTCTATAGATGAGTATGTTAAACCAATAACTTCATTACACTATTTGATTTCCCTCCTACTTTAGGTAAACACTGGTTTAAATGTTCAATGGCTATACCGAACAACTTTTTGGTGCCTTCTAACGTGTCTTGTTTTCCTGGTCTTACTTTGCAAGTCCACAATCAAGCTTAATCACTCAAAGCCTTTTTAACGGTTTTAAACTAATGACATTTAGTGTTGCTTGTGGGAAACAACTTTATCCTTTAGTTATTTTCTTCCTAACACACTACTTTTGTGCTCCTAGTAACTATTACCCTCAATGATGACTAGGTATAAAGATAAGAAAGCTGCACAATAATCTAACCCCCATAATCTGCATAACTCTTTCCTAAGTCTTGATAACCCCTAAATGATTATATGCATAGTTATCAAAATCACGATTTTATCTGTACGTCTCTACGTGCTTATGTTTTATGTAGGGCATTTGCAGGTGTCTATAAAATTGTTTTGTGTCGAATCTTACATTTTCAATTAAATTTATAAGAGTACTATGTTTTTAACCAAGTTTACCAATTCTATCAATTTGAGTCAAATGGGCTAAAATATATAAAATACAATCATACTTTTTAGTTTTTATAAACCCTCAATAATTGGTATGCTAATCTTTTCTATTATAACCTAATGATGCTCTCTCTGTCTCTTTTTATCCCCTCTAGGTCATAACTCTTTTCAAAAAACAATCAAATAAATAAATAGAAAAAGAGAGAACTTAGTATCCTCAACAAAATGTGTTGTCCTTCTATTCATATTATATTATAGCTTAATAGTTATTTATGGGGAAAAAAAAAACAAAGCTACTTTCTTCAATTTTCTATGATCCATCATGCATTTCAAGTTCTCTATAATTACCATAAGTATATTTATAAATTTTCAAAAGGTATTTTACATAGTTATAGAATCCTATGCTTTTACATTTCATTTTTATGCTTTGATCCTATAAACCCTTTAACGATTCTATGTATAATTGCGAGATTAAAACCTTGAGTGCAAGTTCAAAGGGATATAGACACCATAAGTGCCTGTACTTTTAATTTTTTGTAATTTAGTGTCTAAACTTTTAATTTTAATTTTAATTTCAATTTAGCGTCAATTTAGTACCTGCATTAATGAAAAAGTTCACGTCATTACACTTTTTTGCATTTTAGTATCTGTACTTTAATTTTATTTGTATTTTTGTGTATATATTTTAATTTTGACGCACTTTAGTGTCTATTCACTAATTATTTTATTAAAAATTAAATATTTTACTTTTCTCAAGTGATGTGTTATTTTAAAAATTAAAGAAAACTTGTAAACCACGAGAACTTTTCATATCAGTAAAACTAACAAAAATATAAATATGAAAATAGATGGTTAATATTGAACTCAACCAAGACTTTAGAATAAAATCATAAGTAATAATGAGCCTATATAAATTTCAAACCTTAAAACAAAATTTTCTAGATAGTATTAGATACTACTAATAAAATTTCATAGTGGATCTTGGAAACTCAATATATAAGAATAACTTAGTTAAGATTTAAATGCGATAAAGAGTAAATAACCAACTACGCTTATAGTCAGGAAATGATAACTTGAAGATAAACCGTTACAGTTATAAATACACAATAAAAACATAAACAATCTATAACTGATAATCTAGACTCCAAATAAATATTTGGATCACAATTATTTTCAATTAGAGTATTTTTAAGCTATTAGAGCCTAAAACAAAATTTTCCTATTGAATTTAGAAAACCCTAATCGCAAGAGCTAAAACTCTAAAAATAATTAATCGCGTAAGCTTTAAACCTAAAGTTGAACTCAATAATAATCTAGAAAATTTGTAGAACTTATATAATTTTTTTGAGATAAAACTCTTAAATGATTGTCATATTTGTACCCATTTAACTTAATAAACTACCCTAAAACTTAGATAATTAACTAAATAATTAATATATTAATATATTTCCCACAAATACGATGCAAATTGCACCAAACATACGTTAGAATTGCATAGGAATTCTCTAGCTGAAAATTACTAACAATTTGTGCAAGAAAAGTCAACAAATTTGACAAACTTAACCAACCAAATGAAGCCAAGTAGAATCTTCATTAAATGCAGCCAAACCTTACAATCTAAGGAGCATTTCAGTGAAGATAAACCCCCATTTCTTGGCCAAATACATGCAAGCTACAACTTCTTTCTTTTATATATATATATAATATATATATATCTTAATGAACATAAAAACAAAGCCATTTAAGAACATCAAAACAACAACTCAAACTACACAACAACAGCTCCAAATTCGTCCCTTACAAACCACCAACACAATCAACAACCCAAACATAAAACTAACTAAATTAAAACACAACCACAACCTTGGAAAGGGAAAAACAAGGTGAGTTAAATTCGTTTTTTAGTTAATCATATGCTAAAAATTAGCTTAAACAATATTTTGTTAATCCTAGGTTTGAAATCAACTCAAGAACGGAGTTTAAAACATTCGTATCAATCTCAACAAAGTAAGCTTTGATAAAACCCTAGTTACACTCTTTATATTCAAAAAACAAGGATTATGTACATGTTGATATGTTGTAAGATACTTATGAATCATTTAAAAACAAGTTGGAAGTGGAAAATCATAAGAAGATGGATCAAAGAACGCGTAGAAGATGTTACAACCCAAAGGGTACCTTAAACGCGACAGTCCACTACGTTCAATATTAAAACTTAAGTATGACGACTTAGTGATCCTATAAGCTTCGATATCGGGGGTAATGCGTATGTTTACGATCATAGATGACCAACTTTAAAACAAGTTATTTAAGAAGACATTCATATAGCAGTTTAAGCATGGAAATCATAACATAATAACTAGAATAGGGAAATATATAAAGGTTTTACAATTCATCAAAGGGGCATTCACCCGTAACGGATATAGTTCATCAAGGTCTAATGAAGCCTAATCAAAATAATTACATAGAGATTTACTTAGAAGTCTACATCTAGTCTTTGACTTCTTCCAAAAACTCATTAGGCCAAAAGATAATATCTGTGAGAAATACCCCCAGGGCTTCAACCATAAATGGGAAAACTGCAAAATGTATCTATAAGGAGGTAAGCTTCTTGCTTAGTGAGAATTAAATCAACAAGTAAAGTACTCATCAATCAATAATCAATCAAGTTATTTAATAAGGTATATGAGATGCAAGCAATCACGTGAGCGACCAATACATACGATTTTCGGGAATCATATGTTTGAATGGATTTACCCATCAATCCGATGGTTAGGTGTTTGGGGCAACGAAGCTATAGTTTGCAAATGACATGTTTGTAGGTTTGTACAGATTCCTACTAATCGCTAAAATGTAGTTGATTCGGGTGCCCACTCACCATTTAATTACAAGCAATCAAAGCCATAGATTATGATTTTGGGTCCTCGACCTCATTACTATGCGCTTGTCCCACCAAGGGTATAGTAATGAATACAATGTGACTCACTACGTGTCATGCATGAATCATTTTAATTTAAGTAACCATAGCATAGTATTAGTCATTTTATAAGTGACAATAGAATTTGCAGACAACTAATATTACACTAAATCATACAATGATTAGTTAACAATTCCCGCCTCGATATACTTATCATAATTTCAACCATGTAAGTAAAACACATGCACTTTCATGTTTTATCTTTTCCTAAAATTTAGTGCCACTAAACTACAAACAAATACATAAGTACAATTGCAAGAATTTAAACTCATTCGGCCATGGCAGCAGAAGCTCCTTAGTCGAAATAGTCTTCCGGGTATGGTAGCTCGGACTCCACGTCACCTATACAAAAGAAATACCCAAAATGAGTATTTATTGGAAGATCTACTTAAACTTGCAACTCTATTCTACTAAGTTCGTTAAAATTCGCATAAAGTGAAATTCCAACTCAAATTGACCATAACTTGCCCATTTTCACTCGGAATTTTGCATATTATATATCGATTTTACCTACTTGAAAAGATCTATCAATTTCTAAGGTTATTTCCTACATACAAGGTCATTTGGCTTGCTAAAAGTCTTGGTACATATTCAAAACGAAAAAAAAAAATCCCAACTTTTGCAAAACAATTTTCCAACTCAACTTTATTAAAAAATCCTTTAGCAAAAATATAGATATGTATATGATTGAAAAATCATTTGAGTCTATATATAAATTCACTTTATATGCAAAAATTCTAACGGTGTTGTCTCAACAATAATTTTTTGTAAACACAATTCTTCTTGAAGTGTTGAAACTTAAACTTGACAAATTCCTTTCTAAGTATTTTGAAGAAATTTTATATTTTCTTAGGTTATTATAAATGAGTATATTCTTATTTTATTTTCTCATTTCTTTTCTAAAACAAATAAAGTTTTCCCTTAACTTTGGTCTTTTACAATTTTGCTTTGTTGATAACCTATTTATAGATTTGCCTTTAGAATTGTTTCAATAAATGAGTCATTTTCCTCTTATAGTTTTGTTTATTAACTCCTTTAAAAATAAATTCTATTTCTAAAACTTGGTCTTCTATTTCCTTTACTAATTTTATTTGAAAAAAAATTCATCTTTTTAAATTATTGATAAAATCCATTATTTTTTAACTTATCATATTTATTTTCTTTTTATCTCTTTGAAAATAGGTTCCTTCTTTAGAAACTTGAAAATCATTATTTTTCTAAGTAGATTTATAAATTAATGAGTTGATTTTATCTTAACTTTAAAAATTAGTTTACTTCTTGGTTTTTATTGTGAAGTTAAAAAAACTTTAATCTTAAGCTTTTTGTGAAAATTTGAATACCAACAATTTATTTTTATTAAGCCTTAAGTTCCCGTATTATGAAAAGAAGGTGTTCATTTCGTTTATTTCCTTGGTAAAACTATCATTATTGTCATTTGAGAAAACTTTGAGAAAACTTAAGAAAATATTGTAAAAGTCCATTTCCTAAGTTGTTGACGACAACTCTTTTATTTAATTACTAGTTACATAATAAAAAGTTTAGTTTCAAGTTCTTTTATTAAAGAAAAAAATTCCACTTTAAATATTGTTGAGACAATATCATTATGAAGCTGCGTGTATTATGAGCATGTAGTATCTAGATGATGAAAATATAAGATAAGAAGCAAGTTAATACTAAACAAGATAATAATAATAGTAATAATAATAAGCAAGATAATATGGTCAAGTATTGGGAGCCTTAGCTTCATCAAGGCAACCCGTCAAGTATTTAAAGCTCCATCAAGGCAACCCGGTCAAGTATTTAAAGCTCCATCAAGGCATCCGGGACTAAGTCCCAAAAAAAAAAAAAGAAAAAGCAATAATAAGAGCAAATATAGTAATAAGCTTGTTAGTGAGTTAGTGAGCATTTAAGCTCTATAATATATAGATATACATATAGATAGCAACATATATATAAAGTTAGGTTAGAAGCATGATAACAACAACAATACTAATATGTACATAAGCAACACAACATAATAGCAAAACCACATAATATGAAATTTATTCATGAACAAGAACAAAACATAAAGATAATATTGCTTCTATAACATTTGAATATTTAAGAAACATACACCATGGTCATGTTAAGTTACATGACATGGTAAAATGATATGGGTAAGAGCATTTACCTAAAGAGATAATATAAGAGTGATAGTGTAAAGAAAGTTTGGATAGTGTTTATGTGTGTAGGAAGTGTGTATGAAAAATTAGGTAGTAAAAAGAAAGAAAATAGAGATTTTTGGAGAGAATGTTTGTGAGAAAATTTGGGAGAGTTTTAGTATGGTAAGTGAATGTGTGAAAGAAATGGAGGGACAGAGGGTATTTATAGAATTTTTGGAGTGAAAAATTGTGTGAATTAAATAAATTGAAAAAGAAAAAAATAAAATGTGTTGTGTGTGTGTATTGCATGGCCGACGTGATCATTGAGAGGGGAGAGAGAGAGAGAGATTTTTTATTTGTTTTAGATTTTTGTTAATTAAAAGTAATAAGATATAAAGTTTGATGTGAATGAAGATGTATGGGAAAAGTAGAAAGTAGAAATAGGTATGGTAGAGTGTAGGAATAGGTGTAGAAAAGTAGAGATAGGTGAATAGTAATGAATAGTATAGAATGGTACTATAAATAGTAGACAATTTAATACCAGTAGTAATGAAAATACGAGTAATTAAGCTATATATGATATTTTTAGATACAGAATAATTATAAAAATTAATATATTTGAAATCCTTGTATTTTTACGAGTTTATTGGTATTATCGGAATATTTTTGCTGTCGGGGATACCGGGGCATGGTTTTTGAAAACTGATCCAGTTTGGATCCAAAAGACAAAAAAAAATCAACAAATCTGATATTTTTATGCTTCCTTATATTATTACGAACTATTATCCACTATAATCTCAGTTTCATTGTTTCAAAGTTAAGAGTACGGGATTGTCGAATCTATTCTACTAGGATTTGATGTATATTTGTTGACCTTAGGATTACCGGTTGACTTCCGGTTTATAGTTTAAGTGTAAATCGTAGCATAAAATCTAGGAGATTACAGAAGATAACCCGCAGAAAAGCACACTAGTACACGGGGAGTTCACCACCCCGTGTCTCTCTTGGCTTCCATTCCTTTGAAGGGGTCGTGTTTCCAAAAGTACATGGCTAGTATACGGTCGTGTACCAAGTCGTATTCCTCTCGGCTTACATATAAAATAATAATAATAATAATAAATAATAATAATAATAATATCTATTTTATTTATTTCGAATAAAAATTATTATTATTATTATTATTAGGAGCATTATTATTATTATTACTACTACTACTACTAACGTTTTTGTTGTTTTGTTATCTCTGTTATGAATATCATCATCATCATCATCATTATTTCTAATATCAGTATACTTTTTAAATAAAAAATAAATTATGATGATTGTTTAAAACTCAACTTATATTGGTAAATATACAAAATGAAATTTAAAATAAGCTAAAATATAAAACAATGTGGTTTCTAAAATAGTTAGGTAATAATATAGAGACAAATTAAGAGAAACATGATGAAACTAAGTGATAGAAAATAAATGTTAGTTACTATAATTGGTTAACTAAAGAACAATATTAAAAGTAATAATAATAGTAATGATAAGATATCAATCTACTGAATATAAATTCTACAACTATCCAATAAAATATATAAATATCAAACAAGATAAAGAAAAGCAAAATGAAAATAAATATTAAATAATAATTATTATCTTATGATCATTAAAGGAATAATATAGTAATAGAAAGAAAACTAGACATCAATATAAGACACTTAGACACTCATAAGAGTTTAATTATATAATTTATGTTGTATTGATGAATATATTTATTCATCTCAATAGGTGACTTTGATACTTGTGAGGATTTCCCGTTGATTATCACGATTAGTCAGTATGAGCAGGTGAGTAACTCAGATTTATTACATTGTGTGTGCTTGTAACTTAGCTGATCTTAAATGAAAATAATAACATGAATTTGCTGTATGGGTTTATGAGAATTGTTTGATGTATGAATTATTGATTGCCAAGCTACTTTAATAATAGTAATAATAGAATTTTATATAAAAGTGTTGCTTGTATAGCATGCTGCTTGTTTATGCAATGATTGATCACCTTAAACCTAATTAAAAACTACTGGTACCATAAATGAAATGAACATGCATTGTACGATTTATATAAGCAAGATTACTATGTATTAGTGTTTCGGATCTCTGGTAATGTTTGGTTTTTCTAGGCAAAGAGGCTATTAGTTTTACGCAAGATTACCTTTGTTCTGTTAATACCATAGAACTAAATGGTAAATGAAGGATGCCGCTTATGATATCGCTTTGAAATGACTAACACTTAGTGGAGTTTATAAGGCTAAAAACAGGAAATGAGTGTTATAGATATGATAAATTTAAAGTGATACTTAAAGTGAGTATTATTGTTTTCCTGTATACTTAGTCTCTCATTGGTAGGTTGGTCATAGTATCGTATTCCTTCAACCCCGATGAGAAGGCATAAATCTTTATCCTACTTTGCATTTCAGGATATCCAAGCTTGTATTTGTGCATATACTTAATTGATAATAAACTTGTTTAATATGTGGTAAGTTCTAGTTATTCACTGAGCTAATGGTTTTGCTCACACTCTAACAGTCATTTCAGGTTTACAATTAGGCCATGGCTTATCACTTCCAGGAATTTAGCTCCAATAAGAACTTCAAGACTGAAGATTCATGGGAGATTATGGGATAATTTACTTGCTTTTATTTTTAGTCTAAGTTAGTTAGTATTTAAATTATCAGTTATGTGTTAAGAGACTTTTTAAAAAGATAGTATGGTCTATAATATTATATTTAAGCATTGGATGATAGTTATCTACTAATTTATAACTTACATGTATTTATCATTTCTTATCAAAGCAATAAAAGATCCTGCTGTTTGAAAACATGTCATTCTTTGAAGGTAATCTAGTGATAGTATTCAGGTGTAGCTTATTTACTACTACTAGGGTACCCTCAGAGCATGACAAAAGTTATGTATTAATTTATTGAAAATTAATTTTAGAATTTTAACTAACATATTATTTTAGAAATTATTCAGATGTGACAAGTTTGTTTGTAAAAAATTTTTCACATGTAATGTTTAATTTTTTATAAAATTTTATATCACTAGAAAGCTCTCAGTATCAATTTTATTTAAAAAAAATTTTTCTATATGTTTCAAACTAAGATAGAGCAAAAAATTTTTGAAAAATGTTACAATTCGTAGATCAAGTGTCATTTGCCTTATAACATGAATTTTCAAATTGTTGAATAGAACACTTTTATATATTATAACATTTGTTTAGAGTTTCTTTTATAGTGTCTTAAAAAAATCCTTTGTGAGATTGTTGAAAAATCCTCTCCCAATTTAGGCACATGAGTCATTTAATATAAATGTTTCAATTCCAAGATCGACGGGAGACTTTTTGAACAATTTCATAACGGTTTTTAAATGATACTACAAAAAAAGTAAATAAATATTACACTATATAGAGGCATATTATCTAGCGAGTTTCAAAATTTATGTTATAAGAAAAATGACGCATGATTTATAAATAATAATTATTTTCAAATTTTACAAATTTATGTTTTCTTGGAACACATAGTAAGATCTTATTTCCGAATATGGAAAATGTTAAATTTAACATATTAACCTTACACAAAAGTTTAATTGGAAACCTGAACTTCCAAGTGGTCAATTTAATACTCAATCAAAGGTTTGATGACTTTTTTTACTGCACACCTAGAAGTATTAATTGGTGTTAGAGGTATTAGTAAAAATTCAATGATATATTACCTATTCTATGTCCATAAAAATTTTGATTGAGTATTAAATTGACCACTTACAATTTTAAACACTAAATTAAATTTTTATGTAAAGTTTAAATGTCAAGTTATCCTTTCAAATAAAATTGATGTAGAGAGTTTTCTATTGATGCAAGATTTTATAAAATTGAATATTACAGGCAAAAAATTTTTTGTGATTAAACTTATGATATATAAATAATTTCTTTTTTTTCTAAAATAACATATTGGTTAAAAATCTAAAATTAATTTTTAATGAATTAGTATATAACTTTCTTTTACTTTTTAAAATAATATATATATATATCTTAAGAAAAGTAAAATGTTAATTTTTAATAAATTAATTAGTGAATAGACACTAAAGTGTATGGAAATTAAAGCATATACACTAAAATGAAAATAAAACTAAAGTACAAACATTGAAATGCAAAAAAGTATAACGACTCTAACTTTCATAGTTAACGGAGACATAGATTGAAACTATAGGCACTAAATTGTTAAAATTTAAAATTTAGACATTAAATTGTCAAAAATAAAAAGTGCAGACACTTCTAGTGCCTTTATCCCCAAGTTCAAATGTTAGCCTTAATGGTTTTCTTGCTTCAAACTCCTTGTAAGAGTAGCAACACTTAAACAATATAGAGAGAATTTTGTTCTAAAATATTGAACATAATATAAAATTGATAAACCATAACACTCAAGGATTTGGAATTATGAATTAATTAGTTAGTATCCCACGTAACACGCAGATTTTTTAAATAATATTTGTAAATATATAGTAAATATTGTAATTTAGAAGGATCTATTTCGATATTTAAAAGTCAAATACGAGTTACTTGATGTGTGCCTATTTTGTAAAACTCGTGCGAAGGATGATAAACCATAAGAGGCTATTGCAGTCCTAGAATCGAACGGGCCCAAATAAGATGATATGGTTGACTCATCAGGAGATGCCAACTTTCAATTGGATGATCCTTATCATGGTGGGAGCTCATCCACAGATAAGGATTATTTGGACACTCTCACTAGCGATTCCATATAGGGATCACCGAAGTGTGGATGATCAAGTGATCTCAATATCTCAAGAATAGGTAAGCTAACTTCATTTTCGACAGTTGGACTATATTGCAACAAAAATTGAATTGTGACCTTTTTAATCAATTTAGAGTTAGAATAAGGAATTTTGAAAAAATTGTCACAAAAATTGAAATTGGCTGGTATTGCTAAATATTTGGCATGTCGAACACCAAAGCTATTTCTTTGCTAGATGTTTTTATTTAAAATACTATTGTTTAGACCATATAGATATAGAGACTTGTAACATCTGCAGAGTTTTTTTTTTCACATTATTCTCTAGCATGTGTTGTCCACTTATATGAAAAAAAATTACAACTTATTGTGCAGTGTAATTCATTTGGTCAAGAGTTGGATCCTTCGATTCGGAAAGAAGGGTTGGATGTTATTGATAAGGGACAGATATTTACCTACCAATAGCTTGCGATTGCAACATAAGGCTTTAGGGAAGAATCCTTCATTGGGCAAGACGGATTTGGGGTTGTTTATAGGGGCAACTAAATACTGGAGAGGTAACTATGTGTATCCATATAACCTCATTTTAGCTAGTGAAATTCTTCTTTTTCACCATTTGTTGGGATGTCATATTGATTATGATATGTAAAGAGTCATCTCACTTTAAATTGCATCACCCATATATTGCCATAATTTTTATAAAACTTAAAAGTTGTAACGCTTCATTCTAACTTAATTAGAGAACATTGATAAGTGATAAAAAAAAAAGCTTTACATATTGAAAATATAAAAGTAAAAAAGAAATTATGTTAAGAGTTGCATCACCTAAAATTTGTAGTAATTTTGATAACATTTAAAAGTCACAACCATTTATCTAGGGAAAAAATTAAGAGATGCATAAGTAAAGCTTAATCTAGAAAAGAAAAAGAAAAAACAAAGAAACTAATGTCAACATATTGAAATAATCAAAAGGTTTAAATACAAATCTCAATGGATCATACTTAAGACATATCGCATAAAATAATGTAAAAATAGGCATTGCAACTAAAAAACAACCATGTTTTATAAATTGCAAATCATAAAAAGATTTTCAAAATGAAAAAAAAAAAATTATTAATTAAGGTGTACTACATATCGACACTTTCAAAATTGATAACTTAACTACCACATATTACAAATTGCAATTTATAAAAAGATTCCAAAATTAAAAAAAAAAAAAACCAATAATAGCTAGGATGTATTGCATACCTAAAACTTTCAAAATGGATAACTCTCTAATTAATTGTGTAATGGATTAAATAAGGATATAAAAAATGTATTTAGAAAAAAGGAAATGTGTATAGATAATTTAATATAAAAGTAGGATATTCTACAACATTACACCAGTTATTAAAACATATTTTCATTGCATAGTCGATATAAAGATTTAGAATAATAAAATAGATAATTTTACAATCAAGATTTTACATGCAAATTAAAAAAAGTAATGAACTACATGTTATCAAATATTGAGTTCTCAAAATCCAAGTATATATGATGTTAAAGTGAAATTACACCTACCTACTAAAATAGCAAATGTTGTAGATGATTTTTTTTAATGTATATTGCATGTAAAAGAGAGAGGGGAAAAAAACTAAAACATTGTAGATGAAAATAAGAAATGAATAAATCATTACCATTGCAATAGAGACTGCATTATGAAATATAGGTTGAGAATTCCAGTTTGAAAATAAAGACGAAGGAAAAATATTTGGGAGAAAAAAAAAGATAGAAATTAAAATGGAAGAAAAATACATGAGATAGAGAAAGAAAGAGTGAAAGTAGGGGAAAATGTGGATAAAAATAAAAGTGAAAGGATTGAAAACCACAAAGAGATATGGAAATAACTCGTACTAAATATATATGGTAAATTTATGAGTAATTGTACTTGCTGAAAAATTTGAAAAGATATTATAAATGAATGAGTACTAAAACACCAAAAGCTTCATAAATTATATTATTATAACTAAATGTTGCTCAAATATAGGAAAGCAGTGAAAGTTAAACTTTCAGGTGATAGTATCATGCTGAAATGCAGCCTCGTAGAAATCATTCTCAACCCTTAGCCCACTCTTGAATGCAAGCTTCTGAGTAGCTTCTCTAATAGATTTGAGAACACATATTATAACATTTTTGTACTATCAATTATAAGGGACAAAAATTTTAGATTTTAAACAGTATCATAAGAAGAGTTTTGCATAATACTCAATGCATTTTGTAAACCAAATACCGTACAACAATCTTTGTCTGGTATATCATAAAAGATTGGACAATCAAATGGAATTGGAAGAGTTAATTATGCTAGGAATAAACCATTAGTACTAATGTACTTTTATATAAAAATACCATATGCGAATGCTAGTAAGTTCTATTCTTATTATACTTTTAGGAAGCTTCTATGGTCGTTGATGGGGACCGTCCATCAACCTTCTAATCGTTAAAATAAATATAGTAATTGCAATATTAACTATTTTAATGTTTTGATCATGGTTGATGGATGTAGCAAATTTTTTCCCTCTCACACTGAGTGGATATTGATACAATATAATGTATAAACATGGGCAGGAAAACATTGATAATCAATGTTATTACTAAAAGGGATGTGGATGTAATAAATTCACAAATATGAGATGAAAACACGATAGTAGTCTTTCAATGCCACGAAACAAACAAATAATTGTCTCTAAAAATTGGTAATTGCCATAACATGTGTGGGAATGCTTTATAGAGTGTATATGTCAAGTACTTTAGAAGGTTGAAATCCAAACATGTGCTTGAAAATTTTAGACTAGTAGTTAGGGTTATGAGAAAAAAATGATCGAACCATGAATCAAATCGAAATTTTGGTTTTTTTTTTTTTAAACGGTTGGGTTCATGGTTTGGTTTGGGACCTTCAACTGAACCGTATAGTTCAAACAAACCTAACTGTTTTATATATTTTTTTAAATAATTAAACATATTATATTAACTCTTAATTGTTTCATTAAAAATTTAATTGTTTTTAAAATTTGTGACTTAGATATGTATCATTCATGATAATAAAAGTAGATTTGCATATTATGTTTTAATTGTTATATCATCTACAAATAAAAAAGATTTTTTGGATTTTAGCCTCTAGTATTCTAACGCTTGAATATTTTTTTCCTTTTGTCTTACTAATTAATCTATTTCTATTATTTAGTTATTTATTGATTTATATAATTAATAATATGTTAGTTGAAAACATACAACGAATTAAATTTTGTGTCTTATATCGGGATAAAGTTTAGTATGCCATTATAGCTCAAGATAATTTAAAAAAATGAGACTAATCGCAATTATAATTTTATAATGGATGAAATCCCTTCCTTCCCATAAGTTTTACATGCTTATTTGGTAAATAATTAATTTTAAATATTATTGTCAATATTTGCATTAGTGATAAGAAAAATGTAATTGAAGTTTTTTGATATAATATATTTTTTATTTTATGAATAAAAATAGTTTGAACTGCAAACCGAACCGTATCGAATCATTTTTTATGGTTCGAAAAAATTATGAATCAAATCATATGTTTAGGTTCATACTTAAAAGAAAACCGAATCATAAAATATGATACGGTTTGGTGAGAAAAGCAAACGAAAGCAAACTGTATCGTGCATGAGTACACCACTCACATTATATATGCTATTTTTATTTAGTCATATAACTCTTAAAATTGCAGTTAGACATCACGCACATAGATTACTTGCCCACAAAATCTTTATTAATACTTGATTTTTTTCCCACAACTCCTATGCACAGAAGTACATGTTGAAGCCCATTGAATGAAGTACTCGGGCTCCAGCCCCAAAGACGAGACACTGCTCTAAATAGCAGTGGCCCCGAGGCTGCCCGCCCATATCTTGAGCCTCAAGTTAATCTTTAACTCCAGAAGTTTAAACAAATCTACCAACCAGTCATAACCCTTCAAACCATCTGGGTTGGCCACTCTGTATAAATACCCTCTTACACCCCTTGTTTTTAGTTTACTCTCTTCCCCCTCTCTCTCTCTCTCGGGGACACCTCCTCCAGAGATCTCAAAACTCCGAAAATCGCAGTACTATTTTTTTCCACTCAAAACTTAACCGCTAAAATTTTATTCAAAACATCAATTAGGAAATAAACAAAAGAAAACTTGAGCAATTAATTTTGTTTTTTTTTTCTTTTGACAGAATTAGGGTTTTAGTAGAATTAGGGTTTTGAATTGACATAATTTTGGATCAAAATGGACACGCGATTCCCATACTCTCCGGCGAGGTTGCGAAGGTCCGGGATGGTCCAGTTCGGAATAATCAGTCCAGTGAGATCGTAATTACTTGCCCCCTCTCTCTTTCTATTTTTTAGTGGGGGTTTTGTTTAGTGATTTTTGTATTAAGTTGCTGAGAAAATTGGTTTCGTGGAATTGGTTAAAAATGATTGGGAATTGATTAGTGTGATTGCGATTACTATGCTGTCTCTCTTTGTAGGATTTTCCTTTATTGGTTTTTTCTGTAATTTTGATGAGAAAAGTTGGAGTGGAATGGAAAAGAGGTGCTGGATTGAGTGATTGAAAGTTGGAGCTTTGTTTTGTTGGAATTGATTAGCACGATCGCAATATCTCATTTATCTATGTCCAGGGTTTTTTTGCTAGTATTTTGTCTGGTTGTTGAGATAATTGGAGTAGAAAGAGGAGGAATGGAAAAAGGTGTTGGGGATTGGAGTGATTGAAAGTTTGAGGCTTTGTTTGTTGGAAATTGAATCTAGCACGATCGCATATCTCATTTATCTATGTCCAGGGTTTTTTTGCTAGTATATTGTTGGTTGTTGAGATAATTGGAGTAGAAAGAGGAGGACTGGGGTTTTGGACTTTCAAATAGTTTAGTATTTTAAGTTTTGAGTCTTTGGAAGTGCAGTGGAGTGTGATTATTTACAGGGTTATATGTTAGAATTGAGTAAGTAATTGTAAATCGTGTTGGAGTGTTGGAGCTTCAGTTTTTGTATGGTTAAGGTTTTAAGCTTGTTAGTTGGTTTATGTTCTATTGTCGAGACATTTATGTGGGATTCAAGCTGTCAGCAACAGAATTTGAATAGGTCTTCAAGCTTCAAATTTCATGTGTTTAGGTGGAAAAGCTTAGGGGTTATTACAATAAGAGCTTCAAGCTTCAATTTCATGTGTTAGGTGGAAAAGCTTGGGTTTAATTACAATAAGAGCTTCAAGTTCCTTGCTAGCTATATTTTTTGTTTTTCTTACTGAATCATGGTGGTTTGGCTTGTGCAGAGGCAAATGTCTGTGGTGCAGATTGAGCACAGTGAGACGACAGAAAGAGGAAAACCAAAACTTGGGGGGTTGAGTGACCCTCGCTTAGGTACAATAGACAGGAAAGTGAAGTGTGAGACATGCACAGCTAGCATGGCTGAGTGTCCAGGTCACTTTGGACATCTTGAGCTTGCAAAGCCTATGTTTCATATTGGGTTCATGAAGACTGTTCTAAGCATCATGCGCTGTGTTTGCTTCAATTGCTCTAAAATTTTAGCTGATGAGGTATGGTGAGAGTATAATCTGTTGTCCTTTTTGCATTTTTAGTTCTTGTTAATGCTGTAAATATGCATGAGATCATTGATTAGGATCAGGCCAGCTTAAATGCACTTATGGATGATAATGGTGGCTCAAATTCTGAGGTTCCATCCTTGCCATTTTGTATGATTATCATTGTATCTCTATCTTTCCGTGACTATTATTAGTGGTTAAATGCAGAATTTATAGTTTTCTTGTTTCTCCTAGCTGTTCAGTGATCACATATAATTAAATGGAATTGACAATCTAGTGATCCTATGGAGATGAGATTAATTAATTAATTAAATTATTTATTTTTAAGTTTTCTTTCTTGCATGAAATACTTTTTCTATGGGCATGTATGACTTCAAGTTTCCTTCTGTGTAGGAAAGTGCTATATATGGGTGCATGCAGAAATGGATGTTAATAAAATGTGGGTCCATAAACTTGCTGCCTTCATTCATAGCTTTTCTAGCAGGTCATATGACTGGAGAAATTCTAAATGGCAATGGTGCAATATCTGTTAGGTTTTTTGGTTGAAACAATAAAACATGTTGATGTACAGTTACTTATATACATTGTGATGGACAATGGTGTTATTTGTAGCAGTATCAGCAGTGAATAGGCTTTCATCTGTTTTCCTCCTTGTAATATGAAACTCATTGCGATATATTTTTTCCTTGAAAACATCCGTGGATTTCATTTGATGTGAACGAATAGCAGATCTAGAGCATGAACTAATAACTACTGTTCTATCATCCCAGTAGCTATTCCTTGCATTGTAATGCTTGCTAGCCTGGAGAAAATAAATTCTGAATCATGTAGAATTCCTCCATCAACTCTGTTACTCGTGTTACATTTCTGCAGGAAGACCACAAGTTCAAACAAGCACTGAAAATAAGAAATCCAAAAAACAGGCTTAAAAAGATATTGGATGCATGTAAAAACAAAACTAAATGTGAAGGTGGTGATGAGATTGATGTTCAAGGACAAGACACTGAAGAGCCTGTAAAAAAAGGTCGGGGTGGCTGTGGTGCTCAACAACCAAAGCTTACAATCGAAGGCATGAAAATGATTGCAGAGTATAAAGCACAAAGGAAAAAAAATGATGATCAGGACCAACTTCCTGAACCTGTGGAACGGAAGCAAACACTTTCTGCAGAAAGGGTAATGTACTAGGTTCTTATAGTTTAAAGGATAAATATTGCTATGTTGTGGAATGTTATTTTTCATTTTGCATGAATTTAGGTCCTTAGTGTTCTTAAAAGAATAAGCGATGAGGACTGTCAACTATTGGGATTGAATCCAAAGTACGCACGCCCAGATTGGATGATTTTGCAAGTACTTCCTATACCTCCACCTCCTGTAAGACCTTCTGTAATGATGGACACCTCCTCTAGGAGTGAGGCAAGTTCTTTTCCTTGGATTTGATTTGTCCTTGTGCACTGTTTTTGGTATTTCCCTTTAATGCTTTATTAGATTAGGATCTCAACTTTATTTGCATTGCGCAAATTTATATTCTGCTCATAAAATGGAACAAGTGAATTATTTTTTTTTTCCTTGACTGGTGCAGGATGATCTAACCCATCAGTTAGCAATGATAATAAGACATAATGAGAATCTGAGGCAGCAAGAGAGGAATGGGGCGCCTGCACACATTATATCAGAATTTGCCCAGCTGTTACAGTTCCACATTGCTACATATTTTGATAATGAGTTGCCTGGACAGCCAAGGGTCTGCTGA
Organism: Combretum micranthum; assembly: GCA_024138025.1. NCBI lineage: Eukaryota > Viridiplantae > Streptophyta > Magnoliopsida > Myrtales > Combretaceae > Combretum > Combretum micranthum. The sequence goes on from JAMXBD010000174.1 coordinate 444,182, forward strand.
TTTTTTAGATTTCTCTTTTCTTCCATACATAAGTCATGCTCTAGTGATTTGTATTTATGATATTCTAATTCTGTTCCATGCAGGCTACACAACGTTCTGGGAGACCCATTAAGTCGATCTGTAGCAGGCTGAAGGCCAAGGAAGGCCGGATCAGGGGGAATTTAATGGGTAAAAGAGTTGACTTTTCTGCTCGAACAGTCATCACACCTGATCCAACTATTAATATTGATGAACTGGGTGTCCCCTGGAGTATTGCTTTAAACTTAACTTACCCAGAAACTGTGACCCCTTACAATATTGAAAGGTCAGCATTGCAATTCCATGTGCTTGGCTCATATCTATGGTTACTGTACAATTTTTTTTTGACTTAACTGCAAAACAGGTTGAAGGAGCTTGTTGAGTATGGGCCCCACCCTCCTCCTGGTAAGACGGGCGCAAAATACATAATAAGAGATGATGGTCAGAGGCTTGATCTCCGATACTTGAAGAAAAGCAGTGATCACCATTTGGAATTGGGTTATAAGGCATTCTTCTATATCATGATTCTAACTATTTTATTTATTTATTTTCTATGAACAGATTCCAAATCTGAATTTTGTTTTCTAATATGAAATTGTCTATTTGCAGGTGGAGCGGCATTTGAATGATGGAGATTTTGTTCTCTTCAATCGGCAGCCTAGTCTACATAAGATGTCTATCATGGGCCATCGAATAAAGATCATGCCTTACTCAACATTCCGGTTGAATTTATCTGTCACGTCACCATATAATGCTGATTTTGATGGTGATGAGATGAACATGCATGTTCCTCAATCATTTGAAACCAGAGCGGAAGTTTTGGAGCTAATGATGGTGCCTAAATGTATTGTTTCACCACAATCAAATAGACCTGTTATGGGAATTGTCCAGGACACGCTTCTAGGATGTCGCAAAATTACCAAAAGAGACACCTTCATAGAGAAGGTATACTGGCATTAAAGGCTTTTGCTTTCTCAAGATGTATGAAAATATGTCCTTTTTTTTTTTTTTTTGTGTGTGGAATCATGAGGAGTTTGACTTCACATTGTCTATCTGCAGGATGTATTTATGAACATCTTGATGTGGTGGGAGGATTTTGATGGGAAAGTTCCTGCACCTGCTATCTTGAAGCCCAGGCCTCTATGGACTGGAAAACAAGTTTTCAATCTCATTATACCCAAGCAGATAAATCTATTGAGAACTTCTGCATGGCATTCAGATGCAGAGACAGGATTTATAACTCCAGGAGATACACAGGTCAGAATCGAAAAGGGGGAGGTACTTTCAGGAACTCTTTGCAAGAAGACACTTGGGACATCTACTGGAAGTCTCATACATGTCATTTGGTATGCAATAAAATATTTTTGCTTGATGAAATTTGTTTGAAAAAAGTTTTCTCAGCAATGTGAGAGAGACTTCGCACATATTGATGTTTTTCATAATTTGCTATATTCTGCCTCTTGTTAAAACGGATTGTTGGAAATCGTTTTAGTTGTTTGAGTTAATTGGTTGCTACTTATGTTTCTACATAATTATAAGAATATTGCCTGAACGGTTTTAAAGTTAGTGACTTGTATGTGTTCTACATTTGACACACGTGAATTGCTGGAGACCATGTCAGATGGTAGGACCCTTTGGTTGGTTAGTTTTAATATCTGCATCTTTCTTTATGCAGGGAAGAGGTTGGTCCAGATGCGGCCCGCAAATTTTTGGGTCATACGCAGTGGCTCGTTAATTATTGGCTTCTGCAGCAAGGTTTTAGCATTGGGATTGGAGATACAATTGCTGATGCTGCCACAATGGAAAAAATCAATGAAACCATTTCTAAGGCTAAGGACGAAGTGAAGAGACTCATAAAAGAGGCACAGGAAAAAAAGCTGGAGCCTGAACCTGGACGGACAATGATGGAATCTTTTGAAAATAAAGTGAACCAGGTCTGGATCCAGATGATCTGTATACATCCTTCTTTATGCATGTGCTTTTTTCTTTTAAAATGGTTAGCTAACACATTATTTTTCAGGTGTTAAATAGGGCTCGTGATGATGCAGGAAGCAGTGCTCAGAAGTCTCTTTCTGAAAGTAACAATCTTAAGGCTATGGTTACAGCTGGATCCAAAGGAAGTTTCATCAACATCTCTCAGATGACTGCGTGTGTGGGTCAGCAGAATGTCGAAGGCAAGCGAATCCCGTTTGGATTCATAGATCGGACGCTGCCCCATTTTACCAAGGATGATTATGGACCAGAAAGTCGTGGCTTTGTTGAAAATTCATATTTACGTGGGCTGACCCCTCAGGAGTTCTTTTTCCATGCCATGGGTGGTAGGGAAGGTCTCATAGATACTGCTGTGAAAACTTCTGAAACTGGATACATTCAAAGACGATTGGTAAAGGCAATGGAGGATATAATGGTGAAGTATGATGGGACTGTGAGAAACTCTTTGGGTGACGTGATTCAGTTTCTGTATGGGGAGGACGGTATGGATTCTGTCTGGATAGAATCACAGAAGTTGGATTCTCTGAAAATGAAGAAATCGGAGTTTGATAGAGTTTTCAGATATGAGATTGATGATGATAATTGGAATCCTGATTACATGCTACCGGAGCATGTTGAGGATTTGAGAACCATTCGAGAGTTCCGCAATGTGTTTGATGCTGAAGTTCAAAAACTTGAAGTGGATAGATACCAACTTGGAACGGAGATTGCGACGACAGGTGAAAATTACTGGCCGTTGCCTGTCAACCTGAAACGGTTAATCTGGAATGCTCAAAAGACATTTAAGATTGACATGAGGAGGCCTTCAGACATGCACCCTATGGAAATAGTGGAGGCTGTTGATAAGCTCCAGGAGAGACTTAAGGTTGTCCCTGGGGAAGACTTGCTGAGTATTGAAGCTCAAAAGAATGCCACTCTTTTTTAACATATTGCTTCGGAGCACCTTTGCCAGTAAAAGAGTGTTGAAAGAGTACAGGCTGACTCGTGAAGCATTTGAATGGGTTATTGGTGAGATAGAATCACGCTTTCTGCAGTCATTGGTGGCAGCAGGGGAAATGATTGGGTGTGTTGCTGCACAGTCCATTGGTGAGCCTGCAACACAAATGACTCTTAACACGTTCCATTATGCTGGTGTGAGTGCAAAGAATGTGACTCTTGGTGTCCCAAGGTTGAGAGAAATCATTAATGTAGCAAAGAAAATCAAAACACCATCTCTTTCTGTTTTTCTCAAGCCTGAGGTTAACAAGACAAAGGAAAGTGCCAAAAATGTTCAGTGTGCTTTGGAGTACACTACCCTTCGCAGTGTAACCCAAGCTACGGAAGTATGGTATGATCCGGATCCAATGAGCACGATAATTGGGGAGGATGTAGATTTTGTGAAGTCTTATTATGAAATGCCTGATGAAGAGATTGCTCCTGAGAAGATTTCTCCTTGGTTGCTGCGTATTGAGTTGAATCGTGAAATGATGGTTGACAAGAAGCTTAGCATGGCAGATATTGCAGAAAAGATTAACCTTGAATTTGATGATGATTTGAATTGTATCTTCAATGATGACAATGCTGATAAGCTCATCCTTCGCATTCGTATTATGAATGATGAAGCTCCAAAAGGGGATCTTCAAGATGAATCTGCAGAAGATGATGTTTTTCTTAAGAAGATTGAGAGTAACATGCTTACTGAAATGGCTCTTCGTGGAATCCCAGATATCCACAAGGTGTTCATAAAAAATGGTAAAGTAAACAGATTCAATGAGAATGATGGTTTCAAGCCAGAGACTGAGTGGATGTTGGATACAGAAGGTGTCAACCTTTTAGCTGTCCTGTGTCATGAAGGAGTCGATGCAACAAGGACAACGAGCAATCATTTAATTGAAGTTATTGAAGTTCTTGGTATTGAGGCAGTTCGTCGATCCCTCTTGGATGAATTGCGAGTTGTCATATCTTTTGATGGTTCTTATGTGAACTACCGGCATTTGGCTATTTTATGCGATACTATGACATACCGTGGCCATTTGATGGCCATCACACGTCATGGTATTAATCGCAATGATACTGGGCCATTGATGAGATGTTCTTTTGAAGAAACTGTGGATATTCTTCTTGATGCAGCTGTCTATGCTGAATCAGATCATTTAAGAGGTGTTACTGAAAACATCATGCTAGGTCAGCTTGCACCGATTGGAACAGGAGATTGTGCGTTGTATCTCAATGATGAGATGCTGAAGCATGCTATTGAACTTCAACTGCCTAGTTATATGGAAGGTCTGGAGTTTGGCATGACACCTGCTCGTTCTCCTATATCAGGAACCCCGTATCATGAGGGCATGATGTCACCTGGTTACCTATACAGCCCAAATCTCCGCCTATCCCCAATGACAGATGCTCAGTTTTCTCCTTATGTTGGTGGTATGGCCTTTTCGCCTACTTCATCTCCAGGTTACAGCCCGTCCTCTCCTGGGTACAGCCCATCTTCCCCGGGGTACAGCCCTACGTCTCCTGGGTACAGCCCCACGTCTCCAGGGTACAGCCCCACGTCTCCTGGGTACAGCCCGACATCACCCACGTATAGTCCTAGTTCTCCTGGATATAGTCCAACTAGTCCTGCTTACTCTCCCACAAGTCCATCTTACTCTCCCACCTCTCCCAGCTATAGCCCTACATCCCCATCTTACAGTCCAACTTCTCCTTCATACAGCCCTACCTCTCCTAGCTACAGTCCCACTTCACCAAGTTATAGTCCTACTTCACCAAGTTATAGTCCAACGTCTCCAGTTTATAGTCCAACGTCCCCCGCATACAGTCCCACATCACCAGCATATAGTCCAACATCACCTTCTTACAGTCCAACATCACCGTCTTACAGCCCAACATCACCTTCGTATAGTCCAACTTCTCCATCCTACAGTCCAACCTCGCCAGCATACAGTCCCACTTCTCCTGGCTATAGTCCGACATCACCCAGCTATAGCCCAACATCTCCGAGCTATAGCCCAACATCACCTAGTTATAATCCTCAGTCTGCAAAATACAGCCCATCTTTGGCATATTCACCAAGCAGTGCCAGATTGTCACCATCCAGCCCATACAGTCCCACATCTCCAAATTACAGGTATGTTCTCCAACTATCTTGGTCGATTACAAATACAGATGATTATGCCTTTTATCTTAGTTTATAGTTTCTAGTTTTTGTGTGATTTAGAGGTGCTTACGTTGTTGCATTCACCCATTATTAAGTCTTAACATTTTCTTTTGTGCAGTCCAACATCCCCATCATACTCCCCTACATCTCCATCCTATTCACCATCAAGCCCTTCATACAGCCCAAGCAGGTGATTATTTATTCGTTCAAGATGTCTTCTTGTTACAGCCTTTTATAATTTCCTCTTTGAGGCAGATTCCCACTTAAGCATGAAGCACTGTTCACTGAGGTGCTTAGGCAGCCTTGCCACTATAGTCTCTGTATTTGCTTGAGATGAATGTTATATTTAGGGGTTTTTTGTAATTTCTGGATTGGATATTCTATGGACCTTCATTTCAACTTTAGAATTATTGCAACTCTGTAAGGAGTATGCAACTAGAGTTGAGTAGTATTTTAGAAAGAAAAATTAGATATTTAGAATTGGGCCTTTTGGGTCGTTACTTCAGATGAGCTGGTTAAGATACTTTTTGATGTTGCTGTAAAATTGTGAGGTTCTAGTTGAGTAGCTCTTTCCAGAATGCTTAATGTTTATAATTTAATGCTGCTTTCACTTTTTCAGTCCCTACAATTCTGGCGTGAGCCCGGATTATAGCCCAAGCTCCCCGCAATATAGGTGTGTCATCATGTGTTAACTGCTTAACTGAACATGGAACGGGCTGATGGTTTCTAATCCTATTCTTTTATTTCCTGGATCTACAGTCCAAGTGCTGGATATTCTCCAAGTGCCCCGGGATACTCACCATCTTCAACCAGCCAGTATACTCCACAGACAAGCACTAAGGATGACAGGAGCAAGAAAGATGACAGAAGCAGTCGCTGACATGATGGCAGTTGGTGAGTTTCCTGATCCTTGAGAAGAGAAGATGTGCATAATGCCTGCTGAGATTTATTTCTATTAACCAGACTGCCTTAAGATTTATTTGCTTGGAACTTGCAGATTTTTCTTGCTCGTTTGGTCTTTTATGTACATACATACATACATGCATACATACATATAAATATGTAAAACAGATATATATTCTTGGGGGAGCATTGGGCATATTGTATCTTCCTCTGTTATTAGTTTATTATTGTAATTTTTCAGTTAGATTGTCTGAAAGATAGGTGTGAGGAGTAAAATTAGCAAGACCCTCAATTGATTAAGTGACAGAAATTGGGACCTGTATGTGGGACTGCTTATGGAGTTGTTTTCTTATCTGTCATACCTCAAGGGAGGGTCTTGTTATTGGTAGGCCTATACCTATCTTTTTGCTGATACAGACATACCATGATGTTATGTTGATTTACTATATAATTCCATAGTATGCAGGTTATTGTCTTCGTGCAGAGAGGTGTACTAGTTGGCACAGATTGAGGAGGGCTGAATGATGCCAGTGGGGATTAGAATGTTTGTTCTTGAGCAATCTTTTGCGGTTCTCGATGTGATTCTGTCTAGTCTAATCCTTGTAGTTGAACATCCTCAATGTCTGGAACAAGAACTCAGGAACCTGCGGTCTTCCATCCTGATTGTTCAAATGAATGGTTGGCTGGTAGGCTGAAGGATGAGTATTTGATACTAAACCTTGTAACGAGTATTAAAGTAGCTGAGTATCTGGTTGTTTACTTTTCTTGCAGGAGAGGCACCATTATGTATCATATCATCACATAAATGAAAGACAAACTCATTGAGCTACATGTGGATTGTGCAAACGCTAGGTTCCACATGAAGATAGAAACAATAGCATATTTTTTCATATTTAATTCTGATGTATTTCTCACTTTTTTTTTTTGGGAACATCCAGCCTCTGTGTGTGTTGTTACTATCCTAGAATAGAAAATGTGCTTGAAGCTTGATGAACAGGGAATTCTAAACTTCTGCAGAAAGCGAGATAAATCAGTATCTGGGGATCTTCCTTGTATTGGATGACTGCTCTCTATTCCATTCCAGTACAAGAGGCTTACCCAGTTTGGTGGAAAAGAATACGATATGCTTGGATTGTTAAGGAAATTAAAAAAAAATTATTGTTAGTGGAAGGTAATCAATATTACTATGAATAGATAAAGAAAAGCCAAGGTAAAAAGCATAAGATCTCGTACTCTCTCCACTCATAAAGGGATGAGGTTGGATGCCTCCCGTCCTTTTCTACTTTATTTTTCCCCTCTCCTTCGTTTACACTCACTTAAGTCATATCAAACATTAGAGTTTAATATAAGACTATTGGGGTCTTGTAGTTTGTCTTCGATCTCTTTGTATCTTGGGATTTCACATTGTAATTTCGTTTAAATCGAAATTTTGTTGTAGGCTTCATTTTAGAAAAGTCAAATGTGTCTTCTACTTTTACTTTGCAACATTTACAATGCTCCGATGGCTTATAGCTTTTCAAACTATTGTTGCATGAAAAAAGATTACAGTGCTTTTGAAAATAAATGGTAAATGTGCGGTCTATCATGTATGGACATGGTTTTGAGCACTCATTTTTACTCCATCTCCTTCGTTACACTCATTTAAGTCGTATCAAATAGAGTTTCAATACAAGACTATTGGGGCCTCGTAGTTTATCTTCGTTCTCTTTGTATGGGATTTCACATTGTAATTTTGTTTAAATCGAAATTTTTTTGTAAACTTCATCCTAGAAAAGTCAAATGTGTCTTCTGTTTTTATTTTGCAACGTTTACAACACTTAAAATGGTCTATAGCTTTTCAAGCTATTGTTGCACGGAAAAAGATTACTTTGCTTTTGAAAATAAATGGTGAACGCATAGCTTTATCACGTATGTACATGATTGTTTACACTCATTTAAGTCGTATCAAATAGAGTTTCAATACAAGACTATTGGGGCCTCGTAGTTTATCTTCGTTCTCTTTGTCTGTTGGGATTTCACATTGTAATTTTGTTTAAATCGAAATTTTTTTGTAAACTTCATCCTAGAAAAGTCAAATGTGTCTTCTCTTTTTATTTTGCAACGTTTACAACACTTAAAATGGTCTATAGCTTTTCAAGCTATTGTTGCACGGAAAAAGATTACTTTGCTTTTGAAAATAAATGGTGAACGCACAGCTTTATCATGTATGTACATGATTGTGGGCACTCATTTTTTCCCTATCTCCTTCGTTTACACTCATTTAAGTCGCATCAAACATTAGAGTTTCAATACAAGACTATTAGGGTCTCGTAGTTTATTTTCGTTCTCTTTGTGTCTTGGGATTTCTCATTGTGATTTCGTTTAAATCGGAATTTGGTTGTAAACTTCATCTTAGCAAAGTCAAATGTGTCTTCTACTTTTACTTTGCAACGTTTACAACGCTTAAATGGCCTACAGCTTTTCAAACTATTGTTGCACGAAAAAAATTATTGTGCTTTTGAAAATAAATGGTGAACGCGCGACTCTTATCACGTATGGACATGGTTGTGGGTACTCATTTTTTCCTTGTCCCCTTCAGTTACACTCATTTAAGTCGCATCAAACATTGGAGTTTCAATACAAGACTACTGGGGTCTCGTAGTTTATTTTCATTCTCTTTGTATCTTGTGATTTCTCATTGTGATTTCGTTTAAATCAGAATTTGGTTGTAAACTTCATCCTAGAAAAGTCAAATGTGTCTTCTACTTTTACTTTGCAACGTTTACAACGCTTAAATGGCCTATAGCTTTTCAAACTATTGTTGCACGCAAAAAATTACTGTGCTTTTGAAAAAAAATGGTGAACGCGCGCCTCTTATCACGTATGGACATGGTTGTGGGTACTCATTTTTTCCTTGTCCCCTTCATTTACAGTCATTTAAGTCGTATCAAACAGAGTTTCAATACAAGACTATTGGGTTATCGTAGTTTATCGTAGTTTTCTCTTTGTATCTCGGGATTTCACATTGTAATTTCGTTTAAATCGAAATTTTGTTGTAAACTTCATCCTAGAAAAGTCAAATGCATCTTCTATCTTTACTTTGCAACGTTTACAATGCTTAAATGGCCTATAGCTTTTCAAACTATTGTTGCATGGAAAAAGATTTCTGTGCTTTTGAAAATAAATGGTGAACTTGCGGCTCTATCACTTATGGACATGGTTGTGGGCAAAAGTAGAGCTACTGAGGGTGTGCTAAGTTGGTAATTGGGAAAATGACAAGTATTTCTTTTGTTTTTCTTTTCGTTTTTAGCTACTATTTTCTTTGTGTTCTCATATATCATTAGAAGTCATGAGTAAATACCCCCTCTTGAAAATACTAATTGATAATAGTACACCACATGAAATCTTATTTATCTAGCTTGGTGCTTTCTTTTATAATTCCAAAGTTCTTTTCAACTTGCAATGTTGTTATGAGGGCATTGAGCAATAAAGAGTCGTGTTAAGATAATACAATTGAGTCTAGGTTTGAGTTCGATCCATTTGGGTTTAAACTTGACCTAATAAGTATTTAAACGAAAAAAAAAATGTTAATAATAGATTATAAATGTCACCAGGTGACCATGAGTTTAGTAAAGAACTCATGTTTTCTCTCTTTAAAGTTAACCTCCTCTCAATCCAAGACAAGAAGAAAAACTAAGGAAATCCGAAATTGTATATTCAAAAAACATAAAAATGGTCCATTGTGTTTAGCTCAAAAATTAGTTCTCGAAATGGTGCAATAGGTTATGTAACTTTTGCCGATTAAAAGTTATGCCCATTTAGCTAGCTATTGGAAAATGATTTATTTTCTGTTTACATATGATATATTGTTTGTTCCATTGGTCTATAATAATCAAGACTAATGCCATCCACATCAAATTGATAAAGAACGGGATGATTTTTGTTCATTGTTGCAATCGGAAAGTTAGTATAATTATACTAAACTCGACTCTTTATAACACCGGTTTAATTTGCTTATTCTTAGAATTATTTTTAACTTGTAGCATTTTCGTAGGATTTATTAAATTTTTTCTTATCCCAATTCAATTATGTCATTTTAGGGTTTCTAAACGATTTAATTTGATTGTTAGTTATGTCGATTACAACGGGATAATCATGTACCTATTTGCTATATATCAATATATATATATATATTGGAACATAAGCCTAAAAGGGATCCTTTATTCATTTTTGTTAACTAATTTTATTCTAAAAACCTGTGATCAGTCTTTAATATTCTAAAATAATTATATTATGTTAATACCATTATATTTTCTTTTTCTCGTGATCTTACTTTAGCCATCCTAGAAGACTTTGTCTTGGGTTGTTGTCGGCTTGATGGTTGATGGTTTGTTCAAGAAGTAGAAGTTTTGAAGTAATAAATTCTGGTTTGGCTATTATAATAAATAAAGGATAAAGGAAAGGTTAAACGGAGGAGTTTAAGAAATTAAGATCACATAAAAGAAAAGATGTATAGCAGATCTAGTCATTTTAGCAAAGATAACAACTTTAACTACCAGGTAGTATTAAAGTAAAATGAAGTTTTTCAGCAAAAAAATTTATTGTGATCCATTATACTTAGGGATGTAATCGGATTAGGTTTCAGGTGGGTCATAAAAACCCAAACCCGAACTCGCTACACTATAGGGTATGCCAAACCCGACCTAATAACCATGTAGGGTTTTCCTTCTATATCCAAACTCGCCCTATAGGGTTTACTTTAAGACCCGTTACACGCCCAGTTACTCATCTGACTATCAACTCGATTACCCGTTCGACCTTCTACTCAATTATCAACTCAAACCCGCTTTGCTTATTTTTTTTCAATAGATTTAATAAACTTAAGCTAATAAAATAATAGTCTAATAATATATCAATTCACCTTCTTTTTGCCAACCTGTCTTTAAATTTAGCTTGTTATTATGTTTACATTTAGTAAATGTATTTACATTACAATTTTTTTTACTAGGATTAATGGATTGGGTGGGTATCCATCGAGTTTTAGTAGTATCCAACCCCGATCCTAATACTCTATAGGTAGGGGTGTGCACAATACGGTTCGATTTAGTTTGTACCTCGAATTGAACAACACCATTTTTTACGGTTTGGTTTTTCTTTTAAATTCAAACCTAATCATATGGTTAGGTTCGTAATTTTTTCGAATCGAAAAAAAGAACGGTTCTATTCGGTTTGAACCGGTTTTATTCATAAATTAAAAAATATATTCTATCGAAAAACTTCCATTACATATTTCTTATCACCAATGCAAATATAAATAACAACATTTTAAATTAATCATTTACCAACTAAACATGTAAAACTTATAGGAAGGAAGGTATTCTATCCATTATAAAATTATAATTGTACTTAGTCTCATTTTTTTGAAAATATCATGAACTATAATGGTGTATTAGACTTTATCCCAATATAAGACATAAAATTTAATACGTTGTATGCTTTTAACTAACATATTACCAATTATATAAATCAATAAATAATTAAATAATAGAAGTAGATTAATTAGTAAGACAAATGGAAAAAAAATGTGCAGGAGTTAGAATATTAGAGGCTAAAATCTAAAATCTAAAATCTATCTATTTGTAGACAATATAACGATTAAAACATATTATGAAAAATCTAATTTTTTTTTAAGATTTGTGACTTAGATATGTATCATTAATAAAATATTTTTTTAAGATTTGTGACTTAGATATGTGTCATTAATAAAATAATTAAGAGTAAAAATAATATGTTTTAATTTTTTTAATATATAAAACGGTTCGGTTCGGTTCGGTTCAAATCATACGATGTAGTTCATGGTTCTGAACAGAATTTCAAACCGTTTTCTATTCACCAAATCGAACCATTTTTAAAAAGAACCGAAATTTTGGTTTAGTTCAATTCGGTTCGTCCGGTTTTTTTGCACAGCCCTACCTACAAGGTTTTTTACTTATGTCCAAACCTGATCCTATTACAAACCTGTAGGGTTTTTATTAGGTTGGACGGATTGGAAACCCATTAATGGCCGATTCGGTTGCATCCTTAATTACACTTCGTATAGCCTTAATATTGTTGAATATTGTTTGATGTCTTATGGCATCTTGTTTAGCTTTGTAGTTATGATTGTTGACTACTGTTCATTGCTTTAAGACTTTTACAGACTATTGTTCATATTGGTATCTAATATATAGTGTTTGACTTTTACAAGACTATTATTGTTTGTGAGACTTTTACAAGACTATTATTGTTCATTTATTATGTAGTGTTTGCATTAAGACTTTTACGGTCTATTGTTTATATTGCTATATAGAGTTTACTTTTAAGACTTTTATAGATTATTACTATTCATTAATATTACTAATTACTACATAGTGTTTATTTTATGGTAAAAGGCTTTCACAGACAAGAATTAAATAGACTTAGAGAACAAGAGATATAACTATATAATCAGATAGTAAGATCTAAAGAATAAATCCAAAAAACAGAAAGACTTTTGATTAAACTAAAAATCTCGATTAGATTACATAGTTTATTAACTATATTAAGATAATGAAAAGTTTTAGAAAGAAGATTAGGAGTAACAAAAGAAAATATAAAAGAGTAGAATATATATTTGCATTCTTTTAAGAAGATAATACAGTTAGAACAACAAATAATAAATCTATGTATTAGAAGTAAAAGAATATTACAAGAAGAAATTATAGATTTTCAAGGACATCTAAGTAGGATACATGTTTGTAGAGACGGTTTATTAAAAGTACGCAATGGTGAAGATCTATTGGAAAGGAGTGAAACATTAATTAGATAAATTTTAGAAATTATAAGAGGAAAAGAACTTATAATAGAAAGAATAGATAATTATATATACAACATAGATAAACATTAAAAGGATAATTATATGAATAGATTAATAAGAGTAATAATTGAAGATTTACATTTAGATAGAGCTACAATAGTAAGAGAATATATAATAGAATTAGAACAAGAAATACAAGAAAATTTGACAGCTTTAATAGAATTTTGCAAAGAAGGAGTTGAAAACGTAGACATAAGAGCTTTTGTAAGTAGAGGTAGATTTTACAAATTATTATTAGTAGCTTTTAGGTTGTATTTGATAAATTTAGAAAATCCACAACAAAGATTTTTTAAAAATTTTCTTAGAAATTTATATGAATTCTGTTTCCTTAAGGTTTTCACCACTTTTTAAATGAAATTTTGTGAAATAGTAGAAGCATCAATAATTTGCATATTAATATTAAAATTATTTTGCATTTATAGTCATAGAAAATATTTAGATTATAATAGTGATATAAGTGATTATTACATAAACACAGACTAATATTTAGTCCTAGATTAATTAACAGATTGTTATACTTCATTATATAAAAAATAAAAAAGAAGGAGACAAATTATTGCAGCATTAGAAGAAAGGACTAGAAGATTAAAACCTGATTTTGAAGCATACGAGACAGAAAAAAGAGTTCTAGTTGAGTAGCTGTTTCCAGAATGCTTAAAGTTTATAACGTAATTGCTGCTTTCATTTCTTCAGTCCCTACAATTCTGGGGTGAGACGGGCTATAGCCCAAGCTCCCCGCAACATAGGTGTGCCATCATGTATTAACTGCTTAACTGAACATGGAACGGGCTGATGGTTTCTAATCCTATTTTTTTATTTCCTGGATCTACATTCCAAGTGCTGGATATTCTCCAAGTGCCCCGGGATACTCACCATCTTCGAGCAGCCACTGATACAATGGTAGTTGGTGAGTTTCCAGATCCTTGAGACGAGAAGATGTGCATAATGCCTACAGAAATTTATTTCTATTAACCAGGATGCCTTAAGAGTTATTGCTTGGAACTTGCAGATTTTTCTTGCTCGTTTGGTCTTTAGTTATACATACATACATACATGCCTATAAATATATAAAAAATATAATTCTTGGGAGCATTGGGCATATTGTATCTTCCTCTGTAATAAGTTTATTATTGTAATTTTTCAGTTAGATTGTCTGAAAGATAGATGGGAGGAGTGAAATTAGCAAGACCCTCTATTGATTAAGTGACAGAAATTGGGACCTGTATGTGGGACTGCATATGGGGTTGATTTCTTATTTGTCACACCTCAATGGAGGGTCTTGTTATTGGTAGGTCCATGCCTATCTTTTTGCTGATACAGAGATGCCGTGATGTTATGTTGATTTACTTCTTAATTCCGTATATGCAGGTTATTGTCTTCATGCAGAGAGGTGTACTAGTTAGCACAAATTGAGGAGGTCTGAATGATGCCAGTGGGGATTAGTATGTTTGTTCTTGAGCAATCTTTTGCGGTTCTCAATGTGAGTCTGTCTAGTCTAATCTTTGTAGTTGAACATCCTTAATGTTTGGAACAAGAACTCAAGAACCCGCGGTCTTCCATATTTGGCTGGAAGGCTGATGGATGAGTAGTAACGAGTATTAAAGTAGCTGAGTATCTGGTTGTTTACTTTTCTTGCAGGAGAGGCACCATTATGTATCATATCATCACATAAATGAAAGACAAACGCTAGATTCCACACGAGGATAGAAACAATAGTATATTTTTGCATATCTGATTCTGATGTATTTCTCCACTTTTTGTTAGGAGCATCCAACATTTTTGTGTGGTGTTACTATCCTAGAATAGAAAATGTGCTTGAAACTTGGTGAACAGGGAATTCTAAACTTCTGCAGAAAGCGAGAAAGATCAGTATCTGGGTATCTTCCTTGTACTGGATGACTTCTGTTATTCCATTCCTCTCCAAATGGACTAGTTACCCTGTTTGGTGGAAAAGAATACGATGTGCTTCGATTATTATGGAAAATTTAAAAATGTATTATTAGTGGAAGGTAACCAATATTTCTATGAATAGATAAAGAAAAGCCAAGGTAAAAAGCAGTAAGATTTCGTAACCTTTCCACTCATGAAGAAATAAGGTTCTGCAAAATTCTCTCTTTATTTTATTTTCCTAGTGCCCCCGGTCCTTTTCTACTTTATTTTTCCCCCCTTCCTTCCTTTACACTCATTTTAAGTCATATCAAACAGAGTTTCAATACAAGACTGTTGAGTCTCGTAGTTTATCTTCGTTCGCTTTGTAACTTGGGATTTCACATTGTAATTTAGTTTAAATCGAAATCTTTGTTGTAAACTTCATCCTAGAAAAGTCAAATGCGTCTTCTACTTTATCTTTGCAACATGTACAATGCTTAAATGGCCTACAACTTACCAAACAATTGTTGTTTGGAAAAAAGATTACTATTCTTTTAAAAATAAATGGTGAACGCGTGACTCCATCACGTATGGATATGGTTGTGGGCAAAAGTAGGGATACTGGGGGGCGTGGTAGATTGGTAATTGGGAAAATGACTTATATTTCCCTTTATTGAGTTCGGTGCTTGCTTTTATAATTTCAATTTTTTTTTTTAAAATTAGCAACGTTGTTGTGAGCACATTGAGCAATAAAGAGTCGTGTTAAGATAATATAATTGAGTCCAAGTTTGAGCTCGATCCATTTGAGTTTGAACTTGAATTAATAAGAATTTAAACAAAAAAAAAAATTTAAGAAAAGATTACAAATATGTCACTAGGTGAACATGAGTTTAATAAAGAACTCATGTTTTTTCTTTATAGTTAATCACCTCTCAAACCAAAAGAAGAAGAAAAACTAATGAAATCCAAAATTATATACTCCAAAGATATAAAAACGATCCATTATGTTTAGCTCAAAAATCAGTTTTTGAAATGGTGTAATATATTTCGCAACTTCTGCAATTAAAAGTTATACTCGTTTAACTTGCTACTGGAAAATAATTTATTTTCAGTTTACATTTGATATATTGTTTGTTCCATTGGTCTATATAATCAAGACAAATCCTGTCTACATCAGATTGAGAAAGAATGAGATGGTTTTTGTTCATTGTTGCAATCGGCAAGTTAGTATAATTATACTAAACTCGAATCTTTAGGACACCGGCTTAATTTGCCTATTCTTAAAATTATTTTTAACTTGTAGCATTTTTATAAGTTTTTATTAAATTTTTTCTCATCTTGATTCAATTATGTCATTTAAGGGTTTTTAAATGATTTAATTTGATTGTTAATTATGTTGATTACAGCAGCATAATCATATATGTATTTGCTATAAATCAATATATATATATAATATATATATTGAAACATAAGCTTAAAAGGAATCCTTTATTCATTTTTATTAACTTATTTAATTCTATAAACTTGTGATCAATCTTTAGGATTCTAAAATAACTATGTTATGTTAATAACATTATATTTTCTTTTCCTCGTGATCTTGCCTTTCTTGTAATCCTACTTGCATTCTGATCCTCTTTCCTGTTATTTGGTATTAGAGCCATTCTAGGAGGCTTTGTCTTAGGTTATTGTTGGCTAGATGGTTGATGGTTTGTTCAAGAAGTAGAATTTTTGAGCTAATAAATTTTAGTTTAGCTTTTATATTAAATAAAGGATAAATGAAAGGTTAAGGGGGAGGAGTATAAGAAATTAAGATTACATAAATGAAAAGAAGTATAATGGATCTAGTCATTTTAGCAAGTAGCATTAAAGTAACATAAAGTTTTTCAACAAAAAATTTCATTGTCATCCATTACACTTCGTATAGCCTTAATATTGTTGAATATTGCTCTATACCTTGATGACATCTTATTTAGCCTTGTAGTTATTATTCTTGACTATTGTTTATTGCTTTAAGACTTTTACAGACCATTGTTTGTATTGGCATCTAATATATAGTGTTTGACTTTTACAAGACTATTATTGTTTGCAAGACTTTCACAAGACTATTATTGTTCATATATTATATAGTGTTTGCTTTAAGACTTTTATAGTCTATTGTTTATATTGCTATATAGAGCTTACTTTTAAGATTTTTACAGATTATTATTGTTCGTTCATATTACTAACTACTACATAGTGTTTACTTTATGGTAAAAGGCTTTCACAGACAAGAATTAAATAGACTTAGAGAACAAGAGATACAGTTATATAATCAGATAGTAAGATCTGAAGAATATATCCAAAGAATAGAAAGACTTTTGATTAAACAAAAATCCTCACTTACTTTACACAGTTTATTAACTACTAGTCGACGACGCACCCAGGTGTAAAAATTAAATAAAAAATGAACTTATTACAATAAATAACATAGTTAAAGTTAGTTACATGCAAGATCGGTAGATGAACGAAAACTAAAAACATTGCATAAATTGTATAACAATAAATGAAAAAGAAATCATATGAATGAGATAGCACTCTAACACATTGTAAATATTTATAATAAAGTTTATAACACATCAATCGTAATCGCAATTATTTTGCTTCATCGAAGGAGTAGCCATATTCTACAAAACAAATAGACATTAGAAAGGGAATTTATTTAATCAAATTATACTTCTAGGTATACATAATGATTACAATGACAGTTAGAAGGGGAAAAAAGAAAAAGAAAGAAAAAAGTGTTTAAAATCAATATGTATTTTATTACGTAATCAATAGTCATGAATATTGTAATAAATTAGTTTCTTTAAATAAAACAATATATAATAAGGGAAATTGATAAAGTTAGCATATACAACTATATAGTCTAAAAGTGTGCGATGAATGAATTATTTCTAGCTTAAACATAATAGATATAAAACTATATAGTATAAAAGTATGCAATGAAATTATTGTTTTAGTCTATATAATAGATTATGATTCTTTTTTTTAGTCAATTTTCTTAAATGTAATGATAAGTTTATTTCCTTAAATAAAATGATCAAATAATAACATTAGAGAAATTGATAAATTACTATATAATACTATACGATAAAAATGTGTAATAAATGAAAGGGTTTTGGCTTAAATTATATAGATAGATATAGATTAAATAGTAATGATGATTCTTTTCTTTAGCCAATATTCTTAAATGCAATTATAAGTTTATTTCCTTAAATAAAATGATCAAATAATAATATTAGAGAGATTGATAAATTACCTTATGAAACTATATGATAAAAATATGTGACGAATGAAAGGGTTCTGACTTAAATTATATAGATATAGATATTAAGACAAAGAAAATTTTTCTTAGAAAGAAGGGTTGAGTAACAAAAAAAAAAAATATATATATATATAAAGAGTAGAATAAATCTTGCATGCCTTTAAGAAGATTAGTACAGTTAGAACAACAAATAATAAATCTATATATTAGAAGTAAAAGAATATTACAAGAAGAAATTACAAATTTTCAACGACATATAAGTAGAATACAAATTTGCAGAGACAAGTTATTAAAAGTACATAATAGTCAAGATCTGCTAGAAAGAAGTAAAACATTAATTAGACAAATTTTCGAAATTATAAGAGGAAAAGAATATATAATAGAAAGAATAGATAATTATATAGCACGATATAGATATAACATTGAAAGGATAATTATATGAATAGATTAATAGGAGTAATAATTGAAGATTTACATTTAGATAGAGCCAGAATAGTTAGAGAATTTATAACATAATTAAAATAAGAAATATAAGAAAATTTGACAACTTTAATATAATTTTGCAAAGAAGGAGTTGAAAATATAGACGTAAGAGCTTTTATAATTTTACAAATTATTATTAGTAGCTTTTAGGTTGCATTTGATAAATTTGGAAAATCCACACAAAAGATCTTTAGGAAATTTTCTTAGAAATTTAGATAGAATTCTGTCCTTAAAGTTTTTATCACTTTTTATATGAAATTTTATGAAATAATAGGAGCATCAATAATTTGCATATTAATATTAAAAGAATTTTGCATTTATAGTCATAGACGATATTTAAATTATAACTGTGATACTAGTAATTATTACATAAACACATGTATTTAGACACATATTAATTTAAAGATTGTTATGCTTGACTATATAAAAAATATAAAAAGAAGAAGACAAATTATTGCAGGATTAGAAGAAAGTACTAGACGATTAAAACATAATTTAGAAACATACGAGATAGGAAAAAGAGTTTTAGAAGAAATAATAAAAGCAAGAAAAACACCAAGATCTTTTGAAAGAATTTTTTCATAATAATTATCAACAGATTTTAGAGCGATTAGAAGAACCATGAAAAAGAATAGTAAGTTTAAACATGATGAACCAAGGTGGTTGCAATCTTAGTTTGATTAGAAAATGTATTGCACAAATGCTCCACAACTTATGTAAGCTACATTTAATAAGCAAAACTTGTTTTTAATATGTTTAAACTTTAATGTGCATATATATGTTGTATTTATATATGTGTTGTTCTCTACAGGTTGTGCAGGAACAAATTGTCATGACCCTATCTTGGTCATGGACTTTGTCGAGGGCTCGATTGGTCCAATCAAGTTGTAAACCTCAGGTGTGATAAGTAGAACAAAACAAGATGCACTGATTTAGTCGCGAGTCATGTCGATGGCTTGACAAGTTTAACTCCAGGGAGTGACAATTTAACTCCAGGGAGCGACAAGTCTAGGGCACATCATTTAAAAAATAGCCGTTTCAAACCTTCAAATTCTACTGTTAGTTGTTCTTTTTGGGGAAAACGGCTATTTTTCAAAGTTGATATATGTAGAATATTTTAGGGTGATTTTTAAAGAAAAAAGAGAGAGAAGTGAGTATAGCTTAACTTGCATATATTATATAAAAATACTCTCTATTTTTGTTTGTTTTTGTTAAGTGAATAGTGTTATTCATAAGATTAGTGAACTAATATTATAAGACACTATTCACACTTTTGTACGAGTATTTTAGTGAAGTCCTATTGTGTTTAAGGTAATAGGTGAAGTCCTCATGTGTGAGACAATGTGAAGTCCTTGGTTGTGAGGCATTATATGAAGTCTTCTATGTTGAGGCAATGTGAATTTGTCGATTGTGAGACATTATGTGAAGTCCTCTATGTTGAGGCAATGTGAAGTCCTCGGTTCTATGAAGTTCTCTGTGTTGAGGTATTTTTAAAATCTTCTGTTATGAGGCATTGTTGTTAAGCCTTCTTTGTAAGGCAATTGTCTTGTGTTAAATGAAATGTGTGAATTCTTCCTTTAGTGAGGCAATTGTGGATCATAGAGACAAGGGGCAGGTTAAACTCCATGTTAAATCTGGTGTAATCTTCTCCTTCCCTTATCTCTTTATTATTATTATTATTATAATTATGTGTAAAAGGATGAAAGAGATAATGGTTGGTTTGGTGAGTTTAAAAACTTGCCTTGTAGCTTATGCTTTCGCAATATGTGGGTGTAATCAAACCTAGTGATGCATTTTTTTTCCTAACAGTTGATATCAGAACAGGTCTCTAAGGTTAATGCTTAATCACATCTTACAGAAAAAGTTTCTGTGGTTTTTGAAAAACACTTAGGCATGCGGGTTTTTGTGTGCTTAAAAATGAGTTGTTTATTATATGTAATATAAGTTTTTAGTTGAGCATCATATCTTCACAAATGTGCTTTTACCTAGACTGCTTAATCGAGAAAGTTAAGTTGCATTTAATAAGTTATTTATCATATGAAGCTTGAAAACCTTTAATTGAGTATTACATCTTTTACAGATGAACTTTTACTTGGACGCTTAATTGAGGGATAGTGCCAAGTTGAGGGAGAGTGCTAAGTTGAGGGAGAGCAATGTTGTGCAATAATTTTTTCTGTTGATACAACGGTAACTATCAATTTCATAAGAGAAGAAAGCTGTTAGTCTAGTTCGGATCATACCGTAGAAAGCACTACTTCCAGCTTGAATTATATACGATTTTATCTTCTTTCAATTTTATTTATTATCCTTGATCCGGAAGTCACCTTTTTTTTCCCCTGGGCAGTATCTCCCAACAAGATTGATCTGTTTGGATCTTGGTCCATGATGGCCTTTTATGATTTTGACGATTGGATCTCTCTCTAAGGTGTAATGAGTGGAATAAAACAAGATGCATAGATTTGGTCATGAGTCACATCGAGGGCGCGACAAGTTTAAATTTGAGGCTTGACAAACACAAAGTTGGTCACTGGGTAAATTGAGGCACGATAAGTTTAGAACGCGACAATTCTAGAGCACAACATTTAAAAAATAGCCGTTGCAAACATTTAAATTGGATCGTTAGTGGTTCTTTTTGGGAAAACATCTATGTTTTTAAAGCTGATATGTATATATATATATATATATATATAGATAGAGAGAGAGAGAGAGAGAGAGAGAGAGAGAGAGAGAGATAGAGAGAGAATATTTTGGGGTAATTTTTGAAGAAAAAGAGAAAAAGAGAGAAGAGAGTATAACTAACATTTATATATTATTAAAAACTCTCTATTTTTGTTTGTTTTTGTTAAGTGAATAGTATTATTCGTGAGATTAGTAAGCTAATATTGTAAGACACTATTCATGCTTTGTATGAGTATTTTAGTGAAGTCCTCTTGTATTTGAGGTAATACGTGAAGTCCTCATCTATCGATGCACTTGTGTGAAGTCTTTGTTTATGAAGCAATGTGAAGTCTTCGGTTGTGAGGCATTTGTGAAGTCCTCTATGTTGAGGTATTTGTGAAGTTCTCTATTGTGAGGCATTATTATGAAGTCCTCTTTGTGAGACAATTGTTTTGTGTTGATTGAAATGCGTGAAGTCCTTCTTGATTGAGGCAATTGTGGACTATGGAGACAAGGGAGGTGGGTCGAAATCCACGTTAAATTTGGTGTAATCTTCTCCTTTCTTTATCTCTTTACTATTATTGTTATAATTGTACATAAAAGGATAAAAGAGATAATGTTTAGTTAAGTGAGTTTAAAATTGGTTTAAAAACTCACCTTGTAGCTTTCGCTTCTGCAATATGTGCGTGTAATCAAACTTAGTGATGCATTTTTTTTCCCAACAGAATGAAAATATATATATATATAATATATTATCATAAAGGATGAATAATTAATTTGACAGTATAGGTAATATTAAAAAATTTGAGTGGTTAGATTTAGAGAAATATAGTACAAAAAAAAAAAGAAAGAAATAAAGACTTTAGACATATTTGTTATTTTAAACAATTTGACCATTCATTACACAGGGAAGATGGGCAATTAAATAGTATAATATATTTAATAATTAGTTTAGGAAAGGCATTAGAAGAAAGACAGATAAGTATTCATAGAGAATTTAAACCGTTAGAAGAATAGTTAAGAAAAAACAAAATAGTGTCTGAAGAAATAATAAATAATATTAAATATATTATAGATTCCTTAAGAACATATACATTCAAAATACAAAAAGAAAAACAAAAAGAGGATTCCACTGAAAAATAATAAAAGATTTACCAGAAATAAAATTGCAAAATATATAGACACTACAAAAATTAGAAAGACTAAGATATTTAGTGGAAGGAAAATAAGTTGGAGAACTATCTCAGATATCTTGAAGCTCTTAAAAATGGTGGGCTTTACCAAGAATAAGTTGTTGGATTTTCTACTTTTGAACCACCTATACAAGCAAATAAAACAATAATTAGACAAAACAATGCAATAATAGCCTTATTAATTACACTATATAATAGGATAGAAGAATAAGGAAAAAAAGGACACTTTTAGTAGGAAAAAAACAAGCAATTAATAGGATGGTTTTGGCGGAAAGAACATTAATCAACATAAAAGAATTGAAAAAAGAAAAAGAAAACGACAAAGAACTAAACAAAAAAGAAATTGAGAAATTATTGAAAGATTTACATGGATTAAAAATTACAGATAAAAAGCAAGAAAAAGAAATATATAATTAAAAATTTGAGGATATGAAGGAAAGGATATTTAGAAAGATGTCAAGAACTGAAACATATGTATCAGAGACTGGATGAGGATTAAAAGATGAAGAAATTACCAGAGAAAAGACGGGATAGATACATGAATATTTGGTATATTGACCAAAAAGAAAGGTAAAAAACCTTTGCAGCAAATTGAAGAAGTAGTTGACATAGAAAAAGACATAGAAATTTACAGCAATAAGAATATAGGCTTACTAAAACCAAGAATATTGTATAATATAGGAGCTTTAAATTTTGGAAAAACAGGTTTAGTTAGAGCAAACAAAGAAGAAAAAGTTATTGTAAGAACAAAACCTATAAATATAAAATTGCCGACTGAGACAACTATAAATAAATTAAAATAAATGAAGGAAAGAATTTACTGCATTTAGGTATGATAGTAACAAGAGTCAAAGGCCTAGTTAGAAAAGAAGCAAGAGCAAAATTATTAGTAATTATATTAGATAAATCATGGCAGAAATATGTAAAAAAAGTAGTACCAGGAACCATAGAAATTAATATG
Organism: Combretum micranthum; assembly: GCA_024138025.1. Taxonomy (NCBI): domain Eukaryota; kingdom Viridiplantae; phylum Streptophyta; class Magnoliopsida; order Myrtales; family Combretaceae; genus Combretum; species Combretum micranthum. The sequence continues at coordinate 467,576 of JAMXBD010000174.1, forward strand.
AATGAGAATAAAGGGATATTTTATTGTGCACCTAATTATATGATAAGTTTGAATAATATAAAGAACTTAGAAATAAGATTACAGAGTAAGGGATATGAAGACAATGTAGGAGAAAATATATTAATTAATGTAGGATTTATTGGAAGAATAATAGATGGTAGTAACATACAATATAAATTAAATACAGTTGGGATAATGCAAGAAATATTTAACTCTATAATTAAGTTTATTAGCCCAATAAAATATAGGAACAAAAAAATTAGAAGGAACATAATGGGAAATACCAAAACATATGGAAGGTAATGAAAATACTAGTAGAATACAGAAGAAAGCTTGATATATAGAAATCTAGATGGCACGAATAATATAAGATTTTTAGACTATAAAAACAAAACATTATAAGACCTACAAGACAACAAAAATACTGATAATGAAGAAATAAAAAAAAAAATGCTAGACTCAAGCAGGCAAAGACCTAGATTTTAGGGAATATTGAAAATCCTATGAATGGAAGATTTTTAATAAAAGATTAGGAAAATCATGAAGAGGCAATAGACCAGTTAAGGAAAGAAAAATATTTGGATAAAGAAGAAGAATATTATTTTGTTGAAGAAAGAAAAGAAAACGGGAAAGGCTTTTGTTAGACATGTTAGGACATCCCAAAAAAGTATTTGATAGAAAAATACTAAATAAAAGAAATGGAGGAAGATTATGAAAAGATTCAAGAAAAACTGATAAATAAATTTATCCACAAACAATTTGAAGAAAAAAAGTTTAGAAAAAAAGGAGAAAATATAAAAAATATAGACTTAGAAGAAAAAACAGAAAACATAGAGTACACAGATCTAGTTTTTATAGACTCACAAGAACCGGAATCTATAAAAGAGATAACAAAACAAGTAGAAAAAATGATAGAAGAAATTATTTAGTAGATACAGCTAACATACACTAGAGAAGCAATAAATTTAATGGAAAGCACATCAAGTAGTTCACATGGGGAGGAGTCTTTGATACTAGAATAGATAATTAGAGAATACGGCAACCTCCTAGACTTCCTTATATTACTCATAGAGAATCGAGTTGGGACATAACTCCATTAGGAAAAAAATTATCTTTAGAAATTGTAATATAAAGATAAATAAATTATAAAGAAGGACAAATTTGTCATTTAATATAAAATAAGAGGGTTTTATGGTCAATCCTAAAGTATATAAAAAGGATTATTAAGAAGGGTCAAAGGTCAAAGGAAATTAAATAAGAAGGTTTTATGGTCAAAGTTGAAATATAATTTTATTGTGTTCACATGGCAAAAACTTGATTAAGAATGAATTTTGGCAGCTTAAATTGGATATGAACCTAGGGTTTTTCCTAAACAACATACCTCTATAAATATACCATTAACCTACGAGTTTGTCACACCATTCCTCAGTCAAAACCCTAAGAGATTTGAGTTCGTTTAAGATGGTTGAAAACCGCCAGCTTATATATTCTTTCTTTGTCAACAATATATTCTTTCTTTGTCTTTTGTCCAACAAAACCCTAAACCTAGATTCTTATCCTTTGAGAGTTTATAGCCACCAAAGGATTTAAAAGTCCAAATCAGGTAACTGAATCACTTTTTTTGTTGTTTTAAGATATTATAGATTATTAGATTTCTTAGGGTTTGATTATTGAATTTGTGATAGAATCGGAAAGCATACATATCGGGTTTGGAGATTTAATTCTATTGGTCAAAGGAGATCTTGGAAGATCGGATTCAGGTAATCAAAAATCATATCTTTCTTTTAAAGTCTTTCAATCTATATATTACCTTAGGATTTTCTTTTGTTTTTAAGAAGAATTGGAGAAACGGTTCTAATTTTCTTGGAGATCTGAAGAATGGGTGTTTAAGGAAGATTAAAGCTTAGATCTGAATCTCGAGGAGAACGATTAGGAATTTGAGATCCATTCAAGGTAATTAAATCCCTTAATTACATATGTAGATTTCATCGAAATGATTTCTGATTTAGGGTTTTGTTCGTTCATGATTGGGGATGTTCTAGGGTTATGGTTTCTTTGCGGTCTTTGGCAATTTTCTGGATTTAGAGTCAAATCAAAGTGAGTTTTCATCCTCTAAATCATAGATTCATTAAAATATCGAATTAGAATGACGGATTTGTTTGTATTTGTTGATTTATGCAATTAGGGTTTTGTCGAGATTTGGGTTTTCTAGGGAATTAATCGAAGAGATTCTGCAGTTGTGATTTCTTGAGAGGAGATTGGGAGATTTCTTGTTGTTTTTAAGAATTTGTGGATTTTTAGAGATTGTTCCTGGAATTGGAAAAGGTACGACCTTTCCTTGTTTGTTGTATTTACTTGCAAGTTTAGTTTTCTGATCGTTGCCTATAGGAACAGATATATAAATGAACTTAATTCTATTTGGCTTAAATTTTTTTTTGGATGTCTTTGGCTTTGACCAGTAAAGGCCTGGCAGATAGTGATACTAGTGAGGCACCCTGATGATCCTTGTGTGTCGTTGTCCCTAGTGGAGTTGCACTTGGAGATGATTCCGATAGATATAGGTTTATTGGTAATATGGCCGTGGGTGTTTGGGGAGTACCCATTCACCAATATATGTATATAATTATTTATTTTCGATATCTGGTTGTTTTTCAGGAGTCTGAGTAACTCCAAGTTTGGGATCAGAGATCTATGATTCTGAACTGTGTTGTTTTGCAAGCTTAATGAAAATAATAATCCTATTGTTTGCATTTAGTTGGTTGCACGAATCTATACACGTTGTTTATGCATTTGCATATTGTTTGTGGACTGGCGTACTGGGCGTTTTCGCTCATTCCTTTCTTTTTTCGGTACAGGTGATGGAGATATTGTTTATGAATTATCTGGTTATGACTTATATTTTGATCATGGGGATGGCGATAGTAGGCCTGACTACACTATAGAGGAATAGGATGTTATATAGGACATATGAAAAAGGATTTCTTGAGTTTTTGAAGATTTAAAAAAAAATATTTTTATTATTTATCGTTTTGAGGATTTGAAGTATTGATTTTTATGTAATTGTTTATTAAACAGGATTATAAGTTTTTAGTTAGAAGTTAGATCTTTTCTGGATTATTGTTGGCTTTGGTTTTGCCAACTTGGATTTAGTTTATATTACAGGAGATATTTGAAAGTTATAAATTACAGATTTCACAGGTTTTGTTCCTTTTAGAGCTAAATCTGACAAATGCTTCTTTATGGGATATCCTAAAGAGACAAAAGGATACTAGTTCTACAACCAATCTGAGAACAAAGTGTTTGTTGCTTGTAATGGTCATTTTCTAGAAAGAGAATTTGTCTCTAAAGGAATCAGTGGGAGTACGATTCAACTCGAAAAAGTTTGGGAACCACAGACTAGCATAGAACCCATGATAAATGTTCAATCAGACTCGTGATTAGTTGCTGAGCCTGAACCACTAACTGAAGGCCCACGTAGGACTGGTAGGATTCGTCACGAGCTTGAGAGATATGAATTTCTCGTTACTGACAATCGCGATGTCATGCTCATAGACCAAGATGAGCCCACATCATACCAGGAAGCAATGATGGGCCCCGACTCTGAGAAATGGTTATTAGCCATGAGAACTGAAATGCAATCCATGTATGAAATCAAGTATGGACTTTGATTGATCCACCCGATGGTGTAAAACTATTGGATGTAAATGGGTTTTCAAGAAGAAAACTGACATGGATGGCAATGTGCATACCTACAAAGCACGACTAGTTGCAAAAGGTTTTAAACAACTCATGGTATAGACTATGATGAAACCTTTTCACCTGTAGTCATGCTTAAGTCTGTGAGAATTCTTCTTGCCATAGCTGCGTATTATGACTATGAGATATGGCAAATGGATGTCAAGACAGCCTTCTTGAATGGAAACCTCATTGAGGATGTGTACATGACACAACCAGGGATTTGTTAACGAGGAATTCACATAAGGTATGTAAGCTTCAAAGGTCCATTTATGGATTGAAGCAAGCATCTCGAAGTTGGAATCTTCGTTTTGATGAAGCAATCAAAGAGTTTGATTTCATCAAGAATGAAGATGAACCTTGCGTTTACAAGAGAGTTAGTGGGAGCGTAGTAGTTTTCTTGGTGCTTTACGTAGACGACATATTGCTCATTGGAAATGATATTTCTACATTACAAAAGGTCAAAACATGGTTAGGAAATTGTTTCTCAATGAAGGACTTAGGTGAGGCTGCCTATATTCTAGGCATCAAGATCTATAGAGATAGATCTAGAAGGATAATTAGCCTAAGTCAGAGTGCATACATTGACAAGGTACTAAAAAGGTTTAGTATGGAGAATTCCAAAAGAGGATTTCTGCCAGTATCACATGGAATTAAATTGAGTAAGACTCAATGTCCTACTTCAAAAGAAGAACGGGAACGCATGAGTAGGATTCCATACGCCTCAGCTATTGGTTCCATCATGTATGCCATGTTATGCACTCGACCAGATGTCGCTTATGCTTTAAGCATCACAAGTAGATACCAATCAGATCCAGGTGAAAGTCACTGGATAGCAGTAAAAACATTCTAAAGTACTTAAGAAGGACTAAGGATGTGTTTTTGACATATGGAGGACAGGAAGGTGATCTTGTAGTAAATGGTTACACAGATGCCAGCTTCCAATCTGATTCAGATGATTTTCGATCGCAATCTGGTTATGTGTTTTGTTTGAATGGAGGTGCTGTAAGCTGGAAGAGTTCCAAACAGGACACAGTTGCAGATTCTACTACGGAGGCTGAGTACATAGCAGCATCGGATGCAGCTAAGGAAGCAGTTTGGATCAAGAAGTTCATTAGTGCATTGGGAGTTATTCCTAGCATTGCAAATCCAGTGGACCTTTATTGTGACAATAATGGGGCCATTGCACAGGCTAAGGAACCAAGATCACACCAGCGATCCAAACACATACTCAGGCGTTACCATCTCATTCGAGAAATCATTGAAAGAGGAGATGTTAAGATATGCAGAGTACCCACAAATGACAATGTTGCAGATCCATTGACTAAGCCTCTTCCCCAGTCTAAACATGATAGTCATACTAGAGCACTGGGCATTAGACTTATGATTGAGTAGAGCTAATGCAAGTGAGAGATTGCTAGTGATGTGCCATAGCACATATGGATTTTATGTCATTTGATATTTATTATCTTTATAAGCCATTCTATTTTTCAAGGTTTATTATTAGCCTTTTTACCTTGATAAAATAATTCCATGAGTAATTTTGTTATTCCTTATGTCATTAAAGTATGTGACTTTAATAGTAAAACCATAAAGGAATAAATAACTTTATTCTAAATTATCCCTAATCGTTCATTATATGGAATAATAATGAATTAAGATTAGTATGTAGGCTGGATGATGGTCATGTTTTACTGATCATGGATATAAGATATCATTTCAGCACATAGATACATGTAAGAGTACATTGTATTGGAATGACCAATTATGAGAATACTATATGGATCAATATGATAAGTATTTCTCATTACAGTAATTATTTAAGTCCTTTGACCTGATGACACCATAGATTCCTACATAACAAACTCCATATTTTAATTCAGTTCTTTATCATCTTTAATCAGATGATTATAAGACTGATATTGGATATAGAATAAGTTATGTGGAGGAATGTGAGTGTTCATGAAGGAATTTGTCCCTCTCATTAAATTGAGAGAGATATCTTTTGGGCCCCTTGTTGAGTAAGACTGAGATATGCATGGCCGTGCTCAAATGAATTGATAAGGAGTTATCAATGTTATTTGTTTAAGTCAGTCAAACTCTGGATTCAAGAAATAGGTGATTAAACAATATAAGTGTGTATTGATCCACACCTTATGTTTAATCATAAGATATCATGTGACAAAGGGACTAAATAATTAACTGTCTATAAGGTAAAATCGGATCACCGATCTTCACTTAATTTGGGTAGGCATAATGTCTTGCTAGAGGCCGCTTATGTCTCGTAGGTCAAAAGGGTTTTTGATCTACTGCTAACATTAAGTGAACCTACAGGGTCACACACAAAAGAATGAACTAAAAGGATCAGGGACTTGATATAAATAGTCTGATGGGAATGATAAAGTCATTTATTAATCTTAATTTGTTAGATTGATAAATAATTATTTGGCCTAGTGCAAGTGGGAGATTGTTAGTGTTTTTGCCCAAGGCCAAATATTTGATATTTTCATTTTATGGGTTTATAATTAAACCTATAGGAATTATTATATTTATTATTCTTAAATAGTTTAAGAATAATAAATGATTATGACATATAATTAATATTTAATGAAATAATGTATTTTGTTAAATATTAAATAAATATCTCATCATATTTATCTTCTAGGGTTTCCTATATGTCTATATATATAGATCTATAGACAGCCTTTTAGGTCAGACTCTTTGACGTCACATTAGACGGCAGAGAAATTCTAAACCTAAAAGAAATTTTCGAAACCCTAGAGAGTGTGAGAAATTCGTATCTCTAGGAGCCCCTTCGAAACCAAATCTAGAAGCGTTCTAGATTGCGCTAGCACGCAAGAGGAGAATCCAAATCAAGGTCATTCTCGTGTGGATACCGTAGAGGGCGTTCGCAACGTGGCAACGTCTACAGATCTGTATCATCAAATACCTTTTTGAAATCTAAAAGGTAATAAAACTTGAACTTTTATTTTCATTTTTGTATCTAATCAAAAACACATGGATACTGGAATTAGGGTTTTAATTTTAAGAAAAATTCCGCTGTAAAACTGATAATAAAACCCAACAGTGGTATTAGAGGGACACGTGGCGGGTTGTAATGCCTTAGTTTAGGACGTTATAGAAACACAGATAAATAATTTGATAGATCAAAGAATAATATTGAACTTACTAGCACATGATATACATTATGGCCACAAATTTTAGGATCTTGGGCACAGATAATAACAAGAGAATGGGAAAATAGTAATATCTCAAAGAAGCTACAACTATGTATAATTATTTAGAAAAATTTTTAGGAGAAAGCAGTTGAGCATTATGGGACGGATACAAAAGAAAATTCCCATAGGATTTTGCTTTAGATTTAGAATTAGGAGCTAATCCATTTAATTTTAATAATAAAATAACAATGTTGATTACAAGCACATAGGCTAATGTTGGTTTTAATTTAAGAGACCAAATGGATGAAATGAGACCTTTAGAACAATTACAGACTAGAGATTGGAAGTATATAAAAAGCTGCTTAAATGATTTTTTTCCTTTATTGTAATTTAGCAAGATGTTATTATGAAAAAAACAATAGCTAATAAATTATTTCTTAAATTATCAGGACTTTTAGGACAAGAAAGATACAGGAATATTAAAGAAAAATTAGAACTATACCTTAAATAATTTATGTATAAGAATATAGTTTGTGATTAAAAATTTAGTTGAAAAATATACAAATATATAAATAGCCAGACAATTAAAAGGAGAATATGGTTATTGTTAAAATGTATATACACTTCAAATATACGGACAAAGGAGAGAAAGACCAAAAAGAAAAAAATCACAAATAAAATCCAGAAAGAATAAGATCTTATAGACCCATAACTCAAAATAAGAAACCAAAGATAAACCATTATGTAAAGAAAGGCATATGAGAAAATATAAAAAAAAAAACAAAAATTATAAACTAAGTTGTTTTGCATGTGGAGAAGAAGGATATTTAGTGAGAGATTGTGCCAAAAGACATAATATACATAATAAAAGAGCAACATTGATAAATTATATAGAGAAGATATTTTATCAGTAGATGAATAGATGAGTGAAACAGAGATAATATATAAATTGTGAGTATAGAAGAGAATAGAACGCAAGATTTTGATGGTGAAGAAGAAAGTGATCCTTTTATCTCATAATTTTTAGGACAAGAAAGAAGCCTAATTTTTGATGGAAAGCTAGTAGTTAACTTAGATGGCAGATATGTAGAAAGCTTAGTAAAACAAAGAAAGGTGATGAAAAAATTAAAAAAAAAATGAATTTGTTGAGATAAGAATAAGTTGTAACTATGAATGGATTCATGAATCATGATTCGATGACCACCCTCATGGTTACTATAAAGGATACCTTCATATTTCTTTAAGATTCAGATGTAGATTATGTATAATAGAATCATGTAAAAAATGCTTAGAAAAATAAGGATAAAGGTTTACCCAAAAACCTAGTAGTTAAAATAATTATAGATGGAATAGAAATACATACTTAATAGAAACAAAAATTTTAAAGTTAGAAGAAAGAATGGATAAGATAGAAGAAAAAACAGAAGAAAAGTAGACCCTGAAGCAAAAAAATAAAGGAATAATAATTAAAGAGAAACTGAATAGGATGAATAGATATTGGATGATAAAAAAACAGATAATCAAAACATTTTTCAGAAAAGAAATAGATGAAAAATTAGGAATTTTAATTACTAGTGTTAGAATAAAAGTTAGATTTTTCATATGAGAAATAGGATGTACAAATAATATTATAGATACAAAAATGATTCCAGATGATTTAATTATAAGAGTACTTAAAGATAAGCTTGTAAAAGCATAAAAGATGGGAATAGCTTTTTGAGTATCGTGAAATATTAATAAAGCATAAAATAGCAATGGAAACATCTTAAGATTGGACATGTGAAATACATAGTTTAATAACATGTGTGAGAGATATGAAGAAAACATGTATGTATTATAGGGTTACAGTTTTTGATAAATCACAATTTTAGATTTACATTGACACCTAAAGGAGTGATATTCTTAGCATCTTCTTTAGTTCCTAGGATATTAGAAAATTGTGAGTGTAAAGAACTAGGAGAATATAAAGTTAGAAGAATAGATAATAAAGAAAAAAAGAGAAATAATGAAAATAGAACAGACACAGACATATCAGGCAGAGACTAAAGAATTGGATTTAGAATTATATGAAGAAGCCATAAAAAATTTTGAATTTCTTGAAATATGTAAATATAGTATAAATGATAAAAAAGATTTACAATATGATAGAAACAAGAATTATAGAAATAGATCAAATAATTAGCAAATTAGAAAAAGTAGAAGTCTCGGGAGAAAATTAAATGAAGTTATGAGAAAAGAATAAAGTTATTTGTAAATTAAAAATAATAAATTCAAACATGAAGATAAGATCTAAAAAGATAGAATGTGATAATTTAGACATAAAGGAGTTTGAAACGCACATAAAAGAACTTTTAGAATTATGAGATTAATAAGTCCTCACAGAAATCTAGCATTTATCATAAGAAAACACAGTGAGATTACAAGAGGAAAGAGTATAATGGTAATTGATTACAGAAAATTAAATAATAATATTGAGACGGATGATTATGATATTCCAGACAAAATAGATTTGATAAATAGGATACAGGGAAATTTTATGTTTAGTAAATTTGATTTTAAATTAAAATTTTGATAAATTAAAATGTATACAGAGTCAACTCCTTGACAACCTTTACTTGTCCTTTGGGACATTTTGAATGGCTAGTTATGCCATTTGGATTAAAAAATGCACCCTCGGTTTTGTAGAGAAAAATGAACAATATTTTTAGTAAGTATAATTTTGTTCATGTATATATAGATGATATACTTGCCTTTTCTATAAAAGAAAAAGAACATACATCCCATTTGAAAATAGTTCTTTCAAAATTTTTGCAAAATAGAATCATAATAAGTAAAAAGAAAGCTTAGTTTTACAAAAGAAATATTGAATTTTTAGGAGTAGAAATATTTAATGGTAGAATAAAACTTTATCCTCACATATCCAAGAAAGTTTTAGAATTTGATGAAGTTTTTGATAAAAAGAAATTATAACAATTTTTAGGATTAGTAAATCATGCAAAACCAATTATAAAAGATTTAGGAAATTTTACAAAGCCACTTTATTAAAAGACTCACAACTTTTCACCCCTAGACAGCACAAAACTTAAGCTGATAGAAGAAATCAAATAATTAGTTAAAGATCTTCCAGCATTAAGATTACCATTAGATACAATTATTTGATTGTTATTACAAATGGATGTGAAAAAGGATAGGGAGCAGTATTAAAAAGAAAACCCCATAAATACTCTCTATGAAAGAAGAAGAGATTTGTAGATATAATAGTGGTGTATTTAAAGAAAAGGGATTAAAAAGCTGCTTAGACACATAAATATTGAGTAATTTTTGGACTTAATAGTTTTAGGTTATTTTTAATAAAGAAAAAGGAAATTTTGGTAAGAAAGATTGTGTAGCAGTAGTAAAATTTTATAAAAATAAAAATGGAAAAAAAAAACATGTCACAAAGAAGATATATTAAGTTTGTAGATACTTTTTTAAATAATGGCTATAATATTGAATTTGAGCATATTAAAGGAAAAGAAATGATCATACAGATATACTGATTAGATATATAAATGGTACAAAGATCTGAAGGATAGACCCCCAAACAAAAAGAGCAAACATAATAGATGGATTATACTAGTTATACTGATAAAAATCAAAACAATGTCATTAGAATTTTTGATTTTGCAAAATTATGATTTTACCCTCATTAGGGAACTTACACATATTAAAAATTCAAAATTTTAAATAGATTAGACTTCGTTAATATATTTAAATCATTGCTAGCCCAAGAGATTGATTAAAAACCTTAAACTATTTAAAACTAGCTAAGGGTATTGCATATGTAAGATTTAGACACACCAGATTATGCCATGTGACAAAACCCCTAAAAGAAGACCCTTTCCCTTATCTAATACCCTAATTCTGACCCTTTTGTTTCCTATATAAATATCCTTCTTTCCTTTTCTACCATTTCCTTTTAGGAGACCCTCCCAAAACCTTAAGGTAAGGTTCCCTAAAAACTTAGCTCTTTCTTAGTGTTGAATATATGGGATTAGCGAAAAATGAGGTATTAATTAGCTGATATGGTGTCTTTATATGAGGAAAATTTGAGGGATAAAGTAGTATTAGAAGATGAAGGAGACCAACCATCACAACAAAATTCATGTCAAGATAAGCATGAGATCTTCAGATGTTGTAATGTGAATATTATGGTATTTTAAGCACAAAAATTGACTTGGGTGAGTTAATATATGTTTGAGGTGTCAAGAAATCAAGTTTTGGAATTATTTTAAAATCTTAAATCCCCTTCCTAGCTAATGCAAGTAAAAACTATTATTTAGAATGAGGTAAGATATCATAATTAACTTATTTTCATGAGATTATAGTGGTTTTGAAGTTAGTTTACTATAGTAGGGGTAAATTGCACCGGAATATCACAACATTTGGAAGTAAGTTCATTTTAAGTCATAACGTTTTGAAAAGTTTAAAAGAAGTCATAACGTTTAGAAAAGTATCTCATGAGATTTAATTATCTATTTGTCAAGCCCCAAAGAGTACTTTAAATGCGACATTCCACCACGCTCAGCATTAAAGCTTAAGTATGACAACCTTAGTCATCCCAAAAGCTTCTATATCGAGTATAACGCGTACTTTACGATCATAAATGATCAATTTTGAAATAAGTTGTTTAAGAAGACATTCATAATAGCAGTTAAGAATGGAAATCACAACATAAGCACATTAAATATGGAATGTAAGAGTCTTACAAATATTCAAAGGGGATTCCCCTATCAAAAGATATAGTCTAACATAGTCTAATCAAAATAGTTACATTGGAGATTTACTTAGAAGTCTAAGTCTACATCTAGTCTTTGACTTTATCAAAAAACTCTTGAATTCAAAAGGTGGTACTTATGAAAAATATCCCCTAGGCATCAACAAAAGATAGGGGTGCTGCAATAAATATTTATAAGAGGGAAGCTTCCTTGCTTAGTGAGAATTATTTCCACAAATAAAATACTTGAGCAAATAGTATTCAAACAAGTTATTCAAACAAGCATATAAGATGCAACGAACACGTGAGCAAACAATATATATGATTTTTCGGGAATCGTACATTGAATGGATTTATCCTTCCATTCGGGGTTAGATGTTCCGGGCCAAAAAGACCATAATTTACAAATGAAGTTTTTGTAGCTTTTATATAAGCCACTACTAGTTGCTAAAATGTAGTTAATTTGGATGTCTACCCACCATTTTAATTGGGCGACGATTCGCCATAAAGTAGAATTTTTGGTTTTATAAACCTCACTACCATGCCCTTGTCCCACCAGGGGTATATTAATAAATGTAATGTGACTCACTACGTGTTATGCATTAATCATTTTTGTTAAAGTAATCATGTCAAAATATTAGATGTTTTAATGGTGATCATAAAGTTTGCAGACATATCATTTTCTATGCTAAATCAAACATTATTTATTCAATAATTCCAATCTCGATATACTTAACACCATTTCAACCATATATGCAAGGCACATGCGTTTTCGTGTTTTTATCTTTTCTTAATTCTAGTGTCGCTAATCTACAAGTAAAAACATAAGTATAAGAATGTAGGAAATTAAAACTTACCCAGCATGGCAGTAGAAAGCTCTTAGCCGAAGTAGTCCAGTGGATAAGGAAACTCGGGCTCTTCGTTGCCTAAATAAAAAAATACCCAAAATGAGTATTTCTTGGAAGTTCTATTTAAACTCACGAATTCTATTTTATTAAGTTTGTCAAAATTCGTACGGAGAGAAATTTCAATTTAAAATGGCTTTACTTATTTTAACTTGGAATTTTGCATATTATATACCGTTTTCTACCTACTCGAAAAGATCTATCAACTTCTAAGGTTATTTTTATCATGAAAGTCATTTTGGTTCCAAAAAGACGTAATACAGAATCGACAGAAAATCCTAGCCCTTAAATCATGATTTTTTCAAACTTTCTATCGACCAAAAGTCCCATAGCAAACATATAAATATGTATTTAGTTGAAAAATCTTTTTAATACATATGCAAACTTATATTATACACATGATTCTAATGAAGTTGTCTTAATTAATGATTTTTTCATAAAACAATCTTGTCTTAATAGCTTGAAAAGTGAAGTTATCAAAATTTTTTAAGTTGTTTGAAAATAAAACTAAAATTTTTGAGTCATTATATAGTGATATAATTTATTTTTTTCCTTAACTCTTAAAAGACATTTTTTACTCAAAGATTTTAGTCTTTCCAAATTGTCTACAAATTTTATTCTTTAAGTAAAATTTACTCAGTGAGTTGATTTTAGCTTGTTTTGAGAAGCTTGTTTTGATCTTTGTACTTATTAAAATGTTAGTGGGGATTTTATAAACAAGTCTTTAAGAAAATCTCTCATAGCAAAGTGTTATCAACATGAAGGTTTTAATGGTAGTTTGAAAAGAGAGTAAGAATTTCTTAGTTAATTTTTGAAAAGTCCTTGTACATCAACAATACTAAAAATCTATAATGACCTTTGTTTAAAATTCTTTGAAAAGTATTTTGTTGATATAAAATTTCTAAATTTCAATGAAACTTTTCCTAAATGATAAAATTTCATTATTAAAGTAAGTTGAACCTATTTTCTTTTACTTAAGAAAAACTTTTTATTTTTATTATGACAACAATCAACATGATCACACAAACTAAGAATAAAGATGAAAAATATAGAGATAAACAAATAATAAATATCAATTCTTGGAAGTCTTAGCTTGATTAAGGCTTCTGGACTTAGACATGGGCAAGTCCAAAAAGAAAAACAAAAGAAATAACAAAATTGTTTTGACTTGATAAGGACAAATTAAGATTATGAAAACATAAAACAAATAAATTAATTGCAAAGTATAAATAAATAGATAACGGTGATGTTAGTGAGCTTATATGCTTTAAGAAATATATATATATATATACATAAATATATTTACTAATACATAGAAGTTATATTAGAACAATAATAAAACAATATAATAATAAAATGAGATTTATTTATGAATAAGAATAAAATATAAACATAGTGTTGCTTCCATAACACTTAGATATTTAGGAAACACACACACCATAGTCATGCTAAGTTATATGACATGGTAAGGAAGTATTTGTAAGAATATTACCTATGGTAAAGTATAATGGTAGAAAAAAAGAAGTTATGGTAGTATGAGGATACTAGAAATGTGGGAAGATGAGAAGAGATTTTTGGAGTGAAAAGTTGAGTGGTAATTTTGAGAGAGTTTTGTTAAGATAAATGAGTGTGTGAAAAAAATGGAGGGAAAGAGAGTATTTATAGAGTTTTGTGGAGAGAAAATTATGTGAATAAAATAAATTGAAAAAGAAAAAATATATAGATGCATGAGAGAGGGGGGTGCCGATTCTCGAAGAAAAAGGGGAGAGAGAGATTTGTTTTGTATTATTGTTAATGAAAAGTAATAATTTATAAGATATGATGTGAATAAAGTTGTATAGGAAAAGTAAAAAGTAAGAAATAGCTATGGTAGAATGTAAGATTAGGTGGTAGAAAAGTAGAAATATGTGAATAGTAATGAATAGTGTAGAATAGTACTATGAATAGTAGATAAAACAAATTAATATCAGTAGTAAAAAAAATTACGCGTAATTAGGTTATATCTGATATTTTTAGATACTGAAAAATTATAAAACTGATATTTTTGAAATCTTTATATTTTTACAAGTCTAATGGTGTTGTTAGAATATTTTTACCGTCCAGTGTACTGAGGCACGATTTTCAAAATTTGATCCCGTTCGAGTTCAAAACAAAATAAATTTTAACTAATATAATATTTTTAAGCTTCTCTATATCATTACGGACTATAACCCACAATTATCTCAATTTCGTTGTTTAAGGTTTGAGAGCGCGGGATTGTCGGATCTAAATCCACTAGGGTTTGTTATAGATTTGTTGACTTTAGGGTTTCCGATTGACCTTCGATTTAGGGTTTAGGTATAAATTGTAGCATAAAATCTAGGGGTTACACCATTTCTCTTATTAATGCATGTTAATAGGGCCTTAAAAGAGGGTTTCTTAAGTTTTAATTATACATTTCTACTATTGACACGTAGCATGGTGACCTCAATTAACTTACTTCTCTAAACGTTGTCACCTAAAATGAACTTACCCAGTAAACGTTGTGACCTAAAATGAGCTTACTCCTAAATGTTGTGACCTAAAATGAACTTACCCTTAAATGTTATGACCTTCTAGTGTAATTTACCGCTATAGTACAACGAATGGTGTTTTGGGGTTTAATTTTGTTGAAAGTTGATCTTAGCAGAGTAAAATGATGAAATCTTGTAGAGGAACCGTGGTAAAAATTGATGTTGCTATCAAAACTAGATGATTTAGGCTTTAAACTTGGATCAATCATGTTTTAACAAATAGAAGATGAAAATAGATGAATCTAGGCATAAACATGACTTTCAAATACCTTTAGGATCATAAAAAATTTATCCTAAACGTATGTTTTGATAGAAATGACAAGTTTAATCATGAAATACTGTAAACCCAGAAGAGCATAACAGGAACACGATGTTGTATTTCCTACCGTTCTTCTCTTTCTCACATAAACGTAGAAGAAATATGAAACCTAGAAAAGCACGATGGGAACACGACGCCGTGTTTCCTACCGCGTTGCTCTCTGTCCCAAAAAAACGTGTTGAAGTGTTGAAGAACACATGAGATATATGAAGACATATTCGCACCGTGTTTCTCTTTGTTTCCAAAAGCACTAAAGAGCAGGGAAGAACATAATGCCGTGTTTCCCACCGTGCTTCCCTTTGAGGCGCTCGAACAAGAAGAAACACAGTAATTCTTTTCACCGTACATCAACCGTGTTTTCCATGTCTTCCTTAAATTCTTCTTCAATTTAAACAAAACTTGATCTAATTTCTTCCTTAAGCTTAGTTAACCTTCTAAACATGATTTTAGGCGAAATGACTAATTCAATACAACCTAAATGTGTTAAACGAGATAAATGAGTTAGAGATAGTTAATCATGAACTTATTCCGTTTTCAATTATGAATAGTTGATTGGACTCCTAGCTTGGGAAATGATAACAAACTTGGATCGACCAACAGGTGCACAATAATTGCATGTTACTTGTTAGGATAATTTTAATAATCAGACTGAGAATTTAAACTCGACTTAATTGAGTATTAGTTGCTACTTATCTGTTTACTTCAGGGTGGATTGCAACTCTGATCACAATTTCGGGATGATGCTGTAGTTTATGCACTTAGGTCCCCACGGTGCATGGGTAGGCTAGGCAAATACTTAATAGGGAAATTTATGAAATTGGGCAGCTAACTAAGAGCAGGTATGAAGTTGTGAGTTATACATCATTATAAGACCTTATATAAAGTGTCACAATGGACCATGCTTGTTGGTGGCAGCTTGTGAGAACATGACTCGGACTAGATTACTTCTTTCTTTTCTTTCCAGTAAGTACTGGGGACTTATCTAACCTCCCTTTTTGGTGCGTGATCCGCTGAGGGAACCTTACCCTTTTTGTTTTGCAGAAGCCATGAGTACTCTTGTGTGTGATGATATTTCTAGGACGATGGGATACCTTGTTTATGGACTTTAAATTAAATATTCTAAACCATGATTGATGCATTAGATTAAATACGCGTAACATGATGTGTGTGCTTCTATTACTGTGTATTGGGCTTCGTAGCTCATTTTATTAACCTTTCATGTCTTGTTGATGAACTAATGGGAATAAGATCTATGTGGGGTAAACTGATTAGATGATGTTGTATGGGATATGGACTTTATAAGTTTTTCATGAAAGAAATTGTTGTAATAATTTTATAAATAAAATTTGATAATTACATCAGATTGTTTGTCAACCATTTTCATTTGATTTAATGTGGGCCATTGAATCCCAAAAGTTTGTTAATTTAATCGTACTCATTTGAGGGCCCTATAGGCGATATTTGTAAATTGATATTGTAGACCTTTTATTTTTTCAAGCAGCTTAAATTTACAACTTTGAAACCCGAACCATAGGAAAACAGACAACACTTTGCCAAAATTTTTATAAAGATTAATACTGATTTCTTAAATTAAAACTCAATTAAAAATCCACTAAATAATAGAATACCTTGTGTAGATCGCTTGGAGGTGATGTGTGCGGCGAAACAACCACACCTTTGAGTAGCCTAAGAGCTGGGTCATTTCAAACAAGATCAGGGTATGTTTAGCTTTATGCTACTATTTACACAAGATAAACATAAAACCTGGATCTAATTCTTTGTCCATATATACAAATACTAGGTTCTATTGCTATATTGTAATAAATGGTTTTAACCTTGGAATCTACAAAACATTGGTTTACACTAAAGCTCAAGTCGAGAACTTTATCATTCCTAAATGGAAAGGATAATATTTTATTGAGGAAGCTAAAGAACTCCTTGAGTGCACTCTTCAACATAGGGATTTTGGGATAAAACCATGTTTAATTCCTGAATTAAGATTAAAAGATACAACAAAAAAAGAATCAATAGAAAAGAACAAAGCTACATAATGGAAGACTTATAGACAACTGAATCCCACATATTGCATACAACATGATATGGCAATAACAAAGCTTATGAAATAGCATGGTCATATATATTCTTTAACAGAAACAAATATATTAAGAAAATGCCCTTCAAAGCTAGATAATTGATAAATTTCCATGCAATAAATTTTTTTTGGAGGCTTTTTGTTATGTTACAAGAATGTGCAAAAAATAACATAGACAATAATTATAGTATTACTATAGATTTCTATAGAAACATAAAAGGAGAAATAAAATTCTGCATATATAGATTTAATATAAATCTTGAACATTTTGAATCTTTAATGATTCAAGGCTATGGATTTATTAAGCAGACGTTATTGGACAATGGATTGATAAAAAATGTCATTAGAACACCCGAACAATACAGTAAAACATGGTTTGAGACTGCAGTAGAAGAAGTTGTAAATAATCTTGCTTCCATGAATGACTCATGCCATAGGGGATACTGTTGAATGATCATCATGACTATCGGACCAATTCCTTCATAATGGTTTAAATAAGAATAGGCCAGTGTTCATAAAATTATCATGGAAGATCAATATAATCCTAAATATAAAAAACATATGAAAGAAAAATGTAATATTTTATGGACTCCACATTGAAAGAATGATCGCCTATGAAATAGCACATTCAATGAACAGCCACAAAATTGTTTCTTAATTTTTCAAAACAAGATATATAATATATTTTCTTCAAGCTACATGATAATATGGCCGCGAATGATACAAGAAGAAGAAGAAGAAGAAGAAGAAGAAGAAGAAGAATCCATGTATGAAGAAAATATAAGGGGCAGTTGAAAGCAAATAGTATAAATAGTTGAAGACAATGTTGGTGAAAACATTAAAAGAATTAATGATAGATAGTTAAAAGCATTAAAATAATGATTACAGATAGTTGAAGACAAATGAAGATATTAAAGTGTTTACTGATAGACTTTATGTAAAATGCAGGTGAAGACACTAAATAATCAAGTCAAGCTACAGGATTTCAAGGCTACTATAAATAGAAGTAACATCCGTTATTGATGGACATAGCTAAGAAACATAACACGAAGCATTTTAGAGCGGACACTCTTAAACACTCTCTAGATCCAACATCTTTTATTTTCTTCCTAGTAAGCAACATCCTTGTAATATTTTGCCTTAGATATAATAGAACTAAACTTATAAAACCATCCTTGCAATAATAATTTATTTTTACCATTCCTTTATCTCTATTGTAATTATCGTTTGTGAATTAATAAAGTTTCTATTTTCACCATGAGTTTTCTTCTAAGTTTTTTTTTAATTTTTATTTTGATATGATCTTTCTTGTGAATCTAGCAAAAAGAAATGAAATTTGTTACTTTATCTAAAATAACTATGTTCTGTTAGTACCATTATAGTTCCTTTTTCTTGTGATCTCACCCTTCCTTTAGTGCTATATGGATTTTGATCCTCTTTATTTTTATTTTAATTTGTTGACTAGTGATTAGGCTCCTACAAACTATATCAAAATATTTGTGTTAGATTCGGTCTTTCGGAAAAGCTTTTCGTAAAATGGTTTTTGAAAAAATAATTACCATTCACTATATTTTACAGTAGTAAAATCTCATATTAATGATAATTTACAATTTCATTTCACTTATACATTAATGTGCAATTTCACTTTACCTTTACACCGATGTGTAACTTTGTAAAAAAAAATTACATGTTAATAGTGAATATGCGATTTCACTTTTGCCATATTTTAAAAAAATCACAGTTCACTTTAATGGAATCTATTTTTTTAAAATAAAAGAATATTATTATTAATTTTTATAATAACGTGCAAACTAAATTTTACTCATAAACAGAGCAAATAAATATGATACATATATGATATCAATAAGTTATAGATACGGCACATACAAATAAAAATCAAACAATCCAAACCAACCCTAAGCTCAAACCCAATCATTTAATGTCAGCTGCACTACACCTAATGGTCCATTTGGAAGGCCTCTCTGTTGGGATTCCAAGGGTTTAAAAGTTTTATAAAGATCAAATCTTTTTGCAGTGGAATCAAAAGAAAACCCTAACCCAGTATCCATGTGTATCGATTAGATCAGACAAGATAAAGATTTGATCCATACCTTTTTGGTACTTTTTTCAAATCTGGAAATTCGGATCTGAGATGTTGCAAACGCAAACACCCTCTACAGTATCCACACGAATGAATGCTCCTTAAGATCCTCTGTGTGCTAGCACAATCTAGAACACCTTCTAGATTCGACGGGATTAAACTTTCTAATCACGACTCTCGTGTTATTTGGCTTTAGGTTTACGTGTTTCATGCAGTCTAATGTGACAGCATGTGTTGTCTAACCTAAAGACAACCCTTATGTTCTATTTATAATGTCATTCAATAATGACATTTTTACCCCTTATCTAATTAAGGATAAATAATTATGTTATAATTTATTAATAAATTATAAGATAATTAACGAACATAAGAATCCTAATCTAATTAGGGAACATAAAACTATTTGGCCTAGGGCATAATTACC
This sequence comes from Combretum micranthum, assembly GCA_024138025.1. Classification (NCBI taxonomy): domain Eukaryota; kingdom Viridiplantae; phylum Streptophyta; class Magnoliopsida; order Myrtales; family Combretaceae; genus Combretum; species Combretum micranthum. Next base: position 487,639 of record JAMXBD010000174.1, read on the forward strand.
AAACAATCTCCCACTTGCATTAGGCCAATTATAATTGTTTATTATTCCCGTTGGACTTATTTAAATTCAGTCCACGATCCTTTTAGTTCATTCTTGTGTGTGACCCTGTAGGTTCACTTAATGTTGGCAGTAGATCTAAAAACACACTTTAGATCTACAAGACATAATTGGTCTCTAGCAAGACATTATGTCTACCCAAATTAAGTGAAGATCGGTGATCCGACTCTACCTATTAACAGTCAGTTATTTAATCCTTTTGTTACACGATATCTTATAATTAAACATAAGGTGTCAATACACACTTATATCGTTTAATCACATATTTCTTGATTCCAGAGTATGACTGACTTAAACAAATGATATTGATAACTCCTTATCAATTCATTCGAGCATGGCCATGCATTTCTCAGTCTTACCCATCAAGAGGCCCAAAAGATATCTCTCTCAAATTAATGAGAGGAACAAATCCCATCTTAATCACTCAACTTCCTCTACATGATTCATATTATGCCGAATCCCAACCTTTATAATTATCCGGTTAAAGATAATGTTTGATTGAGTCAAAACACAATATTTCTCATGTTGGAATCTATGATGATTTCAGGTCTAAGGACTAAAATAACACTGCAAATGAGAAATACTTATCGCATTGATCCATATAGTATTCTCATATTTGGTCAATCCAATACAATGTACTCTTACATGTATTCATGTGCTGAATTGACATCTCATATCCATAATCAGTAAAACATGATCATCATCCAGCCAACATACTAGTCTTAATTCATTATTATTTCATATAATGAACGACTAGGGATAATTTAGAATAAAGTTATTTCTCACCTTATGGTTTTACTATTAAAGTGACATACTTTAATGACATAAGGAATAACCAATTTATTCAAGGAATAATACTTTATCAAAACAAAAAGCCAATAACAACTTTGATAAAGAAAATGACAAATATACTATAATGATAATAAACATTCAAATGACATAGAATCCATATGGCTTAGGGCACATCACTAGCAATCTCCCACTTGCACTAGGCTTGGTTAGATACAGGTCTAACACCTAATGCTCTAGTATGACCATCATACTTTGACTGTGGAAATGGCTTAGTCAATGGATCTGCTACATAGTCATCTGTATGTACTTTGCATATCTTAACATCTCTTCTATCGATGATCACTCGAATGAGATGATAACATCTGAGTATCTTTTTGGATCACTGATGTGATCTTGGTTTCTTAGCTGCATCCGATGCTGCTATATACTCTGCCTCTATGGTAGAATCCACAACAGTGTACTGTTTGGAACTCTTCCAGCTTATAGTATCTCCATTTAAACAAAATACATAACCTGTTTGCGATCAGAAATCATCAAAATTGGACTGGAAACTGATATTTATGTAACCATTTACCACAAGATCAGTTTCCTATCCCATTTGTCAAAACGACATCCTTAGTCCTTCTCAAGTACTTTAGACTGTTTTTGACTACTATCCAGTGACTCTCACATGGATCTGACTGATACCAACTAGTGATGCATAAACGACATCTGGTCGAGCGCATAACATGGCATACATGATGAAACCAATAGCAGAAGCATATGGAATCCTACTCATGTGTTCACGCTCCTCCTTCTAAGCAGGACATTGAGTCTTACTCAATTTAATTCCATGTGACATTGGGAGAAATCCTCTTTTAGATTTTTCCATACTAAATCCTTTTAGTACTTTGTCAATGTATGCACTCTAACTTAGGCTAATGCTCCTTCTAGATCTATCTCAATAGATCTTAATGCCTAGAATATAGGCAGCTTCACCTAAGTCCTTCATTGAGAAACAATTTCCTAATCATGTCTTGACATTTTGTAATGTAGGAATATCGTTTCCAATGAACTATATGTCGTTTACATAAAACACTAAGAAAACTATTGCGCTCCCACTAACTTTCTTGTAAACACAAGATTCATATTCATTCTTGATGAAATCAAACTGTTTGATTGCATCATCAAGACGAAGATTCCAACTCCGAGATGCTTGCTTCAATCCATAAATGGATCTTTGAAGCTTGCAAACCCTATGTGAATTCCCTAGATTATCAAAACCCTCCGGTTGTGTCATGTACACATCCTCAATGATGTTTCCATTCAAGAAGGCTGTTTTGACATCCATTTGCCATATCTCGTAGTCATAATACTAGCTATACTATGAGTTGCTTAAAACCTTTTGCTACTAGTCGTGCTTAGTAGGTATGCACTTCTATCCAGTCCAGTTTTGTTCTTAAAAACCCATCTACACCCAATAGTCTTAACACCATCAGGTGGATCAATCAAAGTCTAAACTTGATTATCGTACATGGATTGCATTTCTAATTTCATGGTTGATAACCATTTCTCAGAGTCAGGGCCCTCCATCGCTTCCTGGTAAGATGTGGGCTCATCTTGATCTATGAGTATAACATCACAATTGTCAGTGTTGAGAAATCCATATTTCTCAAGCTCATGATAAATCCTACCAGACCTACCCGGGCCTTTAGCTAGTGGTTCAGGCTCAGCAACTACTTGCAAGTCTGATTGAACATCCATCATGGGTGCTATGTTAGTTTGTGGTTCTCGAACTTCTTCGAGTTATATTTTACTCCCACTGGTTTCTTTAGAGACAAATTCTCTTTCTAGAAAGTAACCATTACGAGCAACAAACACTTTGTTCTCAAATCGGTTTTAGAAGTAATATCCTTTTTTGTTTCTTTTGGATATCCCACAAACAACCATATATTAGATTTGGGTGCGAGCTTGTCAGACACTTGACGTTTGACATATGCATCACAGCCCAATATCTTTAAAAAGACAAACTGGGACGTTTCCCATTCCATAACTCATATGGTGTCATTTCAACCGATTTTGATGGAACCTCGTTCAATATAGACGCAACAGTTTCTAGGGCATACCCCAAAAAGAATATTGGAAGATCTGTCTGACTTATCATTGATCGAACCATATCTAATAAGGTTCAATTTCTCCATTTAGAAACACCAGTCCATTATGGTATTCTTGGAGGAGTTAATTGTGAGATTATCTCATAATCCCTAAGATAGTCAGAAAAATCTTGGATTAAATAACCTCTTCTAGCAGGTGAACTCAATGGTCTGCATACATCTGTATGTATGAGACTCAACAAGTCAGTAGCTCTCTCACTTTGTCCAGTAAAAGGAGTTTTTGTCATCTTACCCATTAAAAAGATTCTCATGATTCATATGATTCAAAATCAAATGAATCTAAAAACTCATCTTGATGAAGTTTTGATATGTGTTTCTTTTTAATGTGTCCTAAATGACAATTCCAGAAGTAAGTCGGATTTGAATCTTTTGGTATTTATATTATAAATGGACTTATTATCAGATTCATCAAAGTTTAGAACATGGAGACCATTCATTAAATGACTAAATCATAAAAGATGTCTCCATAATGGATGCAGATTGTATTATTCTCAATAACAAATCTAAAACCATCAATGTCCAAACATGAAACTGAAATAACATTGCTACTCATAGCAGGCACATAGTAACAGTTACTTAAAATAAGTCCAGAAGGCAAAGCTAATTCAAAATTTCCTACAGCTAATACAACAACTTTTGCTCCATTAGCCACACGTAGGTCCACTTCGCCTTTTGCCAATTTTCTACTTTGCTTAAGACCCTACACATTTACACAAATGTGAGAGCTATATCTGGTATCTAATACCCTTGATATATAAGTAGATAAATTGACATGTATAACATAAATACTTGAAGAAATAGTCTCACTATCCTTTTTCCTTTTCAGATCTTCCAAAGATAGTTTGCAATTCCTCTTCCAATGACCTGGTTCATTGCAGAAGAAGCAAACCCCTTCCTTTGGTGGTTTAACCTTAGGCTGGGTTTTGAGCCCTTTAGCTTTGGTCCGACCTTTTAGCTTTGCCCTTACCCCTACCATTGGCTTTTCTCTTCTTGCCCTATCCCTTTTGAACCAACACAATTCAATACTTGTGTGATCACAAATCTCTCATGCCTTGCCTATTGTTGGAACATTTCCTAAAGGTGTATGATCATATCGTATGCCTCCATGTCTTCCATTTGCTTCCGAAGCTCAGGATTCATAGTGGCAAGCATGATGCAAGTGACATTCAAAGAGTCTACAACTCTTAGAGCATCAGCAACAAGTTCATTAGGGATTGGTTCATTTAATTTCCTTTCATGCTTAAGAACAATTCTTAAGTTACGGTACCAATCAAGGAAATTTGTGGTATTCAGATTATCTTTTCAAGAATCGATCGCAAGGTTATGTTGTTTGTTGTCATGATCTATATACAGAGGCATGCAAAGTTAATTATCTTTATATAAGTCATTTTACATACTTCTACTATTTTATCAAATTAATAACCCTTCAATATTAATTCGGAAAACAAATTTTCTTAGTAGAATAAGATCCATATTTCACCAAATATTGAGTCAGCTTTGGCATGACGCTCAAAATTTAGTTATTTAGGTAGGAAACCCTTTTCCAATTACATCACATGTAACTCTTGTTATGGGATTGACATCACATGTCCCGGCCAAATAATCCCATTTAATGCCATAGGCCCAAAACCGTTTTGATAGCCTATTTAAGCCTAACCATTACAACATGTGAATATCACTATTATTCACCTTGCCTTACTAAGATAATCTATTGCACCCTGCTTTGGCAGAACCTACAATTGGACGATCAAAGCCTTGACAAGTGTCGAACCATGGAAGGCATTTTTATGACTTAATATTATGTGAGGGATTTTAAAATATGATATGTCATATTCATGTCTTCATGACATCTTCATGTCTTCATTACAATAATGAATAGATACAAAAGATTCCTACTAGCACATTCAAAAAAAAAAAAAAATATAACTCAAAACACTTCATAAGCATATTATGTAGTTTGTATAATAAATTTGTGCTTAACTAATTATATTGTTCTTTTGTAAGGGATTAAGAGGGCATCGCCCCTGCGGGGTTTCAGGGGCAGCGCCCCGGAAAGCTAAACGAAAAAGTAAATCTGGGTAAGGGAAATCCTTTTGAAAAATTGAAACTCCTTTTTAAAACCCTTTAAAATTGTTTCCAAAATTTTCATGAAAATCCTTTCTTAAAACTAAAAAATTGTTCAACAATTAAACAATTTGTTTTAAAACAACCCAGATCTGTTCAACAATTGAACCATATCATATATGTAAAAGACCCCAAGAAACAGATCTAATTCGCAATTCAGAACTGTTCAGGATTTATAAATACAACCGCAGATCAAAGGAATAAAACAGATCCAATCTATCTGCTACAGTTTAAAAATCGGAATTCCAAATCTGAGTAAAACAAATATATGCTTGTTTTATTTATTTTTTATCGTCCAATTGAATCAGACGCATGCTAGCAAACAAACCAAAAAAAAGAAAACTTCAACGTCCAGTTTCACAAAACGGACACGCTGTTCCTTTTTTTTTTTTAATTATCAATTGGATGATCAAATCATCTCACGCGCAAACTGATATCCAATTCTCATCGGACGAACTCAGATGCACAAACATACAGCAGCTTCAATTGGAATTACAATAAGACCCAATTACAGACGCGTGGTGGGCATAGATCTGATTCCGTGACATGCGCCAGACGCATGAGCAGACATAAAAACAATTACGCCAAGAGACTAGTTCCGACATGCCATCAGACTTGTTCGTCGTCTTTTTTTTTTTTAATTAAATCAGAAATCCTAATCCACTTGAGACAAAAGCAGATTAAAAATTTGCAATTCAGACCACTAGTCCGTAGCAAACAGGAACAGACGCAACATGGGATCCGCAATTCATTTGTTTAATATTTTAATAAAAATCAAAATCCAATTCTGATGCAGATAGTGTGGCGTGTCTGTTTTTCAATTCTGTTCGTGGCGTATTTTTTTTTTTTTTAAATATAAACTTATTTAGAAAAACCCAAAATTCTATTGTAATCAAATTACAATAAAATTACAAATCCACATTTGTATTGGTTTAGTTCCTCATAAACTCAAATTGATTTCATAATCAACATATAAAATCAAATTTCATAGCATCACATGCAGATCATAAAAACAAATTTCAATCTAATCGAAGACACAAGCGGCTCTGATACCACTGTTGGGATTCCAAGGGTTTAAAATTTTTATAAAGATCAAATCTTTTTGCAGCGGAATCAAAAGAAAACCCTAACCCAGTATCCATGTGTATCGATTAGATCAGAACAAGATAAAGATTTCAGATCCATACCTTTTTGGTACTTTTTCAAATCTGGAAATTCGGATCTGAGATGTTGCAAACGCAAACACCCTCTACGGTATCCACACGAATGAATGCTCCTTAAAGATCCTCTGTGTGCTAGCACAATCTAGAACACCTTCTAGATTCGAACGGGATTAAACTTTCTAATCACGACTCTCGTGTTATTTGCTTTAGGGTTTACAGTGTTTCACTGCAGTCTAATGTGACAGCATGTGTTGTCTAACCCTAAAGACAAACCCTTATGTTCTATTTATAATGTCATTCAATAATGACATTTTTACCCCTTAATCTAATTAGGGATAAATAATTATATTATAATTTATTAAATAAATTATAAGATAATTAACGAACATAAGAATCCCTAATCTAATTAGGGAACATAAAACTATTTAGCCTAGGGCATAATTACCAATACTTTCCACCAAATAACAAACCTTCAAAGCTGTAGGTGTAGGAGTGGGAGGTGTACTCCCCTGCATATTATACTTAAGTATGTATGAAATGTTCTATATCTACACCTGCACGGTCTTTTGACAGATAAGGAAAAAAAAAAAGATTCTAATAAAAAATTACAAAATTCCATTGGGGGTAAAAATAATGAATTTGTTTCTTCAACAATTAGGTAGTGTTTAATTGTATGAATTTGATAGAATAAGTAAAACTGGATAGTACAATATAAGAAGTACTAAACAAGTATGATTCTCTTGTTTCATGTTTGGTATGCATGGTATTGGATAGTACTGACCAAAGTTCTTATCAAAAGACTTTATTTTTTTTCGTTCCAATATTTTTATATTATAAAATATAAGAACGGAAATTTTAAGTTTTGTCTAATCCCAGATACATTTTGTAATCAAACATGATACAATGACCTTTGTTTAGTTCAGTCCCATAAAAGTTGTGTAACCAAATGCTACCTTAGTGTAGGTATAACAAATTTATTTCTTAAAAAGATAAGTTTTTATGTTAATTATTTTTTTTTTAAACAAGCTCAAGAGAATTTTTGAATAAACTCGTCTTTTGAGCATATCTTTATAATATAACTGAAACTCATCAATTGAAGATTCAACTTAGGATAGCTTCATAATTTTTTTTAAATATATTATTGTTTCCTTTTTCCCGCTCCTTAAGGATAATTGAAGTTGAAGAATTAAAAAGCCAATTCGTACAAACACATGCGCATGTTTGATTACACACCTTTTACGATATGTCTTACAACTCGTGAAATTGTCGACATGCATGTAATTTCGTCTTGGTGTGCTGCAGCGCACGAGTCAGATTCAGATGCATCACCGTCACGCACGCTTCTGGGTTTCCTCACAGTATGACTCCTCATCAATACGTGTAGTGCACGTCCCTAGCTTGCACAGTGGTGGTTATATCTTATATCTAATGGATAAATATAAACCCCTTTCAATTTTTTTTGGCCTTTTCTAATTATTAAAGTTTTTTCTGAGTATTTTCGTCCATTGTTGATACATGTCGGATTCTAATAAACCCATAATGAATATTTTAATAAATTAGTACAATTATATATAGGAAAGGGGAAAAAATTGCAATTTAAAAAAAATTCTCAGGAAAAAGATATTTTTTTTGGCTAATTACAATGAAAACGAGAAAGATTTGAACCTAGACCTCTTAGATGAGATGTAATACCATTGATTAGAAAAAGATATTTAGAAATATACTATTTGAAATCAATTTCTTTTTATAAATTAATTATTAAAATAGGATACCATCAAACTTAATTATTAAAATAACTCATAGAGATGAGTAGCATTGTGTACATATTTTGCATTTTACACATATGCAATATGGTTTTTGCATCATAAGTTTTGCACATCTTGTACGTGCACAACAAGCTTCGCACGTATTTTGGATATGTGCAACAAGTCACGGTGATTCACATGTAGTACGTGCGCAACAAATGTGGCTTGCACTTTGAACATACACCGATTTCGCATATTCTATATGCAAGTTTAGTAGGCTGTGCATCCAATTTTAATAATTATTTAAAAGGCTTCGGAATCAATATCTTGAAAACACACATTTAAAATGAATTTAAGACATGATTTCACGGGTATGGCATTTTTAGTTTTAAAATGACTTAAATTATTTATGGAAACCACTAATTTGTTGAAGTATTGGAGATAAGTGATAAAGGAAACAATAATTAAATAAATAAATAAATAAAAGAAAAAAGGTTAAATAGACAACATAGCACAAAAAATTAAAATTTATTTATTATTAAAGTGATTTGGTGTTTTTAGAATTTATAAATAAAATAAGTTTTGAAAAAAGTAGTTATCCAGATGGTTATATTAAGAAGTTATACTATGGAGTCAATTGGCAAATCCTAGAAATATTTGGATTAAATGGTAAATTTCTATTGGCAAAGGTGTGAGAAATGACAAGCGGGTTGGCTATGGACGTGATATTTGTAATTCCAGTATTTGGAACACGAGTGCAGAAAAAGAAAAAAATAAAAAAAATATAAAAATATATACAGTTGTATGTATTTTTTCCAACCCTAAATGGTTATAATTATATTATTATAAATTAAAATAATTTTATTTAATTAATTACCTTTTTTTTTTTCACCCCATATGTAACGGGTGAAGCCTTCCTTAGAAACATATGATTAAAAACCTATTATTAAAACACCGCTATCCTAAGTATCTCTATAATTAAACCTACTATCTAAATAATGTCTGTTTTTTCAAGTAGCTTCCATTGTTTATTTGTAGGGTTAGTTATTAAAATAAAAATGAAAAGAAAAAGGACATTCAAAGAGTCTATTCTATTGACAAGCGTATTAACCTCATCCTATCCCTATCCAAACTAAGCTCCTTCAATCAACCTCATGACGTTCTGTTCTTAACTCTCTAAGGGTCTGTTTGGATTGGCTTTTTTCCGGCAGATACAGATACTTTTTCAAACTTTTTGCTAGTAAATTATTTATTAAAAAATAGATATAGATAAAAAAAGTTGACAGTTCTTATCAAAAGATCAAATAGAATAAAAATAGATAAAATTTAGATGCAAATCGGATATATTTACACATATCATTTTAAAAAAGATACAGATACAGATGAAATACAGACAATCCAAACAGACATTAAATATCCTTTCTATTTCATCTTCATCTTGCTCTACTTGATATTTCTTCCCTTCTTTCTAAGTAACTTTCTTCTCTCCATGCTTCCACTTTTCTCTTCCTCCTCCCTTCTCAACCTCGTTTAACTTCCTACTCTCTTACCATCAGTAAAACTTAAAAAAAAAAAAAAAAAACTCTTCTTAGTTCTCTTCCCGAAACAACTAATCTTCTACCTCTCGCCCTTCCTCTTTAATCTTCCTCACTAAGCCCACCCCCCTCTCTGTCTCTGTCTCTCTCTCTCTCTCTGTTTCTCAAATCTTCGCTTTATACAATGGCGGACTTACCGGAAGGTCAAGTGACGTACCTCCATGGAGACCTCGACCTTCACATTATCTCCGCGCGTCACTTACCGAACATGGACCTAGTCTCTGAGCGTTTCCGACGTTGCGTCACTATCTGTCAGACTCACTCCGCTGACGGAGACGAGGGAGATAGAACAAGAGATCGCGACATTGGAAGTGAACACGGAGGAGATCATGAATCGCTTCAGAGAGCGAAAATCATTACAAGTGACCCGTACGTCACTGTTAAAGTACCTCAAGCGACAGTGGCGCGTTCGCGCGTGATTAAGAACTCTCAGAACCCTAGGTGGGACCAGAAGTTCAATATTCAATTGGCTCATCCTCTGATCGATTTGGAAATCGAGGTTTAACCGCTTTTTTTTTTTCTCTTTTCTTTTTTCTAATTTTAACTGTTTTCTAGCCTTGTTTGGTTAATTCAACTATTGTTTTGAGCGAAAGATTGGTAAAAGCATGAGACTTCCCATTTACAAAAGTGACTGTAATGTCTAAGTAACTGGTAGTTATTGCAGTTCGATTTTGTGCTGCCTCGTAGCTTTAATGGATAGCAATAGCTATTTGGTTTTATGACATTGTATTCCAAAAACGAACTAAAGGATAACTCATTAGAAATGTTCTATTCTGTTACAATTTTTATGCACACTAAAAGAAGAAGATCAATTTTAGGAGAAATAGCAACATCACTTCCCAAACTATTGGCCTTTCACTATGTGTCTGGTGCAGAAATATCCAGCATTTACCTCCCAAAACATCTGCACAAGCATTGCATGATATATGAGAAATTCCGAGAAAGAATATTATTTAACCTGCTGTTAGAAATTTAATATCTAATATAGATCTTACACTAAAAAAAAATTATCACTCCATTCTCTCTCCCCTCTCTCTTCTTCTTTATGTATATCTTTTTGTCATGATTCCAACAGTTGCTCATCTTCATATCTATGTTCTACAAATTAAAAAAAGAAAAAAATAAAAAGCACTGGATGATTAATCAAATTCAAACGAATTGGATTTTAAAACTGGAAACCAAATAAACTTGAGGATTTTATGATAGTGAAATATTTTGACATTAATCTACACGGGTTATTCTAAATAGCAGTGGCACCATTTTGTTGTGATAGATGGTGATTGTAATGGTAGATTGCCGGTATAAGTGGTTTAAGTGATCAAGAATATAGGGAATCTGCTTCTAGTTTTATCATTGAAAGGTGTGATTTCTAAATTGTTGGTCATTTAAATAATAATCATTCTATGCTCAGAAAATATTGATCCTTTCAGCAATACTTGTCCTTTCAGTGAAATGCTGCCATTGGCCATGTTCAACCACATTGCTGAAGAGATAGTTCTATGAAATTGCATATATATGGGTCTGTTTGTTTTGGCTTTTTTCCAGCAGATACAGACATTTTTTCAAACTTTTTGCTAACAAATTATTTATCAAGAAATAGATATAGATAAAAAAAAGTTGACAGTTCTCATCAAAAGATCAAATATAACAAATATAGATAAAATTTGGATGCAAATCGAATATATTTACATATATCATTTTAAAAAAGATACAGATACAGATGAAAAACAGACAATCCAAACAATCACTAGTAATGCATCATGTATTTGGTCAATTCAAGAGATACATATATTTTTATTATTATTTTATTTTTTGGTTAAGACTATTACTTTGCTCAAGCTATGAACTTTGAGATCTTTCCTTACCAAGAATTGCTTGTCTTTCAGGTCAAGGATGATGATGTATTTGGTGCTCAGGTCATTGGTGTTGCAAAATTCCCAGCAAAGCAAATTGCTTCTGGAGAGGAGATCTCAGGATGGTTTCCATTGAGTGGGCCTTCGGCAAAGCCACACACTGCGATACAGCTTAAGATGATATTCACAGAAGCAGACAAGAATCCATTGTATCGGCATGGCATTGCAGGTGATCCTGATCATTTAGGAGTGAGACATTCTTATTTCCCCTTGCGGAAAGGGAGTCATGTCACATTATATCAGGATGCTCATGTGACTGATGAATTGCCTAAAATCATACTGGATGGTGGCAAACTTACAGTCATGAGAATGCTGGGAGGATATTTGCTATGCAATATCCGAGGCTCACCATTTGATTTATATCGTGGGTTGGTCGGTTTTTTACAAGATCAAGCTTGTTAGAGAGCCAACTCGGCCGCTACCTCGGGGTGGAGATTTGACACTTGGTGAATTGCTCAAGTATAATCTGAAGAGGGGTGCGGGTTTTATTGTTAGTTGGGATGATAAGACTTCACATGATAAATATTTTAACGTACGGTGAGATTATGAGACGTTTTTTCAATTGAATGGTTATTCCATAGTATGGTCAATCAAATGCCTCATGAAGCACTTTTCCTTGTTGCTAGCATATTAAGTGTCTCCTTTAGATTTTCTTCAATGTCCATGTGTTTATTCTAATACTGAATTTCCAAGGTCAAATTGTTGTGGTCTGTCTGTAAAGTATATAATTATATTCGATCAATTGGCCTATTCTTGCAAATTGAATATTTGTTGTGTTTATGTATGAAATGCACAAGTAGTTCTGATTTAAAATGGTATTGGCTGCAGCAAGGGGTTATGCAGACACATGATGAAGAAACTCGGAAGTTTTTCAAGCATTCCTCTGTTAATTGTGTGCTTGTTCCTCGCTATGCAAGCAGTAAGCTTGGCTATATTAAGCAACAGGCAGGTTCTTTCTTCATTGTTTTCTTTATATATATGTATGTATTATATTTTGGATAATGTTCCTTTTGTATTTCAAGATGATAAGAAGCCAAAGTGTTCTAAAATAATCATGAGCAGGTAAACTGAAATTGTTTTAAACTTCCTACATCTTTGTGGACCTCAACTTGATTATGTTTTGGGTCTATCTTGCACGTTGTTTGCTGTCGTGTGTTTTTTCTTAATCCATATGTTAGCCATCTATTTTAAAAAAGTTGTTAGAGCTTACTTGTATCTTTCTGTATGCATATAGAGGTTTAGATTCATATTTTGGCAGATAATGTGTTCATATATGATAAATGAAGTCAATAACAGAAATGAACATGCAAAACAAAGAGATTCTTTGAATAATATGTTTTACAGTATTATTCAGTTGATTCTCCTATTTGTTCTGTATTCTACTCTGGAAAATGTGGACTAATCTACCATAACTTGTATTTCTTGCTAATAGCTCTTCATTAAACCTCTCAGTTTACTAGATACTGCTGTCTGTTATGGTGAACATACTGGTGTTGTCTCTATTTCTGTGGGAGTATATTGTGCAACTTCTTGCTTCTTGTCATATTTGTCTTAGAAATTACCAGTGATCACATAGTGAAGACAATTTGTTGTGCTCCATGACTCTTTGGTGATGTGGCAACCCATCATATGGCCCATTGGACCGTACAAGGCTGGCCAATCTTCCTAGACTAGCATCATTAATTTTATGAACTCAATCATCAAATATATATAGGACTTATGGCCTGTCTTCACGTCATTCTTAAGTATGTCTTTGAGCAGTAGATAAGTAGACTGGTTTATAGCTCTTTTACATAACTTTAGTCTGTCCAAAGCAAAATTAGGTATATTAATTTTAAAAAAAAAAAAGCAACTGAGTTTGAGGAGTCTTAACGTGCTCCATATTAAGAGATGAGCACAGAATCTTTCAAGGATGGTCTAATGTGCCCTGTCTCCGTAAGCAATCCAAGAAGGTCCTTTTAAGGGCGCTGCTGGCCAAAAAAAGGAACGACAAAGGGATGAAATTGAGCACACCAAATCAAATGTTAGAATCGTTACCACTTCTCAATTTATAGGTTTATAAACAATTGAATTTGAGGAGTCCAAATTCCTCCATATAACAGATGGGAACGAACAGAATCTTCAATGTTGGAAACTTCGAATCATTACTACTCCTTAATATAATCTTGAAGCTTTCATTGATGGTTTCTTGTACCTCCTACTTGTCACTAAGCAAAATCCATATTTAATTAATCTACTTACTTTTAAGTATTTGGATTCAAAGCTAAATTACACTTGGTAAACTTACCTTAATGGAAATTCTGAATTGCTAGCTGAAGTCTCTCTTCAATCCCCCTCACCTCCCTTGGCTCGAGAGCTCTTCTTTAGATTTGGGAGAGCTTAGGTTATTTTGGGATAAGAGGGGGTCAATGTGTTCTTACTTATCTTATGCTTAGGGTTTCTATTTGCCTTTAAAAAGGTAATATGCCTATGTCCTTGTTAGCTTTTACCAAAATGCCTTTGAGTTTGAAATATTTTTAGGATTAATTTGCAATTGGTCCACTATATTGATTGCTTATCTGGTACTGGACTTTGAATTACTAAAATAAATAAGAATTGACAGTGTTCCTGGTCCATTGTTGTTCTCAATGTCTGTGAATTATAGGGAAAGATGGCCTTTTTCTTTGGCTCCCCGTGAAATTCTTCAATGCATTTGATGGTAGATGTAGTTTGACCCAAACAATTTGTTAAACTGAAATAGCATCATGTGAATTGTCCAGGTTGTTGGAACCATGTTCACACACCATCAAAAGTGTGTCTTGGTGGATACACAGGCATTTGGCAATTACCGGAAAGTTACAGCATTCATAGGGGGTATTGATCTCTGTGATGGTCGTTATGACACACTGAGCACCGGCTGTTTCGTGATCTTGACACTGTTTTTGAGGACGATTTTCACAATCCAACATTTCCCGTGAGTATAGATGATCATAGGAGTTACCCACAATGTCATTTGGTTTTATGTTTTTGTAGCTTGATATATATATTTTTTGTTTTTGTTTTATTTATTATTGTTCATCTTCATCTTCTTCTTCTTCTTCCATATCCATATCACTATGCATTAAAGCTCCATTAATTCTAGTTATTGTATGTAGAATATGAATGTTCTATAGGAATATTGCTATTTTTTTCCCCCCTTAATTCTATCTCTTATGGACCTCTCAAATGGTGAATATTCTGTTCGTCCTTAAAAGGTAGAGAAGTAAATCTTTGTTTATGTAATGGCAATGTCCTGTTGTTCTCTATGTAATTTAGATGTCCATGATGGTTTTATTGGTCTTCTTTCTCTAGCAAAAGTTAAAGCACTGACCTTTATACCAAAACATAAGCAGACCATAAATTGTAATTGCCTATATTATGACACTATGCATTGAAAGTTAGTTAATAGAGTTGGTTTGCTTATGTGTTAGTCATTCTTGTTTTAGTCATGTATAACTTAGTATGCCTTGTGATTCTTGGCCAGTTTGTGATTCTTGGCCTGGAAATTGGCCAGTTTCCAAGCCAAGAATCACAAGGCATACTAAGTTATACATGACTAAAACAAGACTGACTAACACATAAGCAAACCAAGTCTATTAAAGATTGATGTTGTATTTGATTGACTGGGATGGAATTGTCATTTTATCTTTATTATGGTGGAATAACTATTCTTTATTTGGTTTGTAAAAATTTCAATAGTAAGGAATGCTTATTCCATATTATATGGAATAGATAAGGAGTAATTCATTCCTTTTCCTTCACTAGAGGAATTGCTATTCCTCACAAAACACAACATTTTTTCTAAAAAACCTCGAATCATGAAACAAAGGACTCGATATTCTTTTATAACCTTATTCCATTTTAGCAAACCAAACGTAATGTGAATCTTTTTCCTATAATGAGCACTAGATTGTAACAATTGGTGCTGTCTGGTTGATCCTCATTGAAGATGATGTGAATGGAGGATTGCGTTGAATCCTTGGAGAAGTCTATCTCTGATTTGACAATGCAATTTCACGGTCAGCAACAGTTACTCGCTAATTTCACTGAGGAACTTTTGTTTTAACTGTTATATGCACAAGCTTTGGTTAGCACATTGACTTCGATAGTTGGTGATCTCCAATTACAATTGACAGAGGTTGTTTATCGGATTTCTTCTCAAGACGGACAACGCAAGCTATGATCGTAGTGATGTTTAATGAGTGAGCCATTTCTTGATTACTTAAGGCTTCAACTAGGCTAGAAGTCACTATTCAATCAGTGGGGGTTCACTGCTTCACTAGAGAAGGTCACTCAACTTGGCCAGATGACTTTTTTGAATATTGTTGAATGCATTGAGCCATAGGTTTTGCTAGAGATTGTCCAACAAGTTGCATAGAATGCTTTGGCGGAGGTGGTTGATAGAGTTGAATTTGTCTCTTCACTGGTTCCTTAATATGGTGGTTCAAATATTCCTTGCAACCTCAAATTCCCTCGTGAGGCTTCTTTCACTCGTGACTCAACTTCTTTCCCTCATGTCCTAGTTTGTGAGATTCCTACTCATTATGCTATTGTTTGCTACTTCCCTTCATCTTGCAGTGCTATTCATGACAGGCCTTAAGCTTGTTTTCTATTCTAGCAGTACCAAAAAAAGTCCTCCTCCTTACCCCCAAAGGGTTGGCCTAGTGGTTAAGGCCTAGGAGATATATGACAATTTGCATGAGGTCTTGGGTTCGAAACTTACCGGGATCATTTCTTGGCGTACCTATATAGCGCAAGCTATTCTTAGCTTGTAGGGTGGTACATGTGCCCGGAGATAGCCGGTCCTAATACGACCGTGCCCCTCCGTCATAAATAAATAAATAAAAAAAAGGAGGGAGAATTGTTGTAATATCACGGATAGAATCAGAGTTGTTTGTTTGTTGTATGATATCTTTTCTGTTTAGGAAAAGATAAACCTGTGCTTATTTTTAGGAAAAGATAAATGTAGCTGTTCCAAACTGGTTGTTAGCAAGCCTATCCGGTTGTTAGCAAGATATTAGGATTTTTTGTTATCTCTTTGTACTTTAAATAGGCGTGTAACATTCCTCATAAGATTATCAGAGAATGAAAATTATTCATCTCTATTTCTTCATGGTATCAAAGCCGCCCTCCTAATATTTTTTTTAGCCGTTGAAGATCAGAAATGGCTAAGATCAATGAGACAAATATGTCCATTGTTCCTCTGTTAAACCTTGAAAACCCCTCCATGCAAATCACCATTCATAAGCTGAATGGGATTACTTTTCTGCAATGGTCAAGATCTGTGACCTTGTATCTTCGAGGCAAAGGGCGCTTAGGCTATCTTACTGGAGAGATAAAGGCGCCGGAAATCAATAGCCCTGAGTATCGGAGGTGGGATTCCGAGAATTCTATGATAATCGCATGGCTAATTAATTCTATGGAAACTGAGAAGTTTGGGATGCTGTCAAGGAAACCTTTTTCCGATCTAGAAAATTCCGCCCAAGTGTTTGAACTAAAACCAAAACTTCGGGATCAAAAGTAACTAGATCTGACCGTAACCCAATACTATAGTATCCTACACAATCTATGGCAAGAGATTGATCTATTTTATGATGCTGAGTGGAAATACTGAGTGGAAATGCACTAAGGATGCACTCTTGTACAGAAGAATGTTGGATAAGGAGAGGCTATTTGATTTTTTGTATGGCCTGAACAAAGAGTTGGATGAAGTGCGTGGGCGAATCTTGGGAAAATCCCCCTTACCATCTATTTGTGAAGCGTTTGCTGAAGTTAGACGTGAAGAAAGCCGCAAGCGTGTCATGCTGGGATCCTCTCCCAGCTCCAATGCAGACCACTCTGCCCTAATGACACACGAATGACAGCACTAGTGACACGACGATTACTAGACGGGAAAGACCTTGGTGTGAACATTGTCGTAAGAAAGGCCACACCAAGGACACATGCTGGAAACTACATGGGAAGCCAGCTGATTGGAAGCCTAGAAGTTCCTCAGGTCCTCGTGGATATACGGCTGTAAGAACAGACCCGAATCCATTTACTCCTGAGCAAATAGAGCAGCTCCAACGTCTTCTAAGCCATGCAGCCCATCACTTCCGAACCACAGCCCACTTCGTTTGCCTGTCATGCCACTAATTCAGGTATTTTGCCTACCGCCCTTACGGCTGATATGTCTCCATGGATTGTTGACTCTGGAGCATCAGAACACATGACTGGTCAATCCCAACAATTTACTACCAATAGGCCATGCTTAGGTAATTTGCAAATAAAAATTGCTGATAGCTCCTTGTCCACGGTTGCTGGTAAAGGCTCAATTCGTGTCTCACCTCATCTTACCTTACATAATGTTCTTCATGTTCCCAATCTTTCATGCAACCTTCTTTCTATAAGTAAACTTACCCATGACCAGAATTGTGTTGCAAAGTTCTCACCTTCCCATTGTGAATTTCAGGAGTTGCTCTCGGGGAGGATGATTGGGAGTGCGAAGGAATGTAGCGCGCTATACTACCTTGATGTTGAAGCCCTTACTCAAGCTCAAGATAATAAACTCTTTGGTTCTAGTTGTATTGCATCCAGTTTTAATGAAATTATGAGATGGCACTATAGATTAGGTCATCCTAGCTTTCCTTATTTAAAACATTTGTTCCTGCTTTGTTTAGAAATAAAAGCTTGAGCTCCTTCCACTGTGAGGTCTGTCATTTGGCAAAACAAACTCGTGCTGTATTTCGATCTCGTCCTTATAAGAATCACTACCTTTTTCATTAATCCATAGTAACATATGGGGTCCCTCTAGTGTTCAAAATATATCTAATACTAGATGGTTTATTATCTTTATTGATGGACCATACATATGCTGGGTGTATCTTCTTAAAGATAAATCCGAGGCTGCAAATACATTCAAAAACTTCCATGCCATGGTCAAAACCCAATTCAATGCTGACATCAAAGTTTTGCATACTGATAATGGCACGAGTATTTCAGTACCATGTTAGGGAATTATCTAAAAACACATGGAATTATCCGCAAAAGTTCATGTGTGAGAACACCCCCAACAAAATGGAATTGCGAAAGAAAAAATAGACATTTGTTAGAAGTAGCCCGAGCCCTCATGTTACTACTAGTGTTCCAAAACGCTTTTGGGGGAAGCTATTTTAACAGCAGCCTACTTAATCAACCGTATGCCATCAGTGTCCACAACATCAAACCCCGTTGTCTCTCCTGTTGAAAGCTTATCCTCACACTCATCTTCTTTCGAATATTCCTTTAAAAACATTCGGGTGTGTCCTTATGTTCACATTCCAAGCACAATCCGGAACAAATTCGAACCTCGTGCCCATAAGTGTATCTTTCTTGGTTATTCATCTACACAAAAGGGTATAAATGTTACAATCCACAAAATAGGCGCATGTATATTTCCATGGATGTTACATTTCATGAGTTCCAATCCTTTTCAAATTACACTTCGCTTCAGGGGGCCACAATGACAGAAGCTTCAGAAGCTTGCTTTTGGGAAACTAGTCTTCCTTCTCTTGTTCCAGAAAATCCACTTATAATCCTAGGTTCAGATAAGGACAAAGAGCGCATCACAGAACCAAAGCTCCGAGTTTATACACGACGACGGGAGAGTAAACAAAATGAGGTACAGCCCCCTACAAAAACTTCTCCTCAAGAGTCCGAACTAGAGGCAATCAATCAGGTAAGTGAGCCTTTGAATACCATGGAATATGTTAACCAAGATAACACTGTCAAATCAGAACCAAATCTTTCAGAGCCTCCAATTGCAAAGAGAAAGGGAACCAGGAGTTGCACACTACATCCAATATCCAATTTTCTGGGCTTCAGTAAGCTGACTTCGACATACAAAGCATTTGCAACCAAGCTTGATGAGATAGCCATACCGCTGTATCGAGGAAGCACTCCAGCAACCCGAATGGAAGCAAGCAGTAGACGAAGAGATGACAGCTTTAGAGAAAAATAAGACCTGGGAAATTGTCACTCAACCAAAGGATAAACATATTGTAGGATGCAAGTGGGTCTTCAGTCTAAAGTTTAAAGCCGATGGAACGGTGGAGGTATAAGGCACGACTGGTAGCAAAGGGATTCACCCAAACATATGGAGTGGACTACATGGAAACCTTTGCACCCGTGGCCAAACTCAATACAGTAAGGGTTATACTCTCCATTGCAGCTAATCTTGATTGGCCACTAACAACTCGACATCAAGAATGCATTCTTGAATGGGAACTTGGAAGAAGAAGTATTTATGAGAATTCCCCTGGTTTTGAAGAAAAGTATGGGAAGGGAACCGTTTGCTATTTAAGGAAATCATTATATGGATTGAAGCAGTCTCCACGGGTTTGGTTTGAGCGTTTCAACCAAGTAGTTAAAAGGCTTGGATATACGCAAGGACAATCTGATCACACTCTCTTCTTCAAACACTCTGAAAATGGTAAGATGGCCATTTTAATCGTGTATGTTGATGATATAATTTTAACGGGTGATGATATTGAAGAGTTAGAGCAACTTAAGAAAATTTAGCTCAAGAATTCGAAGTAAAGGATCTTGGTCAGCTACGATATTTCCTAGGGTTGGAAATTGCGAGAAGCAAAGAAGGAATTTCGGTTTCACAAAGAAAATATGTGACAGATTTGTTAAAGGAAACCGGAATGTTAGGTTGCAAACCAGCAAGCAACACCGGTAGAGCCAAAAGCCAAATATAGAAACAAGAGCGAGGAAACACTAGTGGACAAAGGACGGTATCAAAGGCTTGTTGGAAAATTAATCTACTTATCTCACACCCGTCCAGATATTGCGTTTGCAGTGAGCTTGGTTAGTCAATATATGCATCATCCTCTTAAAGAACACTTAGAGGCAGCATATGGATCCTTCGATACCTTAAGGGAACACCTGGAATTGGCTTGTTTTTTAGAAAGGGCGAAGAAAGGAATATAGAAGCCTTTACGGATGCTGATTGGGCGGGCTCAACTGAGGACCGAAGATCTACAACCGGGTATTGTACGAAAGTTTGGGGTAATTTAGTAACTTGGAGAAGTAAGAAGCAACCCGTGGTAGCTCGGAGTAGTACTGAAGCTGAATTTAGAGCTTTAGCTCAAGGGGTTTGCGAACTACTATGGATCAAACGGTTACTAAAGGAACTACAACTTTACAAAGCTGATCCAATGAAGTTGTACAGCGACAATAGGTCAGCCATAAGTATTGCACACAACCCGGTACATCATGATAGAACCAAACATGTGGAGGTGGATAGGCATTTCATCAAAGAGAAGATTGAAGATGGAACTATCTGTATCACGTATATACCAAGCAAACAACAAGAAGCTGATGTGCTAACAAAGGGACTCGCCAGAGATCAATTTGCTGATCTTATCAGCAAGCTGGGCATGTGGAATCTATATGCACCAGCTTGAGGGGGGGTGTTGTAATATCACGGATAAAATCAGAGTTGTTTGTTTGTTGTATGATATCTTTTTGTTTAGGAAAAGATAAACTGTGCTTATTTTTAGGAAAAGATAAATGTAGCTGTTCAAACTGTTGTTAGCAAGCCTATCCGGTTATTAGCAAGATATTAGGATTTTTTGTTATCTCTTTGTACTTTAAATAGGCGTGTAACATTCCTCATAAGATTATCAGAGAATTAAAATTATTCATCTCTATTTCTTCAAGAATAATCCTCCTCCATTTTGTAGCTAAGTTGCTTAATTAAATGCCTCTGTAAAAGCTGGTTTCTCTGATGATCCTTTATTTTCTTGTGATGCATAGGCTTACACATTAGCCAGGGTGCTATTGTGATAGAGGGAGCCGCTCATGCTTGCACATTGATGGTCACAGATGCTCATGTGACCAGTAGAATAGAAGTTCTTGTGGCTTGCATGTGATGCCTTGACTAGATGATGTACTTCTGTCGCATAGTGAGGCTGTAATTTCGGATTATTCTTCTACTGGAAGTTACATTTGGTATTAGTGATGTTGATTGTCCTCTTGTTAACTTTCACATGAATGCATCAGGTTTGTCTTAAGCCTAGTTTTGAAGGTGTGGATCTGACTTCGTCGTTAGCTACTGTTGTTACAAGTGCTTTTTTGGGAAAATATTATAAATGGAAGAAGAATATATTTAATGGAGGTCAAGATCATAGAGGGAAGGATCAAGACAAAATCAGAGATGACAAGAATCAAGAAAATTAAGGAAGAAATAAATTGGTATTGGAATTCAATGAAATAATTGGCAGTATTAAAATAATATTATTATTGGTATTAAAATAATATTATTATTGTTATGTATTACCTAAAATAGCATCTAACATTGCTATTTAAATGGTTGAACGTAGTGAAAGAAAATTAAGCAAGTAAGATTATCATTTTGATATAGGCAGCTCTCTCTTTCTTGAGCTCCATTTGAGATAGGCAGCTCTTTCTCTTGAGCTCCATTTATTCTCTTTTGTCTTTTATCTTTTATTTTCCTCCACAATAGATTCTCACAAAAAATCTAAGCAAAATCGTCCTGCGAGTAGATCCCAATCCTGGGCTTGCAACAATTGTGGAGAAATATTTTGATATTAATTGGATTAAGAGTAGTAGAAAGATGATGGAAATGATTGTGAAATTTATAATAGAGAGGAAATGAATAAAATAGGGCTGTTATATTTCTATACCCGTTGATCTCTTATTTATATGAATTTTGAGATAGATATAATTACATATATATCCTTAGCTATAAAGGAAAAGATTGCTAATGTCTAATTAGTTTACTCCTAAAATCAAGAGCACATCAATTTGCATATCAAATCCTAAAATAAAAGATCAAATCCTAAATTCAAGGCCTAATTAATTTGATTACAGCTGTCAACACTCCCCCTCAAGATGGTGTATTTATATTTGCCATTCCCATCCTGCATAGAATGGAATGAAATAATTTTTACATAAGCCCTTAGTAAATACATCGGCTAATTGACTCTTTGAACTTGTATATCTAAGACTATGATTGTTTATTTATTTATTTTTATAAAGAATTGATTAATCTCAATATATTTTATGCGATTATACTGAATTGGTTATGTGTAATACTAATAGCTGCCTTATTGTCTCAATGTACTAACATAGACATTGCTTTGAGAAGATGAATATCTTGTATTAACATTTTAAGCCATAAAAGTTAACATATTCCTTGTATCATAGCTTTATATTCTGCTTCACCACTTGGTCTAGCAACAACATCTTGTATTTTGCTTCTCCAAGTGACGAGATTTCCACCAATAAAGCCACAATAGCCAGACATAGATCAACTATCATTAGGAGATCCTGCCCAATTAGAATCAGTGTGTGCTTTAATTCTTAAATGCCAGTTATTCAAGAAGATTATTCCGTTACTAGGATTGGGTTTGAGATACCTCAAATTTCGAAAAGCAGCATCAAGGTATATGGTGCGGAGACTAGGCATAAATTGACTTACTATACCTACTACATAGGTGATGTTAGGTTGTGTATGAGAAAGATAAACCAACTCCAACCGATCCTTGGTATTGATTAAAGTCAACCAATTCTCTAGTATTTCCTTTAGTTTGTGATTAGCTTCAATTGGAATATCAATAGGTTTATAGCCTAACATTCCTGTTTCCTTTAGTAAGTCGAGAACATATTTTCTTTTGGAGATAATATGCTATGAGCAACCTTTATCCTAAGAAAATATCTTAGTTGGCCCAAATCTTTAATCTCAAATTTAGTGGCTGAATACTTCTTCAATCTAGTTATTTCTTCTTGATTGTCATTTGTCACCACTCTATCATCAACATATATAATAAGAATGGTGATTTACCATGGAAATATTTGATGAACATAGTGTGATCTGCATTGCTTTGTTTGTAACCAAATGCAATCATTGTTTTACTAAATCTATCAAACCATGCTTGAGGTGATTGTTTTAAGCCATATAAAGATTTCTTTAAATGACGCGCTTTCCCTGTAGTTTACTAATTAGAAAAACCTAGTAGAATCTCCATATAAACTTCCTCAATTCGTCATTTGAAAAAGGCATTTTTAACGTCAAACTATTGAAGGTCCCATCCAGGATTAGTTGCACAAGATAAGAGAACTTGTATTGATTTTATTTTCGCAACAGGTACAAATGTTTCTTGATAATCAATCCCATAAGTTTGGGTAAAATCTTTTGCCACTAATCTTACTTTTAGCCTCTTGATAGAGCCATTTGCCCTAAGCTTTATCATGATTCCTCATGTACATCCTACTGGCCTTTTACCTAACGGAAGATCAACAAGTTCCCAAGTTCCACTCTTTACGGAGGCTTTTGTCTCTTCCACCATGGCATCTTTCTACTTAGGGTCATTAATAGCTTCTTTCCACCCCTGTGGTAAAGAGAAAGAATGCAAGGAAGACAAGAAAGTTCTATAGGAAGGAGACAATATATCACAGGAGACAAAGTTAAAGATAGGGTGTTGAGTACATGATTTAACTCCTTTTCTAATAGCTATTGGAAGATCAAGATTGTCGTCAGAAGAATTATGAGATGAAATTTCAGTAGATAAATTAGGATTGGGAAGAGGTGAATTACGTAACTCTTGAAGAGTTGAGTCGGGGTTAGATGATTGGTTGTGAAGAGTATTATTTGTGACCAGATCCTCCTTTTTCTTGTGAGTACCTTAATAGATTAGGCTTGTCCAATCTATTTGTTGCCACATCAATTTTTTGCCCTTTATTGGAATGAACTTGATCTCTATAAGAAATCTGATCATCATCATTGCTTCCATGCTCCCCTTGACCACTATGTATAGGCAAATCAAACATAGGTTGAACAAAAGAGGTCACATCTTGCACACAATCATTCTCTTCCTAAAGTGGTGATGAATGTGAAGGGAAAAAGGCTTCTGCCTCTCGAAAAGTAACATCGATACTCACATAAAGCTTTCTAGTGTGTGGATGATAGCACTTATATCCCTCCCTTTTGGGTAGCGGGATATCCTATAAAAACAAATCTCAAGGCTCTAAGATCAAGTTTTCCCTTAATGTATTCATGCACAAAACAAACTCACCCAAAGATTTTTGGAGGAATAGTGTGAGAATTGGTACCTTGTATAAGTTCTATGGGACATTTAATATTTAATGTCCTTAAAGGCATACGATTGATAAGATTAGTAGCAGTAAGAACAGTATCACCCCAGTAAGTTTTAGGAACATTCATAATGAACATAATGCTCTAGCAACTTCTATTATGTTCGTTTTTATGTTTAGATACATTATTTTAAGTAGTAATATTGACACAACTGGTTTGATGTATGATTCCATAGGTATCTAAGTAGGTATGAAAGGCATTCTTCATGTGCTTTGTACCATCATCGGCATGGTTGTCAAACTCGCGAGTCTACTCGTACGTTTCTACGAGTTTACGAGTTGATGATGATATTTCGATTCAACTCGCATTCAAAATCGTTTTTTGAGTAAACTCGTAAGTAGAATCGTAGAATCGTGAGTAGAAACGGTAGAATCGGTGGTAGAATCGGTAGTAGAATCGTAAGTAGAATCGTAGTAAAATCTTAAAGTTGTAATTTTACACTTTTTTTTTTCTATTTGAACTTTAAAAATGCAATCAATTTAATATATTTAAATTTAGGGTTTTTGGGGTTGGTTCTTGATATTTATCTTAATCTAACTTAATTTTAGTTTTTTTAATATTTTTTTCCTTTTATTTCCTTTTTTTGTATTTTTTAGAGAGTTATTTTCTTTTAGGTCATATACTATGATATTTTGAACATTTTGAATGAAAATTAAACTAATATATACAGTGCTATGTTTTTTCCTTTTTTAATAATTTTCTATCTATAAATATATTTGCCATAAATATAATGATTTTTTGTGCAAATATATATTGAACATGAAAATATTCATTACTACACAAAATAAGCTACTCACACATGATAATTTAAATGATTTGTAATACATCTTAATAATTATAGATTATGAATAATTATTAAATAAAAATAATTATTTTAATTATAAAATTGCAGTAAATATATTAATGACAGTATGTGAATTATGATTGATAAAACTTAAATTTTGGTTGTACATAATTAATTTAATACTAAATTCTTTATTTTCATAATTTATTTAAAGTTTTATTATTTCAGTAAGTTCATCAGTAGTTTTTGTAAGTAAATTTACATTAGTTATAGAATCTTACGATTCTACGTTTCGATTTTACGTTCCGATTCTACGAACCCCTTAGCGATTCTACGTAGAAACTCGAGTTTGACAACCATGATCATCGGTTTGTAAAATTTTCACCTTAGTGCCAAATTATGTATTGATCATTCTATGGACAGAATGAAAACAAGAAAACACTTCATTTTTTTGCATGTAGTAAGTATACCCATGTCATCCTACAATAACAATCAATAAACGTCACAAGCCATATATAACTAGATAGTGAAACCATCAGGCTTGGGCCCACACATCAAAATGTATTATCTTAAATGGGGCTGAATGCTTATTATCTATAGGAATATTAGATGCATTGTAAAAAATGTAATTTATTTTTTATATTTTATTGTTAGATATTTTGGTAGGTAAGGTATGGTAAGTAAGATTGGTGTATTAGTACTTTTTTCTACTAACCATGTTAGTGGTGTATATATATATATATAATATATATATATTGTAAATAGGGTTCAATTCTTTTTTTATTGATTAATATCTACTAGGGATATATATAGAACAAAATGGTGACAATAATTCTATTCCTAAAAAATAGGAAACTTTCGTAAATTGATTTCTTAAACTTAAGGTATTGTATAGCTGTACAATAAATACGTTCAATATTTACAATAAATACAGTTAATATCTAAAAATAAATACACGTATTTTTTCCACACTCCCCTTAAGCTGGTGAATAGGAACTTCCCATTCTCAGATTGGATGTAATCCTCTCAAATGTTGAACTATTCAATCCTTTGGTGAGAATGTCTGCAAGTTGTCCATGTGTTGGTGCATATGGCGTGCATATTAAGCCACTATCCAATTTTTTCTTGATGATATGCATGTCAACCTCAATGCACTTAGTTCGATCATGTTGAATAGGGTTATGAGCTATGCTTATTGTTGACTTATTGTCATAATAAAGCTTCATTGGCCCAACTCATTTAATTTTTAGGTCTTCAAGGATGATTTTCAACCATCGTAGCTCACATATACCTTGTGTCATTATATGAAATTTTGCCTTAGCATTAGATCGTGTAACCACACTTTGTTTTTTGCTTCTCCACGTCACTAGATTTTCTCCAAGAGAGGTGCAATATCTAGTTGTTGATCTCTTATCAATAATAGGTCTGCATAAGTATAGGCTTCAAGAGTTATATTCTTATTTCTTTCAAACAAAATCTCCTTTCTTGGTGTTCCTTTGAGGTACTGTAGGATCTTATGTGTAGCTTGCAAATGAGTCTTTCTTAGGCTATGCATGAATTGACTTATCAAGCTTAATGCGTAAGTTATATTAGGTCTGGCATATGATAAGTAAATAAGCCGTTCGACAGGACACTGATACATTTCATTGTTCACTATGGCATCTTCCTCTACATTTCCTAGTTTATGATTCGGGTCTATAGGGGTATTTGCTGGTTTGCATGTAGCTTGACCTATCTCTTTGAGCAAATTAGTCACATACTTCTGTTGGGATATAAAAATCCTCCTTTTTGAATGAGCAACTTCAATTCCTAGGAAATACTTCCATCTCCCCAACGTCTTGATCTCAAATTCTTTAGCTAGGCATTGACTCAGAACCTATTGGTCTCTCTCATCATTCCAGTCAAAATGATGTCATCTACATACACTAATAAGGCTGTCACTCTTCCTGAAGCTGAGTGATTGATAAACAAAGTATAATGCCCTTGACATTGTTTGTATCTTGAAGCCAACATAATTCTAGGAAATCTCCCAAACCATGCCCAGGGAGATTGTTTCAAGCCATATAAAGCTTTGTTCAGCTTACACACTGTGTCAGTACCCATATTTTTCCTGTAATCAGGTGAGACCTCCACATAAATCTCCTCCTCTAGTGTTCCATGCAGGGATGCGTTTTTCACATCAAATTGTTGTAATTCCCACCCAAGGTTAGCAGCTAGGGACAAAATTACTCTTATCTCGTTCATTTTTGCAACTGGTATAGATGTCTCCAAATAGTCAATTTTATAAGTCTGTGTGTATCCCTGGGCTACCAATCTTGCCTTATATCTCTTAATTGACCCATCAGCCTTATATTTTACTGTACATACCCATTTGTAACCTACAGGCCTCTTTCCTATTGGCAATTTGACTGGTTCCCAAATCTTATTCTTCTCAAGAGCTTTCATTGCAATATCCATGGCTTGCTTCCATTTTTCATTAGACAATGCCTCAAATAGGATAGTGGGAGGGGTGATGGTGTTAAGGTTGATAAGGAAGGCTTTGTAGGTAGGCGAGGATTTTTGGAAAGAGAGATAGTGTGACAAGGGGTATAGTGGTCTTTTTCTGCATTCTCTCTTTCCTTTCCTAAGGGCAATTGGAAGGTCTTGACCATCATCATTATTTGGAGGTTTAGTTTCACTTTGCAAGGCTGGAAAGTTAGAAATTATTACCTCATTTGAAAGACTTGGGCTAGATTCTAGATTCTAGAACTTGCACAGATCCTAGAGTGTGAATGTTTCTTTTTTGTCTTGAGCACACCAAGTTCTTATCGAATTGCACGTCTTCAAGAACAGATTTTTCAAGGTTAGGGATATGCGGGCTTGAAATTGGAGTAGTTGGGGACTCCGTCGATTTGAGCTCAACAAGTGTGAGCCAAGGGGATTGAGTTGACAGAGAAAGATCGCTCAATTCAAGAAGAAAACTCTCCAAACTCTCCTTATCTTCCCTAAAGCTCTCCCCCTGAAGATAAGGTTGGGTGAAATATGTTCCTTGCTCATTAAAAGTGACATCCCTTGACACAAAAAATTTCTTAGGTGGAGGATGATAGCACTTATGTCTTTTTTGAGTTGAGGAATATCCCAAAAAGATACACTTTAGGGCTTGAGGATCAAGTTTCCCCATCTTGATTGTGGACATGAACAAATGATACACACCTAAAAATGCGAGATGTAAGATTGTTGGTAATGGATAGATTTGGATAACAAGAGGAAAGTACTTCTACTGGGCTCTTGAATCCTGAAACTCGAGTGGGAAGTCTATTAATTAGATATGTGGCTGTGAGAACAGCTTCACCCTAAAACTTTTTTGGAACACAATTCTGGACAACAATGCTTGGGTTTGGTCTAAAAGATGTCTATTTTTCCTTTTGGCCACCTCATTTTGTTGTGTTGTTTTGACAAATGAAGATTCATGAATTATCCCCTCTTTTTGATAGTAAGGAGTAATGATTTGATTGAAATAATCTTGATGATTATTGGATCTTAATTTTTTAGTACTCACTCTATACTGATTTTTTACCACTAAGAAGAAGTTAATGAACACATAACTAACATCAGATTTATTTTTGAGTAAGAAAATCTAGGTGACTTGAGTACAGTGATCAATGAAAGTCACAAACCATCATGCTCCAAAAACATTGGAAACTGTAGAGGGACCCCAAATATCTGTATGAATAAGGTAAAAAGGAAAAGTGCTTCTTTTATTACTTATTGGAAAAGGTACACGCTTGTGTTTAACAAGCTCACACACCTTACAATGAAGACTCTCAACATTAAGTTTACAAAATAATGAAGGAAATATAATTTTAACAATTTTGAAGGATGGATGATCCAAACGGCTATGATAAAGGAAGGCTCTTTCTTTTTTGGATGATATGGATTCAGACCTGAAAGAGTGAGATAACCTGCTCTTGAAATCGTTTGCTTTAGTTGACTCTTCAAGGTAATAAAGACCATCTCGTTCTTTAGCAAGTCCAATTATCCTTTCCGGATCCTTTTCTTGAAATACACAATAATTATCATAAAAAATCACTTTGCAAAGTAAATCTTCTGTGAGTTTTTGTATAGAAATAATATTGGCAGATAATTTGTGAACATGGAGGACATTTTTTAAGGTTATGGACATGTTGATCTGTACATCTCTTATACCAGCTATTGTTGCTAGGGTCCCATCTGTAGTGGCAATTTTCTTATTACTTGGACATGGAGTGTATGTGGAAAATGTTTGGAAGAGTGGGTTACGTAGTTGGCGGCTTTGAATCCATGATCCAGGAGTGTTGCAAGGGAAAATCAAATGAAAGAAGCTGTTCACCTGAATATGCTAAGGAACAAATACCTGGAGGTTTCTCTAGATTACTAAGGAATGATCTCACTTTTTCAACCTCCTCTTGATTGAGACCAACTGACTCCTGTGTTGCATCAATAGCAATGTGAGCCTACCCTGAGCCATGGGATGGATTACTTTTCTGCCCTTACTCACGTTGAGGGCTTTCTGTGCAGTTTTCAACATTTTTTCTTATTGTGGCGCGGCTTTTTGCAATAAGTGCACCATAATTCTTCTCGGTTTAGGCCCTTGAACTGACCATTTTTTATAGCTTCAAAATTAGTATTTCTTTTTGCTCCTCCTGAACTAGTTTTGGCGCTTTCAGCTATCTTGGCTGAGCCATATGTGGGAGACTCAAGCATTAGGGTTCTTCTACTTTTCTAACTCCTCCTAATGGCCACCACCTCATTGAAGCATGGAACCTCTTGTTTTCCAAGAATTTGAATTCTGACTTGATCAAATTCAGGATTCAAACCAACAAGAAAATCATAAACTCTATTTTGTTCAGTGAAATTCTTTAGAATTGCAGCATCTTTTGAATACCTAGTCTGAATTATCCTGTAGTGATTAAGTTCTTGCCATAGGGATTTCAATTGATTAGCATACTCAGTCACTGTTTTGTTTCCTTGTTTTGCAGCCATGGTTTTAACCTTCACCTCATATACTTGAGCTGCATCTGTAGCCTTTGAATATGTCTGTTGGATTGCATCCCAAATATCCTTGGCTGTAGCCATAAACATCACTGTATCACTTATCTTAGGGATCATGGAACTCCATAACCATGCTATGATCATAGAATCCTCCTCATCCCATTGTTCAAATAGGGGTCTCCTAGTTGTGGTCCAGTTCTAGTGAGATGGCTGATTTTCCCTTTACCTTTTAGAATGGCTTGGACTAATTGGGACCATTTCAAACAGTTCTTGCCATCCAGTCTTCCCACTACTTGAATGTGCTGTAATTCTCCTAGTTGTTGAGAACGATTTCCATCATCCATGGATTGAGCATGATCTGATTGTGCTGTAGTTTTAGACATCATGACAAGACTTTAGTGAGGATAGTAATGATAACGACCTGGCGATAAAGAAAAAAGAAATTCTAGCGATAAAGAAAAAAGAAATTTTGGCAATGAAGGCCAGAAATAGATGAGAATTCTGGCAATGAGTGCTACCTTAAAAAAAAAAAAAAAGATTTCGTAAACCCTAAGATGATCTGATGCCATATTGTAAATAGGGTTCAATTCTTATTTTATTGATTAATCCACTAAGGATATATATTGAACAGAATGGTTACACTACTGATTAAAGAAAATAATTCTATTCCTAAAAAATAGGAAACTTTCCTATTTGATGTCCTAAACTTAAGGTATTGTATAGCTGTACAATAAATGCGTCCAATATTTACAATCAATACTTTTAATATCTAAAAGTAAATGCATGTATTTTTCCACAATATATGTCCTTGGTGATGGATAATATGACATGCTTTCTATCTATATTGCCTTTATCCTATTCATAAGTTTTTCTTCATGGTATCAGAGCATTAGACGATCCCCTTGGGAAAATTTTTCAAAAAAAAAAAAAAAAAATTATGACTGAACCTACTATAGAGGCAGTTGCAAAAGGAAAACAGTGCTATGACTGTTGTTGCCGACCTATTCATACGGAAGAGATGTGTTGTCGAATTCATGACAAGCCAAGTTATATAAAATCAATGCGCCAGGAAAATAATCAAAATCTTAAGTCTGCCCATCTTGTTGAATTGGATCAGCTATGGTTAACGCCAACAGTAAATTTTACTATCGATTAGATCATTCTCCTTCAGTAGATCTTAGATCAAACCCGGTTGCATCCTAGTGAGAGTAAGTCAAATGAACACATTGTTGTTACAATAGCTCCAACAGGTACATGTTTGACTCTTCATAGAGGTTTGAGTTGTGAAAATTGGATTATTGACACGGGAACATCTGATAATACGTGCAACTCATTGCATTTGTTTGATACTTTTTCCAAGTGCGGTGATTTGGGAAAAATTTTTGTTGTTAATGGAGATAATGTAATAATTAGAGGAAAAGGGAATAGTTTATTTGCAAAATTTGGAATTGTTCAATACCATGTATGTTCCTGGGCTTACGTATAATTTGTTGTCTATGAGTTAGCTGACAAGGGATATGGGATGTAAAATTGTTTTCTCTTCAACGCATTGTGTTTTGTGGGACCAATCTTCGGGGAGGATGAGGAGATTGATGGCCTCTACTATTTTTCTGGAAGAAGACCTACATTTAAGGGATAGTCAAAGTCTAAGTCCTTTGCGTCAATTTCTAGTAAGTCTGATGTTATGTTATGGCATAAGGATGGCATTGAATTGTAATGAAATAGGAAGGTAATAAAGTTGTAAAAGCTATTAGATGCCATTACATTATTTAGTAGACACAAAAGAAAAATGTATTATATTAGAATGAAAGTAAAATATCTATCATATTGTAAAAATAAAATATTTATTACATTTTTTATGATAGATTGATATAGTCTAATGGTTGTGGTATTTCTAAGATAGAAGCATCCATGGGAAGATAATGAATAAAGTAGTAGCAATTCATTAGAGTGGGGGCACGAGCAATTCATACAAATGCAACTAAATATCGTAACTGTAACTTCACATGGTGGTGGTGGGAGGATAGTCACCCTAAGTGAATATGCATTTTGTGTTAGTAGAGTTGCGTTTGTGTATGTGTTAGTCTTGTTTGAGTCATGTATGTGTTGGTTTGTCTTATGAGTCTTGGCCTATACATAAGCCTAGGACTATAGCTCGTAAAATGGGGGTGAACCACATGTCTAATGTTTTTGGGAAAAAAATTACACAAATACAAATTAGAGGAAAAAAATTACAAAACCACTATTGCTATGTCACATGTTGAAGACGAGACACAAGAATTTACACTAATATCGCATTTCTAATATGTGATATAGCGACCTACTCGAGCAAATTTATGAAAACTAGTGTATTGCATAACTAACATGCAATACAAGTCTAGCTGTGTATCGTATGTTGGTCTTGCGATGCACATTTAATATTTACATGAGTGTTGCATGTTGGTCATGCGACACTCGTATAATTTAAAAAAAAAAATTACATCGCACTTCTAAGATGCGATACAGCGACACTACTTATGTAATTTTTTTTTTTTTTTCACAATTTGGCTTTGTATAATATTTTTTAAAAACTATAGTATACATGTAATGTTCTCCGTAAAATGAGGCTAGATCATTTGTTAGTGGTAGAATTCTCTAAGACAGAGAATTGGAGAGCAGGTGTTGCTCCAGGTGTTATTACTTTTGATAACTTCTGTGCCTTCTTGCTTCCTTCCAATTAATAACATTTCCCAATTTATTTACGGCACCCCTCCCTCCGTGCTAACCCAAAATAACACAAAGGAAAAGAGGGAAAAAAAAAAAAAAAACCATTTTAGCTCTAATTCCAGTTAAAGTTTCATTCTTTTTACCTACGAGGAACCCTAGACTGTAACAACCTATGATAAGGCTAATGCTAGTATTTGGTTAGACATTTTAATGACTGTAGAAATCATATTTTTTCTTGCATGTCTGTTTCTAAACTTGTCTAGCGCATGGACATATGCCCTTTTCTTTTTCCCTGTCTTGTGTATATCCACTGCCGCTCTCTTTGTAGTAGTATTGATGATATTACTATTAACATTCTATGAAATATCTTTGCTAGATTCTAAGTGTAGTCTGCTATAAGTGCTGTTGCTTCATGGTGGTATTCATGTGATAGAAGAAAATTTTGTTATCTTCAGATGGAAATATATTCTTAAATATCTTGGCTTGGAACTGTCTGGCTTGGCTTTACCATGTTACCTATCCCTGTTGAGGTAGCTCAAACTGATATGCATCTTGTTTCAGGCTGGTACAAAGGCCCCCAGGCAACCATGGCATGACTTGCATAGCAAGATTGAAGGGCCTGCAGCATACGATGTTCTTGTAAATTTTGAACAACGCTGGAAGAAAGCAACAAAGTTCACAGAATTCAGTCTACTTGTTAAAGGGAAGAAACATTGGAGAGACGATTCTTTGATCAAAATAGAGCGCATATCTTGGATACTGAGTCCTAAGACTCCTGAGCCATCCACTTCTCGAGATCGAAGTTCATCTCTGATTAAGATTCATATAAAGGAAAAGCCTGAAGATCATATTACTTTTATCCCAGAGGACAACCCTGAATTATATGTATCTAGTGAAGAGTATTCAGAAAATTGGCACGTTCAGGTAAGTGTTTTAACTTTTTTTTCATGGATGTCTCCTCTGTGCGTATTAATTTCAAGTTTGTATGATCTGTTGTGCAGATATTTCGGTCAATTGACTCAGGATCACTGAAGGGATTTCCGACGAAATATGGATCTATTGCCGAAAAACAGGTTCTTGCAAATCCTGTATTTTTTCTGTCTATGATAATTGTCTCTAAATCGTGTGCCTTTTTGTTTGATAAACAGATCTTCTTTCTCTTAGATATCAAATGAACTGTGGCAATAAAATCATAACTTAATAATGAACTTTTTTGGTAAATTAATTCATTAACTCCGTGCCTTTAAATACAAAATATAAGATCTAGATAAAAAACAGTAACTAACTACACTCCTCCACCATATCAGCTAGTGCTAATCTATTAGATCTTGTTTCCAGTAATTGCACTTGCATGAGGGGAGGGGGGGAAGAGAGAAAGATAACACAGAATATCAAATCCTAACAATCATATCTAGACACAACCATCTCTAAAACTTTCCCTGAAACCTTAAAACAGATGTCAGTAAACATTCATAGCTTGCTTGAGATGAAATTGATTATCTGCTTTGATAAAGACACTAAAATTATCAGCAACATGGACCTAAGTAGGACAGGTTATATTAATCTAACCCTCTTCAGTTTTCAATCCAATGAAATCCTGATCAATCCACAGACGAATGATTCTATCATTTGAACTGGATTATTTACAGTGCTGATGGTGGATTTGCTTTCACTACATCGCTGAAGGGGACAGGAGTTAGCCATCCACAAATTTTTCATCAACCATTCTAACTAACTTTGCAAATTCAATGTGAAATGGCTATAAACTTTAGTGCTATTATGCGACATTGAATTGCTTCTTGCTCTCCATGTGATTAGATTCCCTCAAAATTTACAGCTCGCTCACTTCGCCGTATAAAATAAGAGGGGAATGAAATTTTAATTCAAAGGGAATGTAATAGGATTGTAATGGCTATTCCTATGTTCATTTTATTTAAAATGTAAAACAAGTAATTATTGAAGTAAGAGGTAAAATATCTATAATACCTAATATATTTATTATAGAAAGAAGATAATTGTATAGGTTATATTTTCAAGACATGGGTATTTATGACAGTTGAAAAATAAAACATTAAATAATAATTCATAGGAGTGGAGACATAAATTGCTATTCTTCATTTTACGTAATAGCAATTTATTATAAATTGCGATTCCCTCAAGTGAACACAATAATAACAGTTTTACGTCGAACGGGGAGAGAATGAATAGCTATTCATGTTAAGTGAACGAGCTTTTAATGTGATGCACAGATGATGACTTGCCATCTTCATTGTCATTTGCGATACACAAAAGTGAACACTTTAATAGCAGCTTTACGTCTAATGAGGAGGGAATGAATAGTTATTCATATCAAGTAAATGGGCTTTTAATACATCCATGGATGATGACTTGTCATCGCCATGGTCACGTGCCCATCTAGTGTCTACATAAACCTCAATAGTCTTGTCTTTAGTTCTTTGAATAAGATCTTATCCTTGATATCCTTTTAGGTGTTGTAAAATATGTGTAACAGTGGCCATGTATCTTTTAGTTGGAGAGTGCATGAGACCATGCTCACAGCATAGGTGATGTCTGGTCTTGTGAGTGATGGATGAATTAACCCTCCAACTAATCTTTGCTACTTCTATGCACTTCCAGTTTAAATGCAGTTTACCCGTGTCTCTAAGGAGATCAGGAATATGCTGGATTCTTTTTTTTTCTCCTTACAATTTCCATTCATAGAATACATTTCAGATCTTCAAACTTTTTGTGCTTAAACTTTGTCTTAATCTTACTCTGTGTTGGCCACCTTTCTAACAAAGTGGAAATGGGAGGGAAACTACGAAAAGGAAAAGGAAAGAAAGGAAATAATTTACCCTTGTCTGGATAATGAAGGTGTAAATGGCTAGAAAATTTTCTTTTTCCTTTGTTTGGTTAATTAAATGAAAAGAAGACAAATAATATAGTAATTTGACCATGGTGGCCTTTATATTATTCCAATCCCTAACAAAAAGATTTGGGCAATTTTTGTAGCTTACTACTTTTTCCACTATTTTCCACTTATCTCTTCAAAATCAGCCCTCTTGAGTGAAAACAATTCCACCCACTTTCAATCTTTTCATCCCACTTCCGCCCTCTTTTAAAATTGCTAAACATCGTTTTTCCTGCCATTTCTTTGGTTTCATTTAATTTCTTTAGACTTCCACCTATCTAAACGGAATATTAGTCTATGCATCATTTATTTCTTTTGGACATCTCGGATAATAATTATATTTTATATCATCATTGTATGCAATCGGTACAGATCTCTTTCCTTCATCAATTAATTTCAGAAATAGAGTATGATTTGATTCACCTTGGCAGCACCCTTAGTCAAGTAACTTAGTATTAGATCTCTTAGACCGGGCTTTAGGTGATTGTTTCAACTTGAAAAGAGATTTTTTTCAATTTATGTACCTTTCCCTTTTTATATTTTCCACCTTATCCTGGTGTAATTTTCATATAAACTTCCTCAAGCTCATTAAAATAATTAAAAAAATCATTATATCCCATAAGTGAGCTGCCAATCTGATTACGCAGCGAGGAGAGGTAGCTGTACTTGACTGGAATTGAGTTTGTTGACTAGAGCAAATCATCTCAAAGTACCTTTATAAGTTTGGGTGTAATCTTGTCACGTTGAAGCCTTGTGAAGGTCTACACTTCCACTGGATCAACTCTCATCAATAAAAACCTATGTACTCCTATTTGCTTTCTCCTCATTATCAATTGTTTTATTTTATTTTTAGTTATTCACTATTGCTTTCATTTCCTTCATGATTGCTCTCTCTGAAGTGGAATGTCAATATCTTCATAGATATTCTTAGGTATTCCTACACTATGAGGTGGATTTGTAAATTTCTAAAACTATGACGGCATGTTGGAATATATAACTTGATTTGAAATTGGGTATTGTGTACATGATCTCTTACCTTTTTGGGGAGCAATAAGAAGTAATCACTGCTATCATTACTCATTGGATGCATCTTTTTGTGGGAAAATTGTGTTAAGGCTCTTGGCAATGGGTCTAATGATAGGTTGTTGCACAAGCAAATCATTAGTACCCTTATTAATATTAGGGCCTGTGTTTTCTTAGAACCTATGATGAAACTTGGGATTAGGGTTTTGTTATGAGAGAACTCTCCAATCTCTTAAGTTTCAACTGCTCCAAAGACTTCTTTTAGACTAATTCTTGCTTGCCTTAATCTTGTTTAAGATCAGGCATTTGTGCAAGCAATTGAATAATACTTTCCCTAAATAAAAGATAGCAGAGTATTAGATATTCATATCCTGTTATAAATATTTATATCAATACTCCTAATATTACTCTCTTATTGGAGGAAAATCTTGTTCTAAAATTCAAGTCACTAGGGATTAGGGATTGCTAATGGCTCCAGAATTTCCATCTGGTGCATCAGGGTTTGTCAAAGCTAGAAAAACGATAATTTTATGATGGTGTTCCAGAGAGTGAATCTTGTCATAATTATTTGATGCTTAAAATTGCTATCACTCTGTCAAATTCATTTTAGATGTTATATCATGATAAATAACCTCGAGCAGTTACCTGCCATAAGTTTCAGAGAAATTGATTGCACTTTCTAGGTGAAGTGGATATTGGAGCTCCATATCTGTTTTAATAAACTCTGACAGACTTGCCAATGGACTTTCTCACACACCAGACCCATCACAAGAGCAAGAACCAAAGACATGGAACTTTAGTTCAAAAGAATCTTCATGGAACAGGATCTGTGTTAGTTGAATCCTTCTAAGACAAGTTTATAGCATTGTCATGCCTTAGGATGTCTGCAAGTTATTTTTGGATTAGATCAAGGATCCAAGTCCAATCTGAAACCACGAATGAACACTAGACACTTAAACACTGGAAGTGGCAGAGGTTCCAAACCCCCACCACACCCCCTCCTTCCCTCCCCTTTCTCCTCCTCCCTCCCTCCCCTCAATTCAGTAATATTATTGATGTTATCCCTTTTAGGGATTATGGAAACTAAAGTGAAGGATGCGAGGACTCATCTGGTGTGGGGGTGATTTGCTTGGATTGGCGCCTAGAGACTTAACCAAATGGGCTTTTGTGGGTGGGGTAAAATCCCCATTTTAGGAATATTCAAGTTTTGTTTAAATCAAGCCAAATGGTTCATTGCCTGTGTATGTTAGTAGACAAAGATTTCGCTTGCTGCATCTCCTTTATTTATAGGGCCAATAATGCAGTTGAAAGAACTCTTTGGAGTGATTTATTAAAGTTGAAGTTCTATATTAATGTTCCATGGATTATTTTAGGGGGGATTTTAACGATGCCGTAGTATTGAGGACAAATTGGGAGGAAATGTCTCTTTATCTAAAGGTATGGAAGAATTTAATGATTTTTGTTTTGAAGCAGTAGTAGAGTATATTTGGTCGTCTGGCATCTTTTACTCCTGGTCTAATTCCTCCTTTTCCAACGCTATTCTTTGGCGCATTGATAAAGCTTTAGTGAATCATGATTGGATTCTCCAGTGCCAAGCTTCAAAAGCACAATATCTCAACCCTAGTTTATCTGGTCATTGCCTTATTGTAGTTAATTTAAATATGGAGAGCAAGGTTTGAAAATCCTTTTTCAAATTTTTAAACTTTTAGATAGATCATCCGAACTTTCATGATATTGTATGACAGGTATGGAATAGAAAGGTAGAAGGATTCCTTATGTTTTAGGTGGTCACAAAGCTTAAGCACTTGAAGGTGGAATTAAAAAAGTTAAACCATGAGTCTTACTCTGGTATTCAACAAAGACCTTTGGAAGCTAAGGCAAAACTACTGGAACGTCAAGACTTCAATCGCTTCAATCTAGAATTAACTAATTGGAACCTTTAGAAGTCTTTAGTTAGAGAACATTATATCCTTAATGTGGTAGAAGAAACAAAAATCTAGAATTTCATGGCTTAGATTGGGTGATTGCAATACTAACTACTTTCATTGATGTATGAAGCAACGATATCACTACAGCACTATTAGCTCAATCATTAATAGCATTGGACAGCTAATTACCTCTTATGAAGATATCACTACAGCACTATTAGCTCAATCATTAATAGCATTGGACAGCTAATTACCTCTTATGAAGATATTAAAACCTTGGTGGTTGATTATTTTCAGAATTTATTTGAGAAATGCAAGTGCCCAGAACAATTTCTTGACCGCTTACATTGTTTGATTTCAAAAAAGGTGAAGAGGGTGGGTTAGGATATTCTTATTGGGCCAGTTTTCTAATTGATATTCTTATTGGGCCAGTTTTCTAATTAAGAAATAAAATCGGTCTTCTTTTCAATGGCTCAAGACAAAGCTATAGGGCTGGATAAGTATAATGCAAACTTCTTTTATAGCACCTGGGATGTAATTGGCAATGATATTTTCATAGCCATTAAGGAGTTCTTAGCAACTGGTAGTTTGCTAAAATCTATCAATTCTATAGCAATCCCACTAGTTCCAAAGAAGGAAAATCCAACTGAGCTCTTGGATTTTAGACCAATTTCATGTTTCAATACCATCTATTAGTGTATCTCAAAAACCTTTGTAGAGAGACTGAAGGTAGTGCTCTCTTATCTTGTTGGAAAAGAACAAACAACTTTCATTAAAGGCCATAGGATCGTTGACAACATTTTTGTTGCATAAGAGTTGTTTGGTTATCATAGAGATAGCCTTGGAGATAAATGTACCATCAAAGTTGACATTATCAAATCGTATGACAATGTAAGTTGGTGTTTCCTTGAACAAACTATGCAAACAATGGACTTTCCCCCCTTTTCCCTTAGAATTCATAAAGTGGGTAATGCAGTATGTCTCTATTGCCAAATTCTTAGTGAGCTTAAATGTAAAGCTTGTTGGTTTCTTCTTTAGTTCTTGTGGCCTTTGTCAAGGGGATGCTATGTCCTCATTTCTCTCGTGTTAGTGATGGAAGTATTTTCCAGCATTATGAGGGAAATCGGTAGAAAAGATGATTTTTCTTTCCATTGGGGATGTCGCAAAAAAAAAGCTCTACTACTTTTGTTTTGCAGATGATGTGATGATTTTTTCTAGAGGAGATGTGAAATCTATTGCTTTCATTAAAACAGCTCTTTAGGTATTTTATGGACTATCAAGGTTATAAGCTAACTTATCCAAAAGTCACATTTATATGAGTGGTGTTACTCAAGGCCTCAATGAAGAAGTAATTTGAAATTTGGGTTTTCAACTTGTGAACTTCCAGTGAAATACTTAATGGTGTCCTTATCTTTTTTAAAGCCAAATAAATCTACATGCACTTTTTAATTGTAAGGTTTAAGAGGCGGATCAGCTATTGGACATCCAAATCTTTGTTGTATGCAGGGCGGGTCCAATTGCTAGGGAGTGTACTCTTCTCCATCCAAGTATACTGGTTGTTTTTTATCATTCCCAAAAGTATCATAAAGGGGCTAACGAAGAAGATGAATTGGTTTTTTTGGAATGGAAACGATGAGAATACAGCTAAAGCTAAAGTTGAGTGGAATGTTGTTTGTAGACCCAAAAATGAAGGAGGGCTTGGCATTATTAATTTGGTGACTTGGAATAAAGTTGCTTGACTCAAGCATATTTTGGTTCCTATTCTCGGACAAAAATGATTCTCTTCAGCCATCTTAGGTTCAATCTGAGCTTACTAAAGGTAGAAATTTTTGATTCATGAAATCACTTGCTATGGCTTCTTGGTCATGGAGGAAAATCCTTCAGTTAAGACCACTTGCTCATAGTCTTCTCAAATGGAAGTGGGAAATGGTAACCACATTTCTTTATGGTATGATGACTGGCATCTAAGGGGCCCCTTGGTAAATTGGTCAGGGGAAAGAGCTATTTACTCCTTTGGCTTACCAAAAGATACTTGGGTGTGCTGCATTATTAACACTAATGGATGGTATCGGCCATTAGGGGACATATGGGACCACATAAGATTGGATTTGGTGGGTACGTTTTTCATTAATGCAAATAATGAAGATAAGATTGTATGGAATAATGAACCCTTAAAAAGACTCTCAATCAAGATTGCCTATAATCTCATCTGTGGTTGTGAAGAAAAGGTCCCTTGGTTTAATTTTATGTGGTTCAAAAAGATAGCATCGAGATACTCCTTTTTGCTTTGGCTGCTTGCTCACCAAAGGTTCACGTTCACTACCTTGAATAAGTTGGTGGTGTGGGGAGTCACATTGCAAAACTAGTGTTTTTCTGCAATTTGAAAGAGGAATCACATGATCACTCATTCTTAAAATACTTTTCGTTGTTGAAATTGTGAAAATTTTAAGAGAGGCAGTACCAATAAATGAGGTGCATCCCTTGAATGCCTGTAGTGTGTAAGATTTAGTTCTATTTATGGGTCAAGGGTAGGATCAGCATGGAAGATTTTCGTTATTTTATTTGTCTATTACCTGAAGAGAGAGAAATGTAAAAAAGCTTGAAATTAGTTTTTAGACTCCTGTTGAAATGTCACTCATCATTCTACAGTATTTTTTAATCTTGGATAGTACTCCTAATTTGTAATTGTCAAGATCTTATCTTAGTACTCTTTTGTTTTGTCAAGATTTTAGGTCTCTTATGACTCCTATTGTTTATTATTCATTCTGCGTATTGTACTTTATCATATATTAATGAAATTTCAACTTATCCAAAAATTAATATTATTGATGAAACGATGAGGAAAATTACAAACCAACAAAGAGGATAATAAGAAAGGAACATTCTTCTATATATTAAAAAAGAACAAGAACATTTTTTTAGAGGCACGGATGGTTCTTAAGATTATCTAACTATCAAGTGAGCCAGATTTGTAACACCTTATGCTCTCCCTTTCATCTGTTTCCCCCCATAGCATGTAAACTTATGCTGCAAGAGCATGCTTCCACTCCTTGTGATCATAAGAGGATCTCCTTGGAATCAGTGCTGAAAGTGGTAGAGTTAAATAGGCTGACTTGAGGATATGAATCTAATAGGTAACTGAGAGGTGTATGAAGATCCAGAGGTTTACATGGGAGACAATTTATCATATGGGCTGCACTATCGCTTCTCCCTAATTGGAGTTTGGAATCAAGTTGTTAAGTATGATAGAGTGAGCTACTTCTAAGAAATGGCTGTTTTTCATCTCAGCTATGACATTTTGCTGAGTGGATAGGCTCAGGAAATCTAATGGGAAATGCTATCTTTGATGATGATTGAACTCATTTGAAAAATCTACCATTTTTTGTACAAAGAACTTGAATTGATGTTGAAACACATTTTAATTTACTTGTATATATTTTTCCTTAAGCTGAAATACCCAACAAATTTTGGTACGATCATCTATAATTGTGATAAATTGTGAACTATTAGATTGCTTTGTAATTCTCGCATAAACCTAGTATTGCTGTGAATAGATAAAAAGCTTTTTGACGGTTTATGAGGTTGAACATGATAATGATGATGGGGAGGCTTTGAAGGTGTGGTGCTCACAGTGGAATTTTTTTTTGCCCTCAATTTTTCATCAAATGTGGATTTTATACATATAGATAAGAGCAGTTAGATGTGCCAAGGCCTATGTTGCCACATGATATTTGAACTTGATTCAACCAATACCGAAGCATTATTCCTAGACATAGATTTAACAGTAGATATGGAGAGCGACTCTAATAGACATAGGCTGTGATGAAGTTAATACAGCCTCTGCTCTCCTGAAAAATAGTATAGACCATCCTTTTCCTTGGCAGTTCCAATAATCTTTCCCCAGGATTGGTGCTGAAGTTAACCTGATAAAATATCACTATGCAATTTATATCTTGGATAATCCAACTGACGGCAAATCTATTATTATGCTTTATTTCTTTAGCCTGATGCCTTTCTATACAAGACTTACAAATCTACCATTGCAGCTAAAACTAATCATGGATCTTATTTCTAGAAGACAAATTTCCACTAAGCAGAAAAGCAAGATAAAGAAGAATAACAAATCCTAACAATCATATCTAGATACGGATCTGAAAATCTTATTCTCTGATGGATCGTATTAATAAAAGAAAAAAGACATCTCTTGTCAAAAATGTAAAAGCCTACTGGTCATGGTTGGTCCCTTTTTTTTTTGCAAATGGTGCCAGGGCCTGATATTGTTTCATCTTGTACATCTTAGTAATTCAAGATATTTACCTGCTGCAGAATCTTTTTGTTGCAAAGAGTCTGGTAATAGAAAGAAGCATTCAAAATGCTTACATCCAGGCAATCCGGTCTGCTCAGCATTTCATATATATTGAAAATCAGTATTTTCTGGGATCATCTTATGCATGGCCTTCTTATAAAAATGCAGGTGACTTCATTCTTCAAGTTCTGTTAATATTAAGCTGGAATTGAAATATATAGATTGGAGATAGCTTGCAATTTGAAATGATGTTTTGTTCTACATATTACCAGACTTCATTGGTATTATTGATTTTCTTTACTTTATTAGAGTCATAAAATTTTTGGGAGATGGCAAACAACCCCTCTCAACCTTCACCCTGGTATAGATATACCCTTAAATTTGTGAATATTACAATTTCCTCAAATTTTGATAAATTGGCAATATAAAGGACATTTGATTTTTCAGTTCAGTAAAAGTATTCTAAGATCAAAGTTTAGCTAATGTTAAAGTATAATTGGATAGTTTTGAGGAGTGTTTTGGCACCAAGATTAGAGTTTAAGGCATCATTTTCAACTTTTGAAGGTTATTTGCCGATTTATCAAAGTTTAAGGTGTTGATTTGCAACATTTAAAAATTGAAGGGGTATATTCATGTCAAGGTGTCAAATTTTATGGGGGTTTATTTGTATATTCCCCTTGAATATTTAGTTATTGAATTAAGAAAGATCTCCCTCCAAGCCGTACATACGACTTTCATCGAATACGGCTTTCCACAGAAAAAACAAATATGATTGAAGATTCTTCATTTAAAAATCGTGGACTGAGTACATTATATTAGCCTCTTTTCAAAGGAAAATTTAATGGCATTAACAATGTATAGTCTTTATTTTTTTTATTTTTTTATCTATCTTAGAAGTTGGAGAACTCAACTAAAAAAGTTAAAAAGTTTAATGATTTAAGTAGAAAAGTGACAAAAATTTGAGGGCTTTTTGTTATGTTCTTTTTGAGCTTATGTATATGGCTTATGTATCTCTATATAAAATTCAACTTATGAATGTCTAAATGCTTGAACAGGGAACTTTTTAATTGACATGCAATATTGGATCACAATGGCATTGAAAGATTCATGTAATTTGACCCCATTTAT
The DNA here is from genome assembly GCA_024138025.1 of Combretum micranthum. NCBI lineage: Eukaryota > Viridiplantae > Streptophyta > Magnoliopsida > Myrtales > Combretaceae > Combretum > Combretum micranthum. The sequence goes on from JAMXBD010000174.1 coordinate 532,136, forward strand.
TGTGATTGTAAGCATTACAGCAACAAAGATATTAGGTTGTATACAAGAATAAGATACAGAGCTGTAACGCAAAGTGAATAATGGGAAAATTGTATATATTTTGTGATTCATAGGTTACATATATATACATGATGTAATTGACTAACAAAGGAAAGAAAATCCTTATTTAAGACTAGACATTAATATATTTATATATTTACTTCTTGTAACACCTCCTTCAAGCTGGATCATAGATATTAATCATGTTCAGCTTGTTATAAAGGTAATCAACCTAAATCCCATTTAGAGCCTTTGTAAAGAGGTCTTCTAATTGTTGTCCATATTTCACAAACCTTGTGGAGATTATCCTTTGCTAAATTTTCTTACGAATAAAGTGACAAATCAGTTTCAATGTGCTTGATTCGTTCATAGAATATTGGATTCGATGAAATATGGATAGTAGCTTGGATATCACACTATAATTTTGCAGATAGTGAGGTGTTAAGGCCTACTTCTTTTAAGAGTTATATCTACATTACTTTACACACTAACTGTGCTATAGCTTTATATTCTGATTCTGCACTTGATTGAGACACAACACTTTGCTTGTTGCTCTTCCATGAAACCAAATTTCCACCCATAAAAACACAATGACTTAAAGTAGATCTTCAGTTTTCCTTAGATCCTACACAATCAGCATTTGAAAAACATTCAATATTAGTATGAACATGATTCTTCTACAAGATACTACGCCCTGGTACTCTCTTCAGATAGCATAAGATTTGCTTTATAGTAACCCAATGATTAACTGTTGGACATATATTGACTCACTACATTAATCAAATATGCAATATTCGGTTGAGTCAAACTCTATATGAATCCAAAATTGTCCTGACGCTAGCCACCATACTTGATCGAACCACCACTACTGCAATGCCGAACACCCGAAATCCCTAACGGCTAAACAAATCCTAAATTGATTCAACCAATACAGACTACCAAAATGCCGATCAAACACTCCAATTGACCATAATCACCAATCGCACACCCATGGCCTCGAACATGACTAAAAACAAAACACAACACAGACCAAACAGACAAAACTCAAATCAAACACAAATCATCACCGCCATGGCTTCCGATCACCATCCATCCCAAACACAGCCTACCATTCACAGACAAAACCCATCAACGACCAAAATGAGAAACCTTAAATTTCACAAAAGTTTCATACTTAAATATAGAACATGCAAAGGAACCACATATCTAGGTTGTACTGTCCCAGATGAGTCAAACAATGGCGATTGAAATTGATTCCAGCACCACACGTGCCCTCACGTGCCAGCACTTGAAGACTAGCATGAACCTTCTGATGGTGCATGAGTCATGTGATGCTTTAGAGACAATATTCTCCAGAAACGTAATCGGAGGATGGCCTTTCTCCTAGGCCAGTTGTGTTAAGAAAGACTAGTCGAAGATGATGACCAAATGCTCCTCAAAAGATTCATATGTAATCACAATTTGAGAAATATGTAAATTATGAATTTTGGGAATTAAGCTTTGATGCCTTGTAATGGAAAGTGAATAATGGGAAAATTGTATATATTTCATGATTCATAGGTTACATATATATTCATGATGTAATTGACTAACAAAGGGAAGAAAATCCCTATTTAAGACTAGACATTAATATACATTGATATGTATATTTACTTCCTATAACAAGAGCAAACCCTAAGCCATTAGGTTTGGTGGAAGGAAAATCTTTCTTTTTGATTTGAACTAATGCTTGTTATCTTCTTTTTCTTTTTTCTCTACTGGCTATTATATTGGTTAAAACTACTTTGATATCTCTCAATCTTGAGGAACTTTTACTATTGGAAACAGCTGAATTTTGTGGGTAATGGCGGTTTTTCTTGTTTTTATATATCTAGATTTATATTCTTTTCCCTTTCTAGGTAAGGATTATTCTTTGCCCTTTTGAGTCTGTAGTATTAGAATAATTTCAGACTGTGACCTTGGCTAGGAAAAGGAAATTAATATTAAACTTTTAAAATAAATTTACAAAATTGCCACTAAAAATAATCCCAGGTTTAGGCAAGTTAACCTCCTTGTCTTTTAAAGAGATAATGTCTTTATTTCCTGCACGTACCTCCTTTCTTCAAAAGACGAGGTCATGTCATATACTGACCTTGTCTCTTGAATAAGGTTGTCAAAGTGAAAAGCGCATTTATGGCGCAATGCTTGTAATCACCTAAAGCGAGAAGCGCAAAAAAAGCGCTCGCTTGAGTGAAATGAAGCGCAAATATTAATAAATTTATTAAAATTGTTTTGATGGATGAAAAACATCAATATTTAATAATAATGTTTAAATTAGACTAATAAAGGCTATTTAAATAATTCAAATATTAGATTAATATAGCATCATATTTACAAAATGAGCATTGTTATTAGATTAACAATTTTTTTAGTCATTACTCTAAAAAGAAAATCTTTGTTATTATTTTAATAAATTTATATTTACTATTAACATTTCTTTTTCCTAGTAAATTTGATTAGACCAAAAAAAAAAAAAAAACCGACTGTATTTAATAAATTGAGGATTTCTTTTATTATTATAATAGTTTTGTTGTTTGGGGGAAAAAAAAGGCAGAGTAAGGGTTTCTAGAAAATAATTTTCTGCTTTTTAACTTTCCAACATATAGGCTTACTAATATACCCTTACCCTTTGTTTTTATTCATTTGCCAGTTGTCTCACAACATTCACTGCATAATGCCATAGTGAAAGAAAAAATAATAAAATAACATTATCTAATGTAACCTTCGGTCCCTAACCCTAAACCTTATCTTTTGCTTTATAAACCTAAGTTTTTTTCCAAAGCAATAATAACAATTTACAATAAAGATGGTTCACAAGAAATCCTTCATTATTCTTGTCATTGCTCTGTTGGGTTCCTCGTCTTTGATCGCATCATCAACACCATAATCACTTGCTCCCACTTTGTATAGTGAGTAGGTTTTTATCTTCATTAATGAACGATAGCTTCTCCTTCCCCTGGTCTCTATGCTTAAATCCTAACCCTAACCCTTTTCTTGCCTTTTCTCTCTCCTTGTACCCCGGTGTCTCTCTCTCTCTTTTGGGTCATGTGCGTCGTTCACTAAGGCGCTCGCCTTGGAGCCTTGTGCACCTTGCAACTAGGTGAAAAAGGCGCGCACTTTATTGAAGGCCCCCTCACCTTGGCCTTCGCAAGGTGGAAGCTTATGCCTCGCCTCGCCTGAGCACCTAGGCGCACAAGGCGAGCGCCTTTAACAATACTGCTCTTGAAGAGGGGAGGTCAGTATAAATTGTTGGCATCGTTTCTTGAAGAGATAAGGTCAGTACAAATTATTGACCTTGTTTCTTTAAGAGGCGGGGTCAGCAGCACAACTTCCCTTCCTACCCACATATATCTCATAAATCACTCATTTTTTACATTAGTTATAACTTGTCAAAGTCATACACAATCAGCTATATAAATTATTTATTAGCTATCCACCAACTTCCAGACTTTATAACCCAACCATAATAGTATTCCCAAACCCAATCCATCCAAACACAGTCCTAAACCTAATCCATTCAATCACAATAGTATTATCAAACCTTTCACTGCAAACATAATAAAAAACCCATAAAACATAATATGAAATGATTGCATTAATGTTCTGTTATTTATACTAAAAGCATATGAAAATTCTACATACAACAAATAAAAAGATAAGAATCTATATACAACAATCAAATAAGATGAAAATTTATGTAATCTTTACTGTTGGGTGCCCGCCTCCTTCGTCCCTGCCTGATAAAAGTTCGAGGGAATAGTGTACACTGATAGACACCCTAATGGGGATGCTGTATAGATGGATCAACCTGTATGAGTGTGGCATTCCCATCTCCACCAACAACACTATAAGGATGAAATGAGACGGTCTAGATCCACATGGGTGAGTTCCTTTCTAATATTATGTGGCGGTGATGGTCACCTCTTTTGTGGAGCAAAAGGGGTGTGGAACCCGGTGTATGAGATATTTGGCATCGAGGTCTCAGCCAAATAAGCATATGATGATGATGATGGATCAGGCTCGGCATGATGAAACTGTGTAAGGCCAAGCCCATCAGGTTGGTGTACATGCAAGGGTGAAGGTTCGTTTATGATATTTTACAGCTTGGACTTGCCCTCGCTCCTGACTTCGTCTCCGCTTACGCCTCTCTTTTTGTGGCTGTTATCTCTGTACATGCTGAGGTTGTGAGTTATCTGGTACTGGTGCTGGTGCTGGTGTTGGATCATTCAAATTAAGTTTCATGAACTCTTCCACTATACGAATGACATCTCGTGCAGTGGCAGTAGTGTTCTCTATTGGCATGTCGAGGACTGTAAATGGAGTTTGCTTGCAAGCGATAGCAAACATTTAGATTAGTGAATAACAAGCACAATATATGTTCATATAAGGCTTATGTCGTCGTTGAACTTACCATATTGTACAATGGCCCTTGAATGACTGATCCAGCACGTGGTGATCGCATGGTACTGGTCGAATTAATCTCCAGATGCACCAGTGGGGTTATTTGACATCTGGACATTACGATCGCGCCTGCCATCCCACTCTGCTACCCACATGGCGTGCTCTGCTGCCCAGTTTCACTTGGAATGCCCTTGCAAGTCCAGCTCATGCAGAGCTCTCATATTAGCTGGGGGGTCCAGGATCCCTTGGAAACCACCAAACTGTTGGAACACCCTGTCGGGATAGTAGTGCTCAACAATGTGAAAGCAAACCAAGGGTATCCATGCATGCCATATATGACTGCTAGCCCTGCGGTACATAGGTAGAGAATCCATAATACTAGAGTAGGGGTCCCAAACAACCTTTTCAAGAAAAAAGTATACTATACATTAGTAAACACAAAAAGGTACCTATCTAGGGATTTGTCTATTGAAACACCCCCTACACTCAAACAGCAAATGTGGGGGGATCAAGTGACATCAAAAGTGGCACCGTAATAACTGATAAGTGGGCATCCAGCGGTAACTGCTGTGATCTGTCGACATAGTAGGGCGATGTGTAGGAATTGCTCTCATGTCCAAATTTGCATGACTACCAGAGGTCCTGCTATACTTGTCTCGATACGGGAAGCCATGCATCGCTACTTGTATAGCCATGCCAAGCAAGTTGCTCTCCATGCATACTGCCATGCTCTCTCTAAATCATCGAGTGGCTGGAGTTACATCACGTGAATCAAATTGGATGATTTGTTCACAACAATAAAGCCCTCCAATAGTAGTAGAATGTATGCCCTAGTATAGCATTGAATCGTCATATCATCTGCATGATCAAGTACTACTCTAAAGTGTGCATCTAACCATGACATCTTCAGGTGGCCACCCATCTATATCCACACCGGCCTCGGGTTTACCTACTAATGAATGGTGGCACAATCCTGACCAATCCATCCGAGCTGTGCCAGTAACTGCCTGGCCATTGACAGGAAGGCTGGTTAGTGTTGCAACATCCTGTAACGTCGCAGTCCACTCTCCCGTCAGCCGGTGAAAGGTATGGGTTTCTGGATGCCACCTCTCCACTAGAGCTATAATAAGGTGCCAATCCAGCTGTACAAATGGTATATGTGCAGCACTTATGAAACTGGCATGTGACATGAATGGAACAAGTTGATCATTTAGAACTGTAGGCATGCCGTCATGCTATCTCAGCCTCGCCTCTTTCTGGCTACAATATAATATCACGTGCTCCTGCATTTGAAAACAAATCCATCATAAATATTGTCTAAATAATCTAAGTAATTGGATAAGGAAATAATCTTACATGTCTCTCTCATACCAACCTCGATTTATGAACATGCTGCTTTGTAAGTATGGAAGCATCAACCGGTCTTGGATCCATGAAAAAAGTAATGAGAAGTGTTAGTAGAGGCATAGGTACAAAACATAGCAACAACAGATAAAGAATGTGATGTAAGTGTAGTTGAACGAATCACATGAACAAAAAAAATACCACTATGACTCGACTAACTTGTAACTGTCCTACTAGCCGCTCGCCTGTTTGGACAATTTCTAATATTGTGCCCTGTCTGCTAACACGAATTGCATGAATATGTTATAGGATCGGGTATTTCTTCCACTTCTACCTATGATTAAGATTGAATTCGAGTTCGTTTAAGAGAACCCAACGATCTCTTGGTTATCAATAACCAGGGATAATTTTTGGACAAAACAGAATGTCCTTTTCCATTTCTTCAACAATAATAAATACAACACTTGACAGTTACCACAATTGCCATACACTAAAAGTAACTGCTGACCTACGATTCCTATACCTGTCCTAAACACAAAACTAACCTTATTACATCCGAACAGGACATACATAAGAAAACAAAACAGAACACATCACAACACAGCAACCTATCACAACTACACCGCATCACACATATTCTAACTACTGACTTGCTCCTTCTTTCTTCTCGAGTAAACTCTTTTGAAAGGAGTAATTGTAACATTACTCCCTCCCTTCAAAACGCGCTTGACCTCATGCGCGAAAGATGGATATCTTTGCATAATCATGTTAGCCTCCTCCCATGATGCTTCAACTGGAGGATATTGATCCCAATGGACTAGAAGTTTTGTAGTTGAATGACCCTTACGAACATCAAGAATTGCCTTTGGTGTAGGAAGTAAATGATCATGCTGTATGAAAGGGACACTAGGATTCGCTAGTACCTCGCCCACAAACTTCTTGAGTTTTGAAACATGGAAAACCGGGTAGATTTTAACCTGATCTGGTAGACTTAGCTTATAAGCAACCGAACTCACCTTTGCTGCAATTTGGAAGGGACCATAAAATTTTGGTGCCAATTTTTGATTGTTGAGTTGAGTTGCTGAGGTCTGTCTATATGGTTGCAACTTAAGTAGTACCCAATTGCCCTCCTTGAAACCGACATCCTTATGTTTCTTATCATATTGTGTCTTCATGCGATCTTGAGCTTGCAACAACCGTTGCCTCAAATCCATCCACACTTGATCACGCTCCACTAAGACCTGCTCCACAGCTTCGAGTTTTGCTGTTCCCAGTTGATAGGATGATAAATGTGGTGGTTGACGACCGTAAACCACCTCAAAAGGGGTAGATTTTGAAGAAGTATGGTAGCTTGTATTATAACAATACTCTGCCCGAGGCACCCAATCTACCCACCTTTTGGGATTTTCTCCTGTAAAGCACCTAAGATACATCTCAATAGTTCTATTAATCACCTCTGTTTGACCGTCACTTTGAGGATGGTATGTAGAAGAGAAAGCTAGCCAAGTCCCACTTAACTTGAACAATTCTTGCCAAAATACACTGGTGAATGTCACATCCCTATCACTTACAATAGACTCAGGTAGTCCATGCAACTTGAAAATATTATCAAAGAATACTCTTGCTACCGAAATAGCTGTATAAGGATGAGAGATAGGAATGAAATGACCATATTTGGAAAACCTATCTACCACCACTAACAAAACAGATTTTCCATGAGATGAAGACAGTCCTTCAATAAAATCAAGGGAAATATCTGCCTAAACCTGTGTAGGAATGTTTAAAGGCTGTAGGACACCCGCTGGCAATAATTGTTGTGTTTTGTTTCTTTGACAAATTGGATAAGCTCGAACGAAAGCTTGAACCTGCTGTTTCATCCCAGGCCAATGAAAATCCCTTGATATCCAGTATAAGGTTTTTTGATAACCTTCATGATACATATTATGAAGGGTTTCAAGTATAACCGAAATACTGGAAGAGTGTATATCTAAATAGACACGTCCACGAAAGAAAAATAACCCATCTCTAAACGTCCAATTTGCACTTTTTTTCCTTGATTGATTTTTGTGATGAGAGCTTGCAGCTGCTGAGAATTTGGAATCTCCTTCTTTATCAACTCAAAGAGATGGATTTGAGGACTTGACAGTGCACAAAATTCTCCTGATTCTAGGCTACTGCGTGATAGAGCATCAGCTACTTTGTTCTCTCTTCCTGCCCTATATTCGATATTAAAATCAAAGCTTAGAAGCTTGCTGATCAATGTTGCTGGGGTGAAGTTGTAATGCGCTACTCCAATAAGAACTTGAGGCTATAATGATCGGTTCGTACTAGAAACATTTGTCCACACAAATAAGATCGTCAATGCTTAATCGCCTTAGATAAGCCAATAAGTTCCTTCTCGTAGGCCGGTAGCTTCATGTGGTGGCGTGCAAAAGGTCTACTGAAGAAGGACATAGGTCTGCCCTCTTGTTGTAACACAGCTCCAATTCCCACCTCTAATGCATCACATTCCGCAATAAAAACTTGGGAAAAATCCGGAAGAGCCAAGATAGGAGCTTGCGTCATGGCTGCTTTGAGTTTTTCAAAGGCCTCCTCTGATTGATCGGTCCAAACGAACTTATTTTTGCAGAGCATTTAAGTTAAGGGTTCTGCTATCTTTCCATAACCTCTCACAAATCTGCGATAATAGCCTGTAAGACCTAGGAATCCACGAAGGGCAGTGATTGTAACGGGCTTAGGCCACTTAAGCATTGCCTCAACTTTCTTTGGATCAGCCTTAACACCATCAATCGAGATATTATGCCCTAGATAAGCCACTTCAGGCCGAGCAAAAACACATTTGGACCTTTTTAGAAAGAGTTGATGGTGGCGCAGTAAAGCAAATGCCCTTCGCAAGTGTTGTAAATGCTCGGTCCAAGTCTTGCTATAGATGAGAATATCATCAAAAAACACTAAGACAAACTTTCTCAAACTCCTTTAAAAACTTCATTCATTAACCTAAAGGGCATTACAAGAAATTCAAAGTGACCATAATGGGTGTGGAAAGTTGTCTTCTCTATGTCTTCTTCATTCATCCTCACTTGATGATATCTCGAACTTAAGTCCAATTTAGAAAAATACTTGGCACCATACAACTCCTCAAGTAATTCCTCAATAACCGGTATGGGAAATTTGTCTTTTACTGACTTTTCATTCAAGGATCGGTAATCAACACAAAATTGCCATGAGTTGTCAACCTTCTTAACCAACAGTACCGGTGAAGAATATGGAGATTGACTTGGTCTGATGATCCCTCGTGCCAACATCTCATTACATTGCTTTTCAATCTCATCTTTTTGTTGATGAGGATATCGATAGGGCCTAACTACCACTGGTGCTGTCCTAGGTAACAACTTTATCTTGTGATCACAGTGATGTGGTGGTGGAAGGTCTTTTAATGGTTGAAAAATTTCATCAAATTCAGTCAACAATAGCTTCATCTCTTTCTCTTGTTCCACCTTGGACATTGCTGCAACAACAGCAGGTTTGAAGGCTGGTTCTTCCATTCCAACTAATTCTACACGCTCTCCTTCTAATTCAAAACCCATTTTCATCGAACGAAAATCTCATCCAATAGTGACCTTAACCAATTTATCCCCAACACGACATTAATTCCACACAACTGCAATGTATATAGATCCACTTTAAATTTCTTAGATCCCAGCAATATCTCCACATTCTTACATATTCCTCCACTCTTTATACTATCTCCATTTGCCACCAGCACTTGAAGACGCTCTTTAGGTTCCATAGCTAGCGAAAGATGAGAAATCATGGCAATATCAAGAAAGCTATGGGTACTTCCCGAATCAATAAGCACTGTTACAGGTGTTCCCTTGATCTCTCCCCTTAGTTTCATTGCTTGAGATCTGGCAGTTCCTACCATGGCTTGCAGCGAGATTTCTAGATCTTGTTCTTGGGTATCTATGGCATCATCATCCTTTTCGACCCTCCTCTCGCCTTCTTCTACACACTCTAACCAAAACAAGCTCTTCAGCAATGCCCCACTGTAAATGGTTCATCACAATTGAAACAAAGCCCCCTTTTCCTTCTATCTTCCCTTTCTGCTTTACTCAAACGTTTGACAAATGGGGTTTTTGGCAAGGGTGGCAAACTATTAAATTTACGTTTTCCCAATTCCAAATCTTCCTTCATAGCAATCACCTTCCTCTCAAAAACTCGTGCTAAGTCTATTGCTAGTGTCAAATCCTTTGGTTTCAAGAGCCCCACATCTAAAGCAATATACTCCTTTAATCCACTCAAGAACAATGCCACTTCCTGATCCGTTGAAAGATTTGTGGTTTGTGTGGCAATTTGCACAAATTTCTTCTGATATTCCTACACCGTGCCATTTTGCTTCAATTTGGCCAATTCACCTAGCGGATTGTCCCTTAAGGGCGGACCAAATCTTGCATGGCAAAGATCCTTAAATTCTTTCCAATCTAACCTAGGTCTATCCCTCTCAAGCTTCAAGAACCACAGTTGGGCATCACCTTCAAGATGATAGGCCACTATTTCTAACTTCTCTGCCTCCAACGTTTTTTGATGTCTAAAGAAATGCTCACAACGGTTTACCCACCCAATCGGGTCCTCCGTTCTATCATATTTTGGGAAATCCAATCGCGCCATCTGCAGAAACATCATTCCTCTCTCCCTACTTCCAGACGTGTTGGAGTTTCCTTCAAATCCACCGGCGCCTCCATTCCCCTCTTGCTCCACGTTCTTCCCTTTATGTGACGACACCTCCTTTAAAAGATCCGCCAACTTCTGGGACATGGTCTCCATTTGCGCTCGGTCATCCTTGTACATGGCCATGAAGGCCTCAAACTGATGTTGAAGTTGTTTAATTTCCTCCATGCAAATTGGCTCTGATACCAACTTGTTATAGGATCGGGTATTTCTTCCACTTCTATCTATGATTAAGATTGAATTCAGGATCGTTTGAGAGAACCCAACGATCTCTTGGTTATCAATAACCGGGGATAATTTTTGGACAAAACAGAATGTCCTTTTCCATTTCTTCAACAACAATAAATACAACGCTCGATAGTTACCACGACTGCCATACATTAAAAGAAACCGCTGACCTAGGATTCCTACCCTTGTCCTAAACACAAAACTAACCTTATTACATCCGAACAGCACATACATAAGAAAACAAAACAGAACACATCACAACATAGCAACCTATCACAACTACACCGCATTACACATATTCTAACTACTAACTTGCTCCTTCTTTCTCCTCGAGTAAACTCTTTTGAAAGGAGTAATTGTAACAGAATAACTTTGCGGGTCATTTAGAATATCTATCTTATTCTGGAAGCGTTTTTCCTTAGGCCTACCCCTTTTCCTAATAAGTCCTAGGATGGAGTGCCATTTTGGTATGTCGAGAGGAGTCCAATTAGCCTTATCTGCTGTAGGTATGAAGGAATGCTTATTTACACTTAGCTGATTCTCCCATGTGTACCATTGCCCTACTTGGGCAATAAAATCCATGTGTAGAGTACTCATTATTGGCATTGTATGGGAGCATGAAATTTTATGTCTACTACTAATTGCTCGTATGTCTGCCTGCTCGTAACTTGACTTTTTGAATGTGATGTCTCTTTTGACCATACATTTTAAGGCACGGAGCAGTTAGAACCTTAAAGATACGTTCCTGATGGTTGAAACTTGTTACCTAGGCACTTGATACATTGTTCTACCTCTCAAACTTCTTTGTAGCATACGTTGTCGGCAACTCACCAAAATTCATTGCTTCGCTCGCCTTCTACCTTTGCCTGTTGAATATAGAGTTGTAATTGTAAAGGTTTTTTTTTTTTCACTAATGCTACCACAGGTAAGCACCGAGCATCTTTTAGAACGGAATTGTAACTTTCAACCATGTTTGTTATACCAATTTCAAACCTTATGCCTTCATTGTAAGATAAAGTCCACATAAGTGGAGGCAACTTGCGAAAATATGGCAATGGTCATGGACTACTTTGATTTGTTGTATTGAAGTAACCATGGAACTTCCTCATCTGAGTTTGATATGTTGCTCTTTTAACTAATTCGTTATATTCCTTACTTTTCACCTTCGAGTTGAAATTACTAGCAATATGCTTGATACACCAGTGTTAAGGCCAACTTCTAGGCCACACAACATTCTCACCTTCAACTATACTCTTAATACCCACATGCCAGTCGGATATTAAGTAAATGTTAGAGTGATCCTTGATAACGTGTTCTAGCAATTTTGCAAAGAACTAACTCCATGTGTCATTTTTCTCTTCATCGATAAGAGCCTACGCTAGTGGAATGATATGATTTGCCCCATCTATTGACATTGCGATGAGCAGTTTGTGCTTGTACTAGTCATAGCCATCAATTGTGACCACGGGTCTGCAAAAAATTAACAGATATAACTTAGTTCATTGATATCAATCTTTATAATTAAATTGAAGCATGTATCCAAAACATATTTGCAGTATTGGATCGCTTTAATGCAATGAGAAAATGCCTAAAAGAGTGTGTTAAGGAAGACGTTTTCTATTGTATTTGAATCTATAGTTCTCCACTCAACCTTCGTTCTTGGGTTTGCCTCTATTATCGCATTAAGTATATGTGGGAGCTCACATATAAATCTTCCCAACTTCTATGCATCTTCTTAATAGCTTTTTGCTTTGCCTCACGAATTCTCTTCATATGAACATTTTATTTAAACTCTTTTAAGATAGTCAATTGGAGGTTCTTCGCCTTCACATTTGGAGAATTACGAATCTCCTATATAATGCATCTAGGCATGTTAGTGGAGTCCTGTCTAGTAATTCGTCCAAGCAAGTGTGGGGTCATTCATATTTAGTGATGTGAAACCACCTACCATGTTTCTTGTAACTGCCTTCGAGAACCGTTATTATGGATATCGGTACATTTAACTGTCCATGACTTTGGGTTCGATTCTACTATCTTGAAATTGTAATAGTTTGATATATGCCATATTTTAATTACCCATATGAGATGATCTTTAGTCTCGAATCGCATCCCAACATTGAATTCATCGCCGAAATTCCAATTTGTAGCACTTATTTCTTGCTCATCATTAAATGCAGCATAACCACTACTAACATCAGCAGTGAAAAAGGATACTGGCACTGAGCTTCCTACTGTTTCAACCTTTGCAGGAGCTACGAAATGGTGCTAGTCATTTCTATTACGTTGTACCCCAATAGCAGCGTTTTGCTTAGGGAAAGCTTCCACATTATCATTTCTATCATTACTGGATTCACTTGCTAAGGAGTCTTGCATGATAACAGTATCATGATCACATGTCCAATTAGATGCACTAATTTCAAAGTTACCCATTTGCACCTGTGTGCTATCTATTGTCTGAATTGGAGTAGTCTACCAACCCTTGATTGCCAATATTTCTATTAATGCTCATTTCCCTTGCAGGTACCTATGACAATTCATTTTCAAATATCTGCACTTATACAGCCATTGATATTTCAGTACACACCAATATCTCCAGTGCAGTATCATCATCGGTCATTGGAATAACATTATAGCGTAGAGTTCTATCTCCAATAGCTACCCCATGATACAGCTCAATCCGATGTGTAGATCTATTTACCTTAAGTTTATTGCAAATGATGCTAAGTATTTGTTCTAATGTTGAGTTCTTAATAACACTGACCGTAAGAATTGGCCGCTTATTATAACCAAAACCATCATTCTCCTCCACAATTCCCCTCCACAATGTTGCCATGAGAGTACAGTACAAACATGGCCTTATCTATTTTCTCACCTACCTTGTCATCTCATAAAATATAAGTTGAATGCATGAAATTTGCATAATAACTTATCAATTACACTCTCCTAATATTTAAATATATTTGCTAATGCTACTATATCCACCCGTCTTATAATAATATATGATCAAGGTGTATGATGTATAATAATATATGATTTCATAATTTGATTCCTAAATTCAAAAACTATAGAGTATTACATCACACATTGTCTATAAGGCAGCATCAACAACACATACGATAAACATGCAAATCACATTACCACTACATAATACAACTCATCCAACACTATGCACAACACCTATTTAGCATATAATGTGCTTCACCATTTGACAAAAAAAATCCAACACATACAACACCCAATATTCAACAATGCAACATCAATAATAGTGAAAATTTAAGCGAAAATCTAAAGCGCTTACTTATCGAGTTTGGCACGAATTTGTGGATTTTTTGCACGAATTGCTTCACTTTTTCATGAACTAATGACTTCCGCAACACCTATTCAAGATCACGCTGTGATTTTGTGAAAATTTGTTGTTGAATTAAGGAAATTAGGGTCACGGTTTTGGATTTGGTGGTTTTTTGGGGATAAGGGTCTATTCGAAATGAGGAAGAAGAAGATGGCAATATGCCTGCTAACCTCGTCTCTTGAAGAGGCGAGGTAAGTATTATGACCTGACGAGATACGTGTGGGAAATAAAGACCTCGTCTCTTGACACTTATGACCTGGTCTCTGGAATAAAACTGAGATTATTTTGATCCCAAGAGACGAGGTCAACTTGTCTAAAATTGGGATTATTTTGATTCTAGTGGTAATTTTGTAATTTGTTTAGAAAGTTTAATATTATTTTCCTTCTCTCGACCTTGGCCTCGCTAATATGTTTATCCTAGTCATATTGCGGCTGAAGTTTCAGTTTCATGCTTGTTTTGAACTTGTCTGAAACATTTCTCTTGTGATGAAGTTAAGTACAAGATGTTAATAGCTGAATTTATGGGTAATTAGCAGGTTTTCTTGCCTTATTTCTGGTTAAGTGCTATATTGTTTTCCCTTTGAGTTCTGTAGTTGTAGACAAATTTCATACCGGGCAATAGTTCCTTATAATATGCTCAGATAATCATACTGGGAATGAAGTTTTATTTTCATGGTAAGAGCAGGAGCTGATAATCTTGTTCCAATGGAGTTGGCTTTGAAGATTGCTGCCAAGATTAGAGCCAACGAGAGATTTGCAGTATATATTGTCATACCCATGTGGCCTGAAGGTGACCCTCAAACCGCTACTGTGCAAGAGATTCTTTACTGGCAGGTAAGTCAGTGAAGTTTCTAGGCAGTTGTCTGTGGCTCTTTGGCTGCAATAAAAGCTTATGATTTTTGGAAATGAAGTTCTACTTATATTTTTTGGCACTGCTCCTGCAAAACCTCGTTTTCTTTTTCTTTTTCCTTTGTATTACCAAACCCAAAGTTTGGAATGTCATTTTATTTGATTTTTGTTTTCGGTAAGTAAGATGGGACTATGGTGTGAACCTTGGATGTGTGACGGGGGCACAGAAAATCTGCCCCTAGACTTCAAAGCTAATTCCCTTAGATTCTATGAAGACGTATTTCTATGGTTTAATCATTACAAACTCTAGGTGATTGTGAAAACAGATTCTGATCGTGGATCAGCTATGAAGGAAAAAACGATTATGTTGTTCTATTCATTAATTTATTTCTCTCTTTCAGAGCCAGACCATGCAAATGATGTATGGAATTATTGCTAAGGCGCTGAAGGACATGCAACTTCCAGATGCTCATCCGCAAGATTATCTTAATTTTTACTGCCTGGGTAAGAGGGAAGATCCTCCAGGGGACGTTACCAGTGAAGCCAGTCAATCTTCTGCTAGTAACAGTCCGGTGACTATTCCTCTTTTGCTTAGCTTTCCTTTTAGCATTTCGTGTAAGTAGAATGTGTTGTGTTATACTTGGTGGCTGCAATCTTACTAGGGATGATTCATGTTTTTCTTCTTAGACTCTAGCTGATTGTTTCATATACTTGTTTCATTGCTTTCGTTCTTTTTCTACATATAACCATGCCGATGTTTCTCCTTTTTCTTACCCGGGTGCATGATAGGTCACAGTTATAATGTAAGATCATACAGAATAACTTGGTCGAGCATCCAAGAAGATTTATTAACTTCTGGAAGATTGATTATTAAGCCGTTTCATATGGATGTGCAAGTTATAACATTTGTAACATGCTGACTGGAATCAGTAGCCATATTCAATGGGAACCACCCTGCAAGTTTCAAAGCTACTGACTCATTGAAGCTTCGATCCTTTTATATCTGTTCATTTAGATTTAGAGAAATAAGGGCTTTTCTTGGGCACGATTCCAGCTTAGCAAGTTATTCACAGAGTAATTGGGTCTTAAAAAACTCAGGTAGCTCTTCTGTATATTAATATGTGCCTTCAAACAACCTTTCATTGTTTATCTGCCAGATTTTGGGAATTTTGGTTCATCTTATCGATATTTAGAATCTAATATGTGCCCTTTGTATCATCCCTGCAGAACTATTGATACATGTACGACTATGGTTGTTGTGGGTCCAGTGACCCCTGGCAATGGCTCATCTATTTACATGAATTGATTGCGTTATTTGAGTAAATCTAAGTAGTTTCAAGATAGGCTAGATCTCCACTGTAATATTTATTCAATGGAGTAATTGTGGTATATGTTCTCCGGATCTTTCCATGCACATTTCAGCATTCTCTCTTTCTGCTAAATAGCTCTTTTATCCTATCATATCATCATCGTTTGCCAATTTTCCTCATCATGCGTGTTATTGCCATCTTTAGTCTGTTATTTGTTTTGTGCTATTTTGTTATGGGTTCATCCACAAATGAACAGATTTTAATGCCCTTTAAATACGTATTTAAACGTAGGGCAAAGAAAAGAGAAGCTGCAGTGGAGCTTTAAATAATTATTTTAATTGTCTAGTGGTTATATGGTGTTGTTTAGTAGTGTATGTGTGGCAGTGTGTTATGTATGTGTCACTGATTGTGTATATGTGGCAGTAGGATGTCTTTGTTTCAGGTTTGATTTATGGTTAGTTGCCATGTGTAGTGTGGATAGGGACCCACTACTAAGTGTTCCCTATGTTTGTGTCAAGTGTAACTGTGGAAGTTATTTACACATGTTAGTTGTTTTCTACATTTCATGTATTTAAATAACATTAATAAAATGAAGAAAAGGTCAGACATTTCTTGAAAAAAGTTATCCTTATTATTTATTTGTTTTGAGATCCGGGTTCTCTCATAATGAACCCTACAACCCACTACAAGGACGAAAAATTAATAAAGGTAAGGAAGATTTAGTGGAGATTTCGAAGAGTCGAATTCGTAACATATTTCCACACATATTCTATTAGCGATGTAGTGTGGGCTGTGTTTATGTATCTTCTCTGTCTTTTGTTGAATATGTATCTTCTCTCTCTTTTGTTGAACTTCCCGTTAAAGTGGGATTAAGTTTCAGTGTATTCTATATTTGATTTAACGCTGGAAACATGCTCCCGTTGTCCAAAAAGTTGTCCGTGTGCAACTCGCTGACGTCAATACAATTTTTCTCAGGTTTCAGCCTCCTATAAGTCCGGACGATTTATGATATACGTACATGCCAAGGGAATGATTGTTGATGATGAATATGTTATTCTGGGCTCTGCAAATATTAATCAGAGATCACTGGCTGGTACAAAAGATACTGAAATTGCTATGGGTGCATATCAGCCTCATCACACATGGGCAAAGAAAAAGAGACATCCACGTGGTCAGGTTGTATATTTTGCTCATTTCTCCTGCTTGAAACATTCTGTTTGTTGCAGGAATCTCTCTCCCTTTCCTCCTCTCCGCTCTCTTTGTGTGTGTGTGTTTTTTTTTTTTTTTTTTTTATTAATTTTTTTATAAATGCCATGCTACCAAATATTGAATTTAAAGACAGTGAATGAACACTCAGAAAATGATTTCAACCAGAAGAAATGACCTGGATCCAGATTGACTTTTATAAAATAAAACATTCCTGCCTGTTTGTTTTGGGTTGTCTGACTGATGTAGTCATTGCATGTGCAATTGTTGGCAGGTATATGGATACAGGATGTCATTATGGGCCGAGCACCTTGGGATGAAGGAAGTGGAAGAATGCTATAATGATCCTAGCAGTATAAGATGCGTGAAGAAGGTGAATGAGATAGCTGTTAGTAATTGGGAGAAGTTTAGTGATGAGTCTAGGGTGATGCTCCAGGGCCACCTTCTTAAGTATCCCCTTCAGGTGGAGGCTAATGGTACGGTAGGTCCTTTGCAAGGATCCGAGAAGTTTCCTGATGTTGGCGGCAAGGTACTCGGTGCATATTCTGCTGCCCTACCGGATGTCCTGACGACTTAACTTTGTTTAGATTTTGTGCTGATAATTTCCATTTGTTGATTCCTTGAACTTCCGTCTTGTCACCAATAAAGAATGCCGTATGATGATCTGTATATTCTATTCTTTTGTTGCTGATGGAACCACTTGAACGTACAGACTTTGTACCGCCCCATGTTCGAGCTTTCCAGTCAACACGTGCTATTGTAAATGTTGTTTCCTGTATTTGATATTTGTTAGTTCCATTTATGTGTAGCCTTTGAAGCTGTTTCTGTGTCTTGCTTTGTATTTGTAAACAGCTTAAGTTTGTAAAGTTGCTTAGAATCAGATCAAATAGTGAAAGTCCAGTGTGCAATCCATCCTCTCTGTAACCGGAAGCTGGCAAAGTTCCATGCTATGTGTTGATGCACTAGAATTTTTGCTTATGTAAAGCAGCTTCAGTGCGGTTGTAATCTTTTTGTTTCCAATGGCAATAGGATGTCATTGTAACTTGTGTCTTGTAGACCTGTCCGAAAGGAGGATCATTGTTATTGGATTCTTTCAAGCGTTTGATGGTTTATTCAAGAAATACTTCCTTATTTTTTTTTTCAACTTTTTTAAGATGGACGAAAAAGCGGTAGAAAGATGAATATTAAAAACAATATTATTCAATAAGAGATTCGACAATGGAAAAAGAGAAAGGAAAAAAAAAAAAAAAAGTTCTGATGAGTGTGTGCAATTTTCGAACTTTGTGTTTTATTATCTGCACATTTTAATTGCTAGGGATTGTTATATAATTGTTACAATGGAAGGCGTAGAGTGCCTTTCGTTAATATCAGTATTATTATGTGAGCTTTTTCAATATTTGTTTGCCGTTGAGTAAACGTTTGGCCCGGTTGAGCCCAATCTGGAACGAGTTCTGTTCAGT
Organism: Combretum micranthum; assembly: GCA_024138025.1. Taxonomy (NCBI): domain Eukaryota; kingdom Viridiplantae; phylum Streptophyta; class Magnoliopsida; order Myrtales; family Combretaceae; genus Combretum; species Combretum micranthum. The sequence goes on from JAMXBD010000174.1 coordinate 551,089, forward strand.
TTGTCGTTTCCGTATAAAGTAACTTTAATAGATTAATATCACAAATGATACATAAATTTTGATGTAATATGTAATTGTGTACTTAAAATTTGAAATTGATCAATTTAATAATAAAACTTTAAAATTGATTATGTCAATAGTACCTCAATTGAGTTTTTGATAAACTATATTGATTAATTTTAAAGTTTTTTTAGCTAATAAATAAATTAATTTTGAAGTTCAAAATATCTAGTTGTATATTTTGTTAAAATTCAGCTGCTATTTATGGCATTGCTGTAATTTTAAAATGGGTTCTGGATGTAATTAACTATGAAATCATTTCTTGTAAGCTATAGCTTAAAGATGCAATTTTAGTGTGGAGATATTTCAAGAGAAATTGGATGTGGGACTTGCAATTTCATTAATATTAAGTAATATTGCAAATAAGAAATGTGATTTATGCAAGACTTGTTGTGAGAAACTTGTATGTTGGAAATACTTGTTCTTTTTTCAATTTTAAATGTGTAAAATTACATATTTATTTCTATTGATAAAACTCAAATTCATGCATGAATTGTGTGTTTGCAGTAGAATTGTTATGCCTTAAGTTAGTCTAGCCATAACAGCTCATTGCTTAACTTCTATCATAACCTAGTATGTATAAGGTACAAACGACTAATCTACTCTAAAATAGTGTAAGCTCAATAGTAAAATATAATAAATATAATAAAATATGAATATTTCATTTCACACCGATAAAATAAGTGTTACATAATATAAGTGGAATTGTTTGTAATCACTAAGTTTTTCAGACTCTAAGTCATATTGGGCTGTCAAGTTATTCAAGTGACATCATCAACTAAAATGAAAATCGAAAAATAGAAAATAGTTCTTCTAACTTCCTCTTATTCTCACTATACACAGCACACTTGAGGATCCATGGTAATATAGCAGCTACTACTTAAATCGGTTAAAACCTACAAGGAAATTTATGAGGGAATGAGCAACTACAATCCATTGGAGGGAACAAATGTAGAAATGTATTCAAATGAAACAACTAAGGTTATCAAACAATTAATTTATGCAATGCATGAACAAGCAAAATGCCATCTATACAACATCGCAAGTCCCGTTGTGAGACTACAAAAATAACCCCACTTTCACTTGGGTTGAGGAGTTTATAGTGTGATGCAAAATGACCATTGACCAAACCTAGAATTGTGTAATGGAGCCTCGACTCCTCATAATACTTCATCGGATTATTCCTAACTTCATTGCATTCTCCTCTCCTGTCACTTGGTTTGACCTTGAGGATGGGAAAATGTGGCTTTGCCTACTCTCCTTAAGGTTGGTGTTTAGTCATAAAAATCTTAATTGAGCCCCTCTTAGGCTGCAATGCATGACATTTTAAAGATCTTGTTAAAATTTTTATTTAATTTGATTTAAAGGCGATCAACTAATTTGCAAACACTTTATGGAAATCATAATTCATAATGACATAACATTGCACACAACTTAGCTACTAATCAGCAAGTCAGAAACAAGCACAGGCATTGCATGCACACATTCAAGCTACTATACAATCATAGCCAAGAGCACACTTCAATTGTAAAGCATTTTAAAATGGTACTCTAAAATGTGATAAAACATTGGTCCCACTTACTCGGATGGCGTTCACTCGATCAATCCATAGCACCTAGCTCCTTGCCATTCATAATTCCTAACATGAAGGTCCAGTTTTTGTATAATTTGAAAAAAAAAAATTATTTTATTTTAATAAAATTCATTATGTTGTCATAGTTGTCATTTCATAGCTTAAACATTATACTCTAGTCCTATTTGCAAATGTATACTATAATTCTTTTTTTACATGTCATTAGTTATAAAAAGCATATGGATAGATATTTAATTAAATAAATAGCTCTTATATATCCCATGACTAAAAGTCAATTACTTATTTTATATGAGTTAAATGTTATATATAAATCCATATTAAGTATATATGTTATTGTATTTATAAATTGGTTAAACAGTACCATGCACAATAAAGCAACTTTACTATAAATTATATACTCATTAATATTACTTAAATTGGAAGAATCTTAGATTAATTATTAAAATAGCAAACAAGCAAGAAAAATTTTGAAACTTTTGTGAGAGTTAACTAAAATTTTGTAGAAGTTACCTATAAACGGATTTTGCAAAAGGAGTGATCTTAGAAAAATTCTTACAATTTTTGTCCAACTCAAGCTACCACGGCTTTGTTGGCCCACTAAAAGAGAGGGAGAGGATTTAATTTGGAATTTCTTGTGAATTATTGAAAACTTGAGTGAATTGTGGTGAAAATGTTCACCAAAGGTAGTATTTATAGTATTTTAGGGCCCTTAAATTAATACCGTATCAAAATTATTGCGTGAAAAATTTTTTGTGGCTTTGTAATAGTGTGATCCATCTGTCAAAACTTTGTGGCATAGCCACTTGTCATGATTTTTATGGACTTTTCTTTAATTTTAACCTATTTTATTATTTATTCTATATTTATTGAAAATGGTGGAAATTATTATTACTATTTTTTATATGTGATACACTTGTACCAACGAATAGTGTAAGATCTTTATGATTTTTGCCCATTTCTAAGTAATTTTATAAACTTATTTTAGGAGTATAGTGTACACTTATAATTGATAAAAAGAGGGAGACATGCCATCATTTGATGTCACATCATGTCTCTACTGTGTTTTTATTGGTTTCTTAGTTGTAATTTTACTATTTTACTCTTTAGAAATATAATTATTTACATGTAGGAGCTAAACAATTTTTTTTAATTAATGTCGTCTTTTTACTTAATTTGAGCCTATATAAAGTGAATTTTATATTATTTCAATAATTCTATTTGTTTATACAATTATTGATTAATAGATTCTAATTTCAATCCTGATTGTAATTATAAGCATTTGTTGATTAAGTAATTGTCTTAATTTGAACTTAATTAATATTAAGGGAATTTGCAAATTAGCCTCCTAACTTTTAGTAAGGTGTGGATTTACCTCCGCAACTTTTTAAGTGAGTTTTTTGACCGATAAACTTGCAAAAGTTGGCACATTTAAGGAAAGTTAACTTTTTGCATAAATTTGGGAGGGAAGGGGTGTGTGCGTCGGGGTGGCTCCACACATATGTGAAAGTTCGAGGGGGTATTTTGGAGCTAGGCCCATTTTGTTTTAATAGAAAATGTTAAGTTTTCTTAACTATATCAATTTTTGAAAGTTTAAGGGGTTAAAAGACCTACTGTAAAAGTTCAAGGGTTGAATCAACACCTAAGTAAAAGTTAAGAGGCGCAATTTGCAATTTCCCCTTAATATTAACTTCTTTAATTGATATAGTTGTTTGATTACTATTTTTATTACTAGGTCTTATAGAAGAGAAAGGAAATTGAGTTAAAAAGGGGCAAAGTATCAGCTTAAGTGCATACAGTTCCATCATGCCATGCAAGCACACACTTATGCACATTTCTTAAAAGATTGCAACTAACATATCACTTTAATTACACATTTCACTCGAGAGACTCCAAAAAACATACATAACATCAAAACTCATGAAACTCACATTATGTAATTTAACAAGGCACAAAGTTTTGAAATGCAACTACTATCTGAACACTACAAGTCTAGCGTTCAAACACTACAATGCAATTCTAAACAGGTCATTATATGAATAGGCTTAAATAAACAAATTCACATAACTTCATGATTTCACACTTTAGAGAAGTTCATACTACTATTTCTCACATATATGTGCTACTGATGTGCCCTAGGCCATCAAGATATTTACTGTCATTTATACTTTTTCTTTATTTAATAAACTATTTTATTTATCATATTGTTGTTGATGGTCTTCTAACATGAGAAAATGTTTTCTTGGATAGTTTACTCTTTCTTATATTATTAAAGCGTGTGACTTTAATTGTAAAACTATAAGATGGTAAGAATACTAGTCTAAATTATCCCTAGTCATTCATTATATGAAGCATTAATGAAATAAGACTAGTATGTTGGCTGATTGATGATCATGTTTTACTAATAATGAATATGAGATATTAAGTCAACACATAGATATATGTAGGAGTACATTCTATTGGATCGACTCACCATGAGCGTATCATATGGATCTTTAATATGAACTTCTCTTCATAATGTTGTTATTTTAGTCCTTTAATGTGATAACACTATAGATCCTTACATAGTGATTTCCATATTTTGACTCAGTTCTTCATCATCTTTAACCGGATGATCATAAGGCTATGATTGGATATGAAATAAATTATGCCAAGAGATATGAGTGTTTGTGGAGGAATTTTTTCCTTTTATTATTTTGAGAGAGATATCTTTTGAGCCCTCTTGAAGAGTAAGATTAAGAAAATTGTATGGCCGTGCCCAAATAAATTGATAAGGAGTTATTAATAACATTTGGTTTATTCAGTCAAACTTTGGAATCAAGAAAACTTGTGATTAAATAATATATGAGTGACATGATCCATGCCTCATGTTCAATCATTAGATATCACGTGACAAATGGACTGAATAATTGACTGTTTAGTACTTAAAGTTGGATCACCGATCTTCATTTAGTTTGGATAGGCTTGACATATTATTAAAGACCACTATGCCTTGTGGGCTGAAAAGGGTTTTTGGGTCTATTGCCAATATTAAATGAACCTATAGGGTCGTATACAAAGAATGAACCAAAATGGTCATGGGTTTAGTTTAAATAAGCTTAGTAGGAATTATTAAATTATTTATTAACCTTAAATTATTAAGAATAATCAATAATAATCTTTACTATTTTGAATAGGAAGATTAAAACAAGAATGTGTGTTTTGAATTAGGAAATCATAATTAGATCGGGGATTCCATTAAAGTTAATATTCTAATTTGTGAGGATATTGTTATTAATATAAAAATAACATCACAGCTCTCATCTAAGGTTGACAATGCTAGCCGTCATATTAGATTTGCAGAGAAATTCTACATACCCAAAAAGGAAGAAACATAAGAGCTCTTGTGAGGAATTCTCATGTAGATTTGGAATTTTTCCAGAGTGCTAGCATACTTCATTCGTGTGGATACCATCGAGGAGGCTCATGAGGTTGCAACACCTACAGATCAATATCACTAATGTGACATAGATTCACATAAGATAAAATCCTCATCCCTATCAATTTAATGTACCACGTGGATCCTATCGGTGATCTAGGGATTCTATTATTTAACAAAAAAGAAAATCGCTGCTATTCTCTTATTCGAATCCCCAAATTCCTAACAATATGAACATGCTAAGCATACATATTTCAATAAATATCAAATATGTGCACAATAAAGTCAAAGATGCATGAATATTCCTCAAAGATTGCACATATTTTCCTAGGATTATTTATATGCATGTTTGATCATTCACATAAGTTTAATGTGCAACACTAAGCATGGAAAAACAGTATTTAGTCATAATCTTCAAGAAAAACAAATTTCATGCTATTGGGACCCTATTTTAGCATATGTAGGGTTTATTCATGCTCGGGTATCATAAAATCACCAAGAATTGCTTAACCAAGAATTTCAACAAGTCTTAAGAATAAAAATGAACATATATAAGCATAACTCATGAGGATGTCACAAAGATAAATTATACCACATTTGGTGCACTTAAGATGCCTTAGGGGTACTTACCAAAAAAAAAAAAAAAAAATCTCATTTCTTTGGTTCCCATTTATACTTGGTACCAAGTTATGCCAATTGGCAATTGATGTGCAATATGATGAATTGTACCATAATATTGTAGCCCTATTAGTTGCTTTCACAAGGTATATAGAATTTTCTTTTATTGTTTTCCTTATAGCCAATTTCACTTTTATTCAAACCAAGTTTTTGACTTCCAATTAGCATATTTAAATTCTTTTCACCTTTGGTGAATTTGGCTATAATTTGTTTTGAATCACTTAAGATAGCACACAAGATAGCATTATCCGATTTTAGCTTTTCTAGTTGTTTCAAACATGCATCATCGCATACATTAGTCTGATCATCTCCTTTTAGAGTTTTATTTTATATTTCATGCAAATCATTCTCAATTTTCAACTTTTCTTTTTCCAAATTTAAATACTCATTCTCTTCACATAATCTTCCAATTTCCATTTTATAATATTAATTATTTTCAACTAATTTCTTATTTTCCTCTTTGAGCTCATCATATTCATATTTGAAATCATCTAATCCATTTGACCTCTCTTCACCATTGACTTAAAAACACTATTTTTATTCCTTTTTTTTTAACCATCTCATCACATAAGTTATTATACAAATCACATAATTCATTGCAAGATAGACTAGATGAAGGTGATCATACCTTATCATCGAGAACCATGAAACACAAATCTTCATCCTTATTACCGGATTCCTCATTGCTCTATATGGTAACTATTACTACCTTCTTTGACTTTTTATCGACCAATTTGATATATTTTTATCTTACTCCTTCTCTAACTCTTTTTTGAATTTTAATAACTTTGATAATTTCCTCGCCATTTCATTTAATTCTTCATTGCAATCCTCTTTACTTAGCACATCATCGCTTGAGTATGAGCATGATTATTTGAGGGCTATTTCCTTCTTATTGGACTCTTCTCTTTACCTCTTAGTCATTTCATGAGTTTTGAAGATCCCAAGGAGCTCCTCTTTAGCCATATTTCTTAGATCATGTGCTTCCTCAATGACAATACGTTTTGCCTCCAAATGCTTTGGTAATGATCTAAAAGTTTGGAATTAATTTTTACATCAGCAAAGCTCTTACTAAGAATGCTTAAAGGATTTATAATCTTGATGAACTTATTATGTATATCATCTATAGATTCATTAGGTTCCATTTTAAAGTTCTCAAATTGTCTACAAAGAAGACTTATTTTGGTTTCCTTCATATGTTCTCTTTAATTCATCTCATATTTGTTTGGCATTTTCACACATATAAATTTTACTGAAATTATTTTTATTTGAGCCACAATACTAGATGTGCTTAGTTATTTCGTTTAATTGAACCCTTTCTTTTTCTATGTTAGTATAGTTTCTTTCTTCTTTTCCTTCTACCACCGCTTTAAGAAAAATTTTCATTTTACATTTCCAAGATGAATAATTATTTCTAGTTAACAAGGGTACCCTATTTTTACTTGTCCTTCTAAGAAGCCTAGTGTGTTTGTAGCCTTGTTCTTTACTCTAGAATGTAGTGAAGTACTAAATTCCTAGAAGTTAACTCTGATACCCAATTAAAACGCATATTAAACATCTAGGCTAAAATTTGAGAGAGAGTGTGGGGAGGGGGAGGTGAATTGAGTTTTAACACAAATGCCTAAAAGATACACTTTAATAATGTAAACACAATAAAAACAATATAATGTAAAGGGATAGAGAAATCAAACTCGGATTTCAACGTGAAGTTCGGTCCTAGCTTCCATGACCACTTAATTGCCTCCTAATGGATGACTTCATAATCCACTTTATTCACTTTAATAGAATGCTCCCAAGAGAGTTGTGCCATTATAAGAATCACACTATGACACTAAGCATAACTCATTCACTTACTTAAACATACAACAAACTCTTAAGTAGTGCCTTACATGGATTAGCAAAGGAACACCCAATGACACTTCTCTTTTCTTCTCTCTCATAAGATGAAGTAAATAAAGTACAAGGACAAGATTAATCAAGAGAGTGATATAGGATGTTAATGGCAACTTTTATATGCTCAAGTAACTTTTGAAATCTACTTAACAACCTCTATTTATAGTATTTTCAAGATATTTGGCCATTGGAAATATTCTCCAAAAATTTTCCCTTGAATTAAATGCTTTAAAGGTTAGTTTTCTACTATCTAGTGTCTAGATGCCACCTTCACAACTTAAACATGGTAGGTTATGGGCTATGCTACTATCCAGATGCTAATCCACTGTATCATGATCATAAATATTTAATCATATGAAACATGCCTACTGTGTAGAACCTCTAGCATCTAGATGCTAGGTACATTTCATATGGCTAGAAATATGATCATGTTAGAATTTACATGCCACCCCCTAAGGCGTGCCTAGTAATCAGACGCTAGTTGTAGTGCGGCTAGGTTCTGCAACCTCACTAACACAAATAAAATGCGAACATATATATTGCATATTTTTAAAACATTACACATCAAATATATTATGTTAATTAAATGTAACATTTTTGTAACTTTTATATAATTGTACAATATATTCCCTCATCAAAAACCATTTGAACCCTTGGTTCCACAATTTTCTCAAACACAATCCTAAATTTATATGTATTCCAAGTAAATAAAATACATATTCAACGAATTAGAACTAACAACTCAACAAAACAATATAATAATAACAAATAGCACAATCCTACTAAAACTCCAACCATAAATGCTCGATTCATATTCTTGATGAAGTTCAAGAGGAATGACAAGTTAAATAACGTGTAAGACAAATCAATGGAAAGAGATTAGAATCCCCTTAACTGGAGATCCTAAATCTTAATCCATGCATAAATGCTGTTTCCTATTATTCCTAGATTAATATCCATTAACAAAACTATTTATATGAAGAAAATGGAGCTAAAGATTTGGGGTATGGAAGTTGATAGGAATCATGATTTACTTGGCTAATAACTTAGACTAGAGCTAGAGGCTTGATGAGCTTAGCTCATTGGATCCTTGTAGATGATTTGAATGAAGATGAGTTGGAGTATTTTAGAGGATATATGGTGTGCTTATTCTTGACCGAGTTTTAATAATTAAATTCCTATTATCTCTTTCCTATGATCTGGTCAATGCTCGGTAAGTGTACCTATCGCATGTAATATATAAATGAAATATAGAGTCGTATTTTTTGGAGATCGTGGCAAGCACTATTGCTCACATTTTTTTTCCTATTATCTAACCTATAAAATTACATTAAATGATTATAAATTATTAACTAATTTGATTATTACCTATAGCTATATTAACTATAATAGTCAACAATTAAAAATTACTTTAACAATTAACAACACATCAAACTTGCTTCACTAATGAATTAATATGTAACACATCTTCGTTATTTGTCATGTCCTTCCTAATTGTGGGATTTTACCATTTAGTTCAATATTAATCTCAAGTTTATTGAACTTTAATTCTAGCCTTGTCAACTGGAATCTCTTCCTAGTTAACAGTCGACTAAAGTAGCATTACAAACATGATCCCAAAATATTTTTCCAATTAAGTGTAGAAGATTTCACAATCCTATCTCTAGGCGTTATGAGCAACCTTTCTCTATAGCCTAGATTTGTTCCATGGGTAGATTTCTCAATCGCATCCCATGAAAATCTAATCTAATCCTAAGTCGTGCACTACCGATAATTAGAATACTTCAATATACTATAGAGATTAGTGAATTCTACAACAATTGGACTTTCATTCCATGTATTTACATACTAAAACACGGCTACACAAGTCTTTAACAACTAATCATGCATGATACCGCAAGAAAACAAAAAAATAATTAAAATAAAATAGAAAGAAAACATGAGAGAAGACTCCCTTTTCACAATCCAAATGGCTGAAATCTTCCTTAAACAATCACAACAACTCGTCTCCTTTTCCTTCTCTCTCAAGAATCTCCAAGGAGTACCTACAACACTTACAATACAAACAAAAACTATATATAGGTATAAAGTTACAAAGAAGACTAGTTTAACATGTTCAGTATGTACAAAAAATGATTTGGATTCTTCCTGTGAGGTTGATCTTGTATTTATCTGTCCTGGGTGATAAGACATGTCCAATTGGCGTATCATCATCTCGGTTGGCCTTCATCCCTCTTCAAAATGCCCTTTTAATCCAACTAGCATGAAATATATCATAGGAAAATTGCCATCATGGTTGTACCACGGGCCAATAATTCTTTAATGTGTAGATATCCAATGTAGATAACGATAGTAACGAGGCTTGTTATCTCCTCGAATTTAATCTCCAAGTGTAATAACGCCCATGATGAAGCCTTCATATACTGTTGTAAATCACTCTCTTGTTGGTCACAGCCATTATGAAGGGCATGATCTCCTCTGTGCTTGCTTCCTCTTCTTTAGATAACAGCCGTATCAAGCGCGTTCACATGATAAGTGGAGATCACTTTCTAAGTTACAGCCGTATTAGGAGTCGTGATCTCCTTTGTGCCTTATTTTCTCCATAATCACGCTCGTAATAGCTCCTCTAATATTCATTCAAGACGATATGGGTGTGATCTACCTTGGATGCTATTTTCACTTCAATTCTTGTCCAAATATGATTAAATTGTTGATGGTTTGCCTTTTTACTCCCGAAATGGATCTATTTAACCATTAAGTACTAGATTCCTCAACTCTAAGCATATTCAAGAGGAAATTAAACATAATTTAGCCCCAATTTCATAGAGTAAATTACCCCTATCAATATATAATGCACTTTGGTGATAGGCATAATGTTTTATGTTCAAGTATAGAGAAATCACTCAAATCTAAGGGAAATTCATTGAAATTGCCTATGATGCCCATGATAAAGGCGATGATGGGATCAGATCAAGAAGTTCAAGTTATAATAGGTGTAATGCCTCATTTCACGGCCATGATTAAACCCGTGATGGCTGTTTCCCCATCTATAACAGTCGTGACCAAGTCCGTGAGCATGTTATCATCGAAGAATGTTAAGAAATGGGTGGATAATACCCTCCATCATGATCGTCATCTTGCCCGTGATCCAACTTACTATCGTGATTGCACTAGTGATCTGGTTATTAACGTAGCAAATTTAGAGTTGAGCATATCACAGCTCTTATCTTACCTGCGATCATGCCCATGATTGTAGTGGAAATGCTTATGATTAGTTTTGTCTAAAACAATGTTTTGCAACCGTGGAGATCACAACTTGAGTGACAACCATGATAATCAGCATGACTTCACACTTTATTTCCGCCGTTTGTTTCCTATTTTGTTTATTTTATTTTTTATTTTTCATATTTGCCTTTGCCCAACTTGTGGGATTATATAAGAATTATTAAGGTTATGTTTAAGAAGTTTTTCCATTTTGAACATTGTATTGTCCTTTGTGACCAATTGCTTTGAACAATATTGAGATTTTTCTTCATAAGATTATTCTTTGTTTTTTCATTTAATCGTGTGCAATATCGATTGATTGGAAAAATTAGTTGGATTCTTTCTTTGGTGCATCGTATCCAAGGGTTAATCGTTTATATCATTTATTTTTCAGTTTTCTATAAATCATATAAAACCCTAAAATTCACTATAAATCTCTAGATTGTAATATAACACTAGATCTATAAAATACGTAGATTCTTCAATTCGTATCAAAACTCCTTGAAAAGAAAGCTCAAATTTTGTGTTTTTCTCCTCTTATATTCCCCTCCACCCCTCACTCACCTTAACTTGTGAATAGTAAAAGAAAAAAAAAAAAAATTTGAAGTTGACATGGATAGTGCATAATCTTAAAGTTTAATTGGGTAATAAAATTGAAAATTTGAAAGTATAGATAGTTAATGAACTACTTCGTTTCGACAAGGTTAGTTGAATTTGCTCAAACTGATTGTTATCACATTCAGGTCTATTATGAACTGCTCAAAGTGGCTGTTGCTACTTCTACTTGGTCTATTATAGGTGCTCTAAATTGCTCAATCGAGTATATTAGGTATGCTCTTTGGATGCTTTAGGTTTTCTCCTTTGTGTGTTCCATAAGCACACCATAGGTGCATTGATATGGCTTTGTGATAACTCAATGTTTTCACATACTTAAAACATGCAACATAATTAACACATGCAGGTTGGACTCATCATTGCCGTCTACCATTGAGGTTCGAATTGGATACACCTTTTTCAGATTGTCTTTGAAAGCTTAGAATCTTGGCCATCTTGGACAATTAATTGCTAATTTCTTGTTATGAAGGTGCTAATCTTGTCATATGATTGTATCCAGCTCATGCCTACCATTGAATACAGTTGCTCAAATTAGTAGAATTTCTACTATAGTTGCTTGGCCTGTGCTAAAATACTACTTCAGCTAAGTCTACTTCGATTTTTGGCGCTGCCTTAGACCTTTTACTATAGCATGGATGCATAAAAGTGGTTAGATCATCTTAGATTGCATTTGCTCACTTTAGTTTGGCATTTGCAATTTGCTACACTTCTAGGGTTTAAAACAAATGAAAATAGCTGCATATGCTTAACAATGTAAATGTTAGTAATTGTGTCCTAGGCCAATCATTGGATAATGTCATTTTTATATTTTATTAAAAAAGAGGCAATTATTATTATATTGTTTGCATATTTATATTATAATAATGTCCTTGAATAACCATGTAATTATTTTAAATGTCTCTAGATGTTCGTTATTGTGCAAACAAATAAATTAAATCTAGCATGAAGTTTGATTAATAATCATGGGATGTTTATTTGTGTGGAAATAAAATCAAACTCATAAGAACATATTAAAGAACTAAGTATCAGTCCGACTCGCCATGAGAGAACTACATGGATTAATCTTATAAGTGATTATCATAAAAACTATGTCATTCTATCCTTCGACTTGAAATCACCATAGATTCAGCATGAGAAATACTATGATTTGACACAATAAAAAGTTATCTTTAAAAGATAATTATAAAGGTTGTGGTTGAGTATAGTGTGAATCATGTAGAGGAGATGATTGATTAGATGGGATTTGTCCACTCATTATAAGAGAGATATCTTTGGGCCTCAATAAGTGAGCTTGTGGAGATCATGAAAAGATAAGGTTGAACAATATAAGGCTGTCATTAACCATGCTTTATATTCAACCTATATTTCATGTGACAAAAGGTTTATCACATATGTTATGCATTAGGTTATGTTGGATTGACGACCTTCATTTGATTTAGGTAGTCATAATATCTTGCTAGAGGCCACTTATGACTTGTGGATGATGCTCATGCTTTTTCTGTTAAAAATATTTTATAGCATAAAACTACCGGCTATGTACCAAGTGCATGTGATGTAATAAAACTGGTGAGAACTAGGTCGTGATCACAAGAAGTTAATTGATTGAGTACAGAATGTAGTGACCTTCTCTAAGCTAAGATTTTTGAGCTAATCTAATTGATCTACTTCTAAGGTCTACTATTACAACTATAACTAAATCAACACTAAGTTCTACTAAAAATTACTCTCGTACTCCTTCAATTCACACATGTGGAATTATTGGATGATAAAGGCTGATTTCCTTTATTTGCCTTGTAACTATAATCGGGTTTGTTCAATTGGGTTTTGCTTAAATTCATAAGAATTTGCTTCATTCTTAAGTTGTAAAATTCTGATTGTAGCATAGATATCCCATTCAAATAATCTATCTAATCACCATCTAAATAACACATTTCTCTCACAAATAGGTTACTCTAATTGAAATTATGATTCAAGCAGGTGTCCATGTCCTAAACCACAACTTCAATTGCATTAAGACCATGAATTCTAACATTTAAACCAAAATAGCATGCCTCCATCTCAATTTTGAAATCTTATTTTCTATTTCAATCAGATTATCAAATCCCTTTTGAGTATCTCAAATCCTAATTCACAAGAAAATTCATAGACAAATTTTTATCTCATGAATATAGAATTAGAAATAGCCAAAGTTCCAATTGAAGAAAACCCGTTATAAAAACAATTCAACTACTCAAGAAATCCATTACCCATCACATAATCCCACTCAAACAAATCAACTCATACTAAAAAACATTCTTTCATTCGTAATAATATTCTGAACACAATTTATAACAATAGATAATGGAGAGATTACTTCTGAAATATTGAAATGTCTTCTCATAATTCTAGGTCCACTCTACTGTGAAGGTTTGTAATGAATTGTGCAAGAAGATGAGGTGAAGTGAGGTGAGGTCGAGGTTGGGAAGTGAGGTGAATGAATGAATGAGTGTAAATGGAAATTGGAGAATAGAAAGTAAATGAATGATGAATGGAATGCTGGATAGAAGGGAATGAGAGGTTTGATGTGGAATAATGGCTGATTGGATAATGGATGGCGCGTCCATGGTGAAAATGACGATGGGTATTTATAGTGTATGGGGCTTAGATTCTTTGTTCCCGTATGTAGTGAAAAGAAAATATGTGTATGAGAAAGGGTGGAGTGGATAAGTAGAATGGACCTTTAATTATAAAAAGAAATAAGAGAACCACAAAATATTTACAAGGAAAGTGACCTCAGACGCTGAAAAAGAAAAGAACTAAAAGTTGCTTAGATTGGTTGTTGTAGGGTCAGCTCAATTATGAAGTACTTAGTTCTCAGTAGGATCACTTCGGGCTCGGATGTGCTCCTTTCAGCTCTTGACAACAACAGGTCAATTTCGAGTCTTCTGCTTTAGTTGGCATGTTGTTTGGGCAATCCTTATGCTTGTGCTGTATAAGATCAGGTGCTTGGGGCTCAAACTGGTGTTGTGGTAGGTCAGTGAGATTCGTCTCTTGACAACAGGTCGGCATTTGCTAGCATAGCAGCTCGGTGTGTGGTGAGTGGAGTAAAGCTTAAGTTGTGGCTCCATCCTTCAGCTGCTGCTCAGTTTGGCACATGTATTTGGTTAGTTGTTCCACAATTCTACTAAACACGACGTTAGTTCGGCCAGCTGCTGCCTTGAATGGAGTTCGGTGATTAGTATGGTATGTGGAGCTTGCAGCAGGTCGGCATGTCAATTAGGGGCTCGAAGTGGCATAACAACTTGGTTATTGATATCCCCTGCTCGGTCTTTGTCTGAATCGTGATAGCTGCTATTTGGTGAAGCTCAGGTCAGTGCTGTGTTGTCTTGCTTGTCTTTTTGAGCTACTTGGCATTTGTCTTATATTATAATAGTAGCTCGGTTTCTGTGCGGAGGTCATGTCAGTGTGATTCGTTGGTGAGGAGCTTGGATTAGCGTGCCATTCATTGGTAGTTGAGTGCTTGGCTTTGACGGTTACTGTTCGGGAAACTCATTGATCCAGGGAGCTTGAAATTTGCTTTGTGGCATTTAGAACTTACTCGCCTTGTTTGTAATTCTAAATGCTTGATAGGGAGTAGGTCGGTAGCTGTAGATGTCGACATGGCTGTTCTGACCATAATAAGTCTACTGCTTTGAAATGTTGAAGGTCCTTGTTGGTTCGGCCACTTAAATAAATGGAGATTGATGACTTTGTCTCTACTATCCTGTTTTGAAGTTCAAACTTCACCACAATTCAGTAGTTGTTATACTCGATTTAATTGAATAATCTCATGTTGCTAAAAATTGCAGTCGATCTAGATTGAAATGTCATGACATATAGCCAAATTTCTGTTTATTTGATAAAGGAGAACTTCAATCCATTCTTTAATATGACATTTTCATTGCAAGTATTCCAGCAATACTTCCTTCAACACGTAACCTGCCATCTTAAATCTATTTTAAATCATTTTCGATAATTTTTTGCACATTTAAACAGAAGTGATCCATAATCATGCAATTTGTAATTTATAGCAAGAATTTCACTTTAAAAGCATTAAAATATACATGAAAGTGTGGGATAAATATATGATAAATTTGTATAAAATCACATTGATCAATGACCCCTACTTAGCTCTTTGCTTGTCCTCAAGCAAATCTATTATTCATATTCATGATCACATACCCCAAAGGACAGCAACTTTCATACACACCAGTCTTGACACTTACTTTGCACACATGCACCAACTCAAGGTCCTATAAGCACAAATGGAACACAGCTACAATTTTCCACATAAATCCAAACATCACACATAAAGTGATTCTCATGCTCCTCATCACTCAACCAATCAACATGTACACAAATCACTAGCAAAAGTTTTAAACCATTAATCTATTGCTCCGTAAAGTTAAATTCCCTCATTTAGCTTAAGATCATCTTACTTGAGATCAAGCTTAACATCGAGTAACCAAGTAAGAGATTCTCACACTTTGGACACTAGACTAACATGTATACACTCCTCATTCATATCTCAAGCACAATATCACTAAGTAAATATTATAAAACCTCAAGCTCATTACTTTGCTTTTTCCTAGACTTTCCTATTTTTCACTTTGTTCTTTGATTTTTTGTGTTTAGTACTCATGCATCCCCATTTGGAATTTGAATTAGATTTATATTAGGGGAACTCTTCATTCATTCATTCATTCTTTTTTTTTTCTTTTTCCTTTCTTCTTGACATATTTGCACTCCCTTTTTTTAGGATTGGATTTCATTTGTGTTTGCACCGGAAGGCCTTTTATTCTTTCTTTTCAATCTCACATGCATCCTCACTTACCTAAGGAGCTTTTTATTCTTCCACTTTTACCATCATGACCACAGGTCATTTATCTCTCTTTTCTTTTTGTTTTGCACACACACATTGTTTCTATGAAGGATAACATTCAAGGCAACCTCAAATTTTGTACAATTTCCATAACCATATTGAGCTCAAGAACTTCAAAGAAATTGGATACACATCAACCAATTTAAAATGCAAAAAACTAATCCAAAATTAATGATATTGCCTTAATCTTAGGTCTTCAAATCTCAATCTAAATGAAAAGTAATTAATAAAGCAATGATTTTATGGCTTAACTCTAAAGAAGTGAAGAGTGTTCAACTCATGATCAAGTTCCGAGAAACACAAAAATAAAAAAAATTTAGACCATTTTTTCTTCTTTTCTTGTAAAAAATGCAGCAACAATTCCATTTTCGCAAAATTTTTATTGCACATGGAATAATTATAAAGAATGGTAAGATCAGTTGCACACTTTTTTTTAGAGCCCATAAGCTCATTTCTTATATACAACATGCATGACCAGCAAAACAAGAATACTGTTTATCAATCATAAGTGCAACACAACAGGCCATAACTGTCACGCCCCATAGGGTACCCTAAACGTGACAGTCCGCCACACTCAATATTAAAGTTTAAGTATGACAACCTTAGCCATTTCCAAAAGCTTTTATATTAAGTGTAAGGCGTACTTTCACAACTTTAGAGGACCATATACGGAATTATGAAGCTTAAGGAGATACAAAAACATATTAAGAAAAGAGGATTCATAATAAACATTTATTCATATCAATGGTTTTACAAACTTAGGGACTTTTTCCCTTGATCACTAATCTATTACATGGATATTTGTACATCAATACTAATGCTACACTTTATCTAAGTTTCTATTACCCAAAGAGAAATTACCTGCCCACAGGGTTCACGTGGTCTTAACCATAAGTAGGGAAACTGCAAAAGATATCTATCGAGGTATAAGCTAATAGGCTTAGTGAGAACTATTTCCATAAATAACTTCTTATAACAAGATTTCAAACAAGTTGATTAAACAAACAAATGTAATGCAACAAACACGTGGGCAAATAATCATATAGTTTTCCGGGAACTATATGTTGAATGGATTTGCGCCCTCCATTTGGGGTTTGGTGATACTTATCCTCAAAACAAGTAGTCTTAATTTTAAAAGTTTTAAGCTTGCGAGCACTCATCGCCAAGAATTCCGAATCTACTTGATTTGACCTTGCTTTCGGATCTTCCACCAAGCATTTCCTTTAAGCCGCCAAGCAATCGCTTTCGGATCTCCCGCCAAGTGTTGCTTTCGACATGAGTTTACTATCCTGCTCACCCAAGGATAATAACCCAGAATGCAATGTGACTCACTTCGTGGTATGCATGAATTCATTTATTTATAAGGTCATAGCTCAAATATTTTCGAATTTTAGGCGATCAAGGAATTTCATACCAATCAAAGGTTATACTAAAACAAACATTTAAGACAATTCCGGCTCCGATATTCTTAGAATGCTTTCAAAGAATTATTTTACATACACATCGGTTTATCTTTTCCTAGATTCTAATGTAACTAATTTACAAGCACAAAAAGCATAGTATTAAATGGAAATAAACTCACGATGCCATGTCGACTATTCCTCTAAGCGGATGAGTCGTTCGCACACTCCACTTAATCGTAATAATCTTCGAGATAAAAGAATCCTTCCTCGGGGTCACCTAGCCAAAGAAAATACCCACAATGAGTATTCCTTGATGATTTTCTTGAATTTTGACAAACAATGTCAAAAGAACGTTAAAGTTAGTATAAAGGAATGTTTCAACTTAAAATGGTCATAACTTGGTCATTTTAACTCGGAATCGCGCATATAATATACCGATTTCTACCTACTCGAAAAGATCTACCCATTTCCAAAAATTTCTTTTAACAAACAAGGTCATATAGGCCTCGAAACAGTGGCGACAAAGTTCACCACGAATTTCCCAACACAAAATAACTTTGGTTCAAGAAATCAAAATTTGTTTGATAAATACTTAGTTATCTATATAGTTGAAAAATTCTCTTTTTATAACTATATAACTCATATTTAAGCATGTTCAAGTGTTTTGTTGTCCAATTATTCTTCTTGAGTAAAACAATGTCGGTTTGAAGTTTTTCGGAAATTGTTTTTGTAAATTTCTTAAAATGAATACTTTGTTTCCTTTTGTTTTCTAAAAACGCTTTATGTTGGTTTCATTATTTTTCCTGAGTAACTTTTGGAAGTAAAATTTTTCCTTTTCTATGTTTTCTATACTTGCACTATTCTTCCTATTTAGTTTTCTTACACAATTTCCTTTGTCTATTTGTTTACAAAAATCTTTATTTGAAAATTTCTCATTCTTTTCTTATATATTTTTTTCATCGAAATCATCCATTCATATGAGTTTATTTTCTTGACAAAACAAGTGGAACAATATGTGACTTAAGAACTTTTTATACTAAGGTAGTTCCTAAAATCTTAATAGTTTCTTCTTGTAACTTGAAAAGAGGTAACTTTATTTTTGTTTTCAAATCATAGACTTTCTTCTTTACATAAACTTATTTCTAAGAGTCAAAATTCTTCCTTTAATTATTTTAGAAATTGGAATTTTGGACAACAATATAAATGAGCATGATTTATGAGACTAATAGTTAAACAAAATAACATAAAGCATAAATAATAAAGTCAAGTATTGGAGTCTTAGCTTTTTCAAGGCTCCCGGGACTAAGAAGTAGCTAGTCCCAAAATAAAATAAAATGAAGGAAAGAAAACTTGTTTTGACTTGATGAGGACAAGTCTAAGACTAGAGACTAGTCTTAAAATAACAAGGAATAAGTAAATAAATTGCAAGGAATTAATAAATAAATTGCAAAGGAAAGTAAATAAATTGCAAGTGAGCTTATATGCTCTAAGGAATATGTATATATATATATATGTAGATAATAATATTTAGATATAGAAGCAATAATATGAACAAAAATAATAACATGAACTTAAATAAATTTTCATGAACAAGAACAATACATGAACATAATGTAGCTTCCATAACTTGTAGTCTTTGGAAACTCACACTATGATCATGTAAAGTTACATGACATGAAGAAGAAGAAAATAATAGAAGGTGGTTACCTAAAGGAGACTTTGGTATGGTTATGTGGTTATGGATTTTAGTTGTTGGTAGAAGTTGTTGTGGAAATATTTTGAGAGAGTTTTGAGATGGTATTTTAAGAGAGTTTTGAGAGGAGAAATTGAGAGAGTTTTGGTAAGAAATTTGTAGGTAGTGAATGTGTGAAAGAAGTGAAAGAGGAGGGGGGTATTTATAGATAAATGTGGAGTGATTTTTGTGTGATTAAAATAAAGAAAAATTGAAACAAAATTGAGGGGAGAGAGGGACATGGGGCACCGACCATGTAGTAAATAGAGGGGGAGTGATTTATTTTTTTGACTTTTGTTAAATGAAAGATGTAATGTGTAAGGTAGATGTGAAATAAAGTTATGAGAAAGGTAAAAAGTTAAGGTTATAGGTTATAGAGTGTGTAAGAATAGGTGTAAGAAAAAGTAGAGATAAAAGAATAGTGTAGAATAGTAATGAATAGTATAATGTAAGATAGATATGACTAATAAAGTACCGGTAGTAAGAAAATATGCGTATAATAGCTATATTTGTTATTTTTAGCTACTGAAAAATTTTGAAATTGATATTTTTGAAAACCTTGTATTTTTATGAGTCTAACAATGTATTCGGAATATTTTTACTATTCCAGGCTCCCGAACACGCTTTTCGAGAACTGTGTTTGATCGGGTTCGAAGGACACCCGAAATTCGCAAAACTGATATTTTTATATAACCTATGGTTATTATGAACTATTCTAGCTAATCATCCCAACTTCGTTTTCCAGGGCCAAAGAAAACGGCAATGCCGGACTTAATTGGTTACGGTAAACTAGGGTTTTGTTGACCTTTAGGGTTCCATTTGACTCCAGGTTTAGGGTTTTATGCTAAACCGATTCCAAAAATTGAGGGATTTACAATAACATGTTCTACCCACATAAGTTGCACACATTCTCCACTATTGCACACAAATGACCAACAATCACCTGGGTTGAGTTCTTCAAATCAAAAGTCCAATGAACAACCAATTGAATACCAACAACTCAACTCACAAGGATCAACATGCACTCAGGTCAGCTCAATTGTATACATGTATGACCAGCAATATAATTTGTGACAGCTCATCATCCAATTAGACAAAGCGCAAATCCCACCTTTAACCTAAAAATGTGTAATGTCCTCATTGTAAATTCAATGCATATGAATAAAAAGAGGGAGGTAAGGGTTTAAAAGATCTCCTCGGAGTGTTTAAGCATTGAGCTCCTCAGGTCATGACATGAGCTCTAAAATAGATCAACATCCTACGCTTTCACAATCTTTCCAAAATCATAGCTAATCATAATTCCAAATCTGCATGAGCCGACCTGCACCAGAAGCACACACTCAAAGCAACTTTTTTTTCACTCAAAAACATATTTACAAACTATGGGTTACCTCCCACATGGTGCTTCGTTTAATATCCTTAGCTTGACTTTTCACCAATGTCGATTCTTTCTTCATCCTGGATCTCTAAGATCCATTGCTTTTGAAGGATCTTTTGAGGTCTCTCCCTCAAAATAGTGCTTGAGGAGGTAGCCACTGACCTGAAGTGGGTCCTTTATGTCTCCTTTGATCTCTATAGTACCATAAGGATAAACTTTAGTCACAATAAATGGCCCTGACCACCTTGACTTCAAGCTACCAGGAAAGAGCTTTAGTTGAGAATCATACAATAACAATTTTTCCCGACCTCAAACTTGCTATGAAGGATCTTCCTATCATGCCATAACTTGTTCTTCTCCTTGTAAATTCTTGAATTCTAAAAGGCCTCATTCTAGAATGCTTCCAATTTGTTCAATTGGAGCAATCTATGAGCTTTAGTTGCTTCTCTATCGAAGTTTAAAAACTTTATTGCCTAATATGCCTTGCATTCTAGCTCAATGGGGAGATGACATACAAACACCATCCTATATGGAGACATGCCAATGGGATTTTTGTAGGCAGTTCGATAGGTACATAATGCATCATCAAGCTTTAGTGACCAATCCTTCCTAGATGAGCTTATAGTCTTCTCCAGAATATGCTTGAGCTCTCTATTGGATAACTCAACTTGATGGGGGTGATAAGGCATAGCAACCTTATGCTTTACTCCATACTTAGCAAGTAATTATCAACCTATTTGTTGCAGAAATGAGTTCCTCCATCACTTATGATAGCTTTTGGAGTTTTAAACCTGGTGAAGATATTTCTCTTGAAGAACTTGAGTCGTCTTCGGGTATCATTAATGGGTAAAGCAACTGCTTCTACCCACTTGCTCACATAATTAACTGCTACAAAGATGTACTTATTTTAGAAAGATGAAGGCAAAGGACCCATGAATGCGATCCCCCACATGTCAAACAGCTTTACCACTAGGATCTCTTGTTGTAGCATCTCATTTCTCCTTGAAACATTTCCTAACTTTTAGTAGTCCTTACAAGACAACACAAAATGTATGACAATCCTTAAATAAGGTTACCTAATAGAGTCCACATTGCAAAACTTTAGCTGCTGTCTTCTCTACACCGAAGTGACCATCGGTTTCTCGACTGTGGCAGCGAGTCAGTATATCTTGAATTTCACACTCAAGCACACATTGGCAAATGACCTAGTCAACATAGCTCTTGTAAAGGTATGGCTAATCCCAAAAGTAATGTTGAGCATCAGCCTATAACTTCTTCTTCTTCTTTTGAGGCTTGATCTCATAAGATAACACACCACTAGCTAGGTAGTTCACTTAGTCGGCATACCAAGGTATATCCTTGAATGTTACTACATATAATTGCTCATCATGGAATACCTCATTTATAGGTAGGTTATCTTTCTCATTTTGAATCCTTGAAAGATGATTAGCTACTCGATTTTTAGATCCATTTTTATCTCTTATCTCTAAATCAAACTCTTGTAACAAAAAAATCCACTGAATGAGCCTTGGCTTAGCATTTAGCTTTGTCAAAAGGTATTTAAGTGCTGAATGGTCGGTGTATACCATTAGAGCCAACTTATCACATGCAAACACTATTGTTAGCAGCTCCTTCTCTGAGGTGGCATAGTTGTTCTGAGCACTATTTAGCATTCTATTCTTTCTTTGACCTAATACTAGTCCTACTGCTAGGTCACTTACATCACACATCAACTCAAATGGTAAGCTCCAGTTAAGAGCTATTATCACTGGTGTCGAGATCAACCTCTCTTTTAGCAGCTCAAAAGCTTTCAAACATGACTCATCAAATATAGATGGGTTATCTTTCTCCAACAAAGTACAGAGAGGTCGGGATACCTTGGAGAAGTCCTCAATGAACCTCCTATAGAAGCCTGCATGTCCAAGGAAACTTCTAACTCCTTTTACATTCACTAGTGGAGGTAGCTTTGCTGTCACCTTAATTTTGGCCTTATCCACCTCAATTCCTCTACTTAGGATTTGTGTCCTAGCACAATTCCTTCTCGCACCATGAAGTGACACTTATCCCAATTCAACACTAGGCGAGTGTCCTTGCACCTCTTCAACACATATGAAAAATTCTCTAGAAAACTCTCAAAAGAAGAACCAAATACAGAAAAGTCATCCATAAAGACCTTAATGCATTGCTTGATCATATATGAGAAGATAGCTATAATACATCTCTAAAATGTGGTAGGTGCATTACATAGATCGAATGACATGCGTTTGAACGCAAATATATAGTATGGATAGGTGAAGTTGGTCTTCTCTTAATCTTCTATGGCAATGTGTATCTGATTGTAGCCTGAGTAACTATCAAGAAAGCAATAGTACTCATGATCTGCTAATCTCTCCAACATCTGATATATGAAGGGTAAGGGGAAGTGATCATTTCTCGTGGCATCATTTAACTTCCTATAGTCAATACACATTCTCTATCTAGTCACAGTTCGAGTTGGTATGAGCTCATTCCTCTCATTCTTCACTACTGTCATACCACCTTTCTTGGGCACTACTGGAACTAGGCTCACCCACTAGCTATCTGATATAAGATATATGATCTCAGCACCTAGGAGCTTTATGACCTCCTTCTTCATAACTTCCTTTAAAGTGGGGTTGAGTCTCCTTTGTGGTTGAATCTTTAACTTATACCTAGCCTTTATGAGAATTTGTGAGTACAAAATAAAGTGTGTATCCCCTTTATGTCTACAATGGTCTACCCAATAGATTCTTTGTGCCCTTATAATACTCCCATTAGTTAGTTTTCTTGTTTTGATGTTAGCTTGGTAGCTATAATGATTGGAAGTGTCTCATTCTCTCTAAGAATGATATTTGAGATGAGGAGGTAATTGTTTGAGCTCTAGCTGAGGTGGTTCTTGAATAGATGGAATCATCTTATATGGGTTGACCTCCAACTCCTCAAAGAGTTGTGACCTCAACCATAGCTTAGCTACACTCTCACTCAATGTCTCATGGTCCATTTCTTCTTCAATTTGAGCTTCTTCCAAACCCAAGTCGGAAACCTCCTCAAAATCATTATCTTCCTCATGTCTGATCTCCTTATGACCTTAGTCATCCAGCTCATCATTACTATCAATGTCAGGTATTCCATCTAGCTCATCCTATTTATCATCTATCCATTCCAATACCAGGTTCTCATACCCACTCAGCTCATATTCTCTTCTTTTGAACTCATCCACCAGCTGGTCGAATATGTCTATATGATAATAAGCGTCATTAACTCCTGGATATTTTAGAGCTTGGAAAACACTAAAGGTGACCTACGCATTTAAACCTCGAAACATCATCTTACCTTCTTCCACATCAATCATGACCTTCCTAGTAGCTAAAAAAGGTCGGCCTAAGATCAAGGGTATTTCTCGGTCTTCCTCCATATATAACATAATGAAATCAACTAGAAAAACAAATTTATCCACTTTCACTAGAACATCTTTCACTATGCCTCTTGGTCATCTGATTCTCCTATTTGCCAATTGCAAAGAAATGGAGGTCAGTTTGCACTCTCCTATCCTTAATTTCTTGAAGATAGTGTAAGGCATAAGATTGACACTCGCCCCCAAATCACACAGGGCTTTATCAAAGTAGGAATCTCTAATAATGCAAGGTATAGTGAAACTACTAGTGTCTTTCAATTTAGGCGGCACACTATTTTGGAGAATTGCTGATACAATCAAACAATCAAGGTGAGTGAGAACTAAATTCAACAATGAATGAAATTGAGATTAGGGTTCACCTCAAGCGTGTTTCCCTCAACAATCTCTCGAAGGTCAGAATTTCAACAAATGATTTTTCATATCTTTCTCTTTAATTTGATTGCCTTTATATAGGCAAGGATACAAACTCGATTGACTTTTCTAAATTAAACAAAATATCCCTATAATTAAGGTGACTCGATTGACTTTCCTACATTAAAGAAAATATCCCTATAATTAGGGTGACTTGATTGACTTTCCTAAATTAAACATACTATCCCTATAATTAGGGAATCACATGTTGGCCATAACCATTACATTCCAAAAAAATCCCTGCATTTACAAAGAAATCTTAATTCCCTATTTTCCTATTACAGACCCTTAACAAAGGTATATGAACTCTTGGTAATGTATCACCTCATATCCTTCTATCACCATTATAGTCTCATGGTCCATTATCTTCCTCTTCTTTGTAAAGATCTCTTTCATGAAATTAGCATAAGCGGTCATTTGTTGTATTGCCTCCATAAATGGAATGTTGATTGGAAGCTTCCTAAACACTTTCACAAATTTAGAAAATTGGTGGTCTAGCTACTGATGCTTCAATCTTTATTGGAAATGGAATAGGTGGAACATAGTGCTTTACTTTTGACCTCTTCTTTTCAAGCTCATCAACCTTATCTTTCCTTCTGTCATTCTTTATGACTTGCTCCTCTTTTTTTTCCCTACTTACTAGGTCCTTTAAACTCTGTTCCACTTCTCAAAGTGATTGCCTTCGTTTTTCCCTTAAGATTTTTCTCAGTATTGCTGGGCAAAGCACCTTGAGGTTGACTACTTGAGGACTCAGTTGAGAAACTAGCTTGCTTTAACAAATTTTGAATCATGGTATTCAATTCTTCCACTTCTTGCTTGAGCTCTTTTACTCTATTAGATTCAATATTATTCTACTCTCTTCTCCTTTACATGAAATTTCCTTGAGGAAATCCAAGTGGAGCTTTAGGAATGCTCCTATCGGGATAGTGGAATTTTGTTGATATCTCATGCTTGGATTGTATGAGCTCGGATATAGGTAGCTCCTCTATTGCAGTTGTTCACATAGTTCAACTTTTCTAAACCAACACGTGAGCTAGATGGATAGCTAATAGGTGGCACTTGGCTCATTCCACTATTGTTACCTCCTCCATAATATGCATTCATCTCCATAGTGCTTGGGCTTATCCTTTGACTCATCATCAAGTTAATAAGAGTAGAAACTTGAGCTGTGAACTGAGCTATAGGGTCAGTTTAATATATTGCAGCCATTCTCTTAGGCATAGCCCTCTCATTTTGCCACCCAAAAGAATTGGCAGCCATCTCCTCAAATAGCTCTAGTTCTTGATTTGGATTTCTCCTTATCAAATTTCTACCGGATGATGCATCAACCACACTTCTTAATTGGAATCCCGACCCATAGTAAGATATGCACTAAGGTGTGATTGGGAATTCCATGATGAGGAGACCTTCTCAACAGGTCTTTGATCTCCTCCAAATTGATTGACATGGACCAGAGCTGGATTGAGTTCAAAATCATTGGCTTGAATTGCGGGCCATGCTATTGCATGTGCTAATCCATCTAATGAGGGCACATAATACTCCCAAAGTTGTTTTCCCTCCTCATGTCCATTGTATCCATTGGCTCTAATCAACCTCTTATTATCATTAACACCTTTCATTGTTCTTGTTGACAGTACAATATGGCCATTGGTCCTCTTGGCCTCATGGGCCCCGAAACCCTACAACGTTAGTAGGCCTAAGAAGGGCCCACTACTCGCAACATCCCAACCTCCTAAGAATCTAACAAGATCCAGACCTCCACCGAAGAACATGGTGCAAGGTCTCCCCATAAATCCTCACCTTGCAAAGGCTAACCGAGCTCATCAGCTCGGTTAGCTAGCAAGTTTAACTTTATGGCCTTAGTGGGGGAGGGGTGTATATGATCAGCTCGACCACACACTGCGAAGCTACGGCTCTTCAGCTCAAGTGCCCCTATCACTTTGGATATCAGGTTAGTTGTTAGGAGGAATTCTATCTTGGTATAACCCTAAACACTAAATATCTTCTTTGCCTTGAGGCAAGGAGAGAGAGAGAGATCTTCCACTCTATTATAGACATACTATTCTTGCCCATGGATTGACTTAGACCCAAGGCATATCTTGGAGTTAGAGGACTTGTATAGACAACTTCTACACAAGAATACTAAAATGACCGTTCTAATGTTCCCCTCCAAACTAGGATCACAGAGTTAAAGGGCCTAAAGGACCAGCATTTAGAGGAACATGCCTCTAGTACGTGGCAAAGAGCCTCGCTGACTTAATCACCATCCAGGCCCGAAGAGGAATTGGCTAAAAGGGACTATGTGTTAACCCTTAAATTTTGAGGTAATTTTAAGCTAAAACCCTAAACCGAAAAGTCAATCGAAAACCCTAAGTTAACAAATTTTTAGGAAACCCTAGCAGTTTAGATCCGGCAACCCTGTGTTCCTAAGTTAAGAAGTTGCAATATGAATGAGGAATGTAGTTTGGTTCGTAATGATATTAGGATGCTTGAGAATATCAGATTAGTGAATTTTTGACCTATTTTGAACACGATTAGATACATACCTTGAAAAGCGTGTCTCCAGGCTGGAAATATTAAATATATGATATTAGTATCGTTAGACTCGTAATTTCATAAGATTTCTGAATATATCACTTACATAATTTTTCGTGCTATAAAAGTTACAGTTATAACCCTTTTATCGTATTTTTATTACTACTGATACTTTAATTGTCTAATCTACTTTTTGATTTCTAATATACTATTCATCAAGTACAACCACCCATACTCTACTTCGTATATCCTTACAACCTATTTCTTACATCCTTACATCTTATTTCTTACAATTTACTTTTCCAATATTACTTTACTACTTAAATTACTTATTTAATTTTGAAACTTACACAACACAACACACTTCTCTCTCTCTCTCTCTCTCTCTCTCTCTCTCTATGGAACCGTGCTACCCCGTCCCTCTTTCCTCTCTCTCAAATTATTTTATTTATTTTCTATTATTACACAAACCTTAATCCCCTTTTCTATATATACCCCTTTATACCAACTTCATTTCAAATTCCCACTTTTCATCTAAACAAACTCTTGCAAATTTTTTGTTCCAAACACTAAATAGGCAATAAATCTACACCTTACTACTTTAAAAACATGTAATTGCAAGATCATTCATGTGTGATTTCACTTAAAAAATCCCCATGAGCTTTAAGCTAGGGATGTGGAAACATTTGAACATAAGATCCTTGCCATCACAATGTTATAGATCTTGTTATTTAAGTTATTTTGCTATTATCTTGTTTTATTATTAAGTTATGTTGTTATTACTAATGTTTTGTGCATGTAGTCATCATCTAACCATATCCACGTAATGATCATAGTGTTCATGCATTTATGACTAGTGTAATAAACTAGATTTAGTTGTTTTTAGTTCATAAATGTCTTAGGTTTTTGTTTTATGCATATAGATAACTCGTAATAGCAAGATAAGAGTAGGAAAATGTTAGAAAGCTCAAGATCTACTTTAGTTTCAACAAAAATGATTTTTGAAAATTCGGATAAAACAGGAACCATATTTAGAAAAGCCATTTTTCAACTGAAAAATGTGTATTTTACATTAAAAATGAAAGGCTTAGGGAATATATATCATAAATGAGTGATCTTGATGAGCAAAGCTTAGATCTACTAAGGAATATTTTCAAAACAAGGAAAAGTTTACAAAAGTTATGTTTCAATCCCAAAAACAAACTTCAAATTCGTAATAAGAAAAGCTTGAAGTGTAAACACCTATTTTTCAACCCCAAAACAAGATTTTTATAAAAAAAAAAAATGGAAGCCTTAAGGAGTAGGTTTGATTAGGAGTTAGTTTTTGAAAGATTAAATGAGTTTTACAAAAGAAACAATCTCCAATGGAACTTTCAAAATTCGGATTTGAAAATGACCACTATTTAAACCCCTAGTTCCAAATGCCAAAATGATGATTTTTATGGAAAAATAGAAGTCATAAGGAATACATATAATAAAGACCTAATTTTGATAAGGACAAAAGAAGTTTATAAAAGTGTAATCCTAAAACAAGGAATGGTTTCAAAGAATGGATTAAACAATGTTTTCATTCTTAAGTTTTTTTTTTGTAAAATTCGTAATTAGGTAGATCACCTATTTAAACATCTATCTTCTAACCCCAAAATGAAGGTTTTTATTAAAATAATGGAGGTGTTGGGTACATAGGTCATCAAGGTTGAGTTTTGATAAAAGCAAGTGTGATTTTGCAAGAAAAAAAACTATTTTCCTTAAGTCTAGTAATTTCAAAAGTTTTACAAAGCAAAAGTTTTTCAAAAAGAATTTTTGATATCATATCATTGAGGATATATATATAGATAGCTCATCTCATGATATCCATGATAATGACTTGTAGGTAATACATGTACATATAATGCACTTGGTAGAAACAAAGTTAGGAAAATAATATCCTATACATCCTATTTGGCATTATCTAAGTACATGAGGAATTAGAATTACCAACACTCATGAATCATGCCTGATAATGAGTTATATATGTATATAAGAGAGTCTTACATGATATAATGATAGCTAAGTATATATCAAAGCTTTGGATTGATGCTTGGTTTGAAATTAGAAGTTGAATTGTGGGATAGGAATTTCGTATAGCATTCTGTACCCTACTGTTCATGGACCAAACGACCTTGTTTGTGGAAAATAACTGTGGAAATAGATAGCTCTTGTCGAATAGGTACAAATCGGTATATAACATGCGAAATTTAGAGTTAAAATGACCAAGTTATAGCCGTTTTAAATTGGAATTTCTTCTTAGACGAACTTTGACGAATTTGTTAGAATATAATTCATAAGTTCATTCAAAGTTCATAGAAATACTCATTAGAGTTATTTCTTTTGGTTAGGAGACTTGAGAGACGGACTAGACCTTCCCGAGGACTATTATGATTAAGTGGATTTTTGCGCCATGGCAATGTGAGTTCACTATCTTTAAATTATATGCTTATGATTGTGCTTATAATGTTAGTGTCATTAGAATTAGGGTAAGATAAAATTTGATTGTGTGTATGTGAATTCTACTTGGGTGAATCGATGATAAGAATATCGAAATGGGCTTGTTGTAAATATTTGTATGATTCGATATAGAATTGAAGTGTGTGCAATATCTATTGTAACGCCCTAAACTAAGGCATTACAACCCGCCACATATCCTCTCTTAATAGGACATGCTAAGGCTATGATTTCCACAATTAACTTGAAAAACACCTGAATAACTCACACGGTATAAAAGAAGACATGTGGTCCTCATAAATAAATCATATGATAAGAATATAATCTCCATAATCAACAAACTAGTCATTGTTGACATAACTGCAGGTCAATAAGTCAAACCATGCCCTAAAACTGTCACCACATGAAAACTCCAAATACAGCTTAAAATTTCAATGAACAAAATATAAATCAGGCATAAAAAGTCTTCTCTGATCCATCCTATATCATCTATGACTATACAACTAGTCATCAGCAGGGTAGTCAGGACCGCTAACGCCACCCCATCCTCATAGACGATGTCAAAACCCTATAGATCATATATCACACTATCATCACCTGCACCTGAAATATAACAGAATGAGCGGCGAAGCCCAGTACGATAACATCCAATCTAGTTCAAGCAAGGTTATGCACAAACAACATGTATAAATAAATGCAACTAAACTAAATGCATACAACAATTTATTATCTATTTTAATCCAGCAAAACAACACAGTTCAGAATCCAGAATACATAAATTCCAAACTCAGACTAACTTAGACTCTACTTTAAAAACAACAAACTAATTTTGAAAATAAGTAATCATATACATATATGGATGAGTGGGTACTCCCCAAACATCCCAATTCTTGAACACTTAAATTCTACCAGAATCATTTCTTAGCACGAGTCCACTTGGGACAACCTCACATTAAGATCATCAGGGTGCCTCACCAGTATCACTGTCTGCCAGGTCTCTATTGGTCAAAGCCAACCACAACCAGACAGATAATTATTAAGTCAAATATTTATTAAGTTCATTATGCAATTCTGTTCCTACACCCATTCACAAAAATTCTAAACTACAAGCACATACCAAACAATGGATTGATCTTACCTTTCTAAATCTCAGGAATCTAAATCAAATCCTCAGAACCTGATACCAACAACAACAAAGCTAACCCAAACTCCACAATCTCCTATATCCACACCAATGACAGTTTCACAAACTCCAAATGTCCTGTTACAATATATATATATTATATACATCAATAGACATGATCGCATTATCAAAATACCTTAACAAACATGAATTCTCCAAAAAAATCCTAACCTGAAAAGAAATCTCCATTATTTGTACCGTCTATTCCGATCAAACTCCACAATTATCCTCAAGAATAACAAGGAACCGCACAAAACTCTACAATCACCAATTATTTTCATAAAAACCCTAATTTGCAATACATTAAGAACATATAAGGATTGTTAAGATCGTATTTTGTTGGAATCCATAATAGAGGAGATTTACTTACTACTTTGAATCGCTAAAACCCGTCTCGCATTCACCAATTTACTGATCTTACACGTGCTAGGGTTTTTCTCCAAAAACCTTCATATAAAAATTCAACCAAACCCTAAGAAACTTGTATAAATTTGTATAGAATCCCAATGAAAAGGTTAAGATTACTTACCTTGGATCAGAAAATATTCTTCCGATGATTTTCCAAGCATAAATCTCCAAGAACACTCCAAAACTCTCTTACACGAAGGAGAATATATTATAAAAGAAATCTGTCAAAAATGTTTTTTGCGTTTCGTATTTATAGGAATTTGGTCATACGCCGGCCCTAGCCGGCGGCATACTTCTAGATCTTTTCGGCTTACACCATACTCTGGCAAAATTACACGAATGCCTGCAGAGTTCGTGGGGGCTTTGATATTTAGAATTCAATTTCTCCCTTCATACGCCGGCAAATCTTTGTCCTACGCCGGAGACTTTCATGCCGGTGTTGAGAAGAAACCTAATGAACGCTGGCAGCTTTCCTCCCAACGTTAAGAAAAACGCTACTGTTCCCTTCCTACACCGTCTATGCATCGGCGGCGTAAATTTCCCAGGAGGCGGCGTACAATGTCAAAAATTGCAAAAATTACAAAACTTGATCTAATTGATGCCAATCTTGTTCCAACACGAAATTGATCAAACTTAACCTATTTTTAACATCAACATAAAGGCATATTAGAATCTAGTAGCTTGTAAACACTTATCACTTCTATTTATTTTGTATATTACATCTATGATCGCCCATAAATTGTTAATTAATATGCTTTGATCTTATAATCATATTGACCATGCATACCATATATGAGTCACATTGCATAGGTTATTATACCTTTGTGGGAAGAAGGCATAATAGTTGGGCAACGAGGGGCCTGTAAACTCGAATGTTGGCATAATGGTCGGGATTGAAATGGTAGTGGTGTAAGCACTTGTATCAACTACAAATTGTGTGTGAGTGGGCACCTGTATCAACCACAATCTAAATGAGAAAAATTGAAATCTATGTTCGTACGGGCCTGAAACACTTAACCCCGAATGGAGGGCGTAAATCCATTCAACCTAAGACTCCCGGAAAGTATTATGTATTGTATACTCATGTGCTTGTGCATTTCATATGGTTGTTAATGTAACTTGCCTTATATAAATTGCTTGTTGAGTATTTCAGTTTGGAAGTAAAACTCACTAAGCTCGACAGCTTATACCCCTATGGTTTCCTATTGCAGTATGATTATTTATGGCTATCCTCGAGAGGCCACTTTTCTCAGTTACAGCTTTTGGAATTTAAAGAGCTTTTTGAAGAAGTCGGGACCTAGATGTTAGGCCTAGACTTCTAGTTGAATCTCCTTAATTATATATATATATATGTTGATGTAAGAGACTTTTGTGGACCTAAGGACTCTTAATATTTTGACAGGGGTATGCCCCTTAGATCGTGTAACAGATATCTCTGGTTATAACTGTTATGATTTATATTCTTATTGCTATGAATGTCTCCTTAAGCTATTTCGATTCAAAGTATGGTTCGCTATATGTTGAACGTGAGCCTTACACCCGGTGTTTAAACTTGCTAAGTTCTCTAATAATGTTTTGATGATAACAAAAGGATGATTAATTGTTTCTAATTTTATTTGTTAAGTATGATTGAATAGAAGCTTATTTAGAACCTTTGATAGTTGTATAAATGAGTT
Organism: Combretum micranthum; assembly: GCA_024138025.1. NCBI lineage: Eukaryota > Viridiplantae > Streptophyta > Magnoliopsida > Myrtales > Combretaceae > Combretum > Combretum micranthum. The sequence continues at coordinate 584,151 of JAMXBD010000174.1, forward strand.
TTTACAAAGTCAAAAGTTATTTCAGAAGTTTCGTTTAAGCTTTGGTATCTAAAGAAAGTCTTTCAGAACATTTTCAGAACTTTCAGTGAGAATCATATATGCTTAACAAGCTAGTAAGAAGCAATTTCAGAACTTTCAGCGATGAAAAAATAAGTCTGTCAGAAGCACTTTCAGAATTTACATCAGTGGACATATATGCTTAACAAGCTAATCAGAGGCAATTTCGAAACCTTAAGGATTGACACGAATTTTTCCAGATTCACCTAAAATTGTTTAAAATCTTGGATTTAAATATTTTTCAAGACGCAGCTCCACTTATCAAGTATATTTGGGTAATATGCTTGATGTGTTTCACTTAAGTTGGATTTTATATCATAGAGATCTTTTCACATCAAGTTTTATATAAAGATTATATTGAAAATTATTTTGATATCTACAACATATTCTTTTATGAAGTTTGGATATTTCACGAATTTATTTTTGGGAAAACGGATATGATAAGATATGGAAGATAAGGTTATTTTAAAAGACATGGTTGTTACAAGAAAATCTTTGAAGATAAAAGTTGTTATGAGATTTCGACATAAGATATGGAACATATTATTTTGTTATTATCCTTATTAGATAAATAACATAATTTCATTCAGATTTTATGGGACAAGATATAAGCAAATATATTGAAGTTTATCCAAAGAAAAATAATAAGAGAAGATCATGTGGAATGGTTGGAGAAGATTATGTTATCTTATCAAGATCTGTTTGTTTAGATTGTAAGAGAAGATCATGAAGGAGCAGCTGGATGTTTTGAATTTTTCAAATAAAGATAAAGATGAAACAGATTTGTAGCCGAGATACAAGGGATATTATATCAAATTTTCAACCAGTTATTGGACGTGGAAAAACAAAGAAATAAATATTGAAGAAATCAGATGGAACTTAAGAAGAAAAAAAAGAAGAAAAAAAGCCTCACACGCAGCAAGAAATCTTCTTACTTCTCCCACATACAAACTAAGATTAATTGCCTTCATACAAGCTTCATAGATTCGAAAATGTGCAATTACTTTTTATTGCATTTAGACTTCGAATTTTTTTTGAAGGAACATTGTTGTTACCTTCTTAGATTGATTGTTTAGTTACAAGTGTAGACTCTATAGATCGATTGTAGCTAGAGGATAGCATTGAGAATTGAGTAGAGAGGATTGCACTATCTTGTAACCTTGAATTTTTTTTTTTTTAGTGGAACACAACCCGTAGGATAATGGGGTCCCCGACGTGAAGCTAGAAGAGTGGACTGACGCACAAGACGGAACCACTATAAATAGCTGCATGATCTTCTTTTTCCCTCATCTTTTATTTTTCAGTAATTCATTGTTAGCATTGTTTAATTGATATATTGTTCTCATGTTTAAACTTAAAGATGAAATTTTAAAAGATGAAATTTTTAAATAATCAATTCAACCCCCCTTCTTGATTATTTTAGGACCAACAAAACTCATGGGATGACTAAGGCTGTTATACTTGAGTTTAAAAATCCAGTGTGGCGGACTGTCGCGTTTAGGGTACCTTTTGGGGCGTGACAGTTTAAGTTGGTATCAGAGCTTGGTTAAGAGTCTACAATCATAACTTTAATTAATAGACTTAAGGATGAATAAAAAGAAAATACTAAGATAGAGTGAAAATATAAAAATAAAGGGAGATTTAGATAAGAATAACATAGGTAGTATGAGTTTTATAATTCTAATCATTTCCTCTTTTGTGAATAGCTTACTCTTGGTGAAGCCTGCTTAGCAGCAAGGCAAATACGTAAGCAAGCCAATGAGTATTTGGTTGAATACTGCTTAAGAATTAGGGTCTTATGCGAAGAATTTGCTTTAGCTGGCCGGCCTAGGTTGATCCGAGAAATGTTTAACTTATGGAAAAGGGGTTTGATGAACATCGAGTGGCATAAGGTTGCGACCAACATAGAATATTGCCCTATAAGGAAGAAATGTTGGTTAGAGCTTGAAGTGATTTATGCATTAGAAAGGATTGCTGTCTATAAGTTGGGACAACCCATGCTGCAAGAAGCTACCTTTGTGCTAAGGAATGAAGGAAAGCCAACATTTCCTGATTTTCAGACTTGGAACCCAACTGGATATCTGTTTGTTTATGCTCATGACTTGTTAGGGGATCGTATAGATTGGCTTCGAGTGGATGCTCAAAGTCACTTCTTTTGGTGGGGAGTGTATGAGGAAATGCTACCTCTACCCGCCGATATGGCCCAGCCACCTTCACTGAGTGAAATCGGTTACTAACCCCACAAGGAAGTGGATGAGATAGAGGATGAGGTTGTTACCCCATCTGAAGAAAATGAGGATGAAGAAGGAGAAGAAGTAGTTTACAAAAAGAAAATATGAAGATTTAAGGAAGGAAGTGAGACTTATGTTTTGACCCATAAGTCCAAGCTGAATTTTGTAGTTGCGACCTTGAAAAATAGGTCATAGTAGCTTTTGTTGTTCCGGGATGTTGTCTACGGTTGTTTCTTGTTATGTTGTTTTGAATCATTATGCTTTGTTTTCAATTCCAATGTAAAGGTCCTTGTACCTGCAGTTGAAGTTTAATGAAAAATTATGTTGTGTTTTGTGAAATTGAGATTTCTTTATTTGAGTTTCTTAAATTATACCTTGCATTTATATTACTAGTTTGTGCAAGAATTTTCGACGTTTCCGAACCTTGATATAAAATGTTAATAATGTTATTGGAAGACTACTTAACTAAGTTAAATAAAGCATCACACAGCCGTGGTAGAGGAAAGAGACAACAGGAACAAAGTGCGTCTAACAAACCAAATGTGGAGGGGGAACAGCAAGCGGCACTACTACCAATCCCACCAATGGCTGATGCTCAAGCCGCTTTACAAGCGACTTAGGGCAATTGGCACAAGTGCTTGAGGCCATTCGATAAACTATGCCTGCTCCTACTCCTGCTCTAACACCTACTCCACCACCCTCAGCGCAACAGATATCTGTAGCTATGTCAATGCCTGAAAATGCGTAATCCCACACCGTACCCTTACCTTCACCACTACCGAGGCCATACAAGAGCTCCTTACCGGAGTTCATAAGAAGTAACAGATACTCTAAGGGAGCCTTTGGAAAACCCGATGAGGCCAAGGATTGGTTGGCCCAAGTAGAACGGTCATTTGATGCTTTCGAAGTACCCCACCACTTAAGAGTTAATTATGGCACCTTCCTGTTAAGGCTGAATGCAAGAGTATGGTGGGAATCCAAGAGGAGGGAGCTCATGCCACCTGTTACATGGGAGATGTTTCGTTATGAGTTCCTTGAGCATTACTTCCCTGGAAGCCTCCGGGTACAGTATAGTGTAGATTTTCTGCATATATGTTGTCTTGTTTTTATGATTTATAAACCTATATCCTCTTCTTTACTTGGATTGACAAGCAAGTGTTCCTATCGTTTAGTAGTATAAAGTAACGTATAGGGTCGTCTCCTTAGGAAACGTATCAAGCACTAGTACTAATTTAACCTTCCTATTATCTAGCAATCAAATGGTTAAATTAAGTGAATTAAGTCTAAATTTACAACTTAACCACACTAACTTTAGAATATCACCAAAACAACACAGTAATAGTGATACAACAAAAATTGAACTCAAATTTAAACAACAGGTTTACTTCATCAAATTAACATAATTAAATAACAATTCACCCTATTAATTACTTATCTACTGGAATTCTTGATTCATGGTCAGTATTCTCATAAATAACCAATTTTAATCCAAATTTACATCCACTAGAATCTCTTTTAAGTGAATAGACAAATCAGAATTTCCGTAAAGAACTCTTGATGTCCTCAAATTCCTTAAAAGCATGCATTAAACTTCCTATTAATATCTCTATCAACAGGAGTAGTTTGTTCTAATGACTTGGATCTACTCGATGGAATTGTTTCTCAACATTTTCCATCGAGATCTAGTGTAGAAGAATGTTGTGCACTACAATTTCCTAACTCTTATGATGTTCTATCACTAGAAATTCGTAATTAAGTGGATTACTAACAATTAAAAGCATGATTCATATTAATATGACTTTGTAAATGAAAACCCACTACTCACACATGACGAAACAAGAATACAAACTCAGAGAAGACATGATTATATCAGAAAATGAGATGAGAATTAGAGAAAAAGAAGAAACTCCTTTTGATACAATGATAGAAAATGTTGTTACAAATCACAACACGAACACTTGATTCCAGACCTCTATCTTGAGTTTCTTCAGGAATAATACTAATTATAATACACAGATTTTTTGAACTGTTACCAAGAGAAAAAGAAAAAACTATAAAATGGTGTCTTGATGTAACAAATGAAGTAAGTTCTTCTAACTAATGGCTGTAGTGTATTTATTTTTTCCTGGAACTCTTTGGGTCGAACAGTACATCACTTGATGAAGTCTTATCTCACTTCATCTGAACTAATATATCGGTTGAATAAAAGAAATGAAAATACGTCGTCTTAACAAACTCCTAATCACAGGCAAATAATGACCTAGGATTGCTGCTGGAATAAATTTTTTGCCTTCTTTGTTTGAATCACGAGCGACTGGAAGAGCTGGATTTGCACTGTTCATAAAAGATTCGTTTTCTCGCCGTGATGGAAGATACTCCAACATTGCTTTAAAGAAAATTGTGTCCTCTTTGTTCCAAATTACTCCAAATTGTATTATTATGGTCCAAAGTCACCCGAAATGAAAATATTGTTGAATTAAGTATTAATTCTTAAATAGAAACATAACTTAGTTCCCAAATTTTTACTTAGTCACTCATAAAAACCGTAGATAATTCATGCCTATCAAATGTCCCCATACTTAAGCCTTGCTTGTCCTCAAGCAAGAAGCTGATGAGAATTTTTGTTTTAAAAAACAAAAATAAACAATGGTGCAAAACTATATGTATGTCGGAGTTCAGGAATTTCACATTTATTAACTCCTTAATGCTTCATTCAATCGGCTAGAATTACTAGGCTAATCACAGCAAGTTAGTCTTGAAACTTTGCCTTTAAAAAAAAAAAAATTATAATAGAAAAACATTATTTACTAATGAGCACATATAAAGGAATTCAAGTACTTTCATTCCATTCTTTTATAGATTTTTAATCCACTATCAATTCAAGATCAAATTCTTTAATACAAGCATACACATCAACATATCCCTTGGCTTTCTTTCTTCTATTGTTCTTCTTCTCTCTTTTTTTTTTTAAGAGAATTATATAACCCATGAAGCGAACTTTTAGCCGATAATCCCAAGCTCGTCACTCAAGTTAACAAACGTTATTCCCTTAAAAAGGGCGTCCCGTGGACTTACTCATTCGAGTTATAGAATTCACTGAACTTTTATTTCTAAGCAATTTCAGTGTTGAAATGAAATCCTTGGTTGGTCGATCCCAGGCCAGATGACCTTAGGTGACCAAGTTTTAAAGGGACCCCTTAGAACCTCAAACACTACAACACCTTGCTTCAAAATTTTATTTTATTTCTTTCTTTTTATATTTTTTTTGGAGAAAAAGAAGAACTAAAATTCTGATGAAAGGTTACCAAGTGATTAGTATCATTTGAACTTGCACCAAAGATTATTTAAATATGACATTCATTCACAATTGAGATTTAATAGAAAGTTTAACTAGAATCCTTTAAAATCTCTAAGTCCATACTACTTCAGATCAAAATTTCAAGTTAAAAGCAAGTAAGACTAGCCTACAATCATTCAACAAAGTTATCCTAGCCTTAGAAATATACACAAAAAGTAAGTTCTTTTCATGTGAATCATTCCCTTACTCCAACACTAATAGAAAATAAATTCAGAACATACTTTAGCACCATTTTCTTCAGATTTCAAACCGCTTAATATACTTGACAGACATAAAATAGGCATTCATTATCATTCAACAACTTCAACTCATTCAACAACTACAACTGGCATGTCAAGCTTGCCCTTCCCCACACTTATTGGAGACATTGTGCCCAATGTCTCACTCATATAACCAAAAAGAACCAATTAAAGTAACAAAAGAATTGAACTTCCCTGATGGATGTGGTGCAAGTCGGTAACATAAATGGTCCTTTCATTTATTTAATTCCAGCACTTTCCTTTCCAAGAAATGTCAAAGTAGAAAAGACCTTCATTCATCACTGAATAGACAAAATTAAACCGCCTCATATGTCTTGCAGATTTACAATAAAAACAAAAGCATAAAATCCGGTGGCCTGAAAGAAATAAAATCAGAAAAGTGAGAAAGGTAGCAGCTCCATATCATGCCAAGCTGCCATCCTCTTCAATCTGATCCACTGTCCTCTTCTTCTTCATTTGATCCTTCTTCTCTATTACCCTGGTCATCGTCCCCCTCATCTTTAGATTTAGAGTCACCAGCCTCTTCTGCTTCCCTGCATCTTCTTCCTAGTCTTCTTCCTCCTCCTCACTTGAAGAGAAGACCACTCCTTTAGCCAGTTCCTCCTAATTAGGATCAAGAAATTGCTCTGGCGGAGGTGGAGGTGGAAGTAAAGCAGGAGCTTAACTAGACTCCCCTCCTCTGTTTGAGCTCTTGCCTCCCTAGGAGGACTACCACTCAAACAATCTGGAACAACACATCCAAAATGATTGGCAAGAGTCTTCAATAACGTAATCATGCCATTTTGCTTAGTAATCATAGTCTCTTAGGTCTGTTTGAGCTTCTCCATAGTTCTTTCTGGCCGAGCTAAATTTCCAGTAGAGAAATGAGTAGTATTGTAAGCCACTAGATTTTTCGATGATTCCTAAGAACCGGAAGGCAAAACGAAACCCTAAAATTAACCTAGTTCTATGTTAGTCTAGTGAATCTAGATCCGGCAATCCCATGTTCATCAACCCTAGAAAATGAAATTGAGATAATTGTGGAATATGGTTCGTAATTATATAGGGAAGCCTAAAAATATCAGATTCGTAATTTTCTAGTGTCCCTCGGATCCGATCGGGATCAGTTTTCGAAAACTGTGTCCCGGTGCACCGGATAGCAAAAATATTCCGACAACACCAATAGATTCGTAAAAATATAAGGTTTTCAAAAATATCAGTTTTAAAATTTTTCGGTAACTAAAAATAACAGATATAGGCCTTTTACGAGTATTTTCTTTACTACCGGTATTTTAATTGTCTAGTCTACTATTCATAGTACTTTTCTACTATTCATTACTATTAACCTATCTCTACTTTTTCTTACACTCTATTCTTACACTTTACCATACCTATACCTTACAATTTACCTTCCCCATACAACTTTAATCATATCATACTTTACATATTACTTCTTTTTATTACAAAACAACAAATTTAATCAATTTTTCTCCCTCTTACATGCCCTTGCCGTCCACCCTCTCTCTCCTCTTCCTCTCAATTTGTTTTCTTTTCCAATTTATTTTATTACATCTAATTTCCACTCCAAAAATCTATAAATACCCCCTTCCTCCTTCATTCTTTCACACAACAAAAATTCATACTAAAACTCTCCCAAAATCACTCCATAAAATTCCTCCCCCAAAATCTCTCTCAAGTCTCTTCTTTTCTTTAGAAAACCAAACCCCACATAATACTACAACCCATTCTTTTCTTCTTCAACCACCACATAAACTTTAGGTAAAAGTTTCTCATATTCTCTCATCATGTTCATATAACTTAACATGAGTTTAGTGTATGTTTCTTAGACTCATTGAGTTTAGTGTATGTTTCTTAGACTCATTGAGTTAAAGAAGCAACAATTTATTCATGTTTTGTTTTTGTTCATGTTCTATTCTTTTCTTTATGTATTATGTTGTTATTGTTATTATTGTTTCTAACCTAACTTATATAAGTATTATGTATATATATTTATTTAGAGCATATAAGCTCATTTGTTATTTATTTATTTTCAAGTCTTGCAATTTATTTATTTACTTACTTTATGCAATTATTAAGACTAGTCTTTCTAGTCTTAGACTTATCCATATCAAGTCAAAACAATTTTATTCCTTTGCTTTTCTTTTCTTTTGAGGACCCGGGATACCTTGATGAAGCTAAGGTTCCCAATACTTGACTTTATTTTTATGCTCTTATTTTATTTATGTTGTTTTTATGTTTCTCATAGTTATGTATTCTTATTCATACATGAATATGTTGTTATTGTCTCAACCACAATAGAAATGAGTTTTCTCAAATAATAAAAATAAGAATAAGAACTCTCTTTAAAAATAATAAATTTTGTCACATATAAGAAATTATTTTCCTTAAAGACTTGAAGTTTTATCTTAATAAATATTTTCTAAAGTTAGATAAGATTAGCTCGAGTTTTAGTAATAATACTATATGGTATTTTATCAATGAAAATAAAGTTATCAAACTCTCTTTTAAACCAATGAAATGAAGGAAAATTCCTTAAGCTTAAACAAAGGTTTTCTTAAACTCATATGTAAAGTTTTCATCAACATATTAAAGTTTAGATAAGTTTTACTAAATTATCAAAAATAACCTTTCTAAGGATAAGCCTTACTTAAGAAATAAAAATATTAAATGACATATAAGATCATTGGTGATTATTCATTTAAAGTGGATCAAACTATAGAAAGGCTTTAGAACATATAACCATAAAATATTTAGAAAAACTATTTTTTCCAAAACACTAGAAATAAAGTTATGGGAATCCTAAAAGATTAAGATTTCTTTTTGAAAATTGAAGTATTCTCAATAACTAAGAAATGGAGTTAAAGAAGAAAATACTCACTTATGATAATTTAGGAAATTTTTCAAAAACAAAACTAATTTCTTTTCAAGTCTTAAGCTTATCTCACTTTCAAAGACACATTGTTTCACAAAATCATTGTTGAGACAACACCACTAAATTCATGTATATGGTTTGAGTCTATATATATGTATTTAAAGGATTTTTCAACCACACAATATATCTATATTTTGAACAAGGAGTTCTTCAATGAAGAAAGTTTGAAAACTCTATTTTTGGAAATTCGTATCAAATCTGTACGTTACTATTCCGAGACCTAAATAACTTCTTTTGATAAAAATAACCTTAGAAATAGATAGACATTTCCGAGTAGGTAGAAATCGGTATATAATATGCGAAATTCCGAGTTAAAATGAGCAAGTTATGGCCATTTTAAGATGGAATTTCCATTCTATACCATTTTTGAGAATTCTCTAAGATAGAAGTATAGAATTTGAATAGATCTTGGATGAAATACTCATGTTGGGTATTTCTTTTGTTTAGGTGTCGAGGATCATGATCTTGTCTTCCCCGAGGATTACTTCGACTCCTAGATCGCTATGGATGAGTGAGTTTCCTTTACGCTTATGTATTCGCGCATGTGCTTGTAGAATAGAGCACTAGATGTTAGGAAAAGATAAAATTGATATGCATGTGGGATATCATGGGAACTATGTATGTGAATCGTTGTGTGCGATCAATGAGCAATAAGTATATCGGAACCCGATTTGTGATTGATATAAATGTTTCCATGTATGTATTGTTATGTGTGCAAATATTGTTTGATCGTTTTAAATGATTTAATGTCATATTGAAATCTCCATATAATAAATTGCTCATGCATATCACTTAGAATTTCATTTCGAAGTTTTGCTACTACTCCTCAGCGTGGGACTGGAAAGGTAAGATGCCTAGCTACATCTTGAGGGTTAGGACGTTCGGGGAATACGGCCTCAAGGTGTAGCCGAGCCGGATCGATCGCTTTGGGTATGGAAAGCCCAGGGACTAGTAGTACGGTTCGTTGGAACCCCAAGACACACGCAAACTTTAAGGAGGTCGTTCGAGGCCCAATTCAAAGCATTCTCTAACCACTGACGGAGGGGTAAATCCATCATACATACGAAACCGGATAGTCGTATGTAATGTTTGATCATATGGTTGTTGCATTTCATATGATTGAATTAATAAACTTGATTGATTGCTTGTTCTGAGTACTTTTGCGTAAGGAATATCTCACTAAGCTAGTCATGCTTATACTCCTATAGACTTTTGATATTGCAGGATTACCTTTTGCACCGAAGACTACCTTGATTTCCCAGGTAGAATCCTTATTTTGAGAAGCTTTTGGAGGAATTCTATTTTGAAGTTATAGAGTAGATTTCTTCTAAAATCTTTTAGCTTTAGTTATGTTATATTCAGTAGAACCATGTTGTTATATATTTATCGGGGGAATGCCCCTTAGAAGTTGTAAAACTTTATGTTCCTATGTTATATATTAAGTGTTATTTTGTATGTTCCGCTGCCAATATCTTAAAATGCGTTACTTCAACGGTCTCCCTTTGTTGTGAATGTACGCCTTGTACCGATATGGAAACTTTTGAGTGACTGAGGTAGTCATTCTTGAGCTTTAATATTGTGTACAGGGTTGTCACGTTTAGGGTACCTGTTGGGGCGTGACAAGTATCATGTGGAGATGGTTCAATCTCGAGGGCTTTTGAATCAAAACCTTTTTGAGTGAATTTTGGGGTGTTCCATTGGCTAAAGGGATCCTTAGGGAGGGGTTTTGGTTTAGGTCCTACATTTGTTGAACCTCTTGATGTCGGCCAAAGCTTCAAATTTTTCAAAACCCGAGTAATCATTCCCCTAATGTAGATTCCTTTATTCTTAGCTCTTGCTTAGTGACGAATAGCAGCAGTCACCAAGACTCCTACATTGACTCTATATGGTTGAGTTACACTATGTAGGGGTGGAATATCCTTTTCCCCAATAGTGCCAGGGCTCTCCATCTTGGAATTCAAAGTTCGGACCTGGAGATAGTGGAATACCCTGTGGCTTGTGAGCTTGAGAGAGGAAGACTTTGATCGAGTAGCTTTAAACCTTCAATCTTGTGTGAGAGATGACCACACATTAGTTGCAATGACTTCATGAGGCAGATCGATTGGTAAATTTTTAAATTCAAGGTCATTCAACTCTGCCTTAGTGTACAATCCCATAGCTCCTACAAACTTCTTCATGCTCACGGTGTAGTACTTTCCAAATGCAAAGAAGATAATCTCATTGGCCATTCTAGCTGGCCGGATTTGATTCTTTATGGTAAAAGAAGCTAGGAAGGCCAACGTGGTCTCCTTATAAGGTCTCTCCTTCATACTAAATAATCACAACCAGGCTTGATCTCTCAAAAGCCTCCTCATGGCGGATACCAACCCATACTCATCCAGCCGATCCTAATCCAATATGGATTGGGGTCTAAAGGTTTTTACTCACACAAAATTTTGAAACCGGGCCCTGTCTTCCCCATTCAACCCAGGAGGAACTCTGGAAGGCATATTGGAACTGGTTTCACCAACTTCCTTTACACTTATTTGTTGCTTCTTACCCTTTGTTTGGTATGTTGCTTTTTTAGGGGCCATCTACAAGAAAATCACATTACAATTTAGCTCCAGACTATCAAATAACTAATAATAACACCAAAATTATAACATTTACTCCCAAGAATCACTAATATATCCTATTTGTGCACATAACACGATCTATAAAAATTCCCTCACTAGGTGTAGATATTCAAAACAAAGATACTTAACAACACAAGAACATATACAATTGACTAAAATAGGACAGTAGACAAGAAGACAATATACTTTAAATGCATGATGGAAAGTAACTCGTACTCAAACACCAACTTGTTATAAGACAATTCAAACCTAAAAAGAGACATGGAACTAAGCTTGTTATATTGTTGACCTTGTTATGCCTACTTAGACATTATTACAAACACTTGATATACATCCATGTTATCTATCATGCTCAAATTTGCAAGGAAATAACAACATCATTGAACTAGACATATATAGACATTACATTACTTCACTTAGTACATTATGGCCTACAATCTTACAGAACCCCTAATTCCTAAAACAAAAATCGACATGACTAAAAATTAGGGTTCTAGGGTAAAATTTCAATATATACCAAAAATCCTACTAGAAACAGTTAAACAAAAAGTAATACAAGATATAAAACATCCAGAACTTCAAGGAATACATATAGAAACATTAATTTTTAGTGAGAGAATAAACAATAACAACTATTACTCCATGAGCACGAAATCGAAAATTGTTAAGGGAGCATACCTTTGATGTTTGATTGGATTTAAGGTGTAGAACGACTAGGAACAAAATCGAGTAATGTGTGTGTGGAAATGTAGTTAGGAGCATTTCGTGAGAGATGTAGGGTAGAGTAGAGAGGGTGTTCAAATGTTGAGAGGAAGCAAAATGAGTAGAGAGAAAGATATATATATATATATATGTATATATAAGGGTTATGGAAAGAAATCACGGGCGAACAAACACTAGCGATTGCTACTAACCTCGGTGTTCTGAGTACATACTTGGAAGACCATCAGCGAGCAAAGGTGCACTACTTCTGTTGTGGTATCACCAGAAGCCATTCCTTTCCAGTCACAGGTGAGCAATGATGCCTGGTTCCTGCTGCGAGTGAGAAAAATCTCCCAGGGAGCCTTTCACGGGCGAGCTAAGTATTGGGATAGCTGCTGGGGTTTGTCACCAAGGCTGTCTTGATCCAATCGCAGGCGAGCATAAGGGCAGTAACTGGATCCCTCTGCTATCTATCGCCTGTGCAATTGGGTGTGACTTATTTTGTCTCTTCAAAATTTAATTTTTTTTGAATTACAACTATATATATATATATATTTATAAATACCACACTAAAAGTGTTCTTTTAAAGAGTGCATGATCCAAAAACAAACAAATGCAGCAACCTATACAATCACTTAACAATTACATACACAATATCAACAGTCCAAAACTTATTCTAACAACTAATATTAACAATTAATAGATGTGAAACATATAAATGTAATCATAAACACACATGCTAGTTTATTGTCTCTAGCTTGACATTCCTTAATTCTTCACGAACAATTTTCTACTTGGAGGAGCTTCAACTCCTCCCGACCATCATTCAGATTCACTTCACTATGGAACAATTTCAGTCTTTGCCCATTCACCTTAAATGTTCCTTTCTCTGGATGAGTGACTTCCACTATCCCATAAGGAAATACCTTTGTGATAGTAAAAGGGCCCGACCATCTGGATCTCAACTTCCTGGGAAAGAGTCTTAATCTAGAGTTGTATAAAAGAACATGATCCCCCTCTTTAAAATGTTTTGGATGTTTAATGTGGGTGTCATGTAAGTATATAGTTCTCTCCTTATATAACCTGTTGTTTTCATAGGCCAACCATCTCCATTCCTCTAATTCATTCATTTGAAGTTTTCTCTTTACTCCAGCTGTCTCCAAATCAAGATTAGCTATCTTTATAGCCTAATAGGCTTTGTGTTCAATCTCGACTGGGAGATGACATGGCTTTCCATACACCGGCCTATAAGGAGTGGTGCCTAAAGGTGTCTTAAAAGCTATCTTATATGCCCAAAGAGCATCATCTAATCTATCTGCCTAATCTTTTCTATTTTGGTTAACTATCTTCTCCAAAATCCTCTTTATCTCCCTATTGAAAACTTCAACTTGCCCACTTGACTGAGGATGATATGGAGTAGCCAACCGATAGTGTACCCCATATCTTTTAAGTGCCTTTTCTATTTGGCTATTGCAAAAATGAGTTCCTCTGTCACTAATCAATGTCTTTGATGCTCCAAATTGTGAAAATAACTTTTTTAAGAACTTGATCACAACTCGGGCATCATTAGTGGGCAGAGCTTGGGCTTCAACCCACTTTGAAACGTAATCAATAGCCATAAGAACATACCTGTTACCAAAAGAACTCGGGAATGGTCCCATGAAATCGATCCCCCACACATCAAAGACTTCGCATTCCAATATGTGATTTTGGGGCATCTCATCTCTTTTTGATATGTTCCCAGTCCTTTGGCACCTCCCACAAGTTAAGACAAAAGAGTTAGAATCCTTGAAAATGCTCGACCAATAAAAACTTGATTCCAAGACTTTTTGTGCCGTCTTATTGGCACTGTAGTGACCTCCAGTAGGACCATTATGGCAATGAAACAAGATTTGCTGTCCTTCTTCATGAGAGATGCAACGTCTTATAACATGATCAGCATAAACCCTAAAAAGATACGGATCTTCCCAGAAGTAGTATTTTAATTTCGAAAAGAACTTTTTCTTTTGGTATGAGTCCAAGTCTTAGGGTAGGACCTTTCCAACCAAATAATTTTCTATGTTAGCAAACCATGGTGCTCCTTGATCCTCTATAGATTTTATTGCAAACAAACTCTCTTCTAGAAATTTATCATTGATCTTATCCTCCTTCAATTCTCCCATATATGGATTATCTAATTTAGATAGATGATCTGCTGCTAAATTTTCTGCTCCTTTCTTATCTCTGATCTCTAAATCAAACTCTTAGAGCAGTAATACCCATCTAATCAATCTTGGTTTAGCATCAGCTCTAGAAAGAAGGTATGTCAAGGCAAAGTGGTCAGTATAGACTACTACTTTGGATAAAATGAGATATGGCCTAAACTTATCAAAAGCAAATACTATAGCAAGCATCTCTTTTTCTGTTGTGGTATAATTCTCTTATGTGGGTGTAAGTCTTACTTGCATAGTAAATTGGCTGAAAGTGCTTCTCCTTCCTCTGACCTAACACAACCCCTATAGTGGAGTCATTCGCATCACACATGAGTTCAAATGGTAAATTCCAATCAGGAACTATCATTATAGGGGCACAGGTTAACTTCTCCTTTAAGGCATTAAAAGCTTCCAAACACCTTTCATCAAAATTGAATGCAATATCTTTTTCTAACAATTTTGTCAAAGGTCTTGAAATTTTTGAAAAGTCCTCGATAAACCTACGGCAAAAACCCGCATGTCGGAGGAAGTTTCTTATTGCTTTGACAGATGTTGGTGGTGGTAACTTAGAAATCACCTCCACCTTTGCCATATCTACTTCTATCCCACTTCTTGACACCTTGTGACCCAACAGTATACCTTGTTGTACCATGAAATGGCACTTTTCCCAATTTAATACCAGGTTAGTCTCTGCACATCTCATCAAAACCTTCTCTAGATTAAATAAACACTTCTCAAATGAATTTCCAATCACCGAAAATTCATCCATAAACACTTCCATCACTTCCTCCACTAGATTCCCAAATATGGCTAACATATACCTTTGGAAAGTTGCGGGTGCATTGCATAACCTAAAAGGCATTCTACGATATGCAAAAGTACCATAGGGGCAAGTGAATGTTGTCTTTTCTTGATCTTCCGGTGCTATGGGAATCTGAAAATATCCGGACATTCCATCCAAGAGACAATAAAACTCATGACTAGCAAGTCGCTCCAATATCTGGTCAATAAATTGTAGAGGGAAGTGATCCTTCCGTGTAGCATAATTAAGTATCCTATAATCAATGCACACCCTCCAACCTGTCACGGTGCACATTGGGATCAATTCATTGCTCTCATTAGGCATAACTGTAATGCCGCCCTTCTTCGGGACCACTTGGACCGGACTTACCCATGGATTATCAGAAATCGGGTAAATAAGTCCTACATCCAACAACTTCACCACTCTTTCTTGACGACTTCTTTCATATTAGGATTTAGCCTCCGTTGAGGTTGCACCACAAACTTATATCCATCTTCCATCAAGATCTTATGGGTACAAAAGGATGGACTAATCCCCTTAATATCTGATATCTTCCATGCTATGGCCCTTTTATGTGTCTTAAGCACAGATAGGAGTCGCTCTTTTTGGCTTGAGTCAAGCTCTGACGATATGATCACCGGTAACTTAAACTTCTCAGCCAAAAAGGCATATTCTAAGTAAGAGGGTGACTGTTTCAGTTCTAATTCAGGAGGGTCTTCAACTGAGGGTTTTAATTGAGTAATACCACTCCTATTAAAATCCTCAACTCCAAAATCCTTTCTTTGCTCAGAAACCACATCCTACTGATTAACTACTTCTTTTACCCCTTTAGTTCCATCCAATTCACTTCTTCTTATCAGACATGATTCCAAAGGATCTTTTATCAAAATAACCTGCAAAAAAATCAGAAATGGTAAAATCACAAGTATCAATAGAAAAAAATTCATCATCACCGCTCATGGATTTCCTGAAAACGTCAGACACTTTGATCACCATCTCTTCCTTTCCAACCTGAAGAACCAGCTTTCCATCCTTGACATCGATGACAGCTCCAGCAGTTGCCAAGAATGGTCTTCTCATAATAAGTGGAACCTCCATGTCTTCGTCCATGTCCAATACTATAAAATCAGCAGGAAAAATAAAATCATGTACCTTTACCAAAACATCCTCCATCACTCCTCTTGGAATCCTCATGGAGCGATCAACCAACTGAATGCTCATCCGTGTACTCTTGGGCTCTCCCAAATTCAATTTCTTGAACAAGTTATATGGCATAAGGTTAATGCTAGCTCCAAGATCTGCCAATGCCCTTTCTACCGGGAGGTCTCCTATCAAACACGGAATGATAAAGCTACTAGGATCTTTGAGTTTCCTAGGTAACTTGTTGAACAAAACCACGGAGCACTCTCCACCTAAAGTAACAGTGGAAAGTTCCTCCAATTTCCTTTTGTTTGACAAAAGCTCCTTCAGAAATTTGGTGTACTTTGTCGTTTGACCCCAGGCTTCCACTAAGGAAAGGTTGATGTGCAACTGCTTAAAAAGTTCCAAGAACTTCTTGTAATGCTCATCTTCTTTAGCCTTTCTTAATCTGGAGGGATATGGTAAAGATGGCTGATATTCCTTTAGTACTGGGGATAATTCCTTTCCTTATAACTCTCATTTTCCACTGCTTTCTCCCATATTCTCGCTGTCAACTTCTTGCTTCTCTTTCTGGTCTTTCTCTTGAACTTGTAACTCCTTTCCACTTTAGAGTCAGCCTTCACCTGCTCCTTAGGATTTTCTCTGTATTACTAGGGAGTGAACCTCTAGAAAGCATTTTAGCCAATTGGCCAATTTGCTTTCCAGTTATGGATGATGCCTCTTGATTTCCAATGACGTGTATCAGAACTTTGCATGAACTGCCAAGAGGTCTTCAACGTTGTGCTTTTTCTCAGGTGGTGGCAAAGCAAGGCGTTGTTGTGTGCTTGTAATTGTTGTGGCTTCTAAACCCAGATGGAACATTTGATCCTTGGCATTTTGATTTCTCCAAGAAAAATTAGGGTGATTCCTCCAACCTGGATTATATGTATTACTATAGGATTATAATTCTCTGTTCCTCTTTCAAATCTGTTAATAAAATTCACATTTTTCATGCTTGAACCATCTTCAGGAATATAAGATTCGCCTATTGGACTCATAAGAAAATCACCTTGAGGTAAAGCATCCATACTTGCTTTCATTTTACTCATCTGAGCTGTAAGTGATGTTACTTATGCCCTTATTTGAGACACTAACTTCGACTCATATATAGCAGCTACTGGTCGTGGGTTGTTCCTTTTACTATGCCAACTGAATGTGTTCCTTGTCAATTCTTCGATCAAGTCATAAACCTCAGGAGCACTTTTCTTCATCAAACTCCCACTAGCTATAGAGTCAATCATCGTTTTCTTCTGATCACCAAGAGATGTATAAAATATTCTGACCAAATCATGCATTGAGATCCCATGGTGAGGACAATGCCGAAGAAGTTCCTTAAACCTTTCCCATGCCTCATATAGTGACTCTCCTTCATACTGGCGAAAGGAGAATATCTCATTTCTCAGTTGGATTGTTTTGTTAGGAGGAAAGAACTGTTCTAAAAATCTCTGTGCCACTTGATCCCAATTGGTTAGTGAATGAGGAGGTAATGACCCTAACCAACTCCGCGCCTTGTCCCTAAGAGAAAAAGGGAATAATAAAAGGCGTATTGATTCATTTGGTGCCCCACTGGTCTTGATAGTAGCACATATTTGCAAGAAGTTCTTCAAATGAGCGTGTGGGTCTTCTGAAACTCCTCCTCCAAACTGATTGACTTGTACCATCTGAATCAAAGCAGGTTTCAACTCAAAGTTTTGCCTAATTGGAGATATTGAATGGATGGTGCAACTTCATCAATTGTGGGCATAAACATGTCCCACATAGGCCTATTAACCTCATTTTCCAGCATCTTAATGGATTATTTCCATTTCCACCAACTTGATTCTCATTAATTGCAGAATCAGCAACTTCACCAACCCTTTGTGGGTTCACATTCTCATTCCCGGTATCCATGCTTGGCGATTCCGGTTTAGTTTCTCTCTCTATGATGGTGACTTTTGTAAAATCTGCCTAATCTTCCTTAGACTTTATTGAGCTGTTCTTTTAGGTTCAGGGTCAAAATCGACTAAATCAGTTACAAGACTTCGGGTCATAAACCTACAAAAACTCAATCAATTAAATGAGAATGGAATTTGTCAATATGATAAAACAAACAAAATTAAAACACTAGATGCATAGGAATTTTAATTCTTCCTAATGTTGAAACCGTTTTCTCCGGCAACGGTGCTAAAAACTTATTGTCTTGTTTTTATGATTTATAAACCTATATCCTCTTCTCTACTTAGATTGACAGGCAAGTGTACCTATCGTTCAGTAGTATAAAGTAAAGTATAGGGTCGTTCCTCAGGAACGTATCAAGCACTAGTACTAATTTAACCTTCCTATTATCTAGCAATTGAATGGTCAAATTAAGTGAATTAAGTCTAAATTTTCAACTTAAATACACTAACTTCAGAATATCACCAAAACAACACAATAATAGTGATACAACAAAAATTGAACTCAAATTTAAACAACAAGTTTACTTCATCAAATTAACATTATTAAATAACAATTCACCCTATTAATTACTTATCTATTGGAATTCTTGATTCATGGTTAGTATTCTCATAAATAACCAATTTTAATCCAAATTTGCATCCATTAGAATCTCTTCTAAGTGAATGGACAAATCAGAATTTCTGTAAAGAACTCTTGTTGTCCTCAAATTCCTTAAAAACATGCAGCAAACTTCCGATTAATATCTCTATCAATAGGAGTAGTTTGTTCTAATGACTTAGATCTACTTGATTGTTTCTCAACATTTTCCATCGAGATCTAGTGTAGGAGAATGTTGTGCACTACAATTTCCTAACTTTTATGAAGTTCTATCACTAGAAATTCGTAAAAGCATGATTCATGTTAATATGACTTCGTGAACCCAAACCCACTACTCACACATGACGAAACAAGAATACAAACTCATAAAAGACATGATTATATCAGAAAATGAGATGAGAATTAGAGAAAAAGAAGAAACTCCTTTTGATACAATGATAGAAAATGTTGTTACAAATCACAACACGAACACTTGATTCTAGACGTCTATCTCAAGTTTCTTCTGGACTAATACTAATTACAATACATAGATTTTTTGAATTGTTACCAAGAGAAGAAGAAAAAACTATGAAACGGTGTCTTGATGTAACAAATGAAGTAAGTCTTTCTAACTAATGGCTGTAGTGTATTTATTTTTTTTTTTTTTTGGAACTCTTTGGGTGGAGCAGTACATCACTTGATGAAGTCTTATCTCACTTCATCTGAACTAGTATATCGGTTGAATAAAAGAAATGAAAATACGTCGTCTTAACAGACTCCTAATCATGGGCGAACAATGACCTAGGATTGCTGCTAGAATAAATTTTTCGCCTTCTTTGTCTGAATTGCGGGTGACTGGAAGGGCTGGATTTGCACTGTTCATAAAAAATTCCTTTTCTCGCCCATGATTGAAGATATCCCAACATTGCTTTAGAGAAAATTGTGTCCTCTTTGTTCCAAATTGCTCCAAATTGTATTATTATGGTCCAAAGTCACTTGAAATGAAAATATTGTTGAATTAAGTATTAATTCTTAAATAGAAACATAACTCAATGCCTAAATTTATACTTAGTCACCCATAAAAACCATAGATAATTCATGCCTATCAATATATCACAAAGGGGTCGTACAGTGGAACAATATGAGACCGAGTTCTGTAGGCTGCTGAGTATGCCCCTGACTCACACAAATATAGTGAGGAACTAAAGAGAAAAGTTTTCTTTGAATGATTTAGATGGGGATATAAGAGTAAGACTTGAGGAGTTTGACATCAGAACTTTTAAGGAATTGGTTGAGAGAGCTGGGATTGTTGAAGGGCCAAAAAGAGAAAGATAAAGACCAGGGATAGACCACCCTCTGTGTTTGTAAGAAAATTTCATGGGGGGTTCGAGGTATCCCTAGAAAAGTTTAAGCCACTCTATGGCTTCAAAGGAAATACAAGCGGGGGAAATAGGGGAAAGAATATTCCTAAAACTCTATGTTACTGGAAGTGTGAGGGAAAGCACTACCCTAGGAGGTGTCCGGAGTTGAGACAAGTGCTATTTCTGTGGGGAGGCAAGTCACAAGATCTCCAAGTGCCCGAAGAAGTCCACCACTACTTGCTTTATCTATAAGCAAGTTGGGCACTTCGCCAACTAGTGCCCGTAAAGGACGGGTGCCTCAACTAGGACATTTGGATGATCATCCTCAATAAGGCCAGGAATAGGAATAGTGGAAACCTGGCAGCCGTTCTGGATCAGCTATGCATGGTATGAGGATATATAATCTAGAGGGACAGTAGGTTTGTGAGGAAATTGAAGATGAGGATTGTGAATTTGCCGACTTCAAAGAGGACAATGGCCAAGATTTTGGACTTGTGATAGGTTAGTTTTCCAAACCTTGTTTCTACTTCTCAATTGATGATGAATTGCTTAGGATCCAAGGGTTATAAAAAGGAAAAGTAAGTATAATAATCTAAGATAAAGTTAGGGAATGGACTAGAATGGTTTGGGATAGTAATTAGTCATGTTGAATATAAGACACATATTAGTGAATAAGGCGGCTGCTTACACCTTATTCGACACTGGAGCTACACACTCATTTATCACCACCGATTTGGCAAAACAAGTTGGATTACTAGTAACCCCCGCCACCTCCGGCTTTTGTGTCAAGACTCTAACTAGAAATGTAGTAATAACTAGTGAAGTGTTGAAAGACTACCCAATAGTGATTCAAGGACATCACACAAGATGTGATTTGATTGTTTTGGAAATGAGTAAATATGAAGTGATTTTGGGTATGAGTTGGTTGACTTTTGCCAAAGCTGTTGTAGATTGTAGAAGGAAGAAAGTGGAGTTTAAGGACTTGGACCGGAAGGATGTTGAATTAAGGGCGAAACAACATTTTCAAGAGGGACTAAGTTAAGTTCATTTGAACTACTTGTAGACAGAGAAGTCGATACCAAAAAGAAAAGTTCTTTTGGTGCAATGGAAAATGAGGAAGAGTTGCCCCGAGTTGAAGATATACTAGTTGTTAATGATTTTCTAGATGTTTTCCCTGATGAACTACCAGGAGTACCCCCAAAACGAGAAATTGACTTTGAGATTAATTTGGCACCAAACACGAAACCGATATCTAAAGTGCCTTACCGCATGGCTCCTGTTGAGTTAAAGGAGTTAAAAAAACAATTACAAAAACTTTTGGATCAAAGATTTGTAAGGCCAAGTGTGTCACCATAGGGTATACTGGTTCTGTTTGTTAAGAAGAAAGATGGATCAATGTTATGTGTGGACTACCGGGAGCTAAACAAAGTCACAACCAATAATAGGTATTTGCTCCCTAGGATTGATGATCTATTTGACCAATTAGAAGGAGCAAGTGTGTTTTTAAGGATAGATCTTCAATTGGGATACCATTAACTAAGAGTTAAGCCGAAAGATGTACCTAAGACGGCTTTTTGAACTCGATATGGGCATTATGAGTTTTTGGTACTGTCTTTTGGATTGACAAATGCTCTTGCTACATTTATGGATTTGATGAACTGAGTATATAAGCCCTTATTGGATAAGTGTGTTATAGGTTTTATTGATGACATCCTTGTTTACTTAAAAACACGTAAGCAACATGAAGAACACCTGCGCATGGCATTACAAACCTTAAGGGAACATAAGCTATATGCTAAGTTTTCCAAGTGTGATTTTTGGTTGGATAGGATTTCATTTTTGGGACATGTGGTATCAGGAGAGGGTATATCTGTGGACCCTGAAAAGATAAACACCGTAATGGACTGGAAGCCACCCAAGACAGTAATAGAAGTGAGAAGCTTTTTGGGTCTAGCTGGTTATTATAGGAAGTTTGTTAAGGATTTTTCCAAGATAGCTAAACCCTTAACCTAATTAACCCAAAAGAATGAAAAGTTTATATGGACGGAAAAGAGAAACCAAAGTTTCTAAGAACTTAAGCAAAGGCTTGTTTCTGCTCCAATATTGGTTTTATCGAATCCCGAGAAGCCCTACACAGTTCATAGCAATGCGTCGAGAAATGGTCTTGGATGTGTACTCATGCAAGATGGGAAAGTGATTGCCTATGCTTCAAGATAGCTAAGGCCACATGAACAAAATTAGCCTACACATGATTTGGAACTGGCTACATTGGTGCTCGCTTTAAAGATATGGCGACACTACCTTTACGGGAAAAGGTGCGAGATCTATACTGATCACAAGAGTCTTAAGTATTTGTTCATACAAAAGGAGTTGAACATGAGACAAAAGACATGGCTCAAGTTAATCAAGGATTATGATTTGGGGATTAATTACTGCCCGGGAGAGTGAATGCAGTTGCCGATGCATTAAGTCGTAAGAATCATGGAGAAGTTGCAGCCTTGCTCACCGAACAAAATGAATTAGTGAAAGAGTTTGAAAGGTTAAGTATTGAGTTCATGGGAGGAGATACAGAAGTAGAGATAGCAAATTTAGTGATGGAACCCATTTGGTGGAACGAATCAAGGAGGCTCAGCGTTATGATGAGATAATACAAAGAATAAAGAGGGAAATTCAAGAGGGAAAATACACTGACTTCACGGTGGATGATGAAGATGTAATAAGAATGAAGGGACGACTCTATATACCAAGTGATGAGGAGATACGAAGGGAAATCATGATTGAAGCTCACAATTCGGGGTATACAGTGCACCCAGGAGGAACGAAAATGTATCAAGATCTCAAAGGACATTATTGGTGAAACGAAATGAAACGAGACATAGCCGGATTTATGTTAAAGTGTCCGATTTGCCAGCAAGTAAAAGTAGAGCATCAGAGGCCGGGAGGATTATTGAAACCCTTGCCAATACCGGAATGGAAGTGGTATCGGATTTCCATAGATTTTGTGTGTGGATTTCCGAAAACGCCAACAGGGCATGATGTTATATGGGTTATAGTAGATCAATTAACCAAGTCTACCACTTCCTACCAATAAGTATGACCTATTCTATGGATAAATTGGCAAAGCTCTACATCAAGGAAATCGTTCGTCTACATGGAGTACCGGTTGGAATTGTATCAGATTGAGACCCAAGGTTTGTGCCCAAGTTTTTAGGGAGCATGCAAAAGTGTATGGGAACTAAGTTGCACTTTAGTATAGCATATTATCCTCAGACAGTGGATAGTTTGATCGAACCATACAAACCTTAGAAGATATGCTTCGAGCATGTGTGATGGAGTTTAAAGGAAGTTGGGAAGCACACTTACTTTTAGTGGAGTTTGCTTACAACAACAATTATCACTTGACAATTAAGATGCCACCCTCCGAAGCTTTATATGGATGAAAGTGCAGATCCCCGTTATTTTGGGATGATGTGGATAAATTGGTTCTTAGACCGGACCTTATACAAGATGCCGCTAATAAGGTATGAGTTATCCAACAACGAATGAAGGAGGCTTAAGATCGACAAAAGAGTTGGGTAGACCCGAAAAGGAGGGTTCTTGAGTTCCAAATAGGAGATCACGTGTACTTAAAGGTAAATTCTATCAAGAGTATTTATCGAATCTGCCATAAGGAAAGTTAACTCCCCGGTATATTGGTCCATTTGAAGTATTAGAGCGAGTTGGAGAGTTGGCGTATCGCCTTGCATTACCACCAAATTTATCTGAGGTACACAATGTTTTTCATGTCTCTATTCTTTGTAAGCATGTAGCTAACCTGGATCAAGTTGTGGAGTTGGAATTCGTGTTGTTGAAAGAGAACCTCACTTATGAAGAGCATTCGATGAAGATTCTAGATCGAAAGGTTCAAAAGTTGAGAAATAAGGAAATCAAATAAGTTAAGGTTCTATGGAGGAATCACTTGCACGAGGAAGCAACTTGGGAGCCTAAGAGCAAGATGCGACAGAAATACACCAGTTTGTTTGAGGAATTAGATACGTTTTTTAAGTTTTGAAGAAAAAACTTTCTTTAAGTGGGGTAGGTTGTAAACCCCTAAATTTTAAGGTATTTTCGAGCTAAAACCCTAAACCGAAAAGTCAACCGGAAACCCTAAGTTAACAAATTCTTAGGAAACCCTAACAATTTAGATCTGACAATCCCATGTTCCTAAGTTAAGAAGTCGAAATATGAATGAGGAATGTAGTTTGGTTCGTAATGATATTAGGATGCTTCAGAATATCAGATTAGTGAATTTTTGACCTATTTCAAACAGGATCGGATACAAACCTTGAAAAGCGTGCCCGAGGCTCGAAATATTAAATATATGATATTGGTATCGTTAAACTCGTAATTCATAAGATTTTCGAATATATTAGTTATATAATTTTTCGTGTTATAAAAGTTACAGTTTTAACCTTTTTATCGTATTTTTATTACTACCGGTACTTTAATTGTTTAATCTACTTTTTGATTTCTAATATACTATTCATCAAGTACAACCACCCATACTCTACTTCATACATTCCTACAACCTATTTCTTGCATCCTTACATCCTATTTCTTACAATTTAATTTTCCAATATAACTTTACTAATTAAATTACTTATTTAATTTTGAAACTTACACAACATAACACACTTTTCTCTCTCTCTCTCTCTCTATGGAACCGGCACTACCCCTTCCCTCTTTCCTCTCTCTCAAATTGTTTTATTTATTTTCTTTTATTACACAAACCCTCATCTTTTTTTTCTATATAAACCCCTTTATACCAACTTCATTTCACTTTCCCACTTTTCATTTAAACAAACACTTGCAAATTTTTCTCTTCTCTCCTCCTCTCCTCTTCTCTTCCTTGCAAAACCATGACCTCCTCCCATACACATACACTCCATACTTCCTTTAAATTTCTTGTTCCAAACACTAAATAGGTAATAGATCTACACCCTACTACTTTAAAAACATGTAATGGCAAGATCATTCATGTGTGATTTCACTCAAAAAATCCCCATGAGCTTTAAGCTAGGGATGTGGAAACACTTGAACATGAGATCCTTGCCATCACAATGTTATAGATCTTGTTATTTAAGTTATTTTTCTATTATCTTGTTTTATTATTAAGTTATGTTGTTATTACAAATGTTTTGTGCATGTAGTCATCATCTAACCATATCCACGTAATGATCATAGTGTTCATGCATTTATGGATAGTGTAATAAACTAGATCTAGTTGTTTTGAGTTCATAAATGTCTTAGATTTTTGTTTTATTCATATAGATAACTTGTAATAGCAAGATAAGAGTAGAAAACTGTTAGAAAGCTCAAGATCTACTTTAGTTTCAACAAAAATGATTTTTGAAAATTCGGATAAAAAAGAAACCATATTTAAAAAAGCCATTTTTTAACTTCAAAATGTGTATTTTACATTAGAAATGAAAGGCTTAGGGAATATGTATCATAAATGAGTGATCATGATGAGCAAAGCCTAAATCTACTAAGGAATATTTTTAAAACAAGGAAAAGTTTACAAAATTTATGTTTCAATCCCAAAAAAAAAAGCTTGAAATTCGTAATAAGAAAAGCTTGAAGTGTAAACACCTATTTTTCAACCCCAAAACAAGATTTTTATTAAAAAAAATGGAAGCCTTAAGGAGTAGGTTTGATTAGGAGTTAGTTTTTGAAAGATTAAATGAGTTTTACAAAAGAAACAATCTCAAATGGAACTTTCAAAATTCGGATTTAAAAATGACCACTATTTAAACACCTAGTTCCAAATGCCAAAACGATGATTTTTATGGAAAAATAGAAGTCATAGGGAATATATGTAATAAAGGCCTAATTTTGACAAGGACAAAAGGAGTTTATCAAAGTATAATCCTAAAAGAAGGAATGGTTTCGAAGAATGGATTAAACAATGTTTTCATTCTTTAAATTTTTTTTTTTAAAATTCGTAATTAGGTAGATCACCTATTTAAACATCTATCTTCTAACCCAAAAATGAAGGTTTTTATTAAAATAATGAAAGTATTGGGTACATAGGTCATCAAGGTTGAGTTTTGGTAAAAGCAAGTGTGATTTTGCAAGAAGAAAAACTATTTTTCTTAAGTCTAGTAATTTCAAAAGTTTTACAAAGGAAAAGTTTTTCGAAAAGAATTTTTGATATCATATCGTTAAGGATATATATATAGATAGCTCATCTCATGGCATCCATGATAATGACTTATAGGTAATACATGTACATATAATGCACTTGGTAGAAACAAAGTTAGGGAAATAATGTCCTATACATCCTATTTGGCATTATCTAAGTACATGAGGAATTAAAATTACCAATACTCATGAATCATGCATGATAATGAGTTATATATGTATAATAGAGTCTTACAAGATATATGATAGCTAAGTATCTATCAAAGCTTTGGATTGATGCTTGGTTTGAAATTAGGAGTTGAATTGTGGGATAGGAATTTCGTATAGCATTCTATACCCTACTGTTCATGGACCAAATGACCTTGTTTGTGGAAAATAACTGTGGAAATAGATAGCTCTTGTCGAATAGGTAGAAATCAGTATATAACATGCAAAATTACGAGTTAAAATGACCAAGTTATGGCCGTTTTATGTTGGAATTTCCTCTTAGACGAACTTTGACGAATTTGTTAGAATGTAATTCATAAGTTCATTTAAAGTTTATAGAAATACTCATTAGAGTTATTTCTTTTGTTAGGAGACTTGGGAGATAGACTAGACTTTCCCGATGACTATTACGATTAAGTGGATTTTCGCACCATGGCAATGTGAGTTCACTATCTTTAAATTTTATGCTTATGATTGTGCTTATAATGTTAGTGGCACTAGAATTGGGGAAAAATAAAATTTGATTGTGTGTATGTGAATTCTACTTGGGTGAATCGATGATAAGAATATCGAAATGGGCTTATTATAAATATTTGTATGATTCAGTATAGAATTAAAGTGTCTGCAATATTTATGACTGCCCATAAATTGTTAATTAATATGCTATGATCTTATAATCAAATTGAGCATGCATACCATATGTGAGTCACATTGCATAGGTTATTATACCTTTGTGGGAAGAAGGCATAATAGCTGGGCAAAGAGGGGCCTGTAAACTCAAATTTTGGCGTAATGGCTGGAATTGAAATGGTAGTGGTGTAGGCACTCGTATTAACTACAAATTGTGTGTTGGTAGGCACCTATATCAACCACAATCTAAATGAGAAAAATTGAAATCTATGGTCGTATGGGCCTGAAACATCTAATCTCGAATGGAGGGCGTAAATCCATTCAACATAAGACTTTCGGAAAGTATTATGTATTGTATGCTCATGTACTTGTGCATGTCATATGGTTCTTAATATAACTTGCCTGATATAAATTGCTTGTTGAGTATTTCATTTTGGAAGTGAAACTCGCTAAGCTTGAAAGCTTATACCCCTATAGTTTCATGTTGCAGTATGATTATTTATGACTATCCCTGAGAGGCCGCTTTCCTCAGGTATAACTTTTGGAATTTAAGGAGCTTTTTGAGGAAGTCGGGACCTAGATGTTAGGCATAGACTTCTAGTTGAATCTCCTTAATTATATAATATATATATATATATGTATGTTGATATAAGAGACTTTTGTGGACCTAAGGACTCCTAATATTTTGACGGGGGTACGCCCCCTAGATCATGTAATAGATTTATCTGGTTATAACTGTTATGATTTATATTCTTATTGCTATGAATGTCTCTTTAAGCTATTTTGATCAAAGTATGGTTCCCTATATGTTGAACGTAAGCCTTATACCCAGTGTTTAAACTCATGGGATAAGATTGTTATACTTGAGTTTAAATATCGAGTGTGGCGAACTGTCATGTTTAAGGTACCCTTTGGGGCGTGACACTACAGACATACCATGACATTACCACGGGCTAGTGCTTCTCCCAAGAAGTGGTCCTATAGTTCGAATCTACATTCGAGTGCATACCGAAGGCCCAGGGCCCCCAAGAGCCTAGTGAGAGCTAATCAAAGCATCTTACGAGGATATACGATGTCACGCCCCAAATGGTACCCTAGATGTGGCAGTCCGCCACATACGGTACTAAAACTTAAGAATGACTTCCCGAAGTCATGCGAAAGCTTCAATGCTATATGTAAGGCATCTATCACAATAATAGGAGATACCAGTGGGATGTGTAGTTCGGGATAGTAAATACAACAAATAAGAAATCTAGATAACCATCTAATTTCAACATTATAAGAACATAATCCTTACATCATCTTAGGAGCTTTCCCTTATAAATCTCCAAACAACCATAATATCAGCTTAGTCTTTCACATAAGGAAACAATACAAATACCAAAAGATATTAAAGGATATTTAGCCTAAGATCTTCAAAGGATTTCCAGAAGCTCCCCAAAACATAATCCCACTCGACTGTATGAAGTCCTTGGGCATGAGGGAAATTGGTCCTGTTACAACAAAAGTTTATCGGAGTATAAGCATAACTAGCTTAGTGAGAATAATCCTGAATCAACGTACTCGTATCAGTAATTTCAAACAAGTTATTAAACAAGCATATGAATGCATCAAGCAAGTGATCAAGCAATACATATGATCTACCGGAAATCGTATGTTTTGAATGGATTTACCCTTCCATTCAGAGATTAGGTGTTTCAGGCTCTTTAAAATCCATCTTTGAAATGCAACTTATATAGTTTATTTCTGGTTCCTACTCGCCCATCCCGAAATAATTCTTTCTGGCTCCTATTTGCCCATCTTGCAGACTTATGGCTCCTGCAAACCCTATTATTATACTCTTATCTCATCGAGTATAGTAGCTAATGAAATGAAACTAACTACGTGATATGCATGAATCAATTAATATATATATAACTTGAAATATGTAATTAAGGTACTTTAAAGCAATCATAGAATTTTAGACATTCCAGCATGGTAATAATAAAACACAATTTGATTTGACAACAATTCATGTCCCGATATGCTTAGTATTTTTTCAATCAATGTTATCATACAAAATTCACTTTTATCTTTTCCTACTTCTAGTGCCTCTAGCTACAAGCACAAACAAGTACGTAAAAGGTAGGAAATAAACTCACTCGGCTATCCTTGCTAAAAACTCTTTACTTAATGGTCCTCCGAATATGGATCCTCCTAAACTTCGTTACCTAAATGAAAGAAATACCCAAAATGAGTATTTCGTGGAATCTTTTCTTAAACTTTCTAATTCTATTCTAGCATTTGTGTCAAATTTCAGATAAGAGGAAATTCTAACTTAAAACGGTCATAACTAGCTCATTTTAACTTGAAATTTCGCATATTATATACGGTTTTCTACCTATTTGAAAAGATCTATCCATTTCTAAGGTTATTTTTTTTCATAAGAAGCCATTTACGTTGCAAATTACTACAGTACAAATTAGCTATGAATTTCATAGTCCTCAAAATATGATTTTCCAAACTTCTCTTAACTCAAAATTCCTTAAGCAAAATATAAGGATATTTGTATAGTTAAAAATCCTTTGAACATATATATATATATATATATATATATATACTCATATTGTACGCATGATTTTTGTAGTGTTATCTCAACATTGATATTTCACAAACAATTTGTCTTTAAGAGTTTTTAAAAGATAAAACTTTGAAAATTTTTCCTTTTTAAATTGCTAAAGGAAAATTAAAATTCTCGAGTTGTTATAAGTGAGTGTTTTTTATTATAATTCCATTTCCTATCTTTTCAAAAGTAAATTAATTCCCAAAAATTTGGTTCTTTTAGTTATCTACCAACTTTATTTCTAGTGATTGAAAAATAAGCTTTTCAAAATTTTCCTTAAGTTTTTGGTGTGGTCAAATATTTGGAGTTGTGTTAAATGTATGCTTCCTCTCATTTTTATATCCCTTTTCTTCTTTAGAAAACAAGTTTACCTTTAAAACTTTACTTTCTTGGCAAATTTTATTTTTTCTAAGTTGGTTTCTAAAATAGTGAGTTGATTTTACCTTGATTTGAAAAACTTGTTTTATTCTTAATATTTATCAAGTGGTGGAATAATTATTTTAGATAAGTTTATAAGAAACACTTTCCTAATAAAGAATTGTCAATATTAGAACTTAGCAAAAATTTCATCTTAAGAGAGTAACAATATAAAATTTAAATTTTGAAGAAACTTTCTTAGTATGTGATTTTCAAAGTCTATAGTGAACCTATTTAAGTTCTATAAAAGATATGGTTGAGTTAAAATCTTAAGTTCAATGCTAAAAATTCTATCTTTATGGAGTATTTTGTTTTGATTTGTAAAAGAAATGAGTTCCTTTTATTTGAAGAAATCTTCAGCACTAATACTTTAAAACTTATGATCAACTTGTCTAAGCTTTTGAAAAGAATTTATTAAAAACAAT
Source organism: Combretum micranthum (assembly GCA_024138025.1). Taxonomy (NCBI): domain Eukaryota; kingdom Viridiplantae; phylum Streptophyta; class Magnoliopsida; order Myrtales; family Combretaceae; genus Combretum; species Combretum micranthum. The sequence goes on from JAMXBD010000174.1 coordinate 614,818, forward strand.
ACTTAGACTTCTTGTTGAAAAACCCTTTGTTGAGAAATCTAGTTCACTTTTCCTTGTTTAAGAAAGAACCCATTTTTATTTTTATTTAAGACAACATCATTCTAATCATGCATGAATATGATTATGTAACAATATAAAAGTAATAATACATAATAAGATAGAAAGAAATACTCATAAGTAAGTAAACGTAATAATATGGTCAAGCGTTGGGAACCTTAGCTTCATCAAGGTATCCCGATCATGTATTGGGAGCCTTAGCTTCATCAAGGCAACTTGGGACTAACAATAGACTAGTCCCAAAAGAAAAGAAAATAAAAGAAAAGAAAAGAAAAGAGAAGAAAAGAAAGAAAATCGTTTTGACTTGATATAGATAAGTCTAAGACTAGAAAGACTAGTCTTAATAATAGCATGAATTAAATAAATAAATTGCAAAGCATGAAAATAAATAAATAACAAGTGAGCTTATATGCTCTAAAGAAATATATATACATAATATACATAACACTATATAGAAGTTAGATTAGAGCAAAAATAATAATAACAATAATAACAATAATAACAACAACATAATAACATAATATAAAATATGACATGAACAAAAATAAAACATAAACATATTATTACTTCTTTAACTCTCATGATTCTAAGAAAAATACACTAAGCTCATGTTAATTTATATGAACATGATAAAGATATAGGTAGGATTTTACCTAAGGTTTAATGGAGGATTTGAAAAGAGATGAATTGGTAGTGTGTTTGTTATTTTTCTTGAAGAGTAGTAAATGGTAGAGAGTGTTTTGAGAGGGGATTGTTGGAGAGAGGATTTGAGAGGAAATTTGGGTAGACTTTTGTTATGTAAAGTGAATGTATGAAAGAATGAAGGAGGGATGAGGTATTTATAGAATTTTGGAGTGAAAATTAGATGTAATAAAATAAATTGAAAAAGAAATATATTGAGAAAAGAGAGAGGGAAGGTCGGTGGCATCAAGGGAGAAAGAGGGAGGATTTTTGTTTGTTTTGTAATTTTTGTAAAGAAAAGTAATAATATGTAAGGTTTGATGTGAATAAAGTTGTGTTAGAAATATAAAAGTGTAAGAAATAGGTATGTAGGTAGTAAGAAATATGTGTAAGAAAAAGTAGAGATAGTGAAATAGTAATGAATAGTAGGAATAGTACTATGAATAGTAGACTAGACAAATAAAATACCGGTAGTAATAAAAATACGCTTAAACGAGCTATATGTAATATTTTTAGTTACCGAAAAATTGTGAAATTGATATTTTTGAAATCCTTGTATAATTATGAGTCTTTTGGTGTTATCAGAACATTTTCACGATCCGGTATACCGAGGCACAGTTTTTAAAAAATGATCCTGTTCGGATCCGAAAGACGCTAGAAAATTATGAATATGATATTTTTATACTTTTCTATATTATTACGAACTCTTATAAGCCATTAACTCAATTCCGTTTTCTAGGGTTTGAAAGCACGGGTTTGCCGGAGTTGAAACTGTTAGATTGTCTTAATCTTTGTTGACTTTTGAAACTCCGGTTTGACTAGGGTTAGGGTTTAATCAAACTTTACCCTAGAAATTGAGGGGTTTGCATTAGGGATCGCTAGATGGATCTTCTCATGCTTGGATTTTTGAATCGAACGATTATTGAATTTTCTATTTTTGTTTTTGAAGATTCTCTTATGAAATCCCGTGATTAAAATTATTTAAGGTTCGGTTTCAACTTGTGTCAGTCTTTAGGGTTTCGATTCGGTATTCCAAAACCATTCTCGAAAAATTAAGGGGTTTACAAGATATCACAACACTCAGCTTGGGTTACCTCGATGTACCAGGTAAGGGATAAGCTACATGATAAGGTAGGGGTTGTGGGTCTTGGCTCAACCCGAGTTCGCATGGACAACACGTACACACCTGCCGCCAAAGACATGTAGCTTGATTCCAACAAGGGTTGCACGATCAAAGAAATAAAGGACATGATGAGAACACAATCAACCATCATAGAAGGTTTAAGGACGAACCCACTGCTAAAACACTCCCGAGCAAGATGCCCTTCACTTTAGAGGTCCAATCCAAGGCACTTTCGATCGGAGCTTGGCTACCAGCCTTAGAATCCTATAATGGGTCAAATGATTTAGAGGACCACATTGCCCAGTTCTAGTCCAACATGGCGATACACAACTTCTCAGATGCGATATGGTGCAAAACTTTTCCTACCACCTTTCGAGGAGCAACTCGGGTATGGTTCAACAAACTCAAGCCAAACACCATAAGTTCGTTCTCCTAGCTCAGCGACCTCTTCATAGTGCACCTCATGGCTAGTAGGCCATAGGAGAAAAATGCCTTGTATCTTTATATGGTTCGACAAAGGTGAAGTGAACCTTGAAGAGATTACTTGGCAAGATTCAATAAAGCATGCTTTGAGGTCCCAAACCTTAACTAGAGAGTAGCCCTAGAGGCTATCAAACAAGGAGTCCTCACGGATAGCCCATTCTTCGGCTCCATTTTGAAATCCTAACTTACTACACTTGAGCAAGTGAGAGAAAAGGCAAAGAAATATCTATGAGGACATCAGAAATGCCAAGAGGGAAGTTGAAGCCTGAGTTGAGCCACCTTGAACTAAAAATAATCCGTCTTGAGAAAAAAGGCAACAAAAGGACTGTCACAACTTGAACTGAGCTGATGCACATCAAGGTTGCAAGGATGATGACAAACGGAAACTCTTCCCAATGTATAATGAGTTCACGTTGGTGGGTGTCGAATCCAATAAACAAATATAGCCTACTCTCAAATTACAAATAATTCGTATATAGTGATGAATAGGGTCGTGTCCACAGAGATTGATTATATTGTTTCTATTCAAAGATCAAGTAGAGAGAAAGAATTGAGGGGAGTTTATGAAATTTAATAGCAATGAATAATCTATTTAAGACAAACAAAGACAAATCAATTGGGTAATCAAGATTAGGGTTTTCTAACTAAGGGTAACCTAACAATTCAATTCATAAGATTATCATTGATGCATGGATATAGTTCTTCACCTAAATAAATTGATTATGTTATCAACAAGTTCTAATAACCTATCTCTCCATACAGAATCGATAACTAAAATAGGCTCTTTAGTTATTCCTCTTTTTAACCAAATAATCCTAAACAAGCTCTTAGGGTTTAATTTGATAAAAGCAATAAGAATAAGAGAGACTATCAATTCAGATCAACAAATCAATAGCTTAATCTATTTAAATCCGATCATATGCTTCCATAACACAATCAATCATCTATTATATAATCAACTATGTTATCTTGTCACTAATCACTAGAACAATTGAACAATTACGGATCCAATTATCTAATTGAACAATTATAGCTTGCTAATTGAAAGAATAGATCTAGGTTCATATCAATTGAACAAATCAATAATAACAATTATTGTAGAAAGCATATGAATATTCAAGAAAAGAACATAATAAATAAATCAGTTAGATCTCACAATCTTTAATGAATCGAAGTTGCAGCAATTCCCCTTAGCTAGATGGGATGTTTAGCTCCTCATCCTTCAAAAGAATTTCTCTAAACTTCTAATTGAATATGGAATAATTGATACTAATCAACCCTAATAGTTCATTTATAGACAAATACTAAGAGGGAATTTCGCACAAGAAGTGGGCTGGCGTGATCTCAAGTTGGATGGCGGCTCAAAATTTATTTGAGCAATACCCATGTGTGCCGGCAAGTGCGCCGGCGGCTCACATCCACAGGTGGCCGGCGCACTTTCCTCCTCACGTCAGAACCATCTGGCTGGCTGCTCAGATTTTTGCACCGCCAGCTCACTTCACAGATGATGTAATTTGATGTTTTCATCCCTTAAACTCGTCGTGTTGATCTTTGATTTCCATTCCGTTGAGTTATTTGACTATTTAGGACTTCAACTCCATTCTATAATTCAAGCTTTGCTCAAATCTTGTCATAATCGCCTTTAATTTCTTCATAACTCGTCGAATCCTGAAATAAGACATTTAAATACACTTAAGTACCATTTCAGTGTGATTTCTATAAAATCAATAACCAATTTATCAAGTTTAGGCCCGTAATTATTAGTATAATTCATCTTAACAAAATCCCCCACACTTGAACCTTTGCTTGTCCTCAAGCAAACTGTCAGAGCCACAATTGAAATCTGTCATAGAAAGTTCCAAATTTCGCTTTTCAATTGCTCAAGCATCTTTCTTATATCATGTTTATGACAAGCTGTTTCAGTGTCTATCGCTCTAACCCAATTGATCATATGTAATTAGATTACTAAGATTAAAATTCAATAGCTAATCTAAACAAAACAAACTTTAATCCAAGTGTTTAGTGAAAGAATTTTTTTATCTAAAAGTAAATACTAAGTCACTTAAAGAAAAACACTCATTTGGACTTCACCTGGATATTTAACAGATATATACTCCAATCAACATAAAGTAAAAGCATATGGTATCCAATCTTCTCTAGATTTCTCCTTGTTATTTTAAGCCTTATTTTCAATTGTTACCTTTGCATTACTTTTCTGTTTTTTTTTTTTTTTTTCATTCAAGCATATAATGAGCTTCAGAGAGTATTCTCTGGACGGGTTTTTGCCCGTTTCTTTTAGCTCTTATTTAATTATTTTTTTTCAAAGCATATAATGAACTTTTGCCTTTCCTTCTTCTCGTTATAGTGAATTCATTGAGTCGGCACATCCCGGCTCATCACCCAAGTGACCAGGTTTTAAAGGACCCTTAAGAACTCTCATTCACTCTAACTTTAAGTTGGATACTCATAACTCAATTGTTTAAGTTAGCGGAGTATAGGCTATGCTTGTTCCTTTCTTTTAAATGCAAAACAATTTTAAGACTTTTTTCAAAGGATCGTTAAGAATAAAATTTCATCTACCTCTTTTACTAAATGTTGAAAAATTCTTTATAAAGAATCAAGAGGAGTATATACATGCTAAATTATTCCCAGAAGTAAACCTGTTTATTTTTCACATAAAGACTCGATCAATTCTCAAATTTCCAATTCTAAAGCTAAACAAGGTCAGTTTGTTTTTTAAAGATTTTGCTACTCAATTTTAACCAAGTATTCTAATCACAACAATAGGTGAGTAAAACACCTTAGCAAGTCAATTTTCATGTCTTATGGATGCTATTACAATATCTAGCACAATCTCCAGATTTCATAAAATTTTTGAAAAAATTGGCCTAAAATTTGCCATATATCTATGCTTGAGTACAGAACAATTCAAAGTGTGGATACAATATTTTCAGTCCAATGTTTCAACCAATACTCAATTCACCATGTTTGAAAGAATTTTATCCCTTCCCCCCACACTTAGATTGAACAGTGTCCACACTGTTCCAAATATAATTCAAAAGGAAAGAGGTAAAAATAAAAGAAAAAGAATAACGGTACTTCCCCGGATTCCTGAAAGAAAATAGAAGTAACTGAAGTGTCCACCAATGTAACATAGATCGAATCGTCAAACGCATATGACACCTGTGAATCAACAAAGACCAGCAAAAGAATAGGAAAAGCGATGATTATCGCAATTCTTAGCACAAAACATTAGTAATTTGCACAAGTCTACCCAAAGAATTGGGGCTTATCAGTTACAAATTAGTGTCATAGGAAGAGAAAGTAAAAGAAAACCAAAATAGAAAGCTAGTGTGAACTCTAGCTATCTGACTCCGGGCTACCCTCCTCCTCATCAGAGGTTTGATACTTAATGTTTTGTGCAACTTCGGGGTTGATGCAGGCAATGGTTGACTTAAACATCTCGATTAATGTGGTCCTGAACTTTTTGTGTTTGACCCTTTCTTTCTTGTTTTTCTTTTCTGAGATCTCGTATCTCTCTTCTCAACTTTTCATAGTCACTCACAGGTGGTGGGCTTCGTGAGGATGAAGCGTTTCAGTGCGCTCAGTAGGAGCAATCTCAAGTGGTTGAATTTCCTCCTCCTCATCATCATCACTATCAGGGACTTTAGTGAGATTCCACAGTCTGAATGGGGCATCAGTAACTTGTTTACAATCTATGCCCTCATCACCGTCCGGTTGTTGAAAGATACCCATGCCTTTCAATAGGGCTGTGATATAACCCCCACAGAGGATGACATTGGATCTTTTATCATTTATTTGCCTGTCAAAGAACTTGGCTACCTCCACTCCCAGATTGATGCGATGGCCGTTAATCATGCAGTATAGATAAAAAATATCAAAACTAGTTACCTTGCTATGGCTGGTCTTCTTAGCATATATAGTATGTGCCAGGATGTGGTGGAGTAGCTTGTGCTCCATTGCAGCAAAGGTAGAGGAACGGGATCTTGAGGGAGCGAATGGATCCATTTTAGGAGAGATGAGTACACTCCAATACTTAGAGGCATCCATATCAGTAGGCCATGTATTAGGTAGCTTCACGGCATCCTCAGGAGTGGCATAAAGCCCCAGGTAATACCCAATATGTTTGATGTCAATCTCCCTCACTTCCTCATAAGCTTGGAATTTTATTGTAGTCACTTGATTCGTAGTTGATATGGTCATAGTGGACAAGAATTCGAGGGTGACTTCTCTGTAAGCAGGCTCTTGGATCTCAAATAGAGTGAGCCATGTATTGTCCTTGATAGTGTTGAGAACAAGATCTAGCAGGCCGTATTCATCAAGGAGGTCCCCATTGAGATATTGATGGTTCAGAAATTCTAGCTTCTTGAGCTTTTGCAACCGTTCTTTAGCATAGGTTTGGTGACTCATCAGGTCGGGTCGTTGGGAGGAAGAAGCTCCAGTGTTCTTGTGCTTCTTTTGTCGAGTTTGAAGCTTCTTTGGCGGCATACCTAATAAAAAATTGTAAGTTAGGCATAGAATAACATTGTGAGAACTCAATGAAGAAGTAAGTTACCATGAGAATTGTTTTGAAGTCGGATACTCGGGTCAATGAATGGAACTAGACATTAAGAACAAGGTTAAGGCATTCAGCATTCAACACAATATGGCTTGGTTCAACTTATAATATGCTAGTATTGTGAAGCAACACTCAAAGTTTTGGTTCAAGTAGTCTAACAAGCAAATGATATCAAGGCTGGCAGCTTAGATTAAGCAGCTTAAATTTTAACCGTTAGACAGCTATTCATTCAAACATGAAATTCAATTGGTTAAGTGATTCTCATAATTTGCAAAACACATAAACAAGGCCAATAAGATCTTCATTTCTTGAAAAGTGAAAGAACATACCATTGTCCAATTATGTGCAATAACCCTTTACTAAAGAAATTACTCAATGAAACATAATGGGTCACTCATCTAGAGTCATGGGACGACAGAGGGATTACATAATTTCTCAAAAACCATAAAAGCCCCAAATTTTCGTGTTCATGCATGTATGAACCCTAAGTTCTTGAACTAAGCCAATCATAGGTAATTAACGAAATTCATGCCAGTATGTACATGCAAGAAGCTAAGAAGCACTAAAGGAAACATGTAGATCCCATCAAAAGCCCGGTTTATGTATCTAGATGACAAATTGCGAATCAGAATCAGCAGCAATTTCAAGGGGGAAGGGGGTGCGAGAGGCACATGGGCATGGTAGGAGTGAGTGGCAATCATGTTGGTTCAATTCATGAATGAATAGGCAATTATAAACCATTAGAGACCAAGATCTAGCATACACCCATACGCAAAAAAAAAAAAAAAAAAATCCAACGCAGACCAACCTAAATGATGATTCATTCTAAGGAAAATAAAAAAAAAAAAGTGAAGGAGGAGAAACTTACTTGGATGGGGAGTGGCAGCACTTTAGGAGTCCTTGATGTGGGTAGATGGGTGATGTGTTGTGTTGTGTTGTGTGGGAGTGAGTTGTGTGTGCATGTGATCGTGTGAGATGAGAGTGAGAGGGAGGAAATATGAAGCAGGGGAGAGAGGGGGAAGGACTTCTCGTGATTTGAAGTCTGCAGGTAACTGTGCGCCGACTCCTGGGAATGTGAGCCGCCGGCTCACCTTACAGGCGCACATGCCCAGGCGAGCGCACAGAATCAAGTGGGCTGGCGGCTAACTTATTTGAGCCGCCAGCTCACTTGCGGCGCTGTTTTTTTTTTTTTTTATATATAAGGAACTAATTCTTAATCGAGATCGTGTGTTCAAGAAGTCATTAACCTGGAATTTCCCGGAGGCTTGATGCAAAAATAGAGAATAAATTTCTCATGATATCGAAAAGTTGTAGTCTACCTGGATAAAAATAATTAATATAACATAAAATAAAAGAACTTATACTTAGCTGTAATATAATTATCGAACATGGGCTGCCTCCCATGGAGCGCTTTTGTTTAACGTCTTTGGCTAGACGTAGCTGCATTCAGTTGTATTGGGGACAATCCAAACTGATTTCTTCAATGTTGCACACTTGGAAACCGTCATAGAAGGACTTCAAGCGATGTCCGTTTACTTTGAAGACTTTCCCCGTGTCTGGACTGTAGATTTCAACTGCACCATGAGGAAGCACATTAGTAACGACAAAGGGCCCTACCCATCTAGATCTCAGTTTACCGGGAAATAATTTCAATCTAGAGTGGAAAAGCAAGACTTTTTGACCAATAGAAAATTGTTTTCGTGAAATCATTTGGTCATGAAAAGCCTTAGTCTTTTCCTTGTAGATCTTAGAGTTCTCATAGGCCTCGTGGCGGATTTCTTCCAATTCTTGCAACTGAAGTTTCCTATGTTCTCCTGCCTCCTCGAGTTTCATGTTGCATTATTTGACAGCCCAATAGGCCCTGTGTTCTAGTTCAACAGGTAGATGACAAGGTTTGCCAAATACTATTCGATAGGAAGACATTCCAATGGGCGTCTTGTAAGCTGTCCGATAGGCCCACAATGTGTCATCAAGTCTCGTGCTCCAGTCTTTTCGTGTTACATTAACGGTCTTCTCAAGGATGGACTTGATTTCCCTGTTCGATACTTCAGCGAGCCTGTTTGTCTGTGGATGATATGCTGTAGAAGTGCGGTGAGTGACGTTGTACTTCTTAAATAGAGTTTCTACCACTTACTGCAAAAGTGAGTGCCACAGTCACTGATTAGAGCTCTTGGAGTCCCAAACCTAGCAAAATATTAGATCTGACAAAATCTACAACAATTTTAGCATCGTTAGTTCGGGTAGCCTTGGCTTCTACCTACTTAGATACATAATCCACAGCAAGAATAATATAAACGTTGCCAAAAGAAGGAGGAAAAGGACCCATAAAATCGATACCCCAAATATCAAAGATTTCACAAACAAGAATAGGGGTAAGTGGCATTTGATCTCTATGTCCTAAGTTCCCTACTTTTTGACATCTCTCACAGGACTTACAAAATAAATATGCATCACGAAATAGGGTAGGCCAGAACAAACCACATTCCAATACCTTACGAGTAGTTCTCTTAGGGCCAAAATGTCCTGCACATGCATAAGTATGACAGAATTGTAGAACAGATGGAATATCATTTTGGGAAATACATCTCCTAATAATCTGATCAGAACAGTGTTTCCATAGATAGGGGTCATCCCAAACATAATATTTAGCATCACTTTTGATTTTATCTTTTTGAGCTCTAGATAGATCGTTTGGCAAATTTCCAGTAACTAAGAAGTTTACAATATCTGCATACCAAGGACTTGCCTTTTGGACGGAAAAGAGATGCTCATCTGGAAAGTCATCCAGCAGTGGAGTTGGCTCTTGGCTGATGGGTATTCGACTGAGGTGATCTGCAACTAAGTTTTCTGTCCCCTTTCTATCTCGTATCTCCAAATCAAACTCCTGAAGTAGGAGTATCCATCTGATAAGTCTGGGCTTTGCTTCTTTCTTTGAAAGCAGGTATCGCAAAGCTGCATGATCAGAAAAAACTAACACTTTAGTGCCTAATAAATAAGAACGGAATTTTTCTAAAGCAAAAACAACAGCTAAAAGTTCTTTTTCCGTTGTGGAGTAATTGGCCTGTGCACTATCCAATGTTCTAGAAGCATAACAAATAACATGGGGATCTTTGCCAATTCTCTGTCCTAGGACAGCACCAACAGCATAGTTGCTTGCATCACACATGATTTCGAACGGTAGGTTCCAGTCGGGTGGTTTGATGATTGGAGCCGAGGTAAGCTTCTCTTTCAGGTTGTCGAAAGCCTGCTTACATGCTTCATTGAAATCAAAGATCACATCTTTCTGCAACAGTTTGCATAGAGGTTGGGTGATTTTGGAGAAATCCTTGATAAAGCGCCTGTAAAAACCTGCACTTCCAAGAAAAGAATGAACTTCCTGCACACTCACGGGGTAAGGCAAGGATTTAATAACTTCAATTTTAGCCTTATCAACTTCAAGACCCCCAGTAGATACAATATGCCCTAAAATAAGACCTTGATCGACCATGAAATGACATTTTTCATAATTTAGTACAAGGTTTGTTTCTATGCACCTTTTTAGTACTTTAGTAAGGTTAGCAAGACATGAATCAAACGTGTCACCATAGACAGTAAAATCATCCATAAAAACTTCTATGATATTCTCAACATAATCTGAAAATATACTAACCATACACCTCTAGAATGTGGCGGGTGCGTTGCAGAGTCCGAATGGCATTCTTCGATATGCGAAAGTTCCAAATGGACAAGTGACTGTGGTTTTCTCTTGATCCTCAGGAGCGACTGGAATTTGATGAAAACCTGAATAACCATCAAGACAACAGTAGTGAGAATGACCAACCAACCTTTCGAGCATTTGATCAATAAAGGGGAGAGGGAAATGATCTTTCCTAGTGGATGCATTTAACTTCCTATAATCAATACAAACCCTCCATCTGTTTTGAACACGAGTTGGTACCATCTCACCTTCAGAGTTTTCAAGAACTGTTATACCTGTTTTCTTAGGAACTACTTGAATTGGACTCACCCATTTGCTATCAGAAATTGGGTAGATCATACCTGCATCCAAAAGTTTCAAGATCTCTTTCTTTACCACTTCCATCATAGGTGGATTTAGTCGACGCTGAACCTCTCTTGACGGTTTGCAGTTGTCTTCTAACAGGATTTTATGCATGCAAGTGGAAGGGCTCAGACCTTTAATGTCAGCAATGGTCCATCCAATAGCTTCCTTGTATTCTCTGAGTACCCGAATTAGCTTCTCCTCTTCTAAAGCATTTAATTTATTGGAGATTATGACTGCAAGGGTATCTTGCTCTCCAAGAAATATGTACTTCAGGTGGTCTGGTAAAGGCTTTAACTCCAACTTTGGTGCCTGCACAATAGAAGGAAGGAGTTTTGGGTTAGATGAAGGCAGCTCAATGTAAGATAGACCATACATTAGGGGCTTTAGTGATTCCAATTCATAAACTGCGTCCACCAAATCGGAATGCATCACGAACTTCCTTTCTAGCTTCTTGAGTTTCTCAACAGTGAGACTTCTTTCAAGTGTGATTTTCAACTTGTTGGCATCATTGAAATCGAATGCCTTTTGAGCTAACGGGTCAACAACATCAATAACAAAAATAGAGGATATATCACTAGGGTATTTCATGGCATCATAGATATTGAATTTAATAATTTCACCATCAAACTGCATAGTAAGTGTTCCATCATGTACATCAATTTTTGTTCTAGACGTTTTGAGAAATGGTCTCCCTAGTAGAATTAATGACGGATTTAGTAAATCATCATTTTCCATATCAAGTACATAAAAATCAGCAGGGAAGACTAACCCATTAACTTGCACTAAAACATCTTCTAAGACGCCCTCAGGGTATACATTAGATCTATCAGCAAGTTGAACAATCACACCAGTTTCTTTCAAAGGGCCCACATTTAGAGAACGATAAATCGATAGAGGCGTAACATTTATTGATGCACCTAAATCACACATAGCTTTAGCAATTCCAAAATTTCCTATCTTACAAGGGATGGTGAACATACCTGGGTCCTTGCATTTAGGAGGGAGTTTCCTTTGAAGTATAGCAGAAATATTTCCCCCTACACTTATCTTTTCATTCCCTTTAAGCTTTTTCTTGTTAGTGCACAATTCTTTATGAAATTTCGCATACCGAGGTACTTGCTTGATAGCATCAAGTAAGGGAATATTTACCTCAACTTTGCGAAATGTATCAAGAATTTCCTTTTCCTCCTTTATTTTCTTGGACTTTGCTAATCTTGATGGAAAAGGGGGTGCTATTACTTTAGGTGGTATAACCAAAGTTTCTCTCATTTGGTTGCCTTGATTGTGTGGTGGCTCTACTTCTTTTTCAGTCTCTTCTCTATCTCTCTTTCGAGTTGCTTTGCTTGTGGATTCCTGTAGTTCCTTGCCACTTCTCAAATTAATTGCATTAGCACTTTGTTTAGGATTTGTGACAGTTTGAGAAGGCAACTTACCTTGAGATTCAAACTTACTTACAGATGATGCGAGTTGGCTCATCTGTGTCTCCAAGTTCTGGATACTTTGCTTCGTTTCATCCTGAAATTGTTTTGTGTTAACAGCTAAAGATTTAACAATTTCCTCTAGAGACATACCTGAACTTGAGGAAAAAGGTTGTGGTGCTTGGTTCTGTGGTCTTGGTCGGTATTGTTGATAGTTATGCGATTTAGGCCTATAGCTAAGGTTAGGATGATCCCTCCATCCCGGATTATATGTATTTGAATAGGGATCATACTTCCTTTGTGGTTGTCCCGAGAAACCTCCAATTGCATTGGCTTGCTCTAAAGGTTCCGCTTGGAGTGTGGGACACATTCGTAGGATGATTTAGAGCAGCGCAAATCCCACAAGCCTTAACTTGTTGTTGGTTTCCAAGGCCAACTGCTACACAAGAGAGGTTAAATCAGAAATTTGATGCTCAAGATGAGAAACGCTTACCTCATTAACCTTTCTTGTCGATGGATCGTGTCTATAGCCAAATTGCTGGGAATTTGCAGCCATAAGAGATATAAATTCCCTGGCTTGACCAGGAGTTTTATCGACTATTGCTCCTCTACTAGCGGCATCCATCATTTTCCTTTCTATGGGTATCAATCCTTCATAGAAGTATTGGATAAGAAGCTGTTCTGAAATCCCGTGTTGTGGGCAGCTAGCACACAGTTGCTTAAACCTTTCCCAGTATTCATGAAGATTTTCTGTGTCCCTTTGTTTGATCCCACAAATTTCTCTCCTGATACCAGCAGCTCTTGTAGCAGGAAAGAATTTATCCAAGAAAAGTCTAACCATGTTGGTCCATGTGGCTATAGATCCTGGAGGCAAATAGAATAGCCAATCTTTTGCTTTATCTCTTAATGAAAAAGGAAAAGCCCTCAATTTAATCTGCTCCTCAGGAACTCCTTGTGGTCTCATGCCAGAACAGACAACATGGAATTCTTTAAGGTGTTTGTGAGGATCTTCATTCTCCATCCCATGGAAGATTGGCAGCAGATGAATCAGACCCGATTTTAGCTCAAACGGAACATTCAATTCTGGGTATTGAATGCACAGAGGTGGCTGATTAACTTCAGGTGCAGCCAGTTGCCTTAATGTTCTTTCTTGGTTAGCCATGGCGTCCTCCTGTAGAGATTCTTCTCCTTCGGATTCACTAGATGAATCTACCAAATCCAAAGCTATATTCAATTCAGGAGATGAAGATGTATCTACTTCCTTGCCACGCAATTTAGCTTGTCTACGTAGCTTTCTTGCGCTCTTCTCAATCTCTTGATCAAACTCTAAATCACCTGTATGAGAAGAACGAGTCATATGTCAAAAAAAATAGAAACAATATTCGACACCAATCCCCCGCAATGGCGCCAAAATTTGGTGGGTGTCGAATCCAACAAACAAATATAGCCTACTCTCAAATTACAAATAATTCGTATATAGTGATGAATAGGGTCGTGTCCACAGAGATTGGTTATATTGTTTCTATTCAAAGATCAAGTAGAGAGAAAGAACTGGGGGGAGTTTATGAAATTTCATAGCAATGAATAATCTATTTAAGACAAATAAAGACAAATCAATTGGGGTAATCAAGATTAGGGTTTTCTAACTAAGGGTAACCTAACAATTCAATTCATAAGATTGATCATTGATGCATGGATAATAGTTCTTCACCTAAATAAATTGATTATGGTTATCAACAAGTTCTAATAACCTATCTCTCCATACAGAATCGATAACTAAAATAGGCTCTTTAGTTATTCCTCTTTTTAACCAAATAATCCTAAACAAGCTCTTAGGGTTTAATTTGATAAAAGCAATAAGAATAAGAGAGACTATCAATTCAGATCAACAAATCAATAGCTTAATCTATTTAAATCCGATCATATGCTTCATAATACAATCAATCAGCTATTATATAATCAACTATGTTATCTTGTCACTAATCACTAGAACAATTGAACAATTACGGATCCAATTATCTAATTAACATTATATTACTTGCTAATTGAAAGAATAGATCTAGATTCATATCAATTGAACAAATCAATAATAAAAATTATTGTAGAAAGCATATGAATATTCAAGAAAAGAACATAATAAATAAATCAGTTAGATCTCACAATCTTTAATGAATCGAAGTTGCAGCAATTCCCCTTAGCTGGATGGGATGTTTAGCTCCTCATCCTTCAAAAGAATCTCTCTAAACTTCTAATTGAATATGGAATAATTGATACCCTAACTCAACCCTAATAATTCATTTATAGACAAATACTAAGAGGGAATTTCGCACAAGAAGTGGGCTGGCGTGATCTCAGAAGTTGGATGGCGGCTCAAAATTTATTTGAGCAATAACCCATGTGCGTCGGCAAGTGCGCCGACAGCTCACATTCACAGGTGGCCGGCGCACTTTCCTCCTCACGTCCAGAACCATCTGGGCTGGCTGCTCAGATTTTTGCACTGCCAGCTCACTTCACAGATGATGTAATTTGATGTTTTCGTCCCCTAAACTCGTCGTGTTGATCTTTGATTTCCATTCCGTTGAGTTATTTGACTATTTAGGACTTTAACTCCATTCTATAATTCAAGCTTTGCTCAAATCTTGTCATAATCGCCTTTAATTGCTTCATAACTCGTCGAATCCTGAAATAAGACATTTTAAATACACTTAAGTATCATTTCAATGTGATTTCTATAAAATCAATAACCAATTTATCAAGTTTAGGCCCGTAATTATTGAGTATAATTCATCTTAACACATGCCCTTAAAGTTACCGATCCACGACGTCTACCTCGAAATTAGAAAACAGGGCCTCCTACCGCTACTACCTCCAATGAAGCCCAACTTAAGAAGAAAAGACTAGAAAGAATTTTGCCAGTATCACCGCGACTGTGGGTATGATATAAAGGATTGTTCGTAGCTTAAGATGTAATAGAGGATGCCATTCGGCATGGCTGGCTTAAGCAGTACATCGATTACGACCAAAAGCCAGAGCTACCCACACAGAAACCCAGGACTAGTGAATAGGAGAGAGCCATTAACACTTAAGTTCGCATAGATCTGTCCAAAATCCACCAACAATGCCATGGTGAGATTAATACTATCATATGCAGACCGCTGACCTCAACAAGAACGAGGCTACCACCTAGCTGGAGCTCGTCCTGACAAGTGATGAACTTCGAACCTAAAAGGACTAAGGTCGACCCCACTATCTCCTTTTCAAAAAAAGATTATGAAGGGGTCTAAACCCTTCACCAAGATGCCCTAGCAGTCACCATCCACATTTTAAGCTGGAAAGTCAAGAGGGTGTCGATCGATATGGGAAGTAATGCTATCATTCTCTTCAATCAAGCATACAAGTAATTGAAGCATAAGCTAAAACCGAAGTTAAGGCTTGATGACCACAAGTTATATGGTTTTGACAATCGGCTTATTCGATCCCGTGGGATCATAACTTGCCCTTCGAGCTTGGTGAAGAATCATGTAGCGTTACATACTAGATAGATTTTCTTGTGGTGGATTGTTGGTCCCCCTACAATGCCATATTATGTAGGGCTACATAGTCAATTTTCGGCATGATCGTTTCCTAACTCTACCTCAAAGTAAGGTTCTTGACCTCAACTAAGATAGGGATATGTCAAGGAGATTAGGAACAATCTCGATAGTAGTACATAAAAGCCCTAAAGGGAAAGGGTGCCTACACTGTAGATATGGAGCCAGATGATGGATCCAAGTATCGAGGTGAGCCAACCAAGTTCATAGAAGAAATCACATTAGACGATAATCCCGAGCATACCACAAAGATAGGAAAATCGATTTCTCCCAACATTAGGGAAAGCTTGATTACGTTCTTGTGGTCTGGATGCCCTATGACATGAAAGGCGTAAGCCCAAGCATCATCATACACTAGCTGAACATCAACAACATCTAAAGGCCAGTTTGCTAGAAGATCAGACACTTTGCCCTAGAGAGAGATGCCTCCATCAAAGAAGAGGTCTAGAAACTACTCCAAGCAGGATTCATCAGGGAAGAAAAATACCCCATGTGGCTAGCTAATGTAGTCTTGATCAAGAAACCACGTGGTAAATGGCAAATGTATGTCAATTATATCGACTTGAGTAAAGCATGCTCGAAGGATTGCTTGCCGCTACCATGGATTGACTAGCTTATTGACAATTCCTCGGGTCACGAGTTGCTGAGCTTTATGGATGCCTTCTTAGTTTATAACCAAATTAAGATAAAAGGAAACTGATAAGGTCTACACCTCCTTTGTCACATCATTTGGCACGTACTATTACAAAACGATGCTATTTGGACTGGAAAATGCCGGGGCTACCTTCCAACAACTGATTACCAAGGTGTTCAAACCCTAGATAGATCGAACATGGAAGTGATGATATGATCATGAAAAGTAAATGAGTAGTAGCTCACCTGCAAGAAACCTTCGATTGACTTCGCTTCTGCAACTTAAAGCTCAACCTACTGAAGAGCACATTTGGAACATTGTTAGGAAAATTCTTGGGTTATGTGGTATCCTAACAAGGGATCAAAGCTAACCTTAAAAAGATTAAAGAGATCTTGATAATGGTGCTGCCCATGTCGATCAAGGAGGTACTAGCTAGCTAGTAAAGTGACCGCACTAAGCAGATTCCTCCATAAGGGCATCGATAGGTGCTTCGAATTCTTTAAAATATTCAAGAAACCGCAATCAGTTTGAATGGAAGGATGAGTCCCAACAAGCCTTTGATGAGCTCAAAGCCTTCTTGATGAAACCTTTGCTGCTAACAACCTCAATCTAAGCCGAGGTCTTGTATCTTTATCTTGCAACGAACAATCGGGCTCTCTTATCTGTTAATAGGCGGAAGGAAACAATACCAACCGATATATTACATCAGCCATGCCCTGCAAAGACTAAACGAAAGATTTATCAAATTGGAAAAGTTTGCCCTGGTGGTGATAATATCCACAAGTCAGCTACGTCCATATTTTCAAGAACACCAAGTTGTTGTCCTCACCAATGTACTGATAAGGATAGTCCTCCAAAAGGTAGACATCACAATCAAACTCAGGGCCTATGGGGTACAATACCAACCTTAGGATGCCATAAAGGCACAAATTTTAGCGGACTTCAAGGCTGAATATATCGAGACACTTGAGCCTAAAGACTAGCAAACGCGTGCATGGACCCTTCATGCAGATGGATCCTCTCCACAAGGGGAAAGTGGAGTCGGTCTGGTTTTAGAGGGACCCTATGGATTCAAGATCAGTTAGGCTTTAAAATATGGTTTCCCCGCAAACAATAATGAAGTGGAATACGATGCCTTACTAGCAAGGCTTAAGCTCGCTATATGTGTTGGAACAGAAATTGAGGACTTCAAGATCTTTTCCGACTCCTAGCTTATGGTGTAATAGGTCAAAGTTATATACGAGGCATAAAAGTGAAAAAAACGGCTAGATATTTAGAAGCGGTTGGATCTCTCACTAAAGAGCTACCCTCTTGGGACATCATTAAGATACCCAAAGCCAATAAATTGAAAGCCGATAAGCTTTCCAAGCTTGCCTCCATGATAGTCCCTAACTTAGGAACGATAAAAAAAAAAATCTTTGTTAAATTCCTGCTCGAGAATCCACCACTATAGGGCCCCCCAAAGTACCAGATCTGTAACAGGTAGCTTTGCCCCCGAACTGGATAAGCCCAATAGAACAGTACCTTAGGGATGACACCCTACATTTGGATAAAACAGAAGCGAAAAAATTGATGTACCGAGCAACCAATTGTACTCTGACCAATGGGGTTCTATACAAAAGGGGCTTTATTTTCCCCTTCTTTCGATGTTTACACCTAGAAGAAGGACAGTGTATCCTGGAAGTCCTCTACACTGGAGAATGCAACAAGTATGTTAAAACCTAATCGTTGCATATTCGTGTCATGCAAGTTAGCTACTTCTAGTTAACAATGAAAGCTGATGGAAAGGAGTTCGTCCAAGGATGCGAGCATTGTCAAAAGGTCACCCCATCAACTACACCCCAAGTACTGACCTACTCTATCTCACCAGCTCGTGGCTATTCACCATGTGTGGACTGGACATCTTAAGCCCATTTCCTCCCTCCATAGGTTAGAGGAAGTTCATAATAGTTGGTTATGATTACTTTATGAAATGCATAGAAGCCGAGGTAGTGGCAAAGGTCACGAACAAAATATCCAACACTTCATCTACACGAATATCATAGTCAGGCTTGGAATCCCACATTTCATAGTGATGGACAACGAGAGGCAATTCAATGCCAAGATGACCAAAGATTTCTGTGCCAAATACCATATCACTCCTCGCTACACATTCGTTACATACCCCAAAGCTAATGGCCAGGTCGAAGTAATCAACAAGATAACCATGCAAAGTCTAAAGGCTGGGGTAGGCCATTAGAGTAGCAAGTGGGCTGATGAGCTGTCCAGCATCCTATAGGTATACCACAGCACCTGACAGACCCTGACAGATGATACCCCCTTTTCGTCTAGCATTTGGGATGGAAGCTATCTTACTTATGGAGTTGGAATTACTAAACATTCGAACTCAGTCCTATGACGAACTAATCAACAAGGTTGACCTTCGAGTAGAACTTAACGTAATAGAAGAAGCTCGAGACACTGCGAGTAAAAGGATTACTGCCTATTAGCAGAGGGAAACCCATTATTATGACAAGAAAGTCAAGCATAAGGTCTTTCTCCTAGACCACCTTGTTTATAGAAAGTTAGAGGCAATGGGGTCAGAAGAAGCCCGAGGAAAGCTTGCTTTGAATGAGGAAGATCCTGTTAGGGTGAAGGAAGTTTTGGGAAATGGAATGCATAAGCTCGAAATGCTAAATCGTGATCTCATTCCTAGAACTTGTAATAAATAATTTAAGAAAGTTCTTTGAATAGCTACCACTTGTTTATGTGTAAAGTGCAGACATGAGAAGAAAGAAATCATGAATGAAATGAGGATTCTATAATTAAAAATATGTCTCCATGATTTTCCTCTTATGTATTCGACCACGAAATTATTAAAGATATTTTGCAGGAGCCTTGGGAGCTTAAAGAGCTCCCCCTCGGTACTGAAAGAGTTTGGGTAACTCACTCTTAAGGGTAATTCCTTCCTAAGGGTAACTTGCCTCATGAGCTCAGGTAACTCTCTCTCATGGATAACTCCCCTCATGGGCTTGGGTAACTCCCTCTCAAAGGTAACTCCTCTTGTGAGCTTAGGTAACTCTCTCTCATGGGTAACTCTCCTCGTGATCTCTGTCACGCCCCGAAGGGTATCCTAAACGTGGCAGTCCACCGTACACAATATTAAAGCCTATGAATGACCGCCTCAGTCATGCGAAGGCTTCCATACTATGTACTAGGTGTCTAACACATAGAGGAGACACATTGGAGAGATACATTTTATGTTGATACACTTGAGTAACAATGTAAAGGAAATACAATTTACTATACTCCAAATACAAAACATTTCACTTTCATTACAGTTCATCAAAAGATTTCACTACATAAAACTATTACAAGGCGAATTATAAAACCTAGCTAATAACTTCAAGCAATCTTATTCCTTGCCGGAATCCTGAAGTCATTCTCAGCTTCAAATTTCCCGGTCCCCACTTAGCATTCTTGAGATAACTGTTTAATCAAACACCTATTGGGGTATAAGCTACACTAGCTTAGTGAGTAAGAACTTCCAGGATTACATTTATAACACATCATACAATCAAGTGATTAGTCAAACAAGTGATATGCATCAAACACGTGAATTCAACAAACATATGACCTGCCGAAATCATATGTGGATGGACTTGCGCTCTCTATCCTGGATTAGCAAATTAACGAATCCCGCGGTATGAACCAAGACCGTTTCAGCTTACGGACAACTATAAACTATAAAATCGTTTAAGGTACAACGATAAACACAATAATGCTAATGCTCCATCCCCATTGTGAAATGAATGAGTTCAATTTCATCTTCAATTCGAATAATCAATTATACCAATTCTTTTAAGTGATCAATCAAATAATCACAGACATCAATTCTAATTCATCTATACAAGCAATAGTTAATCACTCGGCTTCGATATTCTTACATTCCATTTCTCATATCAACAACAAGCATACATAGTTCCCATTCGTCCCCATCATGCATATCCATTTTATCTTTACCAAATTCTAGTGCGACAACTATTATTACAATCACATACAATAAATGAAATCGGTAATACTCACACGGCGCGTTGGATCACCGGTTTTTTAGTAAAAGTAATCCGGGGTAGGAATCGTCGAATTGGGGTCACCTAAAAAGGAAGAAATACTCTAATAAGTATTTCATCACTTCACTAATCCAAATTATCTTATACAAACTATCAAATTCGTAATTCTTGTCCTAAGCGGGAATTCCAACTTAAAACGGCCATAACTTGGTCATTTTAACTTGGAATTTCGCAAATTATATATCGATTTCTATCTACTTCGAAAGATCTATCTAATTCTAATATTATATTTAAGTTTTGAAAACTTGAAGCTTCGAAAAGTTCGGATCAGATTAGGGCAGTAACAAGTTCCAATAAAAATAGTTTTGTAAATGTTTGTAATGTTCCTACTATATAAATTAGCTATACATGCAATATGAGTGATTTCCTAACATGAATGACATGAGATGAGCTTAATGTATGCATGATCTTGATGATTTTTGCTAAAAGAAAATTTTATAACTTTTTATTTTGCAAGACCATAATAACAACTACTTACGAAAAATCTATTTTCCAACTTTGATCATTTCCATTTGTTTTGGATTTATTACTTAAGAAAATATAATTATTTTTGTTAAAATTGAGTCTTCATTATATATATTACTTATGACCTTCATTTCTACATAAAAATTTCCATTTTACACTTTGTAAACATGTTTTCAAGTAGGGTTGATTCCAAAATCCGAATTTTGTAAAAATTTTTTTGAGTGATTCCTTTAAGTAAAAATCATTTGATACTTAGAAAATTAAGGCTCAACCATGCCTAGCCACTAAGGACTTCATTTTTTGATAAAACTTCTAATTTGAGTTTGGAAAATATGGGTTTTCATGCCATTACTTCATTATTACGAATTTCTAAAATGACAACAACTCAATTTTTCCTACTTTTCTACTCCTTGTTCTATATATTTTTTTAGCAAATCCTATCTTAATTTATCAAAATCATCACTTGATGATACCTATGACCTAAACTCCTCATTTTTCATATAAAACACAAGTTTTGGAGTTGATAAATGAGTTTTTAAGGCATGGCTTTGAAATCATCCGAATTTACAAATTTTGGATAAACTCTATTTTCATACTTTATCTACAATGCATCATGCATATATGTACTACCTACAAGCTATTGTCATGAAGATTATGAGATGATCTTCCTATATGTATACATATAGTACCAAGAATTCTTTTTGAAAACTTTTACTTTGCAAAACTTTGAATTATACTAGACTTAAGAAAAATAGTTTTTCTTCTTGTAAAATCATACTTTGTTTAATCAAAACTCAACCTTGATGATCTATATAACCATCACCTTCATTATTTCAATAAAAACCTTCATTTTGGGGTTAGAAAGTAGGTGTTTAAATAGGTGGTTTACCTAAGTACGAATTTTACAAAATTTTGAAGAATGAAAACATTGTTTAACCTATTCTTGGAAACATTTGTTGTTCTAAGGTTATATTTTGATAAACTCCTTTTATCCTTATCAAAACTTGGTCTTTATTATATATATACCCTAGGACTTCCATTTTCCTATAAAAATTATCATTTTGGCATTTGGAAATAGGTGTTTAAATTGTGGCTATTTTCAAATCCGAATTTTGAGAAATTCATTTGAGCTTGTTTTCTTTGTAAAACTCATTTAGTCTTTCAAAAATCATTTCCTAATCAAACCTATCCCTTAAGGCTTCCATTTCCTTAATAAAACTTGTTTTGAAGTTGAAAAATGGGTTTTTAAAATTGGTCTTTGTTGAGATCCGAATTTACAAAATTTATTTTTGGACATATCTTTTGATAAAATCTATCTAAACTTATGAAAATCCATTCCTTACATATCCTATCCTAAGAGCCTTTCATTTCTTAAATAAAAACTTCATTTTTGAGTTGGAAAACATGTTTTTAAAATATGCCTTGGCCAAAATCCGAAAATAGAATTTTTATTTTGAAAATACTTTTGAAAATCATTTTATTCGTAAAAAGAAGTCTTGATGATATACATATATTAAGCCTTCATTATCTTAAGTAAAAATTATATTTTGACACTTGGAAAGTGGTTTTTAAATAGGGGTCTTGCCAAAATACGAATTTCACAATTTTTGTACAAGTTCAAATCTAAGATCTACACATAATATGAACATACATCTAATTGAAACCCATGGTAGTACACAATAAACTCATAGATCTAAACTTTACTCATCAAAATCTTTCATTTATGTTATCTATACCCTAAGCCCTTCATTTTAAATGAAAAATACACATTTTGAAGTTGAAAAACAACTTTTCCAAATATGGTTCATTTTCATCCGAATTTTCAAAAATGATTTTTGTTGAAAATAAAATAGATCTTGAGTTTTCTAAAACATTCCTACTATCATCATGCTACTACAAGTTATCCATGAACATAAAACAAAGTCTAATGCATTTTATGAACTCAAAACACTAGATCTAGTTTTCTACACTAGTTTTAAATGCATGAACACATGTGAATGAGGAATATATGCATAAATCATAAGCAATAACAAAAATAATAACTCAAATAGCAAGATCTATGGCATAAACAAAAATCAAAGCTACAAAAAGTTAGATCTACAAAATATAACAACTTTAAACAAGAAAATAATTATGATACAAGATAATAATAATGGAGAAGAGGAGTGTTTCATTTTTGGCATCATCATCCTAAGCTTTTAAGCTTATGGAAGGTCATTTGATGCATGAAACCTTCATTACACTTTACCTATATCACCTATGGAAGCTTTGAGAAGAAGATTTGCTTAAAAATCTTCAAGAAATATGTGTGGAGGCTCAAGAATGGAATGGGGGCAGCTTGGTTCTTCTAAGAACAAGAGCAAAAATGAAGAAGAAAGAGAGGAAAAAGAGAGAGAAAAGCTAAGGAATGAAAAAGGAAAAAGGAGTAAATGAAGGAGAGAGAGAAAATGAGTGTATTAATGAATGAAAGAGAGAAAAAAATAAAACAAGGCAGCCAAATGGGGTGCTGCACGTGAAATTGGGAGAGAGGAGAGAGAGGGTTTTTTGAAATTTGAAAATTGAATTGTATAATTAATGTGTAATGTAACTTCTTTAAGAAGGAGTGAAATAATTAATTTAGTCAAAATGGAGTAAATAAAGGACAATGGCAGCCATAAAGGAGTAAAAAATCTGCCATGAATTGATATAAGTGTAAAAAGATTGAAGTGAAAAAGAAGTGATGTGTAAGGTGTACTTGAAGGTATGGGTTGTAAAAGTACTTTCTTAATAAAATAAAATTAGAAAATTTATTCCAAATATTTGTAGCAGATTTTTCATAATTAAAATTAAATAATTATTTGAATTATTTTAGTATTTTAACAAATATGTTACCGGTATGATCAAAATACGCGAATATGGCTATAAATGATATTTTTATAACCCGAAAAATTCAAAAAATTATTTTATGAAAATAAAAATATTTTTCAAAATTTTTCAATTATTAAATTAATTTATTTTATTTTTAGTATCGGGTCTTAAACAGAATCTGATCCGTAAAAGCCCGAAACTAACTAAATTTTAGAAAAAAAAATTTTCTATAATATATAAAATATTTATCTAAAATATAAGGCTTTATAAGAATAATAAAATTTGTAATGAAATAAAAATGAATAGTAAAAAGACTAATTAATTACCGGTAGTAATGAAAATACGATAAAAAGGTTATAACTGTAACTTTTATAACCCGAAAAATTATATAACTGATATATTTGGAAAATCTTATGAAATTACGAGTCTAACGGTACTAATGGTATATTTTTTATTCTCGAGCCCCGGACACGCTTTTCGAAGTCTGTATCCGAACGGGTTCGAAATAGGTCAAAAATTTACCAATCTATATTTTTAACAACTTATATTACTACGAGCTATTCTATATTTTAAACTACATCCGGCCTCTAGGGTTAAGGGCGCTAGATTGCCGGACTTAAGCTATTGTATTCCGTTAGGGTTTCCGGGTGATTTTCCGGTTTAGATCTTTGCCAATTTGGAAACTGATATTTTATGTTTATACAACATATTTGATTTGAGAAATTTATCTTAAATTTTATTTTTGTAAGTATTTAATATCTTTTAACATTTTCAGAATTTTTGAATTGGGTTTCATTTCCGAAAGTTAATCGTTATTTACCTTTTTAATAATTTGATTTTGGGTTCTATATTACCCGATTTTATAAGTCGGAGTTACGTATGGAATTCGTCGTAGTGGTTTTGGAATTGAAGTATGATGAGTTCTTGTTTTGTTTTTAAGGATTCTAATTTTTCTCAAGATTCGAAATTTCTGGATTCGCTCGTGTTTTTGGACTAGTTGAAATTCGTTTTAATTTGGAGTGATTTTTAGGGTTTATTTTTGAAGTTCATCTTGAAATTATTTACTAAAATTTTCTAGGGCTTACAATCTCGGATAACTCCGTCTTAGGGATAACTCCCCTCATGAGCTCGGGTAACTTACTTTCATGGCTAACTCTCATCGTGAACTTGGATAATTTCCTCTTAAGGGTAACTCCCTTCGTGACCTCCCTCTTAAGGGTAAATATCATCAAGAGGTCGAGTAACTCCCTCCTAAGGATAACTACCCCCATGATCCCGAGTAACTCCCCTCGTGAGCTCGGGTAACTTTCTCTTAAGGGTAACTCCCTTCATGAGCTAGCTTGACTCTCTCTCATAGTCATGGGTAAGTCCCGCCAAAAGCTTGGGTAACTCCCTCTCAAGCATAGCACCCCTTGTAAGCTTGGGTAATTCCCTCCTAAGGATAACTCCCCTTGTGACTACGGATTACTACCTCTCAAAGACGCCTTCCCTAGAAATGCCCAAATCTAGTTAAAAAAAATATAACTATAGAAGAAATCAAGGTTGCGAACAAGTTGAAAGTAAATTCATTAGTCTGAAGAAAATCATTATAGTAGTTTTGACTAGCATGTCAACTAAGGTAGTTTTGACTGGCATTCCAGTTAAGGGATACAAAGAGAAATCTTCATGAATATAAACCTCATGGGGTAAACACATCTTCGAGCTGGAAGTCTTCGACAAAGATTTGAACCTCAAGTTAGAGGAGTACTCCCATATCCAGCTGACTACAGCTTGAAAATGTAGATTTGGACTGAACATGACTTTACTTCTTTAAGTGCAAGCATGAGCTCGTCCATTAACCTATAGAACGATAATGAATCTCAACTGGAAAAAAAGCTCAAAACGACTAAAAGAACTAGGATTGAAGCCAATCCCCCTAATGAGCCTTGTTCAATAAGCCATCAAAGGACTGGGCTTAAAAGGGAGAACATGGCCCTGCATACCCTACGACCTCCACTAGCCATCAAAATGGCAACGAGAAGGGAGCAAGGTATTAGGAGAAAGAGTTGGATGGACCTTCCATGATGACCTTAACCTCAAGAGGCACCTATGAGGCTCAGATTGTTGCAAGAAGATGGGTCCCTGCTCACTTATGACCCACCAGTGTAGTTAACATGGCCTCTCCACCAAGTAATAGGCCTTCGTGATCTCAATATAGGGACCACATAAGAGAAGTACTGTGTCAAATCGAATAACTGTGGTGTATATGGAAGTGACCTTGTAAACATGGCTCAAGTAGCTTTCGACCCATTTAAACAAAGATCACAAAGCATCAAAATTGCCTCCTCGATAAAGGCTCCTAAGGACTCAACCTTTCTAACTAGAGAAGCCTAACCGAGAACAAACGCGTCATCATCTCAAAATTTCTAAGGAAAGAGACTCTCTTGTTAGGACAAGGATTTGAAGGTAATTAATAACAGTTGAGATACGAAGAAGCACCATGCTTAGCCAAACCAAAAGTATGATAAATCTATGAGTGGTAAAAGAGAGTATAGTCAATAAAAAGAGAATTCATTCATATACTAACCAAACAAAATACATCCATTTGAGAAAAGTCAAGTCATAAGAAGCCGTTCACAGGTCGATAGACAAAACAAGCTTAGAACGAGGCCCAAAAAGAAAGAGAAGAAGAATATAGTCAATAATCAACATGTGACCTAACTTAGCCAAACCAAAAGTATGGTAAAGTTATGAGTGCCAAAAGAGGTTATAATTAATAAAAAGAGAATTCATTCATATACTAACCAAAAACATATCCATCCGAGAAAAGTCAAGTTACAAAAAGCCACTAACAGGCTGATACACAAAACAAGCCCAGAACAAAGCCCCCCAAAAAAGGGGTGGGGGTAGGGTAGTTGGGGTAGAGGGGTTGTCTCCAAGAACAAAAGGTGATAAGAATTAGTTAGGCCCGCATTCACCAAAAATCTCATCGCTCGTCATTGGCCGAGGAGCCATGACAACGGCCTTAACCACCTCTTAACATGACCGTCAGCTTCGAGCTTAACCACGACATCGGAAGCCACTAGCATGAGAATCTGTTGGTCATTCATGACCACATGAGCAACTTCACCCTGGGCCCCTTAGCCTTCAGAAACAACAATGACCTTAGTCATATCTACCCCACCCATGGCATTGACCTCAACTTCAACTTCACCCTGCTCAACCCCCTTTCCATCATCTTCCGCCTCATCAGAAGCCTCTACAGGAGCCTACCTTAAACGAGCAACTAGAAAACTAAGATCTAGGTTAGGATACCTCTCCAACACCTTATCCCTTATCAGTTTGGTGGTATCATTAATGAGCTTCACCTAGACCTCCTTCCACTCCTCGCTCTTAAAGAGCTCCCTTAATATTCTATTCTTGGTTGCCTCGAGAATAAGTCGATCACTCTCTAATGCCTCATGCGAGCATGTAGCAAGAATAAGAAAACAACGAAGTCAAAATGTGAGTAACAACCATTAACAATGCACCAACGAATTCATATAAACCTACCTTCAGCTTCTCTTGTTCCAAGTTGGATGATTGGAAGCTCTTGTTTAGCATACCGATCTCTAAAGTCATGGCTCGAGCACCTGCTTTTGCTTCGTACTCCCTAATGGGGCATCACTCAAGTGATGAGACAACTTATCCTGCTTTTCCATCACACCCCTCCACTTGTTTTCATATTTGGTGGCCGCTGTCTCCACAAGAGACAGCTTTCTCCTCGTCTTGAGCACATTAGCTTGATTGTGTAAGACTTAGTCTTCTATCTCCTTGCGTAGCCTTTCGTGCTTGTTTGTTGGCGCAAGTAGCTCACTCTTACAGCTTATCTTGCTTTGCTTAATCTCAGTAAGCTCTTTATCTAAGCTCACCTTTCGTGCATCAAACTCCCTTAAACCCTAAAATAATAATAATAATAATAATAATAATAAATAAATAAATAAAAAGGGGGGGAGAAACAACGTCAACTGGCAATAACAGGGAATTCGACCAAAAAAAAAAAAGAGAGAGAAACATAATGTACTACCCCATGATTCTTCTTAACATTATGAAAGCTTCGGTCGTCATCACAAAGGCTTGAAAATAGACAACAAAAGAGTTTCAATAAGCTAAGAAACGACAAGCAATGCAAGCAACCTCTTCAAGAGAAGTGGTAGCCTCATCTCATACGTCTTCTGTGCCAAAAGGGCTGCAGCCAAGTACACTAATGACAGTCTACCATAAAAGGTCCTCAATCTCTTCCTATCCATAAGATGGGCTACCTCCACTTCAGAGCTCTCCCTTCAATAAAGTCAATTAGATTGCCAACAAAACTCTCCCACTCGAAGCATTATTACTACTCCTAGTAGCCTCTACCGTAGGGATGGCAGGCTATGAGCTCGAACGGCAATAAGGGAGTGTTGAGTTGGACTTCGTTGCTCGTAAGACTGAGCATGGTAGGAGGGCCCCACAAAGCAGGCATCAAACTTAGCACCTCCAACCTCTAGTAATACCTACAGCCTCAATAGTAGCATCTCCGATCTTGATGCCAACACCTCTCGAGCCTTGCTCATCCAAATCAATGATTGGTGTACTGACCTCGAGAGCCCGCGGCTCGACATCAATAGAGTTCTTCCTACCAACTGCCTTCTTCCTTATAGAAGCCCTCTTTTGCTTCTTCAATTGATCAACAAGGAAATTACCTACATCTACCACAAACATCTTAGGCTCTAAAAATAGATAGCTAGAAGAAATACCATTCAATAATAATGAACAAAATGTTAATGATTGTGCCCTAGGCTAATTACTGAATATTGTCATTTATTTATATATATATTATTGATATAGAAGCATAATATTGTTTGTATGTTTACTTTATAATAGGATTCATGAATAATTTAATCATTCTAAATGTCCATAGATGCTCATTATTGTGGGAATGACAACAAATTAAATCTAACATAAGTTTTTGTTTGATAGTCATAAGATGTCTATTTGTATGGGGATATAAATCAAACTCATAAGCACATATTAGAGGACTATGTATTAGACTGACCCGATATGAGATCACTACATGGATTAGTATCATAAGTGATTCTCACAATAACAATGTTAGCATATCCTTAGACTTGAAATCACCATAGGTTCCAAAATGATTAACATTATGATTTGACTCAATCAAATGTTGTTTTTAATCGGACAATTATAAAGGTTTAGATTGAGCATAATGTGAATCATGTAGAGGAAATTAAGTAATTAAGATGTGATTTGTCCCTCTCATTATGAGAGAAATATTTCCAGGCCCCTCGATAAGTGAAATTGAGAAATGCATGATCGTGCTCAAATGAGTTGATGGTGTGATCAATTTCATTTGTTTTGTCAGTTTACTTAGAGATCGAGAAATAATAAGATTGAGTGATATAAGGATGAAACTATCCATTCCAAATATTATGGATCAAGTAAAACTCGAATCATCGATCTTCACTGAATTTGGGTAAACATAATGTCTTGTTAGAGGCCGCTTATGTTTTGTTGAGAAAAATGGTTTAAAGCCAATAGTCAACATTATGTGAACCTACAGGATCACACACAAAAGAATGAACAAAAAACATCATAGACTAAATTTAAATAAGTCTAGCAAGAATAATAAATTTATTTATTATTAATCTTAATTTTTTAAGAATAATAAATAAATATAATTTGCTAAGAACAATGATAATTCCTAATTGGACTAGGAATTCTAATGTTAATAAATTAATTTATAATTAATTTATCCCTAATAAGATTAAGGGGCACTAATGTCATTATTCATATTAACATAAGAGGTTTCTTTTAGGGTGAATGATATGTGTTGTTGATATTAGACCTATAGAGAAATTTTGTAAACCCTAAAAGAGATAAACGTGAGAGTCGTGAGTAAAATTTTCCCTATTAAATCTAGAAGTGTTCTAGATAATGCTAGCATGTGAAGAATCCCTTTTGAAGTAGTGTTCATTTGTGTGGATACCGTAGAGGAGATTACGAATTCGCAATACCTACAGATCCAACCTACCAATTAATTTCAATCTTCAAGGTCAAAGATATAAATTTGAATTATTTGTTTTGTTTTAATCTAATCAAAATATATGGATATTGGATTAGGGTTTTCATTTTTAATTCTAGTGGAAAAAACTTGATCTTTATAAATCTTAAAATCCTATGGAAACCCAACACAAAATACCTGCCCAATCAAGCTTGGTAGCTCAAAAATCAAACCATCCTCATAACGTCCTCTCTACATACCTCGACTTGACAGGTAATGGGGGAAGAGAGAGAGAGAGGTCATGATCACATAAAGAATCAAGCCTCACCTCTACCAGTGATCGGTTTCCCACTTAAAGTATTCTTCACTACAAGCGTGGCATTATAAGGCTTTCCACCTCTCACCTCCAGAACTCCCTGCAAATCCTTCATCCCCTTAGCATCATACGACATTAACTTTCGTGGCTTCTTACGTCAAATGGGCTCGTACTAATCTACTTAGAGGTCAAAACCCAATGCATGCCTTCCTCCAACCTGACTATCCAAAACTCACTCTTTCATCAAACCCATTCGAGTTGGTGATTCCGGTAAGGAGATGAGGACTCTTAGGCTACTTGGCAAGATACCACCACCCCTCCTTCGACCTTTTGTATAGGAAAAAGTGCCGGAACAAGATCACAGTAAGCTAAACCATGGTAGTAAGGTAGATGGCCTCAAAGGCCACCAATATCCACCAGGCATTGGGCAATAATGGAGCTAGGCATAGCCGATGATATTTAAAGAACTCCTTCTGAAAAGGAGAGAAAGGAATCTTCAAGTCGAACTCAAAAGCCTTGTTTTATAAGGCAAACCACTAGTCACCAAAGAGACATACTCATTCCAACCTCCTAGGCATAACGACCTCCTACTCCTGATGAGACCTTGCATCCCCTCTTGGCATATGGCCTTAAGGTCCTCTGACCTCAACATAGTCTCTCTCTTATCTCTTCGTACCTCGTCTGCGAATTGTTGTACCCTACTGTTAGAATCATGTGAAAAAGATTGGGTGCCGGAGTTATCTAAGCTTGACATCATTGAAATCTTAAGCAAGCAGAAATACTAAAAATGCGCTAAGAATCTAAGATGACGAGTTACTTAACAAACTATGAAAATGCCCCTATGAAGCACAGGTATTTATAAAGGAGTGGAGGAGACATGGAGGCCCATATCCCTTAAGATGTGTGAATAGATCTCAAAGCTTTGACACTACAACCTATAACTGCAGCCATCAAATCCTAAGAATTAATTATTACTGGGACCTTTCACATAAAATCCTAAGAATTAATTGTTACTGAGACCTTTCAAATCACCAAGAACTCTTGGGAGAACCACATGATTTCTGCCATAGTGAAGCGTGCTAAGTAAGATATATTGAAAAAATCCAGTGAAAGGTTAAATGGTCTCCACCACAAAATACTCGTGACATAAGGATGCAACTCAAATAAGAAATGCAACTCGCCCAATATAGGTAGCAGTTGCCTCGAGCCAACGACCTCGTAGGCTATGCACTCTCTTTGTTCTTCTATGATGAGAGTAGAGGGACAAATATTGATAGTAGAATATGGCCATTGGTACTTTTGGTCTCATGGGCCTCGAAACCCTACAATGCTAGTAAGACTAGGAAGGGCTCACTACTTGCAACTTCTTGACTTCCTAAGAAGCTAACAAGATCTAGACCTCCACTAAAGAACATGGCGTAAGGTCTGCCTAAAAATCCTCACCTCTTAAAGGCTAATTGAGCTCATCAGCTTGGTTAGCTAGCAAGTTCGACCTTATGGCCTCATAATCTCTAGTCACATCTCATGACTAAAGGGGACATAATCAGCTCGACCAGACTCCATGAAGCAACGACTCTCTAGCTTGGATATCCCTATCACCTTGGATACCAGGTCAGTTGCCAAGAGAAAATCTATCATGGTAAACACTATAAATATCCCCTTTACCTTGAGGCAACGAGAGAGAGATTTTCCACGCTATTATAGACGTATTACTCTTTCCCATGGACTAACTTGGACATCGGAGTGGATGTGTCAGGCAACCCCCTAGCACCCCTCTGATCGTTTTCTCTATATTTGTGGAGGCTAACTCTACCGACTCAAATCAGCTCGTGCAATAGTTATGATATGCTCTAAATCCATATGTCTTGTTCTTAGCCAAAGTTTGAATGTTCTTTCAATCTCTGGGTCGAAGAGTGTCAAGTGTGGCACCCTCTTCCCTGGCATACACCAAAAGTAAACACAAGTAAGAACACTTGTTTTTTTTTGGGGAATTTTCTAGATATTCAAATTTTATCGATTTTTAACAAAGGATTCTGATATGAACATAGCAAAAACGACACAACTATCACTTTACAAGACTCTAGATGATCTCAAACATGTAGGTCGTTAGTAGGACACAAACACAAATACTTTTCTAGCTCATTAACAACAAATCACAACATTACTCTATGATAGAAAATATAAGACAAACACGAGAACAAACTTAGTCTCGAAGTTGATAAAAAATCTAATATCGATGTCGATGCTCCTCGGCAACGGCGCCAAAAACTGATGCTTACGCCTTCTTTGTTAAAAACTATTTTATAGCATAAAAATCCTGGTCAGTGTACCGGGTGCATATGTAGTAATAAAATTCGTGAGATCCAAGTTCTGATCCATAGGGAACTAATTAACTAAGTACTAGAATATAGTGACCTCCTTTAAGCTAATCAAGGTGATATCAAATTTTTGAGCTAATCTAATTGATCTACTTCTAAGGTCTACTACTATAACTATAATTAAATTAACACTAAGTTATACTAAAAATTACTCTTGAACTCCTTCAATTCATAAGTGTGGGATTATGTGATGGTAAAGGCAGGATTTCCTTTCATTGCCTTGTAATTATAATTGGGTTTGTTCAGTTAGGTTTGGATTAAATTCACAAGAATTTGCTTCTTTCTCAAGTTGCAAAATTCTAATTATAGCATAGATATCCCTTTCTAGTAATCTATCTACAATCACTAGCTGAATAACACATTTCTCTCACAAATAAAGTTACTCTAATTGAAATTATGATTTAAGCACATGTCCATGTCCTAAATCGCAACTTCAATGAATTAAGACCGTGAATTCTAAGATTTAAACCAAAATAGCATGCCTCCGTCTCAATTTTGATATCTTATTTTCTATTTCAATCGAATTATCAAATCCCTTTCGTGTATCTCAAATCCTAATTCATAAGAAAATTTGTAGACAAAATTTTATCTCATGAACATAGAATTAGAAATAACCAAAGTTCCAATTCAACAAAACTCGTTATAAGAACAAATCAACTACTCAAGAAATCCCTTAACCCATCATATAATCCCATTCAAACAAATCAACTCATAGTGAAAAGCATATTTTCATTCATAATAATATTTTGAACACAATCTATAACAATAGATAATGGAGAGAGTATATCTGAAATATTAGCAATGTCTTCCTAATGATTTTGGATTCAACTCTACTATAAAGGTTTGTAATGAATAGTGCCATAAGATGAAATAAAGTGAGGTGAGGTCAGGAAGTGGGGTGACCGAATGAATGAGTGTAAGTAGAAAATGAAGAATGGAGTGAAAATGAATGATGGATGGAATGTTGGATAGAGAGGAATAAGAGGTTTGGTGTAGAATAATGGATGGCATGTCCATGGTGGAAATGACATGGGAATTTATAGTGTATGGGGCTTAGATTCTTTGTTCCTCTATATAGTTGAAAAGGAAATATGTGTATGCGATGGGGTAGAATGGATAAGTGGAGTTGCCCCTTAATTACAAAAAGAAATAAGAGAACCATAGAATAACTACAAGGAAAGTGACCTCAGACACTAAAAAAGAAAGGAACTAAAAGTTGCTCAGATTGGTAATTGTAAGGTCAGCTCAATTATGAAGTACTCAGTTCTCAGTAGGATCACTTCGGGCTTGGGTGTGCTCACTTCAGCTCTTGATGGTAAGAGGTCAGTTTCGGGTCGTCTGCTTCAGTTGGCATGTTGTTTGGGCAATCCTTATGCTTGTGCTGTATAAGATCGGCTGCTTGAGCCTCAAACGGCAGGTCGGTGGCATTGGTCTCTTGACAATGGGTCGGCATTTGCTAGCATAGTAGCTTGGTACGTGATGAGTGGACTGAGCTTAAGTTGGTTGCTCAGTGTGACTCCATGCTTCAGCTACTGCTCAGTTTAGCACATGTATCTATTTGATTGTTCCATAGTTTCCGCTGGATACGGAGTTAGTTCAGCCAGCTGCTGCCTTGAATGGAGCTTGGTGATTAGTATGGTCTATGGACTTTCCAGCAGGTCGCATGTCAGTTAGGAGCTAGAAGTGCTATAGCAACTTGGTTATAGATATCCTTTGCCCGGTCTTCGTTGAAGCTCGATAGTTGCTATTTTGTGAAGCTTAGGTCGGTGCCTTATTGTCTTGCTTGTCTTTTTGAGCCGCTTGGCTTTTGTCTTGTATTATTGCAGTAGTTCGATTTTTGTCTGGAGGTCATGTCGGTGTGATTTCTCGGTGAAGAGCTTGGATTAGCATGCCATTTATTGGTAGTTGAGCTCTTGGCTTTAACAGTTGCTGCTCGGGAAACTCATTGCTCCACGGTGCTTGAAATTTGCTTTGTGACATTCAGAACCTATTTGCCTTGTTTGTACTTCTAAATGCTTGGTAGGAAGCAGGTCGGTGGCTGTTGACATCGACATGGCTATTCTGACCTACTTGGTTTGATCTAGAGTTCTTGGTCGGTGCTTGCTTGGTCGTAAATTGAGCTTGAGTGCTGTTTGGATCTATTTTGTAGCATGTCAGCATGTGAGCTTCTTCTAGCACATCAATCATCCTCAAGTGCTCGGGTCTGCCCATAATAAGTTTGCTGGTTTGAAATGTTGAAGGTCCTTGTTGCTTCAACCACTTAAATAAATGGAGATCGGTGACTCTACCTCTGCTACCCTGTTTTGAAGTTCAAACTTCACCATAATTCAGCGACTGCTATACTTGATTTAATTGAATAATCTCGTGCTGCTAAATATTGTAGCTGATCTAGATTGAAATGTCATGACATAATGCCAAATCTCTGTTTATCTGAAAAGGGAAAACTTTAGTCCCTTCTTTAATCTAACATTTTTATTGCAAGTATTCTAGCAATACTTCCTTCAACACAAAACCTGCCATCTTAAATCTTTTTGTGATCCTTTTCGATCTTTTTGCACATTTAAACACAAGTGATCCATAATAATGCAATTTATCATTTATAGTAGGAATTTTACTTTAAAAGCACAAAAATATACATGACAATGTGAGATAAATGTATGATAAATGTTATTTTATACACATTTATCATGGACTTGTGGTAAAATTTAAGCCTATTGCCAGTATTAAATGAACCTATAGGGTCGCACACAAAGAATGAACTAATGCAAACACATAGTTAATTTGAAAACTATCCAAATTTATTATTTACAGACTTAAGTAATGGAGTTTCATTTTGAATTAAAGATTTATTTTAAATTTGATTTTAAAATGAAAGGTAATGAATAATAAAAGATCTTAGTTACCTTTTAAAATGGAAAAGAACATGATAAAGAAGATCATGATTTATTCCAATATATATTTATATCGTGCTCTACTATATTACGATATAAGAACTATTTTAGAGAGAGAGAAAAAACCCTAAACATAATTTTTGAGCAGAAAATAAAAATTTTTGCATAGAGAGAAAAATAAGAGAATGACGATAGCAAATCTAAGATATTAGCACACCTATGTTCATGATTCAAAAGTAGTTTGTTCGTATGGATACTAATGGAGCATATTCACAAGAAGCAACACCTAAATCCAATGGTTTTAGAGATCACATATAGATACGATTAAAAAGAAACCTTGTCTGCGTTTCTTTTTTTTTTTTTTTTTTGGACAATGAAAAGATTGGTTTTTCTATTCTCTAACTAATTTTGTTGAATCACTTGGATCCTTATGGGATTTCTAGAAATTTTTATTCCACTATGCAATGTTTAACAATTATCGATCTCCACAAATCCTAAGAAGAACTAGTTCTGTCATGCTAAATTATTTATTTATCTACATCAAATATATGAGATAAAATTGAGATCTTTTAATCTCCACAATCTTTTATCGCACTCAACTCCAAGAAAGGCAAGTTAATTGTCTATTATTTATAACAAGAACTGGAGTTTCACCTTTAATATTAAAATTCCAATATGTGTAAATTATTTTTAAATGCATTTGGCTACATTCATTCATTTTATCCATTTTAGATTAATGTTCTAGTATGAACACACAATTCAAGCATGAATTGGAGTTATTTTAATAGAGATAGTGTGCAATTCTACACATTTTATCAACTAAGCTCAACTTAGCCCATTGCTTGTCCTCAAGGAAATCCATATCTCAATTTTAGACATCAAAGCTCACAAGAGGACAACAAACACACACAAATGAGTCACCCGAAATCAACTTCACACATGCACCAATTCCTTTAAGTTCAAATAGAATAAGTTGCATTCTCTTATTAGGATTCAATTTCATGGCAGAAGTGATTCTCATGACTCTTATCACTAAATTGATCAACATGTGCACAAGTCACTAAAAAAAGATTTAAACAATTAACCTTTTACTCAATAAAGTTGTATCTCCTCATTTAAGACAATATTACTTAAGATCAAGTTTAATATCAAGTAATGAAAGAAGAGTTACATAGATTGCCAACAAATCTTAATAAATGTAGGTCTAAGCCAAAATGACTTAGCTTGACTCATTCCTACTATCTTTGTCACCAACCATTCTCTTGACCCCTCTCATTCTAGGTGATAAACAATAATAAGTTAGGTCTTTGAATGCGATGGAGATAATGGATTAGGATGGGTAAACTAGTGATGAAAATATGGATGTTGGCTATAGAAATAAAAGCCTGTTTAAGAGAAAATTAGATTCATCGGTATCTTATTGCAATTTTAATAATTTAAATCAAAATTACCAATTCTTGTCAGGCATAGCAATTGCTTTTGTAATTTTTAAGGTTTCTTTTTGTGATTTTTTGTATTTCAATAAAATATATTTACTAAAATGAACTTATTCAATTAATTATTACAAAACTAATCATAAGTTGATAGATATACTTTAATTAGTATTACCAAATTGTATTAAAAAACAATTCATGTGTTTGTAAAAACAAAAATACAACCAACTTACTAGAAAAACCACTAAAACATATGTAATATTTTTATAATTTAATCTATAATATAATCTTTATTATATTTATTCATTTTTTATATTAAATTTCTTGGGATTGACATTATTTCATATCTCAGCACTGCTAACGAGTCAAAAAACTTGTAAGCTACTCAAGCTTTGGCCTTATTTATTAAAGAGTTGAGCTCTAGTTTAATATAAATTTTATTTATCTTTACAATCCAGGTTACAGCTTATAATTTTCATACTTGGCGAAAGCTTCACTTAGGCCAACCTTAATGATTCTTTGAAAAAGTCTACCTTGAACTCTTATAAGGTTGGCTTGGTTTAGTTTAGCTCGACTCAACTTAACTCGACTCATTTTCATCTCCAGTGTGGATGTACCCCTCATGCTTTTGAATGTTACAAACAATCCTTTTGAATTTTAATAAATTGAGAACACAAAGGATATGCTAAATATCAAATTTAGTACCTAAACTTTATATGAAAATTTAATTCAGTACTTGAACTTTGAAATAATCAATTTGTAATCCAATTAACCTTTTTATGGCTAGTTTTACTACCAAGCTTAATGTCATTTGTTTCATTTACGGACGTGTAAGAGATATTTTATCAATGCTAGACAACGTTAGGGGAAACAATATAAATTCAATGATAGACGGACTCTTCCATATCACATATAGAACAAATTGTGTTAGGAGGATAGTAAAAATAGTGACAGAAAGTTTGAGGAGTTTTTTAATTTTTAATTTATAGTAAGTCAAATTTTGAAATAATTTGTTACTTTATCAAAATTTAAGCTTACTTATAATATTTGAAATATTAAAATGTACTCCAAATTCACCATAGCAGTTTTCTTTTACTTAATTGTAATAATAATTCAATTATAGTTTTATTCATTATGAAAAGTTATTTTTGTTCCATTATGGAAAAAAAAAATCAAGTAGTGGTTCATTATTCAAACCCAATTCAATAAATTCATTTTTCCTAACATGCCATCTTTAATTAAAAAATTAACATCTAAAAGTATTATTATAATTGTATTCAACTTCTCAAGTAGTTTCATTATATTCCCTTCCTCAATTATTTCATTTCAGCTTTATTTATTTAATAGAAATAAATAATTTTTTCTTCCTTCTTGTCTTTTGAGAAAATAAATATAAAATTAAAACTTGAAGCATATAAAATAAAATATCTACTCCTTTAGATAAACTAATAAGACCTAGTAAAACCTTAAGTTCTTTGGTTGCCCCCATAGACCCTAGTGTGTCAACAACTAAAAATCCAAGTACTTTCTTCTTTTGGATTTCCATTGCAACTTCTTACATAAGTTCATTGATCAATTTATGTTGGTTTAATCGAAGTATGTTATTAGATTGGATCAAAGTGCCTTAATAGATCACATCAAAGTATCTTGATTTCTATATTATTTTTTAAATATATATAAAAGAACAACAAATGGTATCAAGGCGAGTTAATAACACCTTGACATACCGTTAAAGTTTTAAGTTTTGATTTACTAGATCGATCTCATAAATCCATTGAGTTTGCTGTTGCATAGTATTGAATTTGTTACCATAATATTGTTGAATTAAGTTTCATGAAACCATTATTTTATTTTGTTGATTTTGTGCCTTAACCAGAGTTTCAACCCAAGTTTATTGTTTATCATGTTACCTAATTTTGTTCATGTATATTTGTTATTCTAGGCAACTATTTTAATTTGTGTTGTTTATAGTTTCAGCTAAATATATTTTATATGATGATTTTACCTTTATGGAATCCATAGCATGATTCTATAATATAATTATGTTCTTATATTTCAAAGTTAGAACTTGTGT
Source organism: Combretum micranthum (assembly GCA_024138025.1). NCBI lineage: Eukaryota > Viridiplantae > Streptophyta > Magnoliopsida > Myrtales > Combretaceae > Combretum > Combretum micranthum. The sequence continues at coordinate 653,957 of JAMXBD010000174.1, forward strand.
TATGAATGATAAAATCTTGGGGCAAATCACACTAGAAGATCCCAACGTTTAGGAATAAGTTGATTTAAGTTCCTAACATTTCAAAAAGTTCAAAAGAAGTCTCAATATTTGGAAAAGTATCTTCTGAGTTTTAATTAAATATCTTTCCTATTGATACATGTCAATGGTGATATTAGAAGAAGGGTTTTCAGAGTCTTAGTTAAATATTTCTCTGTTGACACATGTCGATGGAGATCTCAGTCGTCTCACTTCTCCAAACGTTAGGATCTCTTTTGAACCATTCGAAATGTTGAGATCTTAAATGAACTTACCTCCAAATATTGGGACCTTTCAATGTAATTTACCCTAAAATCTTATAGCAAATTTTGCATTATTAAGTTGAGGATTATAGTTAATATCTCTAATGAAAGGATTGCTAAATTTATTTACATAATTAAATGTTTGTTACACAGTAGACTTATTAGTCACTAAAGTGGCATGGCCTGATGTATCATTAGACATTTACTTATATGATTGTCTTTATATTTTATGGTACTGTTGAATGACATAAAAGTTGAACTGAACAATTAGGATCATTGATTATAATGCTATGAGGTCACCTAAAGGATATGATTGATGGTCTGTTAAAGCTTCTTTGAATTGATACAATTATTGTTTAAGGTTGTGTGTTTGAGTATTACCAAAAGGTAAACTTAAGTACATGATTAAAGCTCAACTGTTATTTAAATCCATTTAAGTTGACTTAAAGCATTAATGTATGAGCTTGTGTAATGTTTGTAGTAATGGATATTATCTACGTTATGAACAATGGTGTAATCAAGCTCAATGAGATTAATAATGTTAATTAGGTTGAACAAATCCAATTATAGTTCAATGTTATGGATTTGAATTTAACATTAGTTACTAATGAAAAAGCTTGTTTCTATTACTGAGACTAGTACTGAATTTGAAAAGTTCATTGAGGCTTGAAAATGTCTAAAAAGCTATCTTTGAACTTAATGAGGATGAATTTGCATGAAAATGCTAAGCCATTAATGCCTAAAATAGACAATGTAAGGGAATTTATGTAGAAAATTATAAAGTATTCTCATTTAGACAAAACTAACAAGTCTGTTGTGGGGAGTCTTATGAGTGAGTTGATAACCAAGAATTTTCACTAGTCATAGCTCATTCATGATCATGTAAAACATATGATGAATTTGGTAGCAAAGATGAAATCATTAAATATAGAATGAGTGAGACCTTTCTGGTTTAGTTTATTATCAACTCCCTTCCTTCTAAATTTGGTTAGTTCCAGGTACCAAGGTTGTCAAACTAGCAATTCTTGTTAGAATAGTAAGAGAGTATAAAATTGGAATATAGAAATGTAAGTTTCTATAACCTATGTAAAATATCTTTGAAAAATATAAATATACTCATAAAAGTCATAAAAAATTGAAATTATATAATTGACATAAAAAAAAAGTTCTCTTTTTTTTTTTATAATAACTTTTAATTCATTATGTAACATTCATAAAAAAAAAGCGAATAAAATCAAAATTAAGTTCTTTTCTATTATTTTGTTTGAAAAAAATTATGAATTGAATGGGAATCAATCTTTTCAACTTTTTTCATATTCTTAATTATATAAAATGAAGTAAAATAAGTTTTCTTGCAAACTTTCCAGTCATAATTTGACTTGAATGAATTCCATAAATATAAAAATCGGAGTTGGGAGGGAGGAGAGAAAGAGATAGAGAGAGAGAGAGAGTGTGAAAATGAATTTAAAATATAATAAAAGAAGTATTATCCTAATAGTTGATGAGCTTGTAAAAACAGGTTGTGTTTTTTATATTTGAGCCTATTGAACTCAAATAGGTAAAAATTGTAAACTGGATTAAAAACGTAAGATTCTATCAAGTTTACGTGTAGGATAAGTTGAAACCGTAAGATTCCATAGAAAAATGATTCTATGCACACGTTAATTTGAAAAGACCTCCCAAAATCGTAAATTCATAGAATCTATGGGTAAAACTATGATTTTGACAACTATGGTTGGTATGTTACAATGCGATTAAAGAGAAATGGAATATTCAATAAATTAAGGCCACGTTAGTTTAGGAAGACGGGAGGATAAAGAAATTGAAAGGAGATTTTACTTATCTCATTGTCCACAATAAAGGTAGTAACAGTAAAAGGAAGCCAGGTAGGAAGAGTGAGAAGAAGGATAAGGATTCATTGAAATTTAATGGGGGTAAAATCTATAAGGAATAGAAATGCTATTTTTGTGAGAAAGCTAGACATTTGGAGAAAGATTGTCTAAAGAAAGAGGAATATTTTGAAAAGAAAGATATACATTATGATTCTATATGCTTTGAATCATACCTTATTGAAGTTTCTAGGAATACCTAGTGGTTGGATACTAATACAACTACCCATATGTCTCATGCTACACATGATTCCTTTTGATCAAACACATAAAAGAATTTGAATTTTTTTTTTTTTTTTTTTTTTGGGGAAAAGGCATGTATAGAGGACACTTTTTCATGTGCTAGAAATTTAGTTTCTGTTTCAAAGTTAGATCATTTTGGTTTTAATTTTAAGATTAGAAATGATCTTTTTCAATTGTATAAACATAAGAACTATTATGGTTCTGGTACTTTAGTGGATGATTTATATCGTTTTAATCTTGATGTCAATTTTGTTGAATCCTTATTTAGTGTTGAACATAGAATAAGTAGTAAACATAATGCATATGATGAATGTCTTGCTTCCTTACGGTATCAAAGACTAGGTCACATATCTATGGAAAGATCATTGTGGTTGGTGAAAAGTGAAATCTTACCCACAATTAGATTTTTTATACGGATTGGAAATTTTGCACATTGTACAGATATCATTAGAATACAATTTAGGGATTTAATGTATATTTTTGGGTTTTTGATTTATATAAAACAGGAAATTAAAGATATGAATGATCTATTCTTAGATATTACGTACCAAATAAATAATCAAACTAATTGTTCTAATCAACCGATATGATGCACAATTAAAGAAACAAACAAATAATAACCTTGAGAAAAAAAAACTCAATATCATATAGGAAGTAATGTATGGTAAAGGATTTACATTGAAAAAAGTTGGCTAATAGATGTTAACATAACCATAATATCCCTTATATACTCCCATAAGTCGGGTGAGGGCAAATATGTAATATAAATGTTAAAAACTAATAAAATAGGAAACAAAAAATTGAATTGGAAATAGGGAACGAAGACACTTTGATCCCCGCAACTGTGCATTGGAGCGTATGATCAACAGCCACACAAAAATCTCACATTCAAACCTTTAAATGGCCTAAAACGTGATTGTGTAGTGTTGACACCGACTTAGGCACGACCATGCTGAGGGTAGTGTCCTCAATCGTGACTTCATTCTAAGAAAACATCATTCTTTCGATCTTGCATACAACCATGTCTTTAGGCACCATCTTCGGTGCAGGCGTGGGGAGGGTAGTGTCCTTGTCTGTGACTTCATTTGCTTGCTCAGCTTCAACTATTGTCTTTGCTATGGCCATGCCTCCAAGATTGGTGATTTTTTTTTTTTCATATTTTGCCTCTCTAACACTCTTAAACACATTATATCATGTCCCATAACAAAGTGTATCTCATAACTATGCAAATACATCAACTCACCTTCATTTGGTTCATCCCATGACAATCCGTTGAGCTAAATTCATCAATCATCTAGCTCTATATTAAGTTATTGGTCCAAGTGAACCTTGATTCATATCAATTTTGTTTATTAGGATGTGTGTGTGGATTGCATTAAGGTAAGTAAACTAAACACATTGCAAAGAACCCAGCCACAAGAAACAATAAATAACTTGATTTAATGCACTCCGATATCTATAATCATCTTGGTGTTCGACTTTAGGGTGGTGAAAAGAATTTTGTCACATTTATTGATGTTCGATCCTAGAGGTATTTATTAATGAGGTTAAAAGGAAATTAGATGAAAGGTAAAAGTAGTTAGGTTTGACAGAGGTAGTGATCATTTTGAAAGGACTGATGAAATTGTACAATATCTAAGTCCACTTGCAAAGTTTCTTGAAAGTAATGGCCTTTGTGTACAATATGCAATGCCTAGTATACCACAACAGAATGGTGTAGCTAAAAGGCGGAATCATACTCTTATAGATATGATTAGGAGTATGATGAGTGACAGGAATGTACCATCTTCTTTGTGATCATACGCATTAAAGACTACTAAATATCTTTTGAATAGGGTGTATGTTAGTTCCTAAAACACCTAATTATGGATAGGAAGGTAACCTAGTTTATAGCATCTTCATGTTTGGGGCTACCGATTAGATGTAAGGATATATAATCTACATGATAGGAAATTAGATGCAAGAACTATTAGTTGTTACTTTATAGCTTTTTTGGAAAAATCAAGAGGGTACAAATTTTATTGTCCTAACTGCTGTACAAGAATAATAAAGTCTAGGAATGCTCTGTTCATTGAGAATGACTAAATCAGTGGGAGTGGGGAATTGTAGAAGGTGGATATTCAAGAGATTCAGGTGGAAACGCCTATGCCTAATGTTTCTCATCAATTTGTTGTTCCTCTTATCGTATCACAACCACATAACATATGAGGATAACAAATGAATGTGCTTAACCCACGAAATGAGCAGATGATCGAGAAATAGCATTAAGAAGATCTAAAAGGCAAAGAAGATATGCTATTTCAAATGATTATGTGGTTTATTTCACTTGAGAATGAATGTGGTTTGAGCATTGATGAAAACCTAATCTCATTCAAACAAGCCATGGAATGTGAAAATTTTTGAAAACGCGGTTTAAACCCATGAAACAAAGAGTTAAAATCAATGGATGATGATAAAGTTTAGGAGCTTGTAGAGTTGCATGAAGGTTCTAAAAAAGTTAGTTGTAAATGAGCCTTTAAGAGTAAAAGGGAATCAAAAGGTAATGTCAAAGGTATAAAGCTAAACTTGTTGCCAAAGGTTATACTCAAAATGATGACATTGGCTGTAAACAGACTTTCTCTCCAGTTTCCAAAAAAAAAAAAAAAAAAAAAAAACTCTTGAAGAATTATTATGGCTTTAGTGGCTCATTATGACTTGTAGCTTCACCATATGGATGTAAAGATTGTGTTTTTGAATGGTGAATTGGAGGAAGAAGTGTATATGGACCAATTAAAGGATTTTTCAACCACTGGAAAAGAAAACTTGGTGTGTAAATTGAGAATATCAATATATAGATTGAAACGAGGTTTCAGATGGTGGTATCTTAACTTCAATGATATCATTTTTTCATATGGTTATATAAAGAATGTTGTTGATTGGTGTATCTACATGAAAGTCAGTGAGAACAAGTTTGACATATTGGCTTCATATGTTGATGGCATTCTACTAGCTGTTAACGACAAATGATTGTTGCATGATGTTAAAATGTTTCTCTTTAAGAACTTTGAAATGAAGGGTATTATGAGACATCCTATATGATTGATATAGAAATATTTCGTGATAGATCAAAAGGATTGTTGGGATTGTGTCAAAAAGGCTATATTTATAAAGTATTAGAGAGACTCATAATGGAAAAGTGTTATGTGGGAATGGTTCCAATTCAGAAAGGGCATAAGTTCAATGAAAAGCAATGCCCCATGAATGATTTGGAACAAAAGGAAATAGAATCTTTTCCCTATGCATCGGTCATTGGAAGTTTAATGTATGCTCAAATGTGTACTTAGTTAGACATTAGTCTTGTTGTTGAGATGTTAGGTCGACATTAGAGCAATCCTAGAATGGACAATTAGAAATATGCAAAGAAAATACTGAGATATTTACAAGGCATTAAGGATCACATGTTGACTTATGGAAAATCAAGTAACCTTGAAATAGTATAATGCTCGGATTCAGAATAACGGTTTGCTACCCAAAACAGTTGTTGGCCATGTTGAGAGGATAGGCATTATGGAAAAGTCTTTATTAGCATAGTTTTATGATTCGTATGTATACTCATATAGTTGTTAACTTTATTTATCATGACATTTTATGAATTCAATTAAAGTTAGGTTTTTGCTAATTTAGTTGTTATCCATATTATGGTTGTGTACACATATTGTTATATGTGATAATAGGTTGTGACTTTAAAATAAGACAATAAAGCTAAGTATTACAATACTTCCTAAAGGAATCGGATTGACAAAATAGCATAGAACTGCTATGATTCGAATAATTTAATTCATTTAAGGATGATGACTTAAAATATTCAAAATTTGGTGCACATTTATGATTACTGAATCATTAAGTCATCACATGAGCCAAGTGGGAGATTGTTATATTATTTCAATAATCTATTATGGCCTATGTAACTTATGAGATAATTCTAGATTTAGATGAATAAGGTTATGGGGTTTTAATTTCCTCCCTCTCCTTTCCCTTATAAACGAATATATAAAATATTTTTTTAGCCTTGTATTTTTCATTATTTTTCATCATCAAAAGATAAAGAAAAGAGAAAGTCGGTGAGAACATTAATCAATCAAGGCTAATCAAAGACAAAATGATGGATCAACTTGGTTTGCCTCAACTCAAGTTGCCATGACTCATTTGCATCTTTAGTGTAGATGTACCCCCGAGCTTTTGAATGTTACAATCAATCCTTTTCAATTTTAATAATTAACCACAGAAAGAGGAGTTTTTTGTTTGTTTTTATTTATAGTAAGTCAACTTTTGAAATAGTTTGTTAAATTATCAAAATTTAAGCTTACTTATAATATTTGAAATATTAAAATGTACTCAAAATTCACCATAACAATTTTCTTTTACTTATTTGTAATAATAATTCAATTATAGTTCAATTTATTATGAAAGTTATTGCAGCCCTATTAAAAAAAATAATTGAATAGTTATTCATTATTCAAACTTAATTCAATGCTAAGGCCCCATTTGTTTCAAGGAAGATATCTTGCATTTAAAAATGTATTTTATGTAAAAATATTTTCTTGAAAATAATATGTTTTTATGTGTTTGGTTGCATTTATAAAAATATGTCGAAAAATTTTTCTAACGTTTGACCTATTAATATTATGTAACATGTCATCAGATATAAATAATTTATTATTAGCAAGTCACTTTATAAGTACATTATATCAAATAATTTTATTTAAAATAAAAGTGTAAAATATACATTATTTTATAATATTTATTTACAAACCATCAGTTGATAATTTTTTAATAATTTTATTTTTTCAGTAAATTATTTTCAACTTTAAAATATAATTTATTGATTAATTACGATAAAATCAAATAAATATCACATTCCTATAATTATAAAACTTGTAAAGACTAATTCGAAAAATGACTTTCTGTTTTGAAAAGAGCATGTCGTTTCTCTTAAAAAGAATAAGATTTGCTATTTAATGGAAGTTATTTTCTCTTTAAAAAAATGTTTTCTACTTAAAGTGTCATTTTTGCATAATAAACAAAAAAAATAAAAAAAAAATTGTTTTTTAGAAAATATTTATTGTGAAACAAATGGAGCATTTTTTTTCCCCAACACACATCTTTAAATAAAAAAAATTAACAATAAAAACTATTATTATAGTTATCTTTAGTTCTTCAAGAAATTTCATTATATCCAATTACCCAATAATTTTATTACAACTTTATTTATTTAATAAAATTTTATTTTATTTTATTTTATTTTATTTTTTTGTATGTCTCCATCTTGCGTCTTAAAATAAAAACTTGAAGTGTATAAAACATCTGCTCTTAGATAAGCTAGTAAAACCTGGGCCAAAAAAAAAAAAAAAAAAAAACACAAAGATAAGATGGTAAAACCCACTAAAACCTTCCAAGTTCCCCACACAGAGTGTGTGTCAACAACTGAAAATTCAGGTACTTTCTCTTTTGGGTTCTGATGCAACTTCTTAATAACTTCACAATAGTTGTTAGGCATAAACCAAATTGTAAGCCATCTCCTTCGGCAAATATATGAATTTTTGTGTTCCTTCGTTACCCAGAAAACATGTCCCGACATATTGCAACAAAATGCTAATGGAAATGAACAAAACAATTTTTACACTAAAAAAAAAATTTTGTATTTGAGTGCATGCAATTTAATTTCTCTTCCCATTTAAAGGTTTAATTGGCTATAATGGGGGTTCAGAATTAGAGGCTGTTAGACGATAAGCATAGAGGAATATAAATGTGGTGAAGCCTGTTATAAAATTGATATCTATACTCCACATGCTTGTTAAAATGCTTGATCCAATTGCTTCTTCAATTTTTTGTTTTTCATTTTTTTCCCCTCTTAATTTCTAGGCATAAGTATAGAACCCTCTTATTCTCTGTTTTAGATTCATGTAGATGCAACATTGTATTAAAATGAAAATCAGTTCATTTATGAGTTTTAGAATGGTTACAGGGATCGTGAGTTTCTGGCTATTATCATTTGAAGGAATTGTAATTTTTAAAATTGATGATAAACTTAGTTTCGATATCAGGGTTTAGGTTTCTGAGTATACCAAATTTTGTGAAACAGTTGGGATTTTGGTTAAATTCTGAGAGTTGAATGTGGTGTTTAGTGCATTGTAATCATGTGTTTAAGAGCTAAGTGAGGTTGCCAACCAAGTTGGTCGGTAGCTAACTTCACTTGGATGCTTTCCCCATGCATTTAAGGTCGATGTAGTAGTAAACAATAGATAAGCAATTGGTCTTATGCTGGAATAACATGTGGTGAAGGAACTGCTCGTCATGTAGTTGAAGTTAGTTACTAAATATCAAAAGTACCTTATTGAGTATCATCCGACAAAAAATATTTTATCCCATGTTTGCCTTTATGAAGACTTGAGGAGATCAACCCCTTTGCTTGTTTAAACTTACTGCCCAAATGTTATACTTTGTTGCTGCTGATTCTATTCTCTTGAGCTGAAAATTATGGTTCCCTTCATTTATCATTTCTAATGAGAGCAAAACTTGGTGCAACTTAGTAAGTTGCTCCCTTGAAAATCAAATGGACATGGGTTTGAGGTGTGGAAATAGCCACTTTGCAAAATGCAAGGGTAGGACTACATGTGACCATTCTTCCCCATGCTCTGAAGTGCTTCACCATTCCAGGGAATGCCCTTATTCATTCATTTTAATTGTATTCTCATTATTTTGATCAATTACTTTGTCCTCACCATGTAAGTAAACAATTTCAATGTCTTGACTTAATCTTCTGCTTTTTTAAGTTTTATGTCAATGTGTTTTCTGGTGCAAGTTTTGTTAATTTGTTATGGTTGCATTGAATTTGATGGCAGTCACTTCTCATATGCAGGTGTTCAATTGTTCTTGCTTTCCTTTGGTCAAACTAAGCTTGTGAAGATACCTATCAACTGTATAAATTATCATGGTACTGGTCTTGTAATTGTTTATAAAGTGAAATCATGTCTTTCCAAAACATACTCAATCCCCCCACCTTGAGAAACTTCAGTTTCCTTCTCACCAGTCCAGTTCCTTTTACACCATCCCAGAGAACACTGGTACCTCAGACTCTTAAAATCCCCGTGAAGCTTTATTGCATTTCACCTTCTTTTCAATACTCAATAAATCAGCAAGATAGTTTTATTGAAGATGAAGATGTGATTGGTGACTGTCTTGTCTTTGAAGAAGGTATTTTTGAAGATCCATATCTCGAAAATACCAATCATGGAAAACCCTGCTCAAAAAAATACAAAAGCAGAAAAGAGTTAAATGAAGTTGAACCTGAGAATTTGGTACCAGACCAGTGGAGAGAAGTGCAGGCAGAAATTAACATGACAAAAAATGATAGACGCAAGATTGCAAGGGAGTTAGAATACGGACGGCGAGTGGAGAAGAGAAAGCAGGGTTATTTGCCTTTAAGGAATGTGAGTTTGGAGGAGTATAAAGCTTACAAGGAAGCTAAATTGGCACAGCTGAAACCTGTGGTTCTTGATAATCCTGCTAACTTTCCAGTTAAAGAGCGGGATCAGGGGGATAATGAAGGAGAAAGGAATGATTTTTCTAATGATCGAGTACAGCCTAAGAACCCAAGGTGGGCAGTTTATGGAAAGGGCCTGGAGGATGTATCTGAGTTTTTCAACAGTGAAAATTATGTTCCTGGAAGCAAGAATTCTGATGGTAATATTTAAATAAATGGATTTGAGATAATTCCATTGATAGGATTGCTGTCTTACTGCTACTTTTAACCTACAATTCAGAAGGAAGATATTTTATTAGTTATGTTGCTACTTTTAGCTTCACCAGACATTTTACTTATCCATTTTATCAAACGTCTTGTTATTTGCCAGTATCAGTCATTTATTTTGCATGAGTTCTGTTTAACTTAAACATAATTGAGTGGATAGGCCCTCGTAAATTGTTTACAACAGAGGAAAAGGTTCTGCTGAATAGGCGTGTACCTGACCTGGAAACTGCTACTTCCGTAAGTCTGACTAGCTCTTAAAACTTTTTCCACTGAGTAGGATTATTGGCCTATACTTGTCAGACCTAACACTTCTTGTGGGTTAGTTCTAAATGGTTGTAATTTCAGTCTCCAGTTGCCTGTTTGTAATTTGCCTTTATGAATACAGATGAAGTCAGAGGTGTTATCTTAGCAATATTGCAATGACTATGTTTGCAGGAAAAATGGTTACCTTTGCACACTCTAGCTGCTTGTGGAGAATTTTACCTTGTCAATGCATTATTGAAGCATAATGTTGACATCAATGCCATAGACAAGGTACATGATTATTGCTTCATTGTATGTCAGGAAGGTTCTTGCCTTTTGCTTTTCACATTACAAATTGACAAATGCTGTGATTTTTCTAGGATGGTTTTACAGCTCTGCAAAAAGCAATTATTGGCAAAAAGCAAGCAGTAACCAACTACCTGTTGCGAGAATCTGCTAACCCATTTGTTTGTGATAAGGTGAGGTTGCAATGACTAATATTGTACATCAATATGGCTGCCATGAGCACTGTGACCAAATGTCCATAACCTCAGTTTATTGTTAAAATCTTATAATTGATGGCTTAAGTACCACAATAAAGATAATGATTTCATTTTCATAACATAACAAATACCTAAATGCCCAAGTGAAGTGAGAAAATAGGATCTGGGTATTGCTAAGTGGTTTGATTTGTTTGTTCTAATGGATAAAAATGGAATGCATGTTTGTCTATGCTGATCGAGGGACCCAATGCTTTTCTATAAAATATTTTGTATTCTTTTAAATTACTTACTAAATTAATTAATCAATTATTTATTTGTTTATTTATTTTTTAACATGTGACTACTGTCCTGAACATTCATACTTACATGAGTTGAATTGCTAATTGTTTGAAAACTACATATTGTTTTGGAATTCTTATTGACAAAACCTGTTGTATATATTGTTATAAGCACAGGATGGGGCCACCTTGCTGCACCATGCTGTGCAGACAGCATCAAGTCAGGCTATCAAGGTCCTTTTGTTGTATAATGTGGACATAAACGTCCAAGATAATGTAAGCTTGCAAGATCAACTGTATTTGCTGATGTCTAATCACCATTTTTTTTCTTTTTTAATATTACCAGAAACTAAATTGGAATTTTTCTTTGTATCTCAGTATGGGTGGACGCCGTTGCATCTTGCTGTTCAAACTCGAAGAACTGATATTGTGAGGCTTTTGTTGATCAAAGGAGCTGATAAAGCAATAAAAAACATGGTAAGCACCTGGTTTGAGGTTATTCAGTTTTCTGAGAAAAGAATTATTTGCAGATATATATGTTCCTTGTAGTCAGAAAGATGCCCTAATTAATAATCATCTTGATAGCTACTTCATTCATAGCTGGCTTGCAGCTGCAGCAAGTTTTAGATAGCCATTGTAATAATAAACTTGATATTTTAAATTAATATGCATATTGTGTGATTGTGATATTGAAAAAAGACAGTAACCATCTAAGTAGAGACGCTATGCTCCTTTAATTGAAGATAAACGGCTAATACTGGCAACAAGCCACATCAGGGTGTAGCATGACAGTTTCAAGCCATTTTTGTATGTGTATTTCTGGTGCTTCTTGCAGTAAGGATCATGCTTGCCATGTTTTTTGTAAGGATGCTTGTTAGATTTATGAATTGGTTAATCAACATGTTGCCAAACTAGAGCTGCACGGTACAACCAATGAGATTATTTTTATGTATTACAGGATGGACTTACTCCACTCGAGCTATGTCTTCACTCGGGTCATGACCTAAGAACTTTTGAGATCATTAAACTTCTGAAGAAGCTTCCAAAGTCTCGAGCAGGCTGAATGAATTAATTTTCTACTTGTGAGAATGCAATTGCCTAGAAGAGGGCCAGATCTGATGCTAAGCTACTCCAATAGGTAGGAAACATATATCTATTCTACACTGCTTGATGATGTAAAGAACTACAGATCAGGTTATAAATGGATGTTGCTGTAATTAATTGTCTGTAAAGCAAAAGGCATCACATTTGGTGCTTTGTCTCCATTTTTTGTCTGGCCAATTTTGCCATATTTATGAAAAGCGAAGTGGTGGTGTAAGAAGTTTTTCTTCTTGTACATAAGCTCGCCGTTAAATATTTGCCAAGTTGGTTTTCATGCTAGAACGATAAGACACGGTCGCATAAAAATTTACACCACTGGCATTGGGATTATAAAGTGCAATTTAGACTATTTCTTGTGTATAATGAATCATACTGATAATGGTTTTAGGTAAATTACATAAATGGTTAAAGAAAAGTATCAACATTTTGCAAAGTTAATAGAATAAGGTATTAATATTTTGTAAAGTTTATTTAGCGGATCATCATTTGTATTAGTTTTCAATTAAGTTTTCTTAATTTTTAACAATGGGCAATTATTAGTATTTTGTTTCATTCAATTTGCAAAACATTGATTTTTTTTTTTAACTACTTTAAATGTTAATATATTAAATAAACTTATTTTTTAATCTTGATACCTTTCGATGTATTCACACATTAGATATGTATGCATTATTAACTATCCATTTTAATTGCACAGTATGAGGATAAAATATTTACAAATATTCGCAGGGAAAATTATATCGTTGAAGATGTATTGTCAATACAGGGAGGATTATTTTGTGATGAATAGTTCAGCAAAAATTTTGAGAGCTCAGTGCATACGATTGTACATGTAACGATGTAAGTTATAGGATGGTTATTAATTCATAACGACGTGTAGTTAGTGGGTATATAATGTATGATTTTCATACTTAGTATTAATAGCTCATAAAGCTTAACTGGTAGAGCGTTGGTGCATTTGCGAATTGGATGAAGGGTTTAAAATCAGTAAATTACATGCGAAGGTTACGATATTTGATAGTAAGTTCATTATTAAAAATTGGTAATAACGTTTAATCAGCAATTGAAATCACTATTGATACATATCAATAGAAGAAACATTTAAAATTTAAATTCAAAAGATCTATCACATTATGATACATACCAATAGTGACTTTAAATACTTCATGTTCTAAATATTATGATTTTTTTTTAAACTATTCAAAACATTATGATCTAAAATAATTTTAATGTTGTAATTTAAATACTTAAAATATCGTGATTTCAAATGAATTTATTTTCAAATATTATGAATTTCTTGTATAATTTATTGGGTTAAAACTACAGTACCTGCAAATTAAGGGAAAAAAATAGAAAATTAAAAAAAAATTCAAAAGTATGAGGGGCTGTCTAGTCGCATGTCAGGCCTAGGTTTGATGGATCATAGGTCAATCCAATCCTTTTGTCTTGGGCTGTCAAGACTTTTGAAATTGCAACTAAACAATCAAGTTTAGCCTGATAGTTGAGAAAATTGAATGCCGTTTTTCAGAAAGTCCAGGAAAGATAGACCTTGTTTTGAAGTTTGGAATTGTACTTCCTGAACCAATGGTTTACAGCGTGAAATTCTAATTATTTTCATGTTAAACAAAAGAAATATTTACCTTTATGAGATGAGAAGGAGATCCTCTTTTACATCAATAGATTACTATTTCCTTTTGGCAAGTTGAAAAAAAGGGGTAAAAAAGAAATTATTTGTAAACACTTATTTTTGCCATTAAGACTTTGAGCAAATAATAAAAATAAATATCATACTAAGCCTAAATTTTAAATTTTTTTAAAAAAAATAAAAAAGGTAATAATGTGTATATATAATAAAAGATGTTAAAAAATTAATATCGTAGACTTTAATTAAATATTTTGGATTTAATATAATATGAGTTTAATTTTATACAATTATATACTCAATTAAATGGCCCACTTAGCTAGACCAACATTGAGGCTTTGAAAGAAAACTGATTGTAAGCTAAATTAAACTGTAAGCCAACTGCATGAATGGATAAGAAATCGGTAAATAGTTTAGAGGGCAAGCATTCGAGATATGGTGAAGGCAATCACAAGCCTCTTTTTCAACCATATGATAAGACACATGGCGAGTCAGGCGCTATGTCATCATCCCTTATCTCCATCCACCCCTAACCTGTACACTTTCAATGCTCAGGAGGCTATCTTTTTGGACATAGTTTTCATAGGACAAATAGACCTATGAAAATTGGGAAAATGGATTACACGAAGTTAGTTGCGTCACCAATGGTGATATTGAACAAATTTATTCATGACGAAGCTTCCTGAAGGCAATACATCAAGGAATATATCCAGAATATCCAAAATTGACTGAAGAAAATAACAGATTTGAGTTTGTAATAGTGCTTTAAAATATAAATAATATTATTATCTGTTTAAGCTTGACTTGTGGGCTAAGTGATAGGGTCCAGTGAGTTCAATTCAATTATTGGAATGGCTTGGGAAAATTTGGCGTGGTGGGCTTAGAATAGGCTCATACACATAGGAGATGATTATTAACCTTGGCCCATGAGGAGCTCATTCAGAATAACCATGAATTGAGCTTACTCCATCTCATCCGTCAATCACTTACATGATCTAATGGTCGTTATCCATGCCAAGTACCTATAAATACTTGATCACTCCTCCTCATTTCTAACTTTTGGCAAGAGAAGACAAACAACATTCTATAAAAGATGCTTTGTTCAAAAAGATCAAACAAGGTAACTCAAGCGATTTCTATCTCAGTTGATCAAGAGTTATAAGGTTGACACGTGAGGTCTACTCAAGCTTCCTTACCTATCATTTGTGCATTTGAGACACTAAGACTGTCTGTTCTTCCTTCCCTGTCATTTTCTCCAAGCCATCCCTTCATTAAGTGTCATCTCTTTAGCAGCATTTCAAAGTCACGTATCAAGTATGAGATTTACGTGACACGTGCGTGACCGCAATTAGTAAGAACCTACATCTACATTTTAGTGACTTTATTGTGAAGTTTGACATAGTTGTGATAACACCTCCAAGAAGAAAGCAAACTAACATTGATGACAATACGAGTCGAGATGCTAACAATACTAGCCTTAATATGATTGATCTAGATATGTCAGCATTAGAAGACATTAACTCTAACACCAACACCAATCTCGCTGCCAACATGTAAGGCATCATTGTTGATAATGCATAGATCATATGTGCTATACAAGAAAGTAATGCAGAGAGAACGCAAACAATACAATAAGACACTCAGGCCCTAAACTAGTTCTTGACTATACTTACTCAGCTCATACCAGAGATGGCTGTTGATGCTACTGTGCTCTAAGGTGCAGCCTTACCACGCCTTACTCTAGCTGCGCAGCAAGGTGCCCATCTTTATCTAACCCACTATTGCTCCTGCATTCAGACAAATATGTCTCAAGGAGTGAATGTGCAAACCCTATTATCACAGGTTACAACGAGCAGCACCTAGCATCCAAAGTAGACAATGCAAGATCCCAGCTTGGCAGGTCACCATCATCACATGTACACTCTCGTACCAACTGAGTGAAACTTCTCCTTGCCTAATCTAATTTCCTCAAGCACCAACTCACCAATTGTACCTATTGCATCAGCTGGATTAATGCATTAGTTGTACCTATTGCACCAATTACACCAACTAAACTAATCACAATAATTACACCAGTTGCACCATCGGTGTCTATGCTAAAGGACTCATTCATAACAAAGGAAGACTTGGACATTTATTTAAAGTAGAATCAGGCTAAGTCCTCTACGGGGAGTACTAGACTTAAAGTCTATACCACAATTGCATTGCCGTGAAACCTTACCTCAATGACTTTCTTAGTCTTAAATTCATGCTAGTTGGTAGCAAGAAAGGTAGCACTAAAGAACACTAACTGAAATTCATTGAAAACATTGGAAGTATATGGGTTTGGTGATAATATGAAGCTAAAATAATTTTTTAAGTCTCTAAACTAAAAAGGCATACATCTGGTATATCAATCTCCCCCCAGGGTCAATTGACTCATGGGAGACCATGTGCAAGCTTTTCCAAGAGAAGTTCTTCTCTACTCAGAGCACGTCACCATCACTAACATGGGAAGAACAAGAAAAGCCGAAGGAAGACCTTATGGACTACATCAAGCGTTTCAGAGAACGCATTTTGGAAATTCAAGATGTTTGTGATGAGAAAGAATTGGTGAAGATTTGCATCAAAAGGCTGTTCACTAAGCATGCCATCCACCTTGAGAATCTTAATTTGTGCTCTTTGCTACTTTTGTTAAGAATGCATGAAGGACCAATAACTCTTATAGACAATGCAGAGAAATGGAAGGTTTGGAAAAAAGCCATATGTTAACTCAGCAAAGGTAAAAGGTTCTAGATATAGTAAGAGCCAAGGAATGATAAGTGAAGAACATTGCACTGGTGCTCTCTTTCCTTGCCTTATGGGAAAAGTTCATGCTATGCTTCACCAATGGTTGAGAGATGGAACTCAAGCTCCTAAGGATCGAATACCTTCCTAATGCAACTAGAATAATGATCCCATCAAGTTTACATATATATAGGATTGTAGGTCATCTTACTAAAGAGTGTTGGACACTAGAAGATATTCAATGAGCGAGTCAACAATGGAGAATCGTCATTGAAGGTAATGATGTATGCAATAATCCACTCTGCACACAATGCTCAGCAAGGTACACAAATGTTGCCAATCATGATCCGAGGACTAAAGAGGAGAAGTGCAGACGAGGCACAAGAGAGACGAAATGCTGGTTGATGATAACCAAGGTGCAAGATCAATAGTGGCTGCTGCCTAATGAAAACTGCCAACTTTAGAAAGTTCTTTGACTTGCTGGGTTTCGATGAAGAGGGACTGCTTACAGTGCAACTGCATCACCCAGATTCAAAAGATAATATAGGAGTGTAGTGTAGCAAACCTGTACGAAGAATTGCACACACACATGAGAACACAATAATATTTATGGAAGAACAATGTGCATAAGAGAACCTAACCACAGTCGTCCACTATAAGTCAAAGCACACTTAATGGACAACACGTCAAGAGAACATTATAGACAATGGCACCTCTAAAAACATCATGCCAAATCTATATTTAAGGCTGTAAATATAATGAGAAGGCTTGTGAAGCGACCCAATCCTGTTAATAGTTTCACTTATTCAATACACATATGCTGGGATACGTTAATGTCGACTTCAAGGTCGGGCCAATTTAAGGCTCAACACGATTTCATGTGATCGACGTATCTATATCCTACTACTGCTTAGTGGAAGGAAGTGGTTGCATGATCACAACCTTATAACTTCAACACTGCATCAGTGTATGAAGGGTCACTAGAAAGGGAAAGATGTATTCATTCCTATTGTAAAGGATCCCTTTAAACACAACGAGTCATACCTCATTGAAGCTAGCTTCTTCGATGAGTACATTGAGAAAAGAGAAACAATTACTACGAAACCTTCCGACATACCAACACTTGCTTGGGAGGAGACCGAAGAGAAGCAACAAAAAAGGAGGAAATGTAGCTCCTATGGTGGTAGGAAGAAGAAGAAACAGTTAGCGAAGTTAAAAGTTATGTTAGGCTGATGGGAAAAGGGTATCCTCTTTAGATAGGTTCGTAGGATTTGAAAGGCCTTCATGTCATCTTAAGCATGTTAAGAAACTTCATTACAATTGTAGTTGATGTATTTTCACTATGCTTTGAATAAAAATTATGGCTTGCATTCTTAAAGCCTTTTCAACACAATTTCTCTCTTTATCTTGTTTTTGTTTAATTATTAATTTCTTTGTTATTGTAAAGTTAGAGATTCGTTCCTTAGCAAACAAAGATATTTCATAGAAAAAAAAGTATTAGCTATATATGTTGCTACCACTTAGTAAGAGCATGTCTCTAGGTGCGCGGCAACATGATTGCAACATGCTAACTAGTAGAAGCATCGTCTCCAGACATGATAAGATGATGTCACATCAACATAGTGCAAATGTTTTAGAAACATGCAGTGAGTGGTTAAGTATTGAGAAATACCCTTTAACCAATAAACACGATTATTGAGGTAGCAAACCTATAAGGCATGTAATACTATCACTGCTAAAAGTGTGATCAATCTAGTACCTCGTGATAATATATTGTTGCTAGCAAGTGAGCGCACTGCTTCAATGCACGACATAGAGTCACACATTTTCACTCCATGAATTGCTGCTACTAAGTGAAAGCATTACTTCTAAGAGCAAGAATTACTAATAGATAAATGGCATTTTGATGTCATGATGTGAGCAATCAAGCAAGTAAATGGCAACACAGAGAAAGGAATTTGAAAAATCAGAAAAGTAGTTATTTCTCAAAATAAGATGTCCAGCATATTGTTCAATAGGAAAATCCAAGTCTTCATCTCTAATGCAATCTTCATCTTAGCCTCTGCTGCTATAATCTCCTTTTGGAGTTCCTATAACTTCACCATCAACTTGTCATGATGTCCCTTGGCATCCCAATAATTCACAGCCTTTTGGCCTTACCAGCAATAAGCTACAAGCTATCAACTTTGAACTACAACATATGAGCCCCCTCAACATATTTGACAAGTTGCTTTAGCTCTACAGTTGATAAAGAACTCCAACATTTGTCCATCAGTAGCATGGCTTAACCAATTATCTTCACCATTGGAGTGGCTACCTCTGTCCCTAACATAGGAGGGCTGGCTCAAAATTCCCTATCCATAGCATTAAGACTCTCTAAGGGTGCTATTAAATGAGACGGCATAGTAAAGCCATGAAACGAAGACATCTCCTTCAATGCAACATTGTCCTCTGAAGTTGCTACCATGTTTTCATAAGACACGCCAGCAACTAGGGTAAAATGGAACTCAAAAGATGCATTGACATCAGGTGTGCTCTTGATTCTTTCATCAAGAGTATGCTCATCATTTTCATAATTGAGATCTTCAGTGTTATTGGCATTACTTTCATTGTCGCCATAAAGGTTTAGAGACAGTTTATAATCAATCTTGTCTAGGCCATACTCCTCATCATCTGATACTATCATAGGCGTAACAGCACCACTTGAGTGTTGTGAACTTAGAAAAGAACTTGTGTCAACCTAAAAAAGGCATATAAAGAAAATGTTAGACAATAAAGAAAAGTAACAATAACAAGTTATACGTAAAATTTATTACCTCCTAAATGAGTGCACGCTTCATCGACCTAGAATATACTAGTTGAGGTGATGGATGATTACCCTTCGATTGTGAGGCACATCAGCAGAAGGTTCTAATTTGTTTGACATAGGCTCTTCAGCTACTTGAATATTATTAGTCAACTTGTGGTACCTGTTCTTTGGTAGTCTAAGATAGAACTCATGGAGGTATATGAGTAGGCTTGTAACATATTATCTACAGTTACAAAGGAATAGTTAAGGAAGATGGCTATACAATTGGACTAGTGCGTCAGCTGGCCAATTGAGGTAGCTCCATGATACTCCACAAAAGAAAAGAACAGCTACCGTACTGTGGGATGAATATGCTAAAAGTTACTTGGTGAGATCAACTAACAGCAAGAATCGAAGCTTTGCATAATGTTAGGAAGATGTGGTACTCCTTGATCAAAGCTAAACTAGTGTGCCACTCTATGTGAAGAATATGCCATGACTCTTTGCTCTAAGAAGTGCCCATTCAAATCTCCATTGTCAAGCAAAGAGGGCAAGCTCCTTGAGATACACCAGAGCATGAACCCAGCTTAACGCCCAGCCCCTTGGAAAAGATAAAAAAGAAAATTCCTTCCTAAGGTAAAGAGTAAATTTTGAATAAGATGGACTAATAGAGCCACGGTAGCGAGAGCCATAAGCGAGCCTTGTCGCCTTCAAAACTTGGAGGATAAAGCGTGTTGCTATCTTGATAACCTTCAAGAGGCTTTACAAAAGGGTAGAATGTGAACTCCTTTTCAACATCGATGAGCTAAAGAAGTAGCTGATTGACCTCTACTTCGATTTACGCCAACGACCGAGGAGGGGCAAGATTTAAATCCCTATTGATGGCTCGTGGTGAAAGGTGGTTTTGAAACCACTCACAGAGAACAGTTGTAAGAAAAGCAAATCTATATGTGACACGTTCGCATGTTGACCCTTGGAACAAATGGAAGCTTAGTAGTATAGAGCAATGTGTCGATATAAAGACCCCAAGTATAAGGAAGCTAGTGTAAAGAATTGACCCCGTGCAATGTATACAGCCAAAGCAAAAAGCTGAGGGCTTACACCTTCTTCTAGCTCACTAGGGAAGACGAACAATAACAACCAAAATGCAATAAAGGCTGCAAGTTCGTATCTATAAGTCAAAGAACCGAAAGAGAAATGTATTAGTTAGAAAAGTCAAATACAAGGTAACAGCATAGACATGCATGAAAAGACTTACTTTTTTCCACGAGCTGGTCCCACTACTTGAGATATGTTTTTTCTTCGCTCTTTAAAAAAAGTGTCAATAGGGCAGAGAAACATGGTTTCTTCTTATCATCACGAGAAATCTTCAAGGCAGCTAATAAAGATGCTTCGAGGTCACACTCTTCTTGTGAAGTCATAACTGCAACAGCATTATTCAGCTTAGGACAGCGCAAGTTCAAAAGCATGATCACGTCTTTAAGAGTTGGTAGTATCTCCATCTACGCGATGATGAATGTATGAGTTTGAGTACTCTAGTAAGAGATGATGGCACACTATACTTCCATCTTGCTCGTGCTAACAAGCCACAAGCGGGTATCAATAATAATGGTGCTATAAACTTTGGCTTGTTATAGAAGGCTCACATATTTCAATTGGTCAGTGGTATTGTCTGTCCAATCACTCCATCCAGGTGGTGGCTCCTTAAGGAATGCAAACTGTGTGTTGGGAAGAATAAGTTCCTCTACTCATTCCTATAATACAGCACTGAGTCACCTCTGATGGTGCTTTCAAAATCGGCGCTTGGCTCGGGCTCGATTAATTTGAAGTCACCATTAATGGGGGGAGTTACATATAGCTTGGGGCGAGAGGCTTTATCCTAGAATATATCTTCTAAAATAGTATCGTCCGTCCATTGGTGTCATGGGATTTGAATCTATGGCAAGTTACTATCTTGGTGCACTAGTAAGTCCCTTTGCTTGATGACTTTAGCACTTGTGCTTATTTGCATTACCTATGAGCTTCAACCTTTTGAACTTGATCATTCTCCTTCTCCTTTTGCCTAATGGTTTCTACACCTCGATACTGATCACCATGTATGCTTCTTGGCTTGGCAACTTAGATACCAGTAACTTGAATATTTCTTGTTTCCTTTGATTTGACAACTATAATTTGTTAGACTTCATTGTTCTTCTCCTCTTCTGCCATCAACCTCTATCGGTCCTGTAGTGAGCTAATGTCTGCAAAATAGGAGGAAAGAAGTTAAAAAAAAATAGCAAAGGTAAAAAAAAAAAGTAGGGGAAGCGGGCACCAAAGAAAAGGTCAACTCATGGTTATATATATATATATATATATATATGTGTGTGTGTGTGTGTGTGTGTGTGTGTGTGTATAAAGGGATCCAACTATTCAGAATTGATAAAATCAAGTACATGATTGATGCAACTTGAGGATTTATTATTGAGACTTATCCAAGCAAAAGAGCCATACCTACATGGAGAAAGAATTACAACCTGAAGCATGACGAGGGATCACCATGTAGTCTGGCTATCACTGGGTTGCCTATAAATAAACAACAAAGGATGAGAAGAAATTCTTAAAAAAAATAATAATAAATAAATAAATAACTTATAAATAAGAGGAGAAGTACTACAATGGGGCAAGAACTTACAATTTCGAGTTGTGCAACTTATGATAAGAGAAAAAAATATACATATCTATACATATAGAACGCACAAAGGACCAATAACTCCATAATAAGACAATGCGGCGAAGGTGAAAGGTTTGGAAAGAGACCATCAATTGTTAACTCAGTCCAAGGAGAAGGTTTCAGAGATAGCAAGAGGCTAAGGAATGACAAGCTGAAGAACACTGCACCAGTGCTCTCATTTCCTTGCCCCATAGGAAAAGTTCATGTTGTGCTTGAACAATAGTTGAGAGATGGAAACCTTAAGTTCCTAAGGATCGAATGCCTTCCCAATGCAACTGAGAAGAATGAACCTACGTTCTGCAAATATCACAGGATCGTAGGTCATCTTACTAAAGAGTGTTGGACACTTAAGAAGATATTCAATGAGTGAGTCAACAATGGAGAACTCGTCATTGAAGGTAATGATGTATGCAATAATCCACTCCCTGCACACAATGCTCAGCGAGGTACAACAAATGTTGCCAATCATGATCCGAGGACTAAAGAGGAAGAAGTGCCACAGACCGAGGCACAAGAAGAGAAGGAAATGCTGATTGATGATAACCAAGGCACAAGCTCAATAGTGACTGCTGCCTTAATGAAAACTGCCAACTTTAGAAAGTTCTTTGACTTGCTAGGTTTCGATGAAGAGGGATAGCTTACAGCAACAACCGCACTTACCTATATTACTGAAAGATAATACAGGGAATATAGTGTAACATAACTTGTATGAAGAATGGCACACGTACATGAGAACATAATACTATTTAAGGAAGCAGACTTATGCATAAGAAACCTTAACCACAGCCGTCCACTATACGTTGAAAGCACACTCAACGAACATCGCATCAAGAGGATGTTCATAGACAATGGTGCCTCTATAAACATTATGCCAATGTCTACATTCAAGGCTGTAAATATAGACATGAGAAAGCTTGTGAAGCAACTCATTATAGTTAATAGTTTTACTAATTCAACTACACATACATTGGGATACATTAATGTCGACTTCAAGGTCGGGCCAATTCAGGGCTCCTCATGATTCCATGTGATCGACTCATCTGTATCCTACCGCTTGCTTATTAGAAAGAAGTAGTTGCATGATGATAACCTTATAACTTCAACACTGCATCAGTGTATGAAGGGTTACCAGAAAGGGAAAGATGTATTCATTCCCGCTTTAAAATGATCCCTTTGAACACAATGAGTCATACCTTGTTGAAGCCAACTTCTTTGATGAGTATACTGAGGAAGGAGAGACAATTATCACAAAACCTTCCGACATACCACTACCTACATAGGGGGAGACCGAAGAGAAGCAACAAAAAAGAAGGAAATATGGCTCCCATGGTGGTAGGAAGAAGAAGAAACAAGTTAGTGAAGTTGAAAGCTATTTTAGTCCTAATGGGAAAAGGTATATTATTTAGGACAGGTTCACAGGATCTGAAGAAGCCTTCATGTCATCTTCAGTATATTAAGAAACTTCATATGCAATTGCAGTTGATGTATTTTCATCATACTTTGAATAAAACTATGGCTTGCATTCTTAAAGCCTTTTCAGCATAATTTCTATCTTTCTCTTGTTTTTGTTGCATTTTTAATTTCTTTTGTTTGTGTAAGGTTAGAGATTCGCCTCCTTAGCACACAAAGATATTTCATACGAAACAAAAAAGTATTAGTTATATACATTGCTGCCACTTAGTAAGAGCATAGTCTCCTAAGCACGTGACGACATGATTGCAACATGCTAACAAGTATAAGTATCGTCTCCTAGGCACATGACAAGACGATGTCACATTGAACATAGCACAAATGTTTTAGAAACATGCAATGAGCGATTAAGCATTGGGAAATACCCTCTTAAAAAACTAAACTCGATTATTAGGGTAGTAAGTCTATAAGGCACATACTACTATCATTGCTCAAAGGCGATCGATCTAGTACCCTAGTGATAATGATATTGTTGCTAGCAAGTGAGAGCATTGCTTCAATACGTGACATAAGAGTCACAGATTTTCACTCCATGAATCGCTGCTGCTAAGTGAAAGCATTACTTCCTAGGCACAAGCACATACTACTAATAGCTTAAGTGGCATTTTAATATACACATATGGGAGCAATCAGGTAAGTAAATGGCAACACAAACAAAGGAATTTGAAAAATCAAGAAAAGTAGTCTTTTCACCTCAAAATAAGATGTACCAGCATATTGTTCAATAGAAAATGGAAACAAGATAGGAATAGCAAGTCTAAACTAAGGTTGGCAATCTTAGCCCACGATGCAGTCCAAGTCTTCATCTCCTAATGTAATCTCCTAATGCAATCTTCATCTTAGCCTCTACTACTGTAATCTCCTTTTGGAGTTCCTATAACTTTACCATCAACTTGTCATGATTTCCCTTGGCATCTCAGTAATTCAGTAACCTTTTGGCCTTGTCAGTAATAAGCCATAAGCTATCAACTTTGAACTACAACATACAAACCCTCTTGACATATTTGACAAGTTTCTTTAGCTCTACTGTTTATAAAGAACTCAAACTTCCATGCATCGATAACATGGCTTCACCAATCATCTTCACCATTACAGTGGCTACCTCTGTCCCTAACATAGGAAAGCTAGCCCAAAATTCCCTATCCATGGTATTAAGACTCTGTAAGGGTGCTATTAAATGAGATGGCACAATAAAGCCATGAAATGAGGACATCTCCTCCAATGCAGCATGGTCCTCTAAAGTTGTTACCATGTTTTCACATGACATGTCAGCAACTGGGGGAGGATGTAGCTCAGTAGGTGCATTGACATTAGATGCATTATTGCTTCCTTCACTAGGAGTATACTCATCATTGTAATTAACCTTTTTAGTACTGTTAGCATTACTTTCATTGTCACCATAAGGGTTTGGAGATGATTCCTAGCCAGTCTTGTCCAAGCCATAACCTTCATCATCTGATACTATCACGGGTATAGTAGCACCATTTGAGTGCTGTGAACTTTTAAGAGAATTTGTGTCATCTTGAAAAAGGCAAATAAAGAAGGCATTAGATAATAAAGAAAAGCAACAACAACAAGTCATATACAAGAAGATTTGCTACTTCTCATTGAGTGTACACTTTGCTTGCCTAGAATCTACTAGCTGAGTGTGGATGGTTACTCTTTGATTTTAAAGGAGGTGCATCGACAGAAGGTTCTAATTTGTCTGACATAGGCTCTTCAATTACTTGAATATTACCAGTCAACTTGTAGTACCTGTTTCTTGGCAATTTGAGATAGAACTCATGGCGATATATGAGCGGGGCTTTCAATGTATCACCTATAGATGCAAAGGCATAGTCATGGAAGACAGCTATACAATTTGATGAGTATGTTAACCAACCAGTAGACGCACCTCCACGACTCTTTACGGAAGGAAAGAATAGCTATCGCACTAGAGGATAAATATTCTTGAAGTCACTTGGTGAGATTGATTGGCAGTAGGAATCAAAGTTGTATGCAATGTTAAGAAGGCGCAACACTCCTCGATCAAAGCCAAAACTAGTGCACCACACTGTGTAAAGAATATGCCATGGCTCTTCGCTCTAGAAAGCGCCCATTCAAATCTCTATTGTCAAACAAAGATGGCAAGCCCTCGGGATGCACTAAAGCATGAACCTGGCTTGTTTTTCATCCAACCTTTCACAGTTGTCAATTAAGATAACCTTATCTTTAGAACCTAGAAGATAAAGTCCATTGCTGTCTTGATAACCTTCAAGAGTTTTACAAAAGGGAAAAATGTGAACTCCTTTTCAACATCAATGATCTGAAGAAGTGGCCGCTTGACCTCTACTCGGATCCACGCCCACGCTCAAGGAGAGGTAAGATTTGAATCCCTATTAATGGCTAGTGGTGCAAAGTGGTTCTGAAAATCACCCAAAAGAATAGTTGCAAGAAAAGTTAGTCTACATGTGATACGTTCACATATCGACCCTTGATTGGATAGCAGCTTGGTGATACAAGTCAAGGCGTCGATATAGAGGCCCTAGGTAGAAAGGAGCTAGTGTAAAGCATTGACCTTGCATGATGCGTACAACTAAAGCCAAAAGCCAAGGACTTACACCTTCTTTAGCCCACCAGGGAGCACAAATAATGACAACCAAAATGCAATAAAAAGCTACAAGTTCATATCTATAGATCAAAGAACCAAAAGAGAAATGTGTTAGTTAGAAAAGCCAAATGCAAGGTAACAACATTAACATACATGAAAGGGCTCGCTCTTTTCTGTGAGCTGGTCCCACTATTTGAGACATGTTTTTTCTTTGCTCTTTAAAGAAGTGTGTGATCTAGGTAGAAACATGGTTTCTTTTTGTCATCATGAGTGATCTTCAAGGCAGCTAATAAAAATGCTTCAAGGTCATGCTCTTCATGTAAAGTCACAGCTACTGCTGCATTAGTCAGCCCAGAATAGTGCAGGTTCAAAAGCATGAACACCTCTTCAAGAGTTGGTGATATCTCCTCCCATGTGGTGATGAATATATGAGTTTGGGTGCTCCAATGAGAGATGATGGCATGACATACTTCCATCTTGCTCATGCTAATAAGCCACAAGTAGGTGGAGGTGATGATGACGCTATGAACTCTAGCTTGCTCTAGGAGGTGCACATAATTCGGATGATCAGTGGTGTAGTCTACCCAATCACTCAATCATGGTGGTGGTTCCTTGAGGAATGCAAAGTGTGTCTTAGCTCTCTTCGCTCATTCCTTTAGCATAGCGTTGATTCCACCCTGATGGTACTCCTAGAATCGGCATGTGGCTTAGGCTCAATTAATTGAAAGTCACTATCAATAGAGGAAGTTGCACATAACTTGGGATGAGAGGCTTTGTCTCAAAATATATCTTTAAAAATACTGTCCTCCATCTGCTGGTGTTGTGGAAGCCGAATTTGTGGTGGATTATTATCTTGGTACATTAACAAGTCCCTTTGCTTCATGACTTCAACACTTCATGCTTGCCTAACTTTGATCTCATTATGCTTGAAAGCTCCACCCTTTTGAACTTGATCATGCTCCATCTCATTTTTCTTGATGGTTACTACACCTCAAGTTTGATCACCTTTGGCAACTTGAGCACTAGCAGTTTGGCTACTCCTTTTCTCCTTTAGCTTCACAACTCTTGTGCATTGAACTTGACTATTTTTTGCCTCCTTCACCATTTGTATGTGATGTCGCTTTGCTCCTTCAGTGAATGATCTCAATTTGGAAAGATTCTGATGAGAGAATAGAGAAAGGAGATTAGTAAATCTTAAAAAAAGAAAAAAAGAAAAAAAATCAATTGCAATCCGAGTATGCAAGGCATTCTACAATAGTTGGATAAATCATATGAGCAAGGTAAAGGAGAAGAGTTCAACAATGTATGGATACATATGAAACGAAATAACATTATCTAAGGCATACATGTCACGCATTGGCATCATCCTAGAATTTCATAATAGTTTCCATGATCATATCTTATTCTAAGTGGAGGTTATCTTATTCCATGTACGTGCTATATGATAAAGTTGGAGGCTATGTGAATTTCCTTTTTCTTTTAGAACTAAAAGACAAGTTTATTCCTGCGTTTTTCCATGAATAATGGGAAGTTGTTGATGAATATACATATATATGCATAAAGGCTTCGAGTATGAATGTCAATAAAGCAGGTCATGGAGGAACTAACCCTATATTGCTACTATAAATTGTTATACTATCGTGTTGTTAATATTACTCCACCAATTCCAAATTGTTGATCACCGTCTTTGTTAATTCCTGATCAAAGCCTGATCATATCGTGGTGAGAGAATTTTTTTTTTTTTTTTTTTTTGTATAATCAGTAGAGAAAAGAATCGCATAAGTATGTAAAGACATGGATGGAGACATCATGTGACTAACATAGAACAAGAAGGAGATTAAAAGAGACAAAAAAATAAGCTATTTTTTTTTTTAAGGATGACAATGAAATACATCATTAGCAAGAGCAAGAGGATTACATAATTGAAGGATGTCTGTGTGATGTTGATGATGCCATATAAATTAAGTTTCTACCAACTACCACAGTAACTGCATGATCTATGAAAGATCTACGTTTATTAAAAAAAAAAATAAGAAAGAAGAAAAGTTAATAGAAGAACATCAATGATGAACCATACCTTTTGTTTTTGTTTAAGGCTGCTTAGTGAAAGCAAGAAGAAAAGACAAGTGTATGTGCATATAAATAGCTAACATGATGAACCAAAGAGATAGATATCAAAAGGTTTGAAAGCTAAGATTGAAGTGATTTTCTTGATATGATGATAAGATATTGTGAAGACTATCCAATACAAAGAAGATATGCATTAAGATAATGTAGACATTTGACTACATATTTGAATATTTGACAAGATATTTGAAAATTTAACAAGATAATTTGGAAAATTGACTACATATTTGAAGATTGGACAAGATATTGTGAAAAAAGAAAAATCTATATGACAAGTATGGTTGACATTGTCATTGCAAATTTATGATGCATATATTTGATGCATATGTGCATCAAATCATTTGCACATGTGAAAGAAATGGAGGACATAATACAAATATTAGATGGATTCATGGGGGCAATATCATTCATGTAAACACAAGCTGACAGACACAACTGAAGTGGTGCAGCAAGTTCAAGCATTACAACACAACTATATGCAACATATTAGTATGCAGTATTGGCAATTGACTTCTACTCAATGATTTATCAATGAAAAATGAAGTCTTCAACTCTATAAGAGTACTTGGCAGCATCATGCACCAAATATTGATCAAGCTACGCATAAATATAAGCAATGATCAAAATATTTGAACTCTGTCTAAGGGATTTTGGTAAGGGGTCAAAATGTAATGGGGCTTTAAAATATAAATATTATTATTTATATTTATTTGAGCTTGACTAGCACATTAGGTGACAGAACATAATGAGTTCGATTTAGTTATTGGGATGACTCGGGGAGATTTAGCTTGGTAGGCTCAAAATAAGGATTATTGGATTAATCCACCGCATCCAAGCTTATTCAAGCAAGCTCATACACACAGGAGATGACTATTAGCATTCACCCATAAGGAGCTCATTCAGGATAACTATGAATTGAGCTTACTCTATCTTATCCATCAATCACTGAGGTGATCTAACGATCATCATCCATGTCAAGTGCCTATAGATATTCAATCATTCCACCTCATTTCGAACTTTTAGAGAGAGAAGAAAAACAATAATCTATAGATAAGGCTCTATTAAAAAATATCAAACAAGGTAAGTCAAGAGATTTCAATCTCAACTGCTCAAGAACTGTATGTTTGATGTGTGACGTTTACTCTAGCTCCCTTACTTGTCACTTGTGCATTTGAGATACTGAGACTGCATGTTCTTCCTCACTTGTCATTCTCTTCAAGCCATCTCGTCATCAAGTGTAATCTCCTCAGCAGCACTACAAAGTCGCATCATAGGAGCAAGATCCACGTGATGCATGTGTGACCACTATTAGCAATAACTCATACATCTATAGTAGAACGTAAGTGACAAGAAGGGAGGTACATATAATCTCAGTATCTCGAATACACAAGTGATGGGTAAGGGATCTTAAGTAAACTTCGTGCGTCAACTTTGCAGTTCTTGATCAGTTAGGGTTGAAATCGCTTGAATTGCCTCGTTTGATCTTTCTGGGCAGAACCTCTTCTATAGAATGATGTTTGTCTTCTCTATCCCAAAGTTGGAAATGAGGAGAAGCGTCTGAATATTTATAGGTACTTAGCATAAATAACGATTGTCAGATTAGCTCAGTGATTGATGGATGAGATAGAGTAAGCTTAATTCATGGTAATCTTAAATGAGCTCCTAATGAGCCAAGGCCAATAGTCATCTCCTGTGTGTATGAATCTGTCTGAGAAAAGTTGAATGCGGCAAACCGATCCAACAATCTGAGAAGCAATCCGAGAATCGAATTCAAGACCTCTCATAAGTCTCTTTACTTGATGACTTCAACACTTGGTGCTTGTCTGCATTTGGTCTCCTTTTGCCTAAGAACTTCAACCTTTTGACTTAGATCATGCTCCATCTCCTTTTGCCTAATGGTTTCTATACCTCGAGAGTGATCACCATGTATGCTTCTTGGCTTGGCAACTTGGACACCAGCGGCTAGAATATTTCCTGTCTCCTTTGATTTGGCAACTGCAATTTGTTAAACTTAACTGTTCTTCCCCTCTTCTGCCATCAACCTCTATCAGTCCTATAGTGAGGTAATGTTTGCAAAATAGAAGGAAAGAAGTTAAAAAAAAAAAAACAGAAAAAAGAAAACAAAAAGTGGGGAAATCAGGCACCAAAGAAAAGGTCAACTCATGGTTATATATATATATGTGTGTGTGAGTGTGAGTGTGTGTGTGTGTGTGTGTGTGTGTGTGTGTGTTGTAAGGGGGTCCAACTATTCAAATTGAAGAAATCAAGTAAATGATTGATGCAAATTGAGGATTTATTATTGAGACTTATCCAAGCGAAAAAGCGGTACCTGCGTGGAGGAAGAACTACAACCTAAAGCACGACGAGGGATCACCACGTAATCTGGCTATCACTGGGTTGCTTGTAAACAAACAACGAAGGATGAGAAGGAGTTCTTTAAAAATAATAGGGTTAATGACCAAAATGCTACCTGAACTTTACCCAAAAGAGCAATTAACTACCTATACTTTTAAATGATCAATTTACTATCTAATAGAACTTTTCGCGGTCTCTTTTACTACCTCCATCAACTCTGTTAATTCCATTAACCTTGCTAGACATTTGGACAAATAATTGGATGACACGTGTTAATCTTAATTTAAAAAATCGCTTTTTGTTTGAAATTTAAAGAAAAAATAGAAAAAGTAATAAGTAGAAATTAAATACAAAAAAAGAAAAGGAAAAATGAAGATATGAAAAAAAAATTAATTTGAACATTTTCTGTGTGTACACATGTAATGCACGTTTATGGGTCATCTTCAAGCTTCAATCAAGCTCATGCTGGGAGATGAGAGTTAGAAACAATGCTCGTCTGGTCCTTATTCTTTCGTATTAGCTCACTTAGAAAGCCAAATGACAAATTCTAAAAGAAGACACCTTCTAGAATCACGATTAAAGTGAAATATTTGAAGTTTAAAAGAGGAAAAAGCTACACTTGAAACTTGAAACATTTGATCTTTCCACTTCCCTTAATGCATTTCAGATTTAAGTATCTATAAATAGAGATTCCAAGAACCAAAAGAGAGATTTTTAGAGACCTAAAATACCACCATTAAAGCACAAAATCAAAGCTTTCTCTCTCTAAAAGGACATGGCAACAACTTACTCTCTCTCTAACTTATAGACATCTAAACCACCCGTGGTAGCCACCAAAACCACCGCCAATAGACTCCTCGCACCATCCTCAACCTAAAGATATCATCTTTTTTCTTCAAAACCACCTTGAACACCACCAACTCAACACTATAGTTTACACCCCTACCCATTTCCTCCACTCTTTAGACCATACTTGAACTAAACTATCATCACCAATCGACTCCCTTCCGCATATTGAACACAATTCCACTACCCACTCCCATCAATTCACCTTTAACCACCCCTAATCTTTACAGTCTGATAGCCATAGTTACCCAACAACCATTGTTGACCACCAAGATCCAATGACCCCTTTTTTTTTTACTTGACTTTGAATCCAAGTTACCCATTTTGTCTAGGTTCAACCCATTCTCCAAGCATGTGCATCTTTGATACTTCATTTGATGTATTATTGTTAAAAGAAAAATTTTCAATTCATTAAGTGGATGAATGTTCTTGTTGAATTTTTTGTTTTTCAAATCCTATTTTCCTTTTCTTTTTTTTTTATTTTTAATTTCTAATTTTTATTTTTTCTATTATTTCTTTAAGTTTCAAGCAAAAAGCGATTTTTAAAATTAAGATTAACACGTGTCATCCGATTATTCGTCCAAATGTCCAGTAGGGATAATGAAACTAACGGAGTTGACAGATGTAGTAAAAGGGACCATGAAAAGTTCTATTCAGTAGTAAATTGAACATTTAAAAGTATAGGTAGTTAACTACTCTTTTGAGTAAAATTCAGGTAGCATTTAGGTCATTAACCCAAAATAATAATAATAATAATAATAATAATAAATTAAAACAGCTTATAAATCAGAGGAGAAGTATTAGAATGGGACAAGAACTTACAATTTGGAGTTGTGTAACTTATGATAAGAAATATATATATATAATGCAAGAGTTGCTCCATGGCAAAGTTAATGATAGTTGCTATGGGTCACCATTCAGTATTACCTAATTAATAGATCAGAATTTATTGGATGCCATCAAGCGAATTCTTTAGTTCTCTTCGGCTATCGGTTGTTGGGACGACTGTCGCTTGATTGGATGTTGTTGATCCCAAGCCTACTGTTGTTGATCATGCTCAATGTTGGTTTCTGTCTTCTTCTTCATGTGTCAAAGCATGAGAAACTAAAAAAAAAAAAGTTGACGTGGTAAATAATTTTGAAGGACAAGAAAGAGATATGTGAAGAACGAATGTAATTACGATATCTTTTGCTCGTGCTTAAAAGAAATTAAGAAAAGAAGAAGAATTTTATATAGCCAAGAGAAAGATTGTAGGGATACATCTTGAATGATTTGGATTTTGTATGAAGATTTAATAAAGAATTAACTGTGCAAGATCTGAAGGAATAGGAAAGAATAAATAATTTGGTTCGGAATCGTTTCTTTTTTTTTTTTTTTTTTTTTTGGTCACAAGAGATAAGTATGAGATATGGTTTCATATCATATTATATATATATACACACAAGCCAAGAAGAAGTATATGTATTTGATAACTGCAGTGTCAAACTTGAGGAAAATATGGGCATGCGATAGATAGATATATATATAGCAAGTGTGCAAAATCTGGGGAGATGAATCAATTTTTTGAAAAAAGATTATGGATTCACTGTGAAGAATTGATAGTTTTTTTTTAAATAAAAAAATTTAAAAAAAGAAGAAGAAGAAGAGCAATACGAGGAATAATGAAATTGGATTTAGATATGAGAAAGATTATGGCCTCACTAATGGTATGTTGTCACCGTGTGATTGAATGAAATAGGACGAGCAAGGAAGGATAAGCCATTGTCGAAGTCTTGAAGGAATAAGCGGCGGTTGTTGGTTCAATGTGAATTGATGTCGTTATGCTGGATTATGGTGCAGGATCAAAAAAAAAAAAAAGAAAAAAAATGGAAATGATTTGTTTTAGACGCAATTTATATTTGGGTTATTTTATTGATGGATGAAAAAGATACTCAACTGTGATATATATTGATATATTTGGGTTATGGAAAGGCATCTCTTTTATGCATGGAATGAATATTTGAAGATGTTCGATCTATTGGAGAAGTGAAGTTAAAAAATGAATAAATAAAATAAGAAAGATTTGGATTGCCAGGTAGAGCTGATGTTGGTTGTTGTTTCATGTTTGAGATAAGGAAAAGGAATATCTAAAGGATTTAAATAATATTGGTCGGGATATGACATCGATCAATTAAGTTTCTTTAGAGAACGTTTGATGTTATCTCGAGGAGATCATGAGGGACATGATCTAAAATTAATAGATGGTTATTTTACAAGTGAAAGTGCAGAACGCGGCATAGGGACATATTAAAAAAAAAAAAAAAAAAAAAAAAAAGGGAAAAGGGTATATATGTGTATATTGATGCTTAGATTTAGGAAGTTATCGTGGACGCTCAATGTTACCCGCGTGGTTTGTCTACAATTTCCGCTACCAAGAGGAGGGGGGGGGGGGGGGGGGGGGAGAAAGAAGAATATATCCAGTAAATATGTGTTACAAATCGTACAAGGCAACAGCCTTTTTGGTTCAAGGATTACATAACCATATGATAATTGCATATTGCATGTATCATTAGCTATTTGTAATGCATGGCTCATTAGCCGATTGTAACAGAATCTATTAGGAATTACTAGATTTAACAATTACATAACATACAACAGTTGGAATCAAACAAACAATAGCTGGATGTAAAAAAATATGGGAAAGAATATAAATACAGAAATACGATGCAGGAAATGGTGTGAAACCCTTGCGTTTGAGAAAACAGTTGAGGAGTTAGAGACTCACTCAAAGTAGTCTCAACTTTATTCTTTTGTTTACTTGCAAATCAAACATCAGAAATTAGGGTTAGTTTTGTTAGTAATAAAAGAACTAGAGAGAGACGAGATAATGAAAAGAGAGCGAACAAACTTATCTTTCTAAAAGCTGAGGAGAGTTCTGGAATTAGGGTTTCTTTCTTTTAAAATAGGGCATTAATTCTATGTGAGTGAGACCACGGTAATATTTGATGCTCTCGTCGTTCATGCCACTATCAAGAACTTAGAAATCCATCATGCAACAGTCAGATATGGATAAATTGTAAGCACTAGTGGCCTCATTAGCTGATACTATGAGATCAATGCAAATGCAGATGAATGATTCGGTGCAATCTTTAAGTGATTCTTTACAAAATTCCATTAAAGCATTGAATGACAAGATTGATAGTTTACCCAAGAATTCGAATCAAAACTTGAATGTTGACAATCATGGCAATTTGAAGTATATGAATGTCAGTTCATCATTTTCGGGGGTTATCTGATTCTTTGTTGAAAAACATTAAACTGGAGATTCCAAAGTTTCAAGGAGGTGATCCAATTCAATGGATCTGTAAAACCGAAAAATTCTTTTAATTTTCATGATATTCCTATTGACCAATGATTGGTCATTACTTCTTTTACCATGGAGGATGAGGCATTGGAGTGGATACAGTGGATGGAATTAAACCATCTAATTACAACATGATCTAGATTCTTGGAAGATTTGAAAGTTCGTTTTGGGCCATCTGAATTTGAAGATCCGCAAGGTAAATGGCTAAACTCACTCAAACTCATTCAATAGTAGAATATCAACGTTCTTTTGAGTCTTTATCAAATAGAGTTGTTGGTTTGCATGAAAGCTTTCTTATTAGTTGCTTCATTTATGGCATTAAGACATTTTTGAAGCAAGATGTCCAATTGCATAAACCTTAAACACTTGTCCAAGCTATATCTCTTGCCAAACTTTTTGAAACCAAACATACTGACCAAACACATTTCTATAGGCCTTTTTCTTCAAATCCTAAATCTACTCTCCAATTTTCTAAACCTCCCATTTCTACTTCCATATCCTCCACAATTCAATTTCAAGAAAAACCTAAATTACCTATCAAGCGACTCACCCCACAAGAAATGCAAACTCAACGAGAACAAGGATTATTTTTAATTGTGATGAGAAATTCTCTCAAATCACAAGTGCAAACCTAAATTTTTGCTACTAATGAGTGAGATTGATTAGGATGAGGAGGAGCTCGTGTGTGGGGATGTTAATGTGATTGCGGAACCTTCTCTTAGTATTAGCTATCATGCTTTGGCAGGAGCACTTACTCCTAAGACTTTACGTTTTCAGGGGTATGTAAATGGGCAGTTTGTTAGTGTATTGATTGATAGTGGTAATACTCACAATTTTATTCAAACAAGAGCTGTTAAACGTTTGAATCTTACTGTTTTTCCGACTTCCTAGTTTGATGTGATGATTAGAAATGGGGATAGACTTAAATGTGAAGGCCAATGTGTAGATATTCATCTACAGATTCAGAATAATGAATTTCGAGAAACATTTTATGTTTTGCCCATTCAGGGGGCAGAGATGGTTTTAGGGGTACAATGGTTACAACGGTTAGGCCCAATCACTATTGATTACATGAGATTGGCGATGACTTTCCAGAAAGGAGGACAACAGGTTGAATTATTAGGTTCATATATGAATAATGGAGCCTTCATTACTCATAATCAATTTAAACGTTTGTGGGAAACAGATGGTATTGCCTCCTGTTTCCATTTGATGGCTCAGACAGAGACAACAGTAAATTCTCACGAATTCATCAACAATAGCCAACTTGATGACCTCTTGGGCAAATTTACAAGCATTTTTCAGGCTCCATCATCATTGCCACCTTTACGTTTAGTCCAACATTGTATTCATTTGAATCACACTAAACCCATTAACGTCAGACCATACAGATATCCTCACTTTCAGAAAAGTGAGATTGAGCAACAAGTTGAAGACATGTTACATCAACGATTGATTCAGCATAATTCTAGTCCTTTTTCTTCTCCGGCATTATTGGTTAAGAAAAAAGATGGAACATGGAGAGTTTGTATTGATTATTGTGCTTTAAATCAAGACACTAATAAAAGATGAGTTTCCCATCCCAACCATAGATGAGCTATTAGATGAGTTGAAACAGGCCACAGTATTTTCTAAGTTGGATTTGCAAGCAGGATACCATCAAATTCGCATGTATCCTGATGATGTTCATAAAACATCTTTTCGTACACATCATGGCCACTATGAATTCCTTGTAATGCCTTTTGGGTTGTGCAATGCTCCAGCAACCTTTCAAAGTATTATGAATAGGTTATTTCAACCCTATTTGAGGAACTTTGTTATTGTATTTTTCGATGACATTTTGGTTTACAGTTCAACTTTTGAAGAGCATTTACATCATTTAAGAATAGTTTTGCAAACTTTGCTGGTCAATGAGTTTTATGTGAAGAAGAGCAAATGTGCTTTTGCTCAGTCTACCATTGAGTATTTGGGACATATAGTTGCTGACGGAGGAGTAGCTCCTGATCCATCTAAGATTGATTCGATTAAAAATTGGCCATTGCCCAAAACTGTGAAGCAATTATGAGCTTTCTTAGGACTTGCTGGATATTACAGATGTTTTGTTAAAGGCTATGCCTCTATAGCTCACCCCTTGACAGACATGTTGAAGAAAGAATGTTTTAAGCGGACTGAAATTGCTTTAGCTGCTTTTGAGCAACTTAAGTTGGGATTAATTAAAGCACTGATTTTAGCTCTACTAGATTTTTCCCAGCCTTTCATTGTGGAGACAAATGCCTCTGGTTCTGGGATTGGAGAGTACTTCTGCAATCCAATCATCCTGTTGCTTATTTTAGTAAAAAGCTTCCCAACCATTTGCAAAAGGCTTCTACTTATGTTAGAGAATTGTTTGCTTTAGTAGAAGTAGTCAAGAAACGGCATCAATATTTGTTGGGAAGCCATTTTACTATTCGTACAGATCATAAAAGCTTAAAGGAGATTTTAACACAAGTGATTCATACTCCTAAACAACAGAAGTATTTAGTCAAGTTGATGGGATATGACTATTTTGTTGTGTGTAAGGCTGGGTGTGATAATCAAGTAGCTGACGCTTTGTCTCGAAGAGAGGTGAATGAGACACACTATTTGAGCTACACAATCCCTTGTTTTCATTTGATTGATCTTTTAAAACAAGAATATCAATCTATAGCCGAATTTAAGTAGACGATTGAAGAAGTTCGGTAAGGTATTCCTAAAAAATGGCCACTTCAGTGGAAGAATAATCTTTTATTCTATCACGAAAAATTATTCTGGTATCACAATCATCATTAATTCCTATGATCCTTAAGGAATTTCATAACTCTCCTTTAGCTGGCCATTTTGGATTTTAGAAAACATATAAGAGGATTGTAGTTGAATTTTTTTGGGAAGGAATGCGAGCATAGATTGCATTATATGTTCGCACTTGTGCTATTTGCCAGCAAATTAAATATGAAGCAAGGGCACCAGCTGGGCTTTTACATCCTCTTCCAATACCACAACAAATATGGATTGACATCAGTATGGATTTTATTACTTGCTTACCAAAATCCAATGGATTTACAGTCATATTTGTTGTTGTGGATAAGCTTACAAAGTACTGTCATTTGGGACCTTTGACTGCTAACTTTAATGCATTCAAAGTTGCAACTCTTTTTTTTTGACATGGTTGTCAAACATCATTGTTTTCCAAGGTCTAATGTATCAGACAGAGATCCCACTTTTATGAGCAGATTTTGGCACGAATTATTTTCACTTAGTGGAACTACTCTTAAGATGAGTAGTGCCTATCATCCACAGACGGACGGGCAAATAGAAGTGCCAAATCGTACGATTCAACAATATTTGAGGGCATTTGTCATGGATTGTCCCACTCGTTGGACTAAGTATTTAGCATGGGCTGAATTTGCCTATAATACTTCGCTCCATGAGGGTGCTAATTCTACCCCTTTTGAGCTAGTTTATGGGCGTTCTCCACCTACTATACCTTCTTATCAAGGAGTTTCAAGAGTGGAAGCTGTGGATATGGAGTTACGAACTTGTGATGATTTATTAAAAACCCCGAGGGATAATTTGATCAAAGCTCAGAACAGAATGAAACATTTTGCTGATAAGAAGCATCAAGATGTGGAATTGAAGGTAGGGGATTTGGTGCTTCTTAAATTACTACCCTATAAATAGATTTTTGTTTCTAAACAGA
Source organism: Combretum micranthum (assembly GCA_024138025.1). Lineage (NCBI taxonomy): Eukaryota > Viridiplantae > Streptophyta > Magnoliopsida > Myrtales > Combretaceae > Combretum > Combretum micranthum. The sequence continues at coordinate 692,654 of JAMXBD010000174.1, forward strand.
AATTCTATAAATTGTCTCGTCGGTTTTATGGACCATACAAGATTGTAGAGCAAATTGGGGCTTGTGCTTACAGAGTTGAGTTACCAGCAGGAGCCAAGATACATGATGTTTTTCATGTTTCACAGTTAAAGAAAGCTATGGGACAAGATTTTCCAACTTTATCTCTTCTTTCTGAGATAATAGAGGATAAACCTCTCATTCGACCACTTCAAATTTTAAGTGGTCGGATTATTTCGCAACAGGGTCGAGATCTTAAACAAGTTCTAGTTTAGTGGGAAGGTCTTCCAATAGAAGATCTTACTTGGGAAGATTGGGACATTTTTCATCAGATTTACCCCACTTACGACCTTGAGGACAAGGTCAATTTTCAATAGGAGGAGCCATTTGTTACAAATCGTACAAGGCGACCACTTTTTTGGTTCAAGGATTACATAACCATATAATAGTTGCATATATCATTAGCTGTTTGTAATGCATGGATCATTAGCCGATTGTAATAGAATCTATTAGGAATTACTAGATCTAACAGCAATAGAACTAGATCTAACAGTTACATAACATACAACAACTGGAATCAAACAAACAATAGCTGGATATAACAGATATGGGAAAGAATATAAATACATAAATAAGATGCAGAAAAGGGTATGAAACCCCTGCGTTTGAGAAAACAGTTGAGGAGTTAGAGACTCACTCAAAGTAGTCTCAACTTTATTCTTTTGTTTACTTGCAAATCAAACATCAGAAATTAGGTTTAGTTCTATTTGTAATAGAAGAACTAGAGAGAGACGAGAGAATGAAAAGAGAGAGAACAAACTTATCTTTCTAAAAGTTAAGGAGAGTTTTGGAATTAGGGTTTCTTTCTTTTAAAATAAGGCATTAATTTTGTATGAGTGAGACCATGGTAATAATATGATTGACACTGTCATTGCAAATTTACGATGCATATATATGCCTGGACACTACTAAAGGAATCATCAAATCATTTACACATGTGAAAGAAATGGGGGACCTAATATTAATATCAGATGGCTTCATGGGGCCAATATCAACTAAAGTGGTGTAGTAAGTTCGCGCACTACATTACAACTATATGCAATAAAGCAAGTTGCAGTGCTGGCGCTTGTCTTTTACTCAATAATTTATCAATGACAAATGAAGTCTTCAACTTTGTAAGAGCACTTCGCAACTATATTGATCAAGCTACACATAAATGTAAGCATTGCCCTAAAATCCTTGAACTTTGTCTAAGGAATTTTACTCAAGGGGCAAAATGTAATGGGGCTTTGAAATATAAATACTATTATTTATTTAGGCTTGATTTGTGGGCTAAGTGACAAAGCCCGAAGAGTCTAGTTTAATTATTGGATGTAGACATCATCATGGGTCGGTTCCGAACCAGGAACCGACCTGACCCGTCACCGGCGGTTCCTGAACCGGGAACCGGCCCGGCAATGGCGGGTCTGAACCAGTAAAGGACCCGTCGGTTCTGACGGGTCCTTACGGTTCCATCCCTAAAAACCGTCTGACCCGGCGGTTTTGGAGCCGTCGATTCAAGAACCGGTAGAACCGGCGGTTCTACACCATAGAAATTATAAAAAAAAGTAGAAAAAAAAAGAAAAGAAAATCATAAAAAATTGTAATTATAAAATAAATATTTAAAACTATTTTTGCATAAATAATAAAAAATTTATTTCCTATTCACAATATTTAATGTGTTATTATTAACAACATAAGTAATAATTACATTTGAAATCATATATTGTTAAATTTATATAGACTTCTAATCAAAGTAGACTTTCTTTCTTAACAATGTGTGATTCATATTTTGTTATTGAGAATTATTTATATCTTTGAATATTTTATAGTGTCACATTGCTAATATAATAACTAAAAAAGTGCAAGTGATTATATATAAGTAAATACATAATTATAAAATTTCTTTTAACTAATACCATGAACAATTATTGTTAGGCTCAATGTTATTTCAAGTTAAAAATTTATTTTATATTTTTTCTTAGTTAAATTAAGTAAATTATTTAATTGATTTTTTATTTTTTTACATGGTTCCTGGTTCCTCTAGAACCGGAACCGAACCGTAAGAACCGGGAACCGGACCGGCTCCCACGGGTTCGGTTCCGGTTCCACCACTTTTGGAACCGGGAACCGGCGGTTCGGGTCCGGTTCCAGACCCGAACCGGACCGTGACGATGTCTAATTGGATGGCATGGTGAGATTTGGCTTGATGGACTCGAAACAAGGATCGTTGAATCGGTTTATTGCATCCAATTTTTTTAAGTAAACTCATGCACATGAGAGATGACTATTGGCCTTGGCCAATGAGGAGCTCATTGGGGATAACCATCAATTAAGCTTACTTCATCTCATTCATCAATTATTGAGATGATCTAACAGTCGTCATCCATGACTAGTGCTGATAAATACTCAATCACTCCTCCTCATTTCTAACTTTTGGAGAGAGAAGACAAACAATATTTTATAGAAAATGCTCTGTTCAGAAAGATCAAACAAGATAACTCAAGTGATTTCTACCTCAATTGCTCAAGAACTATAACGTTGATGCGTGAGGTCTACTCAAGCTCCCTTATCTATCATTTGTGCACTTGAGACACTAAAATTGTCTGTTCCTCTTCTCCTATAATTTTTTCCAAGCCATCCGTCATCAAGTGTCATATCCTTAGTAGTACTTCGAAATCACGTGCCAGGTGTGAGATCCATGCGACACATACGTGACCGCTATCAACAATAACCTACATCTACAGAGTTAATCGAGTCAAGAAAACCTAATTTGCCAATTTGTAATCAGAGAATCAATCATCCTTTTCCATGTTTGTTCGAGCTCCAAAAATATAAATAAGAGATTGAACACGACATTCCTCATCAAGCAATAACAGCAATTTTCACTCAAAAGTTCAAATCTAAGAAGCTTTTAGAATTGGGGTTTTAAAGAAGAAAAATTTCTTCGAATTGACAGTTTTATAGGTGAAATTGAGTGAAATCACCACCACAAGGAAGTTCCAAGTAAAATAAGATTCCATTTGGTAGCTATAATTCGTTCCAAGTATGTCGAAGAAGCTCTTATGACCACCACCGAAACAACTATCTCCTTCAAAACACCACCTTAGGTTTTTGGACAAAACCAACACCAGCAGAGTAATCGGCGCCTTCGAATTAGCTGAGGTCGACAATCTCCAACGCCTTGAAGGCCGTTGGAATGCCTAGACCCACCGATGTTCTCGCCTCCCCATTCGGGCTCTTGCTCAAATCGGTCGTCCATAGCTGTTGCTCCGAGACCCAACTCACATGTCCCAAGCCAGCCCAATCCAAGATCCTCGCCCAAAGCTCAATTCGCATTCTGTAGTGTAGTCCACACCGGCAGGTAAGTCCCTGTCACAGCTTTGCTTTCTTTTTTTTTTTTAATATATTAAAATATAACATATAATAACCATGTAAAGTAAGGATAATTTTTAAAAGGGTAATAATAATAATAATAAAGTAATAATAATAACAAAATAAATGAAAAGATAAATAAAAGTAGTCATTAATATATTGGTATATGCATAAAAAATACATAAATAGAGATAATAATAACATAACAATAAAAAATGTGTTAAATGATTTATGGATTTGCTTAAAAAATAAGATTGATTTTAACACCTAGGAAAGCCATTATTTTCTAAAATGACAAATGAAATTGATAGACCTTTAGAATCACTATCATAATAAATTACTTTGTTAAAATGATAAAATTAAAAATTTAAATTGAAAACAATTAAAAAAATTAAAGAAACCAACACATTAAAGTTTTCTAAAAAAGAACTACGTAATATCTGATCTCAACTAGTGGATACGTAGGCACCCATGTGTCGACTTAAAAAATGAATTTTTTGTTTTTTTTTCTTTATTTTGTTGATATTGATTTCATTAGGCAATTGTTTATAAATAATAATATATCAATGTGATTGATAGTTGCATGTAAATACTAGTACTTTGTAAATTTCAATTGATTGATAACTTTGTAAATTTTAAATGTTAACATATTTTAGACTGTTAAAGGAATGAAATAAATTAAAGAATTTTAAAGGTAGAGATCACCAAAATAACAAAAAAAAAAAAATTGAAAGGTGGTAACCATTTGGTTTTAATAGAATAGTCCTCGAATTCATGAAAACTCTAGTTATTTAAAATTGGTTTTGAATGAATTTTTCTCATAAGCTAGTAGCTAAGTCAAGATCAACAACTAACCCATTTATCCTAACTTATTATTCCTGACCTTAGTCAAGTGGCGCCTCCTAAAAATTTAAAAAAAAAAATTAAATTTCTTTAATTTCTACTTGATGATTTGTATCAAATAGGTTTGAGGGTAATACAAATTGAATTAAAAGAAATTAAGTCAGAAATGAAAAATTCTGGCTCGATGACTTGACAACTCCATTGGGGATGCCAATTTATAAGAGGGCTAGCCACCTAATGATTCTTAAATAAAAAGATCATTCCTTTAATGTTTAATTTTTTGTAAATTATTTTGTTGTATATATTTTGTACATAAAACCTTTTGTTGTACTAACTTTTTCTTTAAAGTGGTGCAGAAGAATTTTTTAAACCAAAAGCCCAAATGGGCACTTGATCTAGTTTGAGGGGAAAATATTACATGAATTGTGTGTTAGAAGCGGTTAGAACGAGACCATCTTAGGACCCTAGGATGGGGGCCCTAGTAAGCTTTGAGTGTTGTGGTAATTCATTATTTGGTGAAGAGATTTGCCTCCTACTTCGTTTAGCGTGACCCATGGTCCATTAATCGAGAGACCTTTAAAACCCATCCAATTGCATTCTTGATTATGGGTTGGCAAATAAATAATAGTGGGGTATACCTTTAAAGTGTTACAATTTTATAAGTAATTTTTAAAATCCTTTCCTTGCAAATACATCTTCCTAAATTTTCCTCTAACAAAGTTGCAACTCAAATGAGAATTTTTAAATTGCCCCACTATTAATTAGTTGTTAGTCCTTGTATTTGCATCTGTGTGATTTGCATGTTTAAATGCTTGATACATGTATAATATTGAAGATAATAGTAAACACCTATCAAATTTTTAAATAATTTACAAATTGTGCGTAAATAATTATATATAATAATTCATTATTAGTACCATAACCACTTATAAATTATTCTAAAACCTTTTTAAATAAAATCCTCACTATTGTAAAATAATACACGCATTATGTTAATAAATTCTTTTTTTTTTTAAATGTGCATAATATGGTCATCATTCATTTTGTAAATAGCTATTCTTACCTTTGTAAATAAATAAATTTTCAAATAAATGAAAGATTGAATGGCTTGTAGTAATTTTCCATGAATTTGTCATTTATTCCAAAAAAAATGATGAAACTTAACTTATTATTCTTGACCTTGGTTGGATGGCGATTGCTACAATTTTTTGAAAATAAACTAAGTTTCTAGTTGATGATGTTGTAGATGAGTTTGGATTTGATACAAATTGAATTAAAAAAATTAAGCCAGAAATGAAAATTCCAGACTTTACGTCGCTATATTCTGGTAAGTTCATGTTGATAAGTCGAGGTTAGTTTTCAATTTGATGAGCTTCTATACACTTTGACATCGAGCTCCAGCATAATCCTAGGCTTCACATGCTCTTAGAGGAAACCATCAACTTTTGTCTTGTCCTAAATTTCCGTTGCTTCTTCATGCTCTACGCATGAATTTGAGTAGGTAAATTATACTTCAATAGGTATGGCATTAATGAGCTTGCTGCTACATTGTTTGTCGTCGTCGTAAACTCAACGCCTGCACGTCAACAATTTCCCAGAATTACTTGACTGGTCTGAAAGCATTACGGGGATGTTTTTATGAATTTTTAAAATTAGTTTGGTATGTTAATAAGTGGCTATAATTAGTCGGATCATTAGAAATTAGTTGCTATTGAAAATTTTATAATAGTATAAGACAAATCGGGGATCCTTCTATTCGATTTATAAATGGAATTTATTGAAGAATTTTCTTCAAAATTTCTCTCTGATTTTTTTTTTTTTTCCTCATACTTGAACTAAAGACAATGTTATTTACTTATTTATTTTTCTGATTTGTAAGTCCTTGATGGAGGAAATACAAGAATATATACAAGTACATAAAAGCATGCAACAACTTAAACAAAGTTATAAGTGTGTGCAGAAATAAATTGCTAAATCTATAGACGAACAGCAATTGTTAAATGTATAGAAGAAGATGGTGTAAAGGGGGAGATCAATCTAGGGTTGAGTATTAGTTAAAATGAGAAATCAATATTTTGTAAAATAAGTCAGATATGGTATAAATAATGACCATTGAGGAAATTTATAGAAAGTTAATTGAAAACTAATGCAAACATTAATACCTCAAATGAAATTTGTAAAACATTAATATCATTTGATTCATTTTGCAAAACATTTATACCTTTCTTCAACATCTTAAAATGTTAATGCCTTAAATGAAGTTACCTAGAAATGTTAGTACTTTCTAATGTAATTTATTTTTTACTTATCTTGTTGTTATTGTTACTTTCTCTGCTAAATTTGATATCAAAGCCTTCATTTGAGGCCTATGAAAACTCGAGAATATAAGAGAATTGACGAGGCTATACAAGTAGCAATCAAGGAAAACGCTCATGAAGCTCTCAAATCAATCAACGTACCTTAAAAAGAATACAAAATTTGATGGACTAATAAAGCTTGCCGATCATAGAATTGAGGTATTACAATAGGGATAACATGGTTGCTTTCGAATCAAGCAGTCCAACATTGGGTAAGTCGTTTAATAAAATGCAAACAGTAAGTTTAGACCGTCGAAACTAGCAATGCTTGATTACTCCTTACAATTATGGGAAAGTAAAGTGGATTTTCCGATGTTCAACGGACAAATACTGGATGTATAAAGCACAACAATACTTTGAATTGGACATAACGCTTGAAGTTTGGAAGGTTAGAGTGGCTATCATATACTTAGAAGGGAAGGCATCGAAGTGGTATCATTCATATATGCAAAATCAAGATGGAAGTCATACTGTCGCGTAGAATTAATTGGCAAGGAGTTGCAATCAAAGTTTGGAGCGACGGCCCATGAGGACAAAATGACTATGCTTAAGGAATATATCAGGAAAGAGCCTTACAAGACTATTTTGAAGGATTCAATCACCTTATTAGTTAGATAAAACTTGGGAAGACTACTTGGTTGGCTGCTTCATCAATGAACTTCATCCTTCAAATCAATACCCAATACGAATGTTCCAACCACAAACACTTCAGCTTAAGTTATACACATCCCCTAATTGCATTATTAGCTACACCAGGATCAGCATTCAAACTCACAACACCTCTAAACCTATCCAAACGTAGAACCAAAGTCTAACCACCAAACCTATTAAATTTTCTAAATGATAAGGTACAATTGACTAAAAGAAATCTATAAAAAGAATATATATTACAACTCAAACAACAAGGATTTACTAGGCACAAAATCCTCTAAGTATCAAAACAAAAGAAATAGTGTAGTTTCTAAAAGTATGCAGTAAAGTAGATTCTGATTTTGAGCTTTTAATAAAGCTCTAGAGTATATTCTTCAAGCTTGAGTGAGTCAATTCAGTTCTTCCCAAAAGATAAGTCCCATTGTCTCAGCTTTATTGCTACGTTTAACTATCTTTCTTTCGATAGTAGAAACTAGTTCCAACTCTTCTTCCTCTTCTATTGTAAGTATTGAAGGTAAATCTCCTTCTCTATGGCCATAGAAATGTTTCAACTATGAGACATGAAAGGTAGGATGCACATTTAAATCAGGTGGTGAATCCAAGTGATAGACAACTTATTCAACCCTAAAATATATAATATATATAAAAAAAATTGAAACCTATAATATGGGGTAGACACCATTACTGGTCAATTTCAATATCAAGAATCGAACTAGAAAATGTTGGTTTGAATAAACCACAAGCCTGCTAATTTTGATGTGTCTAGTGGGTTTAACACCCTAAAATCGCCCAATCTGGCAAGGTAGGAAAAACTTTTCCAAGAATCGGTCGTAGAATCAGTTCCATAGGTGGATCTATGCCAGGAAAATTAAAAAAAAAAAGGAAAAAATAATTGAATCGAAACAAAGTTTTAAACTATATTCACGTGAATAATGAAAATTTATTTCTTATTTACGATATTTAATGTATTATTATTAACAACAGAAGTAATAGATATACTTGAAATCATGTGTTGTTAAGTTTATATTAACTTTGAACTAAAGCAAACTCTTTTTTCTCAACAATGAGACTTGTTTTTGAGTTTGTTGGATTTATTTGTATCTTGAATATTTTGTAGTCCTAGATTACTAATATTACAACTAAAAGTGGAAGTATTTATGTATGAATAAATGCTTAACTATAAAATTTTATTTAGCTAATGGCCTAAAAAAAATTAATGCTAAGCTCGATTTTATTTCAAGTTGAAAGTTTGTTTTATACTTTTTTTTCACTTTAATTAACTATAATTATTTAATTTTTTTAATATCACAGCTCTCAGTTCCTAAGGAATTTTAACCGAATCATGAGAACTGGAAACTTAACCGGCTCCCACAATTCCGGTTCTGTTTCCTCTATTTTGGAATCGAAATCCAGTGATTCCGGTCCATTTGAGGACATCTAATATAGGGTATAAGTCTAAGCAAGATGCAGGATCCCACACTTTCTTCTATTAGAGTAAATTCCAAAATTTAAAAACAGAATTATATATCTTACCATATCTAATACTCATTTTAAATCTTATCTAAATAGGTTTAGTTTTGCTGGCCACAAAAAAAAAAAAAAAAGTGTCCTTTCATACGCTCTAAACGAGATGGCACAATAGATGACATTTCAACTCATTGCATAATTATTGGTAGGAAAAAATGTCCGTCAATGGTTAATAATCATGGTGCCTTTAATATATAAAAAAGAACTTCAATAAAATATACTTTGTAAATTTTTTAATATATATATTTTTTCAAATGAGTCAAGAATATTGGGAAAACGATAATAAGTAACTCTCAATACTTACAATTATAATCAACAATTCAACATTGTAGCTACTGCTCAATACATAGCTTGTTGAGAAATTTATTTGGTTAGTACACTCTAACGAAGCTTCTATTGCTTAATACATCGCTTGTTAAGAAATATATTTAGTTAGTGCACTTTATTGGAGCTTATGCTTTCTACTAGTTAAAAACAACTTTTAGAATATATTCAAATTAATAATAACTTTATAAAAAAACAATAATTAAAAAAAAAAAAGAAGAAGTGACAGATATCGAAACATTTCATTTGGTATATTGTAAAACAAAGAAAATAGAAAAAACCAATAAAACAAAAGGAAGAGGGAAAAAGATAGAGGGCAAATAAGCTAGAGAAAAATGAAAAAGTAGTTTATGGAGAAGGTTGAATAAAATGTGAAATACCCCAAATTTTTACCAACTTAAGTTAGAAATGTTATAATTGAATAATAAAATAGATGGTTGATTTTAAACTTTGATTTAAAATTTAAATTAGAAATTGAACTTAAATAGTTTAATTAAATAAATCAAATAAACTAAACTATAGTGTATGATTAGATGGATTAACATAATTGAATTAGTAATAGATCTAATTGAATATCCCTTTTAACCTATCTCTTTTGCTTTAATTTTCTATTCCATCAAATAAAACTACTCATTCCCTTCCAATTTTCAAATATCACTAAATTTCTCAAGTTCAATTGCCTAAATTTCTAAAATGCCCAATTTAGCTATTTTAGTCTAAATTACAGTTCCTTAATCCCTAAAAATTAAAATCCTACCACTTTATCATAAATATCATTTCCTAAGTCCTAAATTCCCAAAATCAAACTAAATATCAAATTCCTACCCATTTTAATTCATAAGCTAAATTTCTAATTCAATTTATCAATTTCTATTCCCTAAATTCACTTATCTCTTTCTAATTTTTCAAATTCTTAAAGAGTCTCGTCTAAGAAACCCAATTCACAATGTAAAGCTCAAGCCCAACCCAAAAGCATAAAGCCTAATCTTTATTCTCTTTTTCTTTCCTTTTCTTTTCAATTTTCCAGTTTCCCCTCTCTTCCTCTCTTGAACTGTTCCTCTTTATTTCTCTCTTCTTTTTCTATCAATAGCCCAACCCAAATCTTTATTACAATTAGTTCTTAGGTGAAATTGAAGATAAAAGGCAAGATTGGAGTTGACAGTTAAGCCTATAGAAGCTTCATCAACTAAGAAAGTAGTAGTAGTAGTATTAGTGAAGATTTAATTGCTTATGTTTGCTAAACAAGCAATTTTAGTTGATTTCTTTAAGTAGATTGTTGTAAATATATTATTATGATGAATTAGTCTTAAATAGATGTAGGATTATGTTAATACTGATAGATTAATGATCTATAAACATATATGTTAAAATAGGAATATGTTTATGCATGTATATTTTAAGTTTTTGATGAAATGATTTGAGAAATATGATAAAGTAGTATGTATGAAAGTGTTATAAAATCAAGAATATGAGTTTGCATGATGATATTGAGATGCTTTTGTTGTAATTGTGATTTAATAAACTAGTTAAGTAAGTTAAGTTTAAAGAAAATGGACAAAGGAAAACGTTAAAATAGGCATAGGACATCATCATAGCGTTATCATACCCGTGATCACCTCTGTATCCTTGTGTATTGGGCGCACACTTGATAATGGGCGTTATAAATCTTGTAATAAGCATTGTTTTACAAATTAAGATGACCATGGGCGTTATCAAGAGTGTGATCATCTATTTTTGTTTGTACAATTCAAAATGTCTTGATCATGGGTGTTATCCAGGAGTGATGACCATCACCACTTCCATAACAAGCTTTTATTAAGGGAGTGATAGTCTCCTGTTAAATAAATAAATAAAATGATAAATAATGTATGTTGGCATATTACAATTGGGTACTTTTTTAATTAATTTTTCAAGCCTTGCTTTACCATCTTGACAAGGTACTTTTTTTTTTTTTAAATACCTAATGGTATAGTTTTTATTTATGAATGTTGGACTATTCAAGAGTGTAGCTTTTGAAATATTTTTGCAAAGGTTCATTTTACTGCTACAAAGCCCTTGTTTTCAGAATCTAATATATGATCTCAAAAATATAAATAGGTTAGCAAGTGTTTACTTAAATAGTTTTTTTTATTTTAGGGTTAGCCTAAGCATATAAATGTGTAAACATTATACGTAGCGGTCAAACATACGTAGACTCTATTTGGAGCATGACAAAATAAGTGCAAGTCATAACATTTTAACCAGTTAACTAAATTTTGCATTACATCTTATATTACTTATGAAATATATAGATATAACATATTATATTTTAATTTTACAAAAAATAGTTATTATTACACCATATTTTATTTTTTATCTTTCAAGGGTTTTTTTTTTTCATTATAATAAAAAAATGATAATTCCAACCTGTACCTCTTAATTAAAAAATTTTAAAAAATACTACTAAATTATAATACTGTTAACCATCTCAAGTTTAAAGGACCGAAACCCTTCCCTTGTCGCTTTAACCCAGATAGATTAGGTTCCCATGAAGTATTATCTATTTGTTTTCTATTTCACGGTGAAGTCCGAGGCCAACCTAGGAATAACAATCCTAACTTCCATCCTATATTGTATGGTTGGAATTGGACCATTGGCTGCTTCCAACTATGAGCATCTCATTCCACCCACAATAAAATGAATAATATTTCTTATCCATCCGAAGCAAAACACCTTCATATTAATTTCCTCTAGGCACAAGAATGTCCCAAATTCTTAGCCTTATTATATTATAAATGAACGATTATTCTATTAGCAAAATCAAGCTTTCTCCATCCGGTATTCTCGACTATGTAATTACATATGTAGAATTAATCCATAAAGGCACCATATACCATTTTTGTATATTTTATCTATATTTCAAAGTATAAGAATTCTCGTAGTGTCTAATCCCAAAAGACCCTTTCCTTTTCTGCCCCCTAATACTTGCATTGGCAAAAGTGATGACCCAACTTCTCACGTATAGAAGATTTATATTACAAGCCTCAAGGAAAAAAAAAAACAAAAAGGTGGTGGGTGGAGGGGACGGGCGAAGGCGGGTGGAACATGTGCAGGCACATGCTAACTTACGTATTTTTGAAATAAAAGTGATATAAAATATCCCTTTGTATATCGTTTATTGCAAAAAAAGAAAAAGATAAATATGTTAATTATCATATATTAAATGAATTACTTTGGAATTAAAAAATTTATACATAACATATATAATTTAGGCTCTAGACCTATTATATATGATTATATTAGTGAGACTGTGAAAATAACTGGTTCAACAAAAAGTAGAATAATGAATTAGTGTGGCGCAAATTAGTCTCTAGAAGTAAAGATTTTATAATAAAATGAAAATTGAAGAAAATAAGAGTGGCATATAAGATAGGGATGAATGGTTATAGGGTGGGTAAAGTACCAAGCCTTACATATACCCTACTTTGTAAGATACATCATACTAAATTTCGTACCAAAAGCCTATCTAGTACCACTTTGTATCCAACATTTACCTTATATCCTATAAAACACACATGGTATAGAGTATTCTATGGAATCTATTATTTTTTTTCTTTTCAAAATTTTAAGATTATCATAGTATATATATAGTATTATGTAACATGAAAATCACATTCTTTTCAAATATTTACTAGAGCAAAATTACTGTGGAGTGTGGAAAGAAATCTAAACTTAATTTATCAATATCACTAATTCTATGATATTCAAAATTTGTTTATGAGATAGTAGGAAAGTTAATATATGAAAGTTGAAATATATAAGTTATAATTAAAAACATTTACTATAATGTAAAACATTATTACATGGAGAAATCTGACTAACCTAAGAAGATAACCAACACTTTTAAAATGCAACTGGTATCTATAATAAATATCGATATGTAAAGCATTAAATCATCCGTGCCTTCAGTCTTTATAATATAACTTATATTTTTCTTCAGTTAATATCCAATATATCTTCATCAATAGAACTTATCTCTATAAAATGAAAAAAGCATTAAAATAAAAAGTTAGTAGTGTTGAATATGAAATAATGCAAGAAAGTTGAATAATTGCCACAAAGGGGAAAATGAAACTAAATATTACAAAGAAGTGTCGCAATGTTAAATAATATTGATGTTAACAAAAACTTAATAGAAATAAATGGTACCTTTCTATTGTTAATATTATATTATACAATATTTATAAGGTGATTACAAGGTTCCATAGAACCTCTACTCTATATCTAGTAGAGTACAAGTTTCAACGTAGGTACAAAGTATTAAGATCTCATACCCGTATCCTACCTTATGAGAGTATAATATAAAAATTCTATAGTCAGAACCTACTGTTTAACTCTTAAAACCTACTTAAAACCTACCCAGTCGAGCAGGTTCAGGTGGATACCCTATACATTAAGGTTACCTGCTCACCCTAATATAAGACACCAAAGTGGGCTATCCACTTAAATTAAATAAAGAGTAAATGTCAAAATTACTACATGACTTTAAGAAAATTTAATTAAGTTAAGTGGTCAATTTAATATACAATCAAACTTTTTATGATTATTTTCCTACATCTTTAACACCATTTATTTTGTTTGCAGACTAGATTAGGAGTAGTATATTATTGAAATTTTACTAATAGCTATAACTGTATCTAGTACTGATAGGCAGCTTCTTCCAACTCAAGAAAATAATAAACGATATTAGTGAGGTAGTAAATATAGTTACAAAAATTTTGATTAGGTATTAAATTTACCACTTCAAAGTTTAAGTATCAAATTAAATTTTTATACAAAGTTCAAGTCTCAAATTGAATTTTTGTATAAAGTTCAAGTACCAAATTTGACTTTTTTCCTCAAAAAAATTATATATGTATCACAATCCACACATACATTCTCCACTAGTATGCTTTGATATGAGGTAGTATAGTGTTTGATTATAGATAGACAAAAAAACCAATTATAAGCATAATGAAAATTTTGTTCTAAACCACCAGATGATACACTTGTGTTATTAGTGCTAAAAAATAATAAATAATTAAATAAATAAATCATTTATACAATAGTTTAAGAAAAAGTGTAACTTTTCTTAACTCAATCAATAACAATCACCCTCTCAGCCTTCACAAACCTAGGCAATCACAATTACCACTTACCATTACTCTCACTCAATTAAGCTACCTTAACAATTTTGACCTCAAATTCATATGCTATATTTTTATTTCTATTGTTTGTGTTGGAATAGGAGACAAGGTTGATGTTGTTTGGATCATGAGATGGGTTAATAGTGGTGATGGTGCTAAATCTAATGTTAGAGATAATGGAGATAGCAAGGTTAGTTGAGGTAGCATTATGGCATCATCTTTATTATTTTCTCAAATTTTTACTAGTTTTGATGTGGCATTATTACATCATCATATCAGGTATTAGGTTAATTTTCTCTTTTTGGAAAATTATTTTTTAAATTATATATGGTTTCAAGCAAAAAATATTTCTTCAATTACCATAGCAAATTCGTTGACTGAAAATACGATTTTAGTATGCTAATTTGATTAGGAAGGATTTATAAAGAAATTGCATGTTAGTATGCATTCTAAAATTGCAAATTAAATCTACAATTTTAATGATAAATATATAACCTTTATGCAAGTTTGATTGAAGAAAACAAGCCCACCCAATCAGTCACTTTTAATGCTCTAGCTCATCTTCTCCCTTCTAATACAAACGACCCTTATCTCTCTTCTCTTGCTCTCGCTATAGATAACATAGTGTGATTTCACACATTTATCTTTCTTAAAAGAGCATAAAAGTCAACATTTCATTGATCTTTTATCATAAATTTTGTATAAAATTATTGAAATGTTCAAAATTGGATCAAGTGTGCATGGGTAGTTAGGAAAGAAGCAAAATTGATGTTTAAAAGTTCATTTTTAATGCAAATTCGGTTTGAAGTACATTAATCAAGGTTCTTAGAGGCAAAAAAGCTTTAATTCCTTCTACCATTATTGTTTAGTTAGTGAGAATCAATTTGATGAATGTGCAAAATTGTATATTTAACTTTATCTGTAGTAAATGAGTTTGTGTATTGGGATTGAGTTGTAATTATAAGTTCAATAGACCAAGACAAAGCAAGTTAGGTTGTTGATTGTGTAGAACCAATATCAAGCTGCACTTAAGTCAATTGAGCACTAGTAGTAGATAAGACTAATGCAAACAACAGCAGATGAGTCGAAAGTGGCAAACTGGAAATTTACAACAGATCACAAGAGTAATGCCAAAGTTGTTGTTGCTACAAACCACTGACCAAAACCACATTAACTAAGCTACTATCAAAACCAATTGAAAAACCAAAACACTAAGTTGATTAAATGCAATTAAGTAGCCAATTCTATAGGAGCTTAAGACGATGTAAACCCAAGCACCATAATTCAACTTAAAGCACCAAAGTCTGGCATATCGAGCACTCGATAATCTATTACGCTGAACATCTACAACAACTACTGATTTGAGTAAAATAAGAACAAGCTCCACGTGCATGACAACATTGACCAAATTGATAGCATGGCATTATATACTGAGCAGAACTACACCTATAAGTCGCCAAGCTTTGTGAAGTAAACTTAATTTTTTGCACTTCAACCCAAGTAGCAGTAGAGATTTCATCGAGAACAGTAGCTGGATAACGAGAATTGATGTAGAATCTGAGCTCTAGAAGACCAACCAAAGAAAGCAACTCCAACAGGTTAAGACAACAACAATGTCAGCTTGATTATTTTATGAACTAAGCTGGAATTGCTACAATTTTCTATAGAGAAGAATACGTTGCTTTGGGTCGGTCTGTTGAATATGAGCAAAGCAATAACAAAGTCGAGCACTCTAGAAATAACAACACTACCAACCTGACATAAAGTCGAACTGACCTGATCTCCATACCCACCTAACTTAGTCCTAAGTGTAGCAATAATTTGCAGTCTGCTATGTATTGACCTGCTATGTAACGTCTATCAACTTGCTACTTGATTCCAATGCTAAATCCCCTCTTAACATTGAGTTACCCATAAGTCTAAATGCCAACCTGCGTGATCATCAACACCAGTCCTAAGTTGCAACCAAGTGTTAACTCAAGTAGCTCCAATCCACTAAATAGCACCACTGACTTATGAAGATCAATTTCAACAATACTTTTTTAGTTTTAGTAATTCTATAATTATTTGCTATTTGCTTTGTAATGTCTAAAAGGATTACTCATTTTGTTTTCTTTTTATCCTTCTAATATGGGATCCACTCCACGGACTTCACCAAACCTTTATAAGTACTCACCTCTTATACTTTTCACGTCACATCCATCAAACCTAATCAACCTCTACATCATCATTGTCACCTTCTACCTAATTCCATCAACTTCCATTTCACCATAACTTCATACCAACTCACCATTCACAAATCTTATATATAAAACACATTCATTGTCAGTTTCTTTTTGCCTAGTCTTTGATAGACCATCCTACTTTACCTTTCATCCATTTCACCTTTACACTTCACTCATGCATCCCATACACTCACCTATACACATAAGATGAAGACCTTCAATTGCTATCACCAACAGTGGGGCTTGACCTTAAGATTTCTTGAAGGCACCCTTGCAAATTTTAAGTGTTTTCTTCTCCTATATCTCTAGTAATGGATTGTGCTAAGCTCATGATTATTAATGAAATTAAGTTATGTTTTTAGTATGAGTTAATTTTGTTTGGTGCAACTATGTGACAGATTAATGAATTTCATAAATAGTTGATTAGTTTTTATAACGAGTTTTGTTAATTTAGAATTTTGATTATTTTTATTTCAATGTTAATAGGATAAATTTGTCTATGGATCTCTTGTGAATTAAGGTTCAAAATATTCAAGAGGGATTCAAGAACTTGATTAAAATAAAAAATGAAATCTCAAAATCGACATGGATATGTGCGATCTTTGCTCAAATTGTAAAAATCATGCTCTTAATACAATTGGAAATGTGGTTTAAGACATAAACACATGCTTGAATCACAAATTCAATTAAATAATATGGCTTGTGAGAGATGTGTGTTATTAACCTATTGATTATAAATGGATGGCTGAGGAATATTCATGTTATGATTAGAATCTTGCAACCCAAGAGGGAAGCAAGTTCTTATAATTTTAATCAAAATCCAAATAAAAAACTCGATTATAAATACAACGCAATGAATGGGAATCTATTATAGCTTATCTCATAATCCCACCCTTGTGTATTGAAGGTGCTTTTAGGGGTAATTTTCTTGTTAGTGATAATTTAGTGATAGTTCGGAAGTAGTTTAATTAGATTAAAAATCCAATTTTTATTCACTTAGCTTAGAGTAGAACTGCTATTACCTAGTACTTAGTCAAAAGCTTCCAATGGATTCGACTTAGGTCTCACTAGTATTTATTATTGCAAACGCATTAGGTAAATTGGCCGGTAGTTTTTACGTCATAAAAATAGTTTCTAAGGAATGAATGTAGCATAGTGTTTCATGGCGAATTAAGATTATTTTTTTTTACTTTTACATCCATCTCTGGCCTACCAAAACTAAGGCTAACTAAAATCACAGGTTGAATGCGATTTTGAAATCACATATACAACTTGTAATTTTATTGTAAATTCTAGCCTAACATATGAAAAACCAAAATCACATATTAGGATTGCAATTTAGCACTGTTGCGATTAACCTAATACTCTCACCATACTTGTTGATATATCTATATTGGCAAAAGGCATGAAGCTTATAAGGTCATTCAAGGTTTTTAAGATACATTTGATATATAAGAAAAGATCAAGAATGAAATGTTGATTTGGTCTTTAAATGAGAATGTTATTCTGTCTTTGTCAAAAGTGCCATTTCATTTCATTATTTTTGTTACCTTTTCAAACCATTATATATTTATTAAGCTTAATGCTATGAATGATATCTAAAATTTTAAAATTGATCAATTTAGTATTTCAACTTTAAAATTGATTAATTTAATACCTAAAAAAACTTTTTTTGCATGATAATAGTACCTCCATGATATTGGTTAGCATATATGAAATGTTCTTTCAAATATTAAATCAATCAATTTCAAACTTCAGGTACAAAATTGATCAATTTCAAATTTCAGGTATCTAATTGCATATTTTATCAAAGTTTATGTACCATTTGTGGCATCTATTCTATTTATTATTATGGGCACACACTTAAATATCATTATATGAACATTCCATTCCATTTCATGACATTTTCAAATATAAGAATGAATTTGCCATTTCATTTCATTTCATTTAATTACATTCCATAAAATACTTATGTAGCAAACCTGACATTAAAGTAACAAATTAACCATTTAATGAATAAATCTTTAAGAACATTTCTACTTTATTTGTTAGGAAATTCTATAGTCCTGTTATTACCAGTCTCATCACTATGCAATAGTTCATATTATACCGAACCGTGATCGAACCATTAAAATATTTAATATTCTAATTACTATAATTATTTTAATGATTAGATAATTGGCCAAATGGTCACATCAACGGGACTGTAGAAGTTCTTCAATAATGATTATTTTGATATATAAATGGCAAGTTTGATTGTTATCAAATTAGTAATAGATGCCTTAACTATATGAAGGATGCTTATATAAAAATCTGGCTTAATCTATTTAAAGACTCTTCGAAGGTAGTTAGCATAATAAATAAGGAATTTCTGAATAAAGGTGGCCTAAGAAAATATAAATTTTAATTTTTTATATTCCATTATTTTAATATATATTACTTATTTTCGTTCTATTGTTTTAATAGTAGCATTGTTATGTCACCATACTTATTAATTAGTTATATCATCATACTTATCAATTACATGCGCTCAATTTTTGTAGTGCCATCTAAATATCTCTAAAGGATGATCATCACAAATTATAAATTTTATTTATAATATATTAAAATATAATGTTTAAAAATATAAGTAATAATTACATGAGCTCTGATCGATCCCACTGGAAGATTAGTTTTTATACGATTAAATTCTAATGATTTTGGCGCATATATACACACACACACACATATTAAACATTCAAATGTTTCAAAGAATGAAGTTGTAAATGATTCAAGAATTTTGTTCTTAATATGAAACTTATCTAGTGTGATATAATAACCTAAACTTTGATGAGCTTATTTGGATTGTTTATTTATTTATTTGTTTTTGTCTACATTGTGATTTGTATTTGTTTGAAGTATAATTTCATTTATATCTCCTCCGTATTTATTTCATAATTATGATGAAGGTGGCGATTGGATGTAAGCATTATGATGAGAAATACATGTACTTTAAGGGAAATGATTTAAAATATATATTATATATATATATTTGCATTAAAAATAGAAAATTATATCATTTTTTTCTAATAAAAATGATAAAGTAAATATAAATATGTTTATAGGGATTTACTGGGTATTTAATTTTAAAAGAGAGATACACACACATATACTTATATTGTCACCAAATTTGTTTACGATGAATACAAAAATAACTCTCGTTTACCAATCCACATAAAAAATTACAAAAATACCAATTAGATGAAATTAATTATTCAAATAATGCCACAATATCACATCTTATACATGTGATATTTAAAATGTTAGAGTTTTGCATGTTATAAATATGACACTAGTATAAATATTAATCTGAGTATCACAATTATAACATGTGATACCTGCATAGATTGCACGTAGTACATGCAATACTTGTGTATATTATATCGTACTTTTGACATGTAATATCTTTAAAAAAATATTATATCTCATTTTCAAGATATGATATAATGTTGATATTTTGATAAATTTTTTATATAATTTGTATTTAAGTAATTTTTTCTCTAAATTTGGTAGGCATGTGTTTCATTCGATGAATATGTTCACTTCGGTGAATATTAAAAAGACACTAAACGGATAAAATAAGATAAAGTAAATGTTTTCTTAACAAAAAAAAAAAAAATTCTTACTATGCATTTTATTAGAATTTAGGAGATTATTTACAACAATTGAAAGTTTAGGACTATATTCATACTTATTTCAATGAGCTACTTGAGCTTGATTAATAAATGAGCTAAGTTTAAGTTTAAACAAGCTAAAGTTGAGCCTTAATATAAGCTTGTGAGCTGACCATTAAGCTTTGTTAGTAGACTTGTCAATATACATATTTATTTTATATATTTACCATATCATATTCTAAAGCTATTCGTAGTTCAGCTCAATCTACAAGCTGAGTCAAACTTAAGCTTGAAGTAAATCAAACTTAAGCTTAAATTTTAGCTTGATAAAAACTCGACTCAACCCAATGTTGATTTATAAACAAATTAACTCTAAGCTCCAACTTAAAGTTTGTTGATTTAAACAAATCAATTTTTAACTAAATGAAAAACCTTAGCTTCAGCTTAAGCTCGATAACTTTTGAGATGTGTCAAAGTTTAAGGTTTGAATATTATTTGTTTATTTCTAGAAACATTTGATTCTTCAAGATTTGGGGAAAAGGAAATTAATAGACGTATTTTAAAAAGATTATAAAAATACCATTGGGATGAAAATAATCTTAGTTTTAGGCTAGTGGATCTCGTCTCTTGGTCGACCTCGTCTCTTCAAGAAACGAGGTTAATGTAAAGTATACTAGCCTTGTCTCTTGAAGAGACAAGATTCATTCTATTCTTATTTCTTGAAGAGACGATGTTAATGTATTTACATTAACCTCATCTCTTACTTACGATCTCCCCTCTTTAAGAGACGAGGTTAATTTGTCTATTTTGAAGGATTTTTGTAATTTTTTAAAAAAAGTTACTATTTTTTTTCTTAATGCCAAGATTTGAATATATATATGTGTATATATAGGATGAAAATTTATTATTTGCCTTCTTATTCCTATTCTTATCGATCAATTCTTATTATTTATTATGAAGTGATAAAATTTCTAAAATAAAGTAGGTAATATGTATGATTTTATGACATGATAAGTTTTTATTGGTAAAAATACGAATATGTCAGGCTAGAAGTCATCATGGGGTGATTTGAACCTCGAACCGCCCGAACCGTCCCCAGCGGTTTCGTACCGGGGAGTCGCCTTTGTTCCGGCGAGTCCTAGTGGTTCCTCCACAACGAACCGACGGTTCTGCGGGGTCGGGAACTGCCATTCCAGACCTGGAACCAGCGGTTCCGATCCGGCTCGCATAGAAAAAAAAAACAAAAATAAAAAACAAAACACATACATCATAAATTGGGATAAGTTTGTTTAGCAAGTGACTCTAGAAAGAGCTTCTTTCTATTTCCTCAGGTTGGGTTCTAGTGACTTTTGTGGATTCAGTTATTTCCAAGGGTTGGAATCATATCATGGCACATACATAGATATTGGTATAAAAAAAATTTACAATGACCCAAAAATGAATAGAGGAAGAAAAAAGGAAAAGGAAAGGTTTGAAGAAGATTTACCATAAACTTTCGTCAATATTATTCTAAATGACGAAACGAGTGAAAGTAGTGTTTGAAATCTCTAAAAAAATAATTAGAGAAAATAACTTAGGCGTTTTGATAATTTTACAGAGTTTTTTGTATTTAACAAACAAATGAGTTTTACATTTATTTGTTGATTTCATTTAAAGACATGCAATTTCTCGTAATAAATAATGAAATAATAAAATTAATAAATGATGCTTTTACATATATTTACCAACTTAATTTAGTTAAGAACTATAAAAGAAATTGAAACCAATGAAGGGGAAAAAATTTTCAGAATTCAAAAAAAAAAAAAAGAAAGAAATTGTCGACTGACCACCTTATTGTATAGGTTGTTATTTGTTTTTTTTTTTTTTGCCAAACGATAGGTTGTTATTTACTCTTTACTTATTTTTCAGTCTTTATATTTAAATTTTCTGCATTTTCGTATCAAGTTTTTAAGAAATTTAATTATTTAAAATATTTAATAATATCATTTAATTAACTCATTCATTCAAATCTTCCAAAATACAAATCACTTTTTCATTTTTGTAATTTAACAAAAAATATTACAATTACATAACAAACAGAAGGAAAAATAAAATAAATTTTATAATTCTGATACGAAATAGAGGAAATGTCTAAATTGCTTTCAAAAAACTTGAAGGAAAGTTACAATTACAACATCCATATTGATCACTTTTACTAATATTCTTTAAATCTTAATAAGAGAATCATAATACCTAAATTTTTATGTTAAATATTGACTTTACAAGAGTAACTTCATTAGAATAATTCTAATTATTTATAGCGGACTGCTATTATAAAAGATTTTGAGTTTGTAATAAGGAGAAAAAAAAGGGCTTTGAATCAGCACACATATCTCTTTTTTAGTATCATGAACTTTTACTATTAATTTGCATTCCTATGAGTAACTGGTGTCATCTTTGGATATTAGTAGTATATAGACACACTCAATTATAATTAGAAAATGCATATCCAATTTAATTTTATCACAATAAATTGACTTTAGGGTTTTTTTTTTATTTTTCGATTAATTTATAAAAGAAAAGGTTCACATTCGCGTAGAACCAGATCCGGAACCGCCACAACCGGTCCGTGGAACCATATAATATATATATATACGCGCGTGGAGAAAATGCTAAAGGCCAAAGAAGAAATAAGAGGGGGAAAAAAAATTAGTGTCGGAATAGAATACCTTTCACCAACATTGATCAGCACACCTTATTTGGCAAAAAACTACCTTGTCATCCTCCATCCCTCGAATAAAAGTTAAAACCAGTCTCTCTCTTTCTCTCTCTAGCTCTGTACACGCAAATCAACCATGCTCGGAGCTCAGTCATGCATCCGTACAATCGCCTGTATCGGAACAGTAAAGGACCACTCCAATGCAGTTCCTCCTTCCATCGCGATTCCTCTCACTTCTTCTTCTTCTTCTTCTTCTTCGTGTCTTCGCATCACATCGTCCCCAAAGACAACCCGATTCCGGAGCTTCGTCATTTCGTGCAAGTCGTCGTCTCGTGAGAGTTACGGTCCTGGATCGAGCGACTCTGACGACCGTGATCGCGATTATCTCCAAGCTTCTCTTCTTCTCTCAGGTACTTACTTACCACGTTTTTCGCAATCTACATTACTCTTCATCTTTTATATAGCATGTTGTATAATATATTTTATGTATATTTAAATCTTTATCTATATATTTGTGTAAATTCTGATAATATGCTATATAATAGTTTGGAAGAGAGAGACTGGGTTGTGATTGGGAGGAATTTCGAATCAGCAAAAAGAGTGATCCAAAGTTTGGGTTTAAATTTAAAAACCTCAATTAGTAAATGTTTAGTCTTGAATTGAATGCTGCATTAAGTAATGCTTATTGATATTATACAGATTGTTGGATCTTTCTTATTTTTCTGGAGAGTATCGCAACTGATAAATGGTTAATTTAGAGAGTTTGTTAGTTTAATGAATCATTTACAACAGATAGCTGAGAAAAAAGGAGACTGAATATGGCTGTAGAATACTTCGGGTTGGATTTTGAAACCGGATAGGCCGAGAGATCATTCAGAGTTATGCAGTTTCCAAGGCATTGATTATTAGTATCTTGAGAATGAGCAGTGCAATTTAACAAGTGATAGAAGCTACAATTAACAAATCTTTACTATTGTTATTGGTATTGTATTTCCATTTTGGAACTATACATATGTGTTTGAGTCTTTGAACAATTGATTTTTTTATATCCTCATTTCTGTTCAATATGATGAGGACAAGACGGGTATGTCAAAGGGCATGTGGACTAACAAATTTGAATGAAGTACCGTTTGAGTATGTGAGGACTTGAATGGATGGTGGTGTTTGGAGGATTTGACATCTAGAGTAATTGATATGGATGGCATCTAAAATAAATGGATCGCAATGCTCAAAAGCATTTGACAAGTGACATATGGGACATATTGGATAATAACGAAAGATTTGTGGAAGATTGATTATATTCTGATGCTTGAATGATTTCATTTGGAGCATGGAGTGATACAAAAAACTGTCCTTTCAATGGAGCTTTGTTTATCAATAGGTTCTGAGAAATTTCTTTTGTGCAGAAACTATATCTCATTATCACATGCGAAGACCAGGATATAGAAATGAAGTTAAATGGCCATTGTCTCAGCAACTGAGTCCTTTCTCTATCAAAGCAAATGGATCCAGAGCAGAATCAGGTTTCATTAGCCACTGGTTTCTTCATCGGTTTCATAGTCCAACCATATTTCTTAAGGTTACTTGTAATGGAGACTTTCTGTTGCCGATTACAGTAGGTACAGAAAAATAATTCTAGATACTGACATTACTACTACAATAATATTTTTAGTCCTCGTTCTACCACTGCTAATTTCTAGATGTATCTATATATATATATATATTCATATTTGGTACTGCCAGGTGAGTATGCAGTTGAAAAACTCATTGATGCCCAGCTGGGAGATGAAGCTGAGGTAATTTCAGAAGTTATGCTTTTATGAGTAAAACTAGTATGACTTGTTTACCTCTTATTGGTATAACACACCTTTTCTTCCTCAGTCTTGCCCAGATCAGTTTCAATTCTTGAAAGTACTATCTGAAAAAGTTGGTTACGAGGTATGGCTCTACGTCTATTTTCTTACTAACTTGCAACTCTATATCAGCTATATCTACATCAACTTAAGCTGCTGATAGACTATGTTATTAGATAAAAATAAAACTATATGGTCAGGTTTGAAGCATGAAGAAATTCAATAAGAATGCTAAAGAATGTTAAATGTTTCCTTCTGTTTTTTATAGTTGAGATATGATCCTTTGCTAAATTGAAAGAAATTATAAATTGCTGAAGCTTTTTGCAGACGTAATATACTTTAGTTCATGTGTTGCAACCAGAATCTTTGAAATTCTCGAAGTATCTACATTGAATTTCATTCCCAATTTTAAGTTTTAACAAAATGCATTCATTCATCAATGGCAAAAGGAGTTACACTTATATAGGTCCCTTGATTGCTGTGAATTCTTGGTATAATGGCTCGAATTTGTTTTTATGAGTAGATGCCACACCATGTTTATCAAGCACCCTTTATTTCATTTCACTCGTAGCATGCTTTGAATGCTGTGAATTTCTGAAATGACTTGGAGCCTTTAACATTTACACCATCAGCAACAAGGTAGTTATGTGCCAAGCTTTTATAAGCAGAATAGCATCACCTGATATAAATAAGACAGTTTAAACTTGTTTTATAGCTGGGAGAGCCAGAATCTGTTTCTTACGCTTTCTGTTCAGTTTTTCAAACTCTTCAAAAATCATTATGTTATTGCATTCTTTAGCCTTTTTAAGTGGGTGGAATATGCGAAATCAGTATTTATGTTATTGAACTTTCTTCTCTTACATTACAGATAAAGATGGTCAGAATTACAGAAAGGGTGGTGAATACTTATCTTGCAAGGTTGTATTTCAGCCAGGTATATTCAAGTCTTATTTATTGTACAAAATTGTATCTTGTATTTGTGGTTCTTTGAATTTAACCATGCTATCTGCAGCCAGGGAAGGATGATGTAGTGAGTGTAGATCTACGGCCTTCGGATGCCATCAACATAGCATACAGATGTAAGGTATGGTCCTTTGCCTCTTTTAAGTAAAGCTTTTGTTAGCTACATCTCAAACTTGTAAATAATAATCTGCTTATGAGTTCCTGGATGTTGAGAGTAATTTCACAATCATGCAGTAGAAATCCATGGAGACAACTAGTTCTTCTTGTTGCCAATCTTCAGTGTTGGTAATAAGTTAAAAGAGTCTGTTTACATTAGTTAGTAACCTCTGCAATTTGTGGTCATTGTGTAATTATTATTGGATTGGTCGAGAAGTGGTTAGGGAGTTTAGCAATGTACTGTTAATTATTTATTTCATTTTTTGGGCCATAACATTCTGTTAATTCTTAAACTTGAGCACATAGTACATTCCAGTAGCATTGTAAGGTTATCTTCAACCTTGACCTGTAAGATGTCAATTGTTTGGGCAACCTGGTGTTCTTTATTTCATAGCTTCCCTATGAATACTGTCGTTTCAATCAAATTTTTGAATAGTTCCTGTCTTAATCTTGCATAGCAATCAAACAGCCTCTAATTTAATATCATCAATATTCATGGGCTGCCTTTTCTCTGAGTCATAATGAAACAAATCACCTCAGCAATCTTCCTTGTTATAATATGACAGTGGGAGCATATCTCGAATCAAGATTCTAACCCATTGACTTTTTAACATTAGTATTTGTTGATAAGTCCCATCTAATTGGTGGCCTTTAGCAAATGTGATTACTGGAAAATACATATGTTGCATGAGGTATTGATTTCACATTGTATTGTGTTAGGTGAATAGATCATGTCCAAGTAGAGGTCATCACGGGACGGTTCTGAACCGCGAACCGTCTTGAACTGTCCCTGGTGGTTCCGTACCCGGGAACCGCCACGTCAGGGACGGTTAAGAATCGCCGGAGGACCTGTCGGAACTGGTGGATCCTAACAGTTCCTCCGCAAAGAACCGGCGGTTCTGCCTGGTCGGGAACCGCCATTCCAGACCCGGAACCAATGGTTCCGACCCAGCTCGTATAGAAAAAAAAAAAACAAAACACATACATTACAAATTGGGCTAACTTTGTTTAGCAAGTGACTCCTGAAAGAGCTTCTCTCTATTTCCTCAGGTTGGGTTCTAGTGTCTTTTATGGACTCCAGTCTATTTTCAAGGGTTAGAATTATAGCATGGTACATACATAAATATTGGTATAAAAAAAATTTACCATGACCAAAAAATGAAGAGAGGAAAAGAAAAAGAAAAAGGAAAGGTTTGAAGAAGATTTACTATAAACGTTCGCCAACATTATTCTAAATGACGAAACGAATGAAAGTAGTGTCTGAAATCCTTAAAAAATAATTAGAGAAAATAACTTAGGTGTTTTGACAACTTTACAGAATTTTTTGTATTTAACAAATAAATGAGTTTTACATTTATTTGTTGATTTCACTTAAAGACATGCAAAATTAATAAATGATGCTTTTACATATATTTACGCAACTTAATTTAGTTAAGAAATATAAAAGAAACTGAAACCAAAGGAGGGGAAAAGTTTTCAGAATTCAAAAAAAAAAAAGAAAAGAAAAAGCAAGAAACTGTTGACTGACCACCTTGTTGTTGATAGGTTATTATTATTTTTTTTTTTGGTCAAACGATAGGTTGTTATTTACTCTTTACTTATTTTTCAGTCTTTACATTTAAATTTTCTGCATTTTAGTTTCAAGTTTTTAAGAAATTTAATTATTTAAAATATTTAACAATATCATTTAATTAATTCATTCATTTAAATCAACCCTCCCAAAATACAAATCACTTTTTCATTTTTGTAATTTAAACAAAAATATTACAATTACATAACAAACAGAAGGAAAAATAAAATAAATTTTATAATTCTGATGCGAAATAGGAGAAAGGTTTGAATTGCTTTCAAAAAAATTGAAGGAAAGTTACAATTACAACATCTATATTGATTACTCTTACCAATATTCTTTAAATCTTAATAAGAGAATCATAATACCTAAATTTTTATGTTAAATATTGACTTTACAAGAGTAACTTTATTAGAATAATTCTAATTATTTATAGCGGACTGCTACTATAAGAGATTTTGAGTTTGCAATAAGGAGAAAAAAAGAGCTTTGACTCAGCACGCATACCTTTTTTTTAGTGTCATGGACTTTTGTTATTAATTTGCATTCCTGTGAGTAGATGGTGTCATCTTTGGATATTAAGAGTATACAGACACACTCAATTACAATTAGAAAATGCATATCCAATTTAATCTTAACACAATAAATTGATTTTAGGGTTTTATTTTTCATTTTTTGAATAATTTATAAAAAAAAAATGGTTCACGGTTCACGTGGAACCGGAACCGTAACCGTCAGAACCGGTGGTTCTGTGGAATCGTGAACCGCAACGGCTTTGCCGGTTCCAATTCCGGTTCCACATCCGGCGGTTCCGGTTCGGATTTGGAACTGACCCGAACCGTGCCGATGTCTAAGTCCAAGTGCTACTACAGTTTTTTTTTCCATTTTTAGTTATATTTTTGTAAAGGTAAAGTTGCTTATTGCAGGTACCTGTCTATGTTAGCAAGCAAATTGTCCTTACGGATGCAATTAGATTTGGATATGGGACAAATAGGGTGCTTGATGGTAAGGCTGTGTACGATGTCTTGCTGGACAGGTATCAAAAGCTTTTTGAGAAGCCTGGAAAATAGTAACATAAATTAATCATTTACATGTCTTTTGACCTTTGGCTGTCCATTGTGTAAACTTTCTCATGCCCAGTGCTGTGGATGGCCCTGATTTTCTGGCTGAAGAACTTGATATGGTTGGAAAAATGAATTTAGCTGTCCAAGAGGAGAGGTATAATGATGCAGGTACCTTATACTTCTTTGATAAAAAAGTAAATACGGCATTTAATGACAGATGATGGTAAGTGATCTGATGCAATCACTGTAAATTCATTGTTATTTATGCAGCCATCTGGAGAGATAAACTCTTGCAGCTTCGCAAATCAACAACATGATACTTGTTGAAAGATGGCAATATTTCCACCTCTGGTATTACCTTGATAACAAATCACAGGATAAAGGACCTGATTCTGAGAATTGTAGAATTGAAGGTCCACTTATATCATTGTTAAATTAAAAAACCTATCTGTAAATATCTTGCCTACTTGATCCTATTTGTCAGCATATGGCTCTTTGCCTGTGGCTCATAAGGTAGTAAGTTTAAAGTCTCTCGCCATACCTCGTCACTTATGGCAGGCTAATCATTCTAAGTGCTTATTGGGACCTCTTAGAATGACGCTTTTATGAAGCGAACTATCATCCTTTTTTCATGTAAAATGTACAGTTTAAGGCTAGAGTCAAGTTATTCTTAGTATACAAGTCAAAGATATGTGTTTAACTTGGTTATGCTGTACCATTTGGATCGTTTCCTTGTATGATATAAGTGAACCGTGGACGGGTGTACATATTATTTGAGTTGATATTTAAACAACGCATCTGCTGCTTCTAACACTTAATGTTCTTAGTTGTCATCGCATTCCTAATTTCCTATGAAACAAGACGTGATGGTGTGAGTCCTCTCGTTTTATATCTTTCTCAGATGCTCATATATGAATGCTTAGTCCGGTTTCAATAAAGACTCAACTGGTAGCATGATCCCAATAGGAACCAAAGATTAAACTAGGCTGTTTTGAAAGTAAGTTTATTACTGCTTTCGAACATTGCTCATCCAAAGCTGTTTGAATCCCAAACTTAAGCGTAATATCTCGATTGGTATAATTATCATCTTGCATGCTGCCAGGTTACTCGCGTACGTTCAGATCTTACCACATTTATGTATCTTTTATTATTGTGAAAACCAGCTGTGCTCTTGCTCTTAAGTTATATTTTGTACAAAAATGTGAACAATTGGGGCCTTTTGTATACTTATTACCCGATCATGGACAAAAGTTACATGCACCAGCATTATAATTCATAGGAGTATACAGAAGCTGGGAAAAGACTTCGAAATTCCAACTATTGTGTTTCTGAGCTGCAAATGAAAGTGAATGATTCCAGGTAGCAACCTGCAAGTTCCAAGGAAAAATTAGAGGCGTTGGCATATGGAGGGAATCCTTGGAGTAGGCAGGCGCAGTGGAGTTTGGAGACGCTCTCCATCTCCCAAACTGCATATGCTTCCTCCCCATGAGCTGCATCATCACCTATCTCAAGGTCTTCTTCTTTCATTCTAAGATTAACCATTCTGCTTATAAGAATGCAGATGACGCTGGTGCCAATGGCATTCCATATTACAATGAAAACTGCCCCTAGAAGCTGGTATCCCAGTTGCTTGAATCCTACATGGGGCCTCTTCTCTAATATGCTATAAAACAAACCTGGATAGTAGTATTGATCATAACCAATGCCATACATCTCTCTCAAGAGTCTAGGTTTAGCAAACATGCCCGCACAAACCCCACCAAGCAGGCCGGCCACAGCATGAGTGTGGAACACTGCCAATGTGTCGTCGACTTTCTGGAAGAATGCTGATCGCCTATGCAATACCATCATCGTGTACCATGGTATGGAACCGGATATCACTCCCATCAGTCCGGCTGCCCATGAGCCAACCACTCCTGCTTGTTTACACGAGAGGTAGAAAACTAGTTACCCACGGATGTTGAGCATACGGAAAAGTTCATTTTTAGCCCATATATCTTAGATGCGCGTAGAAATGAAGCATAGAGGAACCCAAAGGCAAAAGAATTTTCCAGCTGTTCTAGTATATGATATAGGTAAGGGTTAACCTGCTGCTGGGGTGATGCAGACAAGGCCAGTGATCATTCCCTGAACAGCACCAATCACAGAGCTCTTCTTGTATAGGATCATGTCAAGTGAAACCCATATCAATATGCTAGTGGCAGTGCAGAAATGAGTGTTAAGAATGGCCAGAGATGTTATGCTTCCGGCAACAAATGAGGATCCACCATTGAAACCTGTCCACCCTAACCATAAAAACCCAGCTCCTCCAAGCATGTGAATTATGTTGTTTGGTGGAAAATTCTGTCTGTCATGTGAATGTCTCGGTCCCACCTATAATTACCCATAAACAAACACAACCTCATCTCATAAATAAACATTGGTTGTAGTGCAACACTCTTCTAAGACTATTTACAAATTTTCTTTATTTTGTTTTAATATGTTAAACTATCGCTTCGTTCGTTCGGACCATTTATTTTTCATTGAATCAAATATAAACATGAAACAAATTGGTTTGAAAAAAAGCTGAATTTTCAGTTTGGTATTGGTTTAGTCTGATTCAATTGGTTTTTTGCAGTCCTATGTGCTAAAAAAAAGGCAAAATTATGTAAGTGTAGATTCTTAATAGGATGTAAGTTTAGGCATATGATTTTAAAGGTTTATAATTCTATCTATTCTATATCTTTTTAATTCTAATGTTGACAAAGCTGCGAGTTTCACAATACCGTGCACAAAATTTACAATTATAAGTTAGGTGTTGATATCAAAATTACCCAATAGGCAGCTGTGAACCCAGCTACCCCAGAAGAAAGATGAATCACAAAACCACCTGCATAATCAATTATCCCAA
Source organism: Combretum micranthum (assembly GCA_024138025.1). Lineage (NCBI taxonomy): Eukaryota > Viridiplantae > Streptophyta > Magnoliopsida > Myrtales > Combretaceae > Combretum > Combretum micranthum. Next base: position 724,004 of record JAMXBD010000174.1, read on the forward strand.
TCTTCTTGCTCCTTAAAAAGCCATCGCCCCATATACTATATGCACCAACAGTATAACAGCATGTTAACCACAATGGTACAAACAACATCCATGCATAGAAATTCATTCTACCAAGCAAAGATCCAGCTAGCAATATCACAGTTATAGCTGCAAAAGCAAATTGGAAATACACGTAATCTGCCTCAGGAAATAAACCATAAGCTGATTTCCTCAAAAGGAAACTTTTGCTCAAGGCTGTTTCAGGCTTGCCCCATATGCTCAACATTTTGGTACCAAAGGACATGTTGTGAGCCCAAAGGACCCAGCATACTAGTACCGAGGCAAAAGCATATAGGGCCATGAAAGCGGAGTTCACGGCCCATTTTTTCTTAACAACAGAACCATACAAGATGACGAGCCCAGGAACGCTCTGTAACCCGACTAAGGTGGCAGCAGTTATCTGCCACGCGTTGTCGGCTTTGTTGTTCCAAGGTGGTGATGCCTCATGCGGGGTTAGATTATCTGGCAGAATGAAAGGGGGTGGACTGCTCATTTGCTAGAGATATATGGTGAGGGGGAAATTTTAGGCACCAGTGTTGGGAGTTTTGAGTATAAAGAGTATGTCTTTTGTTGTTTAGTGTAGGTGTGACTTTGGAATAATCTACGGAATGTTCTTGTTTATGATACTGTAACATTCTTTGTTGTCCATAGTTGCTGGCAATGGAGTCACAGGAGATTCATTCGAGAATATGAATGATTGTTTTCTTCCATATATTATTAGGTTGTCAAGAAATCATATATTAATAAGCGATTTTTACGTAGAGTATAATAGGTCTGTGGAGACATCACAGGATCCATCTTCGGATCCATAGGGACTTGACTTGGTAGGTCACCACTCTAGGTGGGACGGATTTGCCCTGTGAGTGACTTGCACAGCTTCAAGGTCTTGACAATTTGAGTAGTGGGGACCTATTGACCTATGTAGTCCACAAGGTGAAAAATATGAATTATTATAGAAATAAGAAATAAAAATAAATTTAAAATTTAAAATAATAAAAATAAAAATAAATAACAATAATATTTAATGTTTAGATTATTTTCCATTTAAATAAAAATAATATCTTATCTACTTATAACATTTAATACATTCTGAATAACAATACACAAAAACATGTTTACTTGCATTATATAGAGTTCCACTAATTTCACTTCTAAATAATGTGAGATTTCTTTTTTTTTTTTTTCTAAGCTCTTTTTATGTAACATTTGATATGTTAGAATTATGGGAATGAAGTGTATTGCAATAGAAGGATTGACTAAGATAATGACAAATTTATTTCTATGTTTGGATTATTTACAGATTGGAATGAGTATGTAATAAGATTTATAAAAAATAACCTTCACAATAGATATAGATAATAAATTTATGGAGGATAAAAAGATAATTAAAGCAATAACCATTGAGAAGGTGAAATGGAATTGAATTTTTCTCAAAAGTCAGAATTGGTAATTCCAAAGAATCACAATTCTGGCTTCTAAAAACTACATCCAAATATGGGAAAGGGCATAAAACTTGGAATCACGATTCTATTCTGATCTATTTCTACGTACCAAACATGCCATAGAGTATTGATGTAATCCCACGTTGTTGATATTTCAACTAAAATGGAATGTGCTTGTATATAAATAAGTACACATCCTCAATACTTTTATATGACTTAGACTTAATTTTCATTATAAGTTTAATTTGAATAAAAATTCTTGTTTGCTAATTTATTAAAAAAAATTAGCAAGATAAGACCTAGGTCAGACTTGGCCTCACCTAGTGGGTCCATGATTTAGGACTTGCCCTGCCCTAGGTTAGGGTAGTTTCGATATCTAAAAATTTGTCCTCGAAACTAGGTGTCTAAGTTGGGTCTTGACCTAGCTCAACCTATGGGGATGTCTAAGTCCATGAATGTTTTAATTTCTTTATATATAAGTTTGACTTCTATATTTAAAAAATGAAAAGGATTGTATAAAAAAAGTGGATGGTTTAGGATTAATGGCTTTTTTTTTTGTTTGTTTTTATGATTAATTCAACAATTGATTGAAATCTATTATTTAAAAATAGATGGACTATCATGCTTTAGAGGGTACATTGGTTGTGATAACCTACTACAAATGCCTAAGCCCTTCATATAAGCATTCACAAAATGTCTAACAAACATAAACTTAACAACAGACCATAACTTATGCAAATATGTGGCATCCCATGTGCTATATTATAATCACATTAGTTGTCAAATTTGATAAAATTACAATGGATAATAAAAGTCAGAGTTTATTTAATGAAGCTTAGATGTGGAAAGACGTTATGACGTGGTAATTAATTTTAATCTCTCCTTGTAGGGATCTCCCTAAAACCCAAAAACAGTTAGCTTACGGAGGTAGTTTGCCAAACTGGATTATATACTTGCCTTGGGGTACTTACACAATTAATTACACTTTAAGAGAATGAGCAAAAACCATGATTCAAAAGATGTGAATGCGGTTTCTTCATTACTATTCAACAAGTAAAAGCAATAAGATATTAAATATATGTTATACGTAAACAATCGTATGCAATGCATTCATTGCAAGTGGTTTTTTAGGCAATTGACGTGAAGTCTAGGATTTAACCCCTCATTGACCTATGGTTTAGGGAATGCTTAGTTCTGTCAATGTCCAAGTCGTTCAAGCTTAAAACACTTATATTGCAAAACCTTGAGATACCTTAAATGCAGCCGCCTTCAAGATACCTTAAATGCAGTTATAGGTTCGATTGTCCAAATAATTCTCTTACCTCAAAAATACCTTAAATGTAGTCCAAAGGAGGCTTAGGGTACCTTCAATGCAATACTAACAACACCTCTTAAGACCTATAATAAGACCTTAAACGATGGTTTGACATAGCTTCATAGTCCACTCCTTTCCTTGATTTGTTAATTCGTTCTACAAAGATAGAACTTAACTTAAAAAAATTCTTTATGGGGGATTATATCCTTAGCTTATAATTAATTCTTGCCATTTCATCATTAGATAGTGACAACCAAGGGTAATGCAATTTCGTGTAATGCTTGTCCAATTTTATTTACAACATGATAGTTGTTGATAATTTAGGGTGATCACTTAATATGCATCACTCTAGACAAGATAATGCAAGAAAACACAATTTGAACACAAAGCATATTTAACCAATTCATTCCCAAATCATCATGAACATTATTATTTATTACTTATCCTTGATAAAAAAAACCTCGATCGAACCTCCAATTACCATTCATTATTTCAAGCTTCTTGCCTATATTGAACCATTAAATCAAATGGTTTTCAATTCTCATTTTTAACTTAACCCAAAATTCCTTAATCGAGAGCACTTATAATTAAAAGGAAAAATTAATTTAGATTGGGGTTTGAACTTGGAGTCGACGATTTTTTTTTGTTTTTTAGTTTGTTTTAAAATTAGCTTAGAACCTTAAAAGTGAAATGGGCCGGTTCGCTAATCCATTTTTGGATCAGCTTGTTGGTTCGTTTTCTATTTTTATTGGCTTACAGGTCCAAAATGGATCAGCTTGCTAGTACGTGCCACTATTCTACCAGCTTATTGGTCTAAATGAATGGGCTGGCCTATAACCTTCTTCCCTACACAACTTTTCAATTTTTTTTTTTTCATATTGTACACTTTGGTTTCCTCCATTTTCAAGTGACACTATCACCAAAATATATGAAACATAGCATGATATCATCCAAATACTCATTTAACAAGATCAGATAGTTTATTATGCATTCAACAAGCATCGACAGCAGTAAATCATTCAAAGTTCCCACTCATCGTGGCGATATATTGAACCAGTAGAAGTAATTCGTTTTTTTTTTCAATATTGTACACTTCAATTTCCTTTGTTTTCAAGTGACGCTATCAACAAAACACAAGAAACATAGCATGGTATCATTCAAATCATTTAAAAAGATCAGATAGTATATTATGCATTCAATAAGGAACAAGAGCAGTAAATCATCGAAAGTTCCTACTCATCGTGGCTGCATATCTAACTAATTAAAGTAATTGCATGGCTAGCTTGAATAATCAAAGTTTTCATCTATAATACACATAAAAACATTCCACTACGCTTAAGAGTTACAACGAAATAAATATAAACTGAAGTTTTATGTAAAATATCTTAAAGACAGATTGAAACGATGTTTTCTGGTTTTATTATATACTATGATTTAATACAAATTAGGGTTTACAATTATGAAATTAAGGTTACGGGTTATGAAATTAGAGTCTTAGGCATTTTAAGGGTTGATCACTGTTCGAATTTATTTTTTAACTACATAAATTTATATTTCGGTAATTGTGAAAATTTATGGGGCTTCTCATGGTAGTAGACGCTCAAGCCTATCCCAATATAAGTGCCTAAAAATTCAATTCTAAGGCAATATAATCCTGGATTTGTACAAGTTTGAAATCTTATTTAATCTTATAATGGTTGATGGAATAAATAACACATTCCAAAATGGATGAATTTCAGCTAATCATACTGCTAGTCATTTTGGTGATTGTTAAGAATTTCATTCGAAATATCGTACAATGATAATGTATTAATGGATTGAAAACTTTGTTATTATACTTATGTTGCGCCTAATGTCATTGATCCAACAACAATTTAATGCTTATGATCTATGATTTATGTTTATACTTTCAAGGTTCCTTTGAAATGCAGAATTTAGATCTTCTCGGGGCTCTTTCTGAGCAAGTGGAATCACACTAATTATTGAATTAGTAAAGCCAGTAGTCCTACATGCTAATGGTTTTAAATGGTTTTTAAACTATTAAAGACTATATTTTTTATCTTCTTTCTTTCTTTCTTTTTACGACAATTGGAAAGAGGAAATATATGACACGATGAATGGAAGTTGCTGTCGACGGATTCGAAAGATCAGAACCACCTAGTTATTGAATTTGCACTTCAAAGGTTTATACTTGGTTCACTTCATCATATGGAATGAAATGGGAATTGAATTCCAATTTAATAGGAATGTAATAGAGTTTCAATGACTATTATAATATTCTTTTGGTATGAAAAATAGAAGTAATTCCCTTTTATATCTTATAACTAGGCCAAAGGGTAAATTAGTCATATACTAAATAATTAATCTAATAAGATAAGATAAGATAGAAATAAAAAATAAAAAATCACGTGACAAATCTACATGGTCCTCACCACAGTTCAAGACATGAGCCATGGGATCGGGTATGGCACTCTCGTATCTACCCTTTGCGAAATCTAGGAAGGTGTCATGGGACAGTAGGTTTACCCCTCTCCGAGTAGCCACGCGTGCTCGATCATCTCTCATATCATTATTTGTGTTGTTATGGATGGAGAGCCAGCCTGATCCTCTCTGATTTACTTAGGTCTGTTTCGAGTCCATCAACCTCCCAAGAGGTGCCCTCTCAGTTTAGCCATAGTCATCCATAAGTTTGGGAAGCTTAAATTTTCTAACTGATTTAAACCTGCTATAGCTTCATCATGAGAGCAGCATCAACTCTCGACCAATTTGCTTATGGGAGACCAAACATCAACTCTAAGCTCTTTTCATTGGACAATACCATAGGCTATTCCCATAACCAAAGGCTTTCTAGATAATACATACCACTCATTAGGAGCTCAATCAACCAAAATGTTATGTAGATAATGACAAGCATTCAACTAATAACATACCTTTTATGGCCTCAATAGGATTCACCTTTAGGGTTGGACAAAAAAACTAACCGAGCCGAACCAATCTGTAATTGAATCAGACCAAACCAAAAATATGGTTTTTCAAACAAGTTGGTTTAAAAATTTTCCAATCCGAACCAATCCGTAAATTTATGGTTTGGTTTTTAAAGTAAATCAAATCAATACGTAAAATAAAACCAAACCGCTTTAGAAAAATATAATAATATATTTTACTTATAAGTTCTAACTATAGATTTTTTATGATGATTGATTAAAGGTCATAGAGATTCATATGATTTCATTTGATATTTATTACTTGGTGAATATTAACTAAAATCAACTTATTCATTTTTAAATTTGTTTTTTAGGCTTATGATATATATATATATATATATATATTGTTGATGATCAACGATTGTTTTTTCAAAATAATTTTTAACTTTATAAAGTATGAAATTTATTTATTTAGTTATAAACTCTTATTATGTATTAATTGTTTAATGTATTTTGTCAGCGGATCATTTTATTTGTTGATAGATAATTTTTTATTTTGGCTAAATTTATTGGCAGATGATTAACCTGATAGTTCTATTAAAAATTATAAATTATGACTTACTATATATTGATTAGTGGATGTCTTTTATTGGTGGATAACTGATTTTATATAGAAATATTTATTACAAGTATGATGAATTCATAAAGTATTTATTATAATTTATAATATAAACTTTATAAAGCGATATAAATATTTAAGTATCTACACAAATATGAAAAAAAACTAGAATGATAAAATTTTTTAGTTAGAATTTTGATTTAATCCGTAATCTAAACCAAACCAAATCATTATTTAATAGTTTAGAAAATTTCTAGTTTGAACCAAACCGTCACTTAATGGTTTGGTTTGAGATGAACAAAACCAAACCGATCCATGCCCACTCCTAATCACCTCAAACCTTTATCATCTTAAAGCACGCCACACCATATCTTGATTCCTATTAAGACTTTATCTAGTTAAGTAGGGTACGGATGGATATTTTGTATGAAAGGGTTACCCACTTACCTTATTTCTTCTTTCTCTTAATATTCATCTTTAAGAATCAAACTCTCTTCTAGAGTAAAGGTACATGTCAATTAATTTTGTTTAAATAACACTTGGAGTGTATATATCTAAGACACATGAAAACGACATTATATAAATGAAAGAAGTTAGAACAAATATATCAAATCAATTTATATCACATTATTTTACTTCAATGAGACTTTTATTGCAACTGTTGTTGTTGTTGTATTTGTATCTTCTTAAATCAATATGTTTGAAAAGAGTAAATACGAAAGGAGGAAAAAGAACTAATTTGGTGGTGTTGATTGGAAGGCTTCCAACAATCGATGACAACAATTGGGTTGTTGGCCAAGATGTAATGAGAGGTGTTGAGCGAACCCCTCAAACAAATTCAAGAAATGGAGGTTAAGAAGGCTTCCAATTTGATATTCAAACACTAAAGTGAAGAAGACAAACCTTGACTCTCAAAGATTAAAATTGAATTTTCAAAAGATCACCAAAACTTGATTCGGGATATGGTTTTTGATTCTCAAGAATCAAGGAGGTTGGTGATAAGGATCAAGGAAGGTGGTGATATGCTTGGTTTTTTTGGATTTCCTAGATTTTTGAGGAATCAAAAAGAGAAGATGGTGAACTCCAGGTTCCTAAAGCTAAAGAGAGAGGGGAATTTGTGAGTGATTATAATTGTTTGAATGCTTGATTTGAAATGAGAAGGTCTTGATTTGCTCAAAACTCTATAAAGTGAGCAAATCTTGATAGATTTTACGTTAGATTGATTCATACATGGATTATTTTGCTTAAACTTATTATACAATTAATGGCCAACATATATTTTCCCCCATTGTTGTAGATTTTTTTTTATTGTCTTTCTCCTATTATTCTAATCACATTTGTTGTTAAAATTAACCTATGTCATGCGGTCCATCAATCTATATGTTTATTTTGTCAATTTGAAGAAAGAAAAATAATTTTAAAAAGGTCATGAATTGAGTAGTTTGGGGGGAAAAAAAGACAGAGATTGCTGTAGGAGCTGTTGCTTGTGTCCGGAGGAAGGAGATGAAGATGTTGACTTGTTCAACAAATCGATCATAATGTCCATGTGGCGCATGATTTTCACGTCAATAAAAAAAAAAAAAAAAAAAGCAAATTGTGGGCTTCACTTCCGCAAAGCAACTTGTAAACCTCAAAGGAATTTATGTGATCTAAAACCTGACCTTAAACCTTATAGGGTTTTAAGAGAATGTCTAGACTCGATTTTAAAACTTTATAAAATTTGTTAATAAATTGAGCAAATTAGGCACCCTATAATGACCACCTGATTGCATCCTACATGCATGATTACCATAACCTAATGAAAACAATGCAATGTCTCACTATTATAAAATATAGTTATAGAAACATTTATTTTTATATTCTAAATTTTTGTTTATTGCCCTTGATTATATTGTCATTATGCCTATTACTAATTGAAATGCCCCAAAATTTCACCAACTTAGGTTAGAAATGTTACAACTCAATGAAATAATAGGTAGTTATTTTTTCTCTAGAATTAGAATCTAATTTAGAAATTGAATTTAGATAGTTTAAATGAATCAAATAAAGTAAATTATAAGGTTTAGATAATTTGACATAATCAAATTAGTAAATTAATTAAATTAAAATTGGAGATTTTAAATATTCCTTCAAATTATCTATTTACTTCAAATACCTATTTCATACATCAAATTACCCAATTATTACCAACAACCCATTTGAACTCCTTTTCTTTCAATTTTCAAATAAACTAAATTTCTTAAGTTCAATTACCTAAATTTCTTAAAGGTCGTATTTAGCCATTTTAACCTAAATCCTATTTCCTTAATTCTCATCAATTTTGAGTTCAACTACTTATTTATAAATATCAGTTCATAAGTCCAAAACCTAAATTAAATATCATTTTCTTACAAATTAAACTCCTAAGCTAGCTTTCTGATTCATGTCATTGATTTCTATTCTTTAAATTCTCAAAATTCTTTCTAATTATTTTCAATACTTAAGATAATCATTTGAAAGGTTTAAACCCAAAACCTCTATCCATAAATATCTTTTAAAATCTTTTTATCCTAATCCTTTTCTTTGACTTTTTCTTTCCTTTTTGTTGCCCTTCATTTTCTTCTTCTTTTCCTTTTTAGTTCTTTGTTTTTTTTCTTCTTCTCCTCTTCATTTCTCTTTTCTTTTCTAAAAAATCAACCCCATAATCTCAATTCTAAAAAGATCACAAGAGAAATCAAAGATAGAAAATAAGATAGAAGTTAGAAAACATACATGAAAAAGCTACATCAACTAAAGAAAAGTAGTATTAGTGAAGATCAAGTAGTTTTGTTTACTTAAGCTTGCTAAACATGTGATTTCAATTGTTTTCTTATTATAATTGTTGTTTACGTATATATATGATGAATTAAAGCTAGATATACGTAAGATTTTTTATAAAGTTGATAGATTAATAAAATATGAACACTTAAGTTAAACCCTAGGTATATATATATATATATATGTGCATGTGTGGACTAGGTGTTAAATGAAATGATTTGGAGATGTATGATGTATTAATTTATGTAAAGAAGTGTATTTAGCTGTAAATATAAGTGTGTGCTGTTTAGGAGATGTTTTGTTAGATTTATGGTACAAAACAAGAAGTAAAGTGGTCAAAATTAAGGTAAAAGGATAGAGGAAAAAGTGCAAAGTGATGCCCTATTCATCACAAGCGTGATAAGGATCATGATATCCTCTGATCAAAATACGAAGGATGATCATAGGAATGACCTTGCCCATGAGCTGTATTGTGGCTTTGATCACGACGTGATTGAGGGCGTGATCCTTCATCACGGGCATGATGTGACCGGTGATCTAGATCACGTCCGTGTTGTCATACCCTGAGGGTACCCTAGTAGTAGCATAGAAACCACGCTTGTATACAATTACTGGTTTACTTTTAGAGAATGATATATTTTCAAATAACAGGATCTTTTAGTTACTTTGATAAGAAATGAAAAATATATATAAGCCATAAATTAGTAAAATAGCTGTCATTACAAGTCTGGAGTAATATAATATTACAAACCAAATTCATATTCTATAAGTCTCCAAAATATATAACCTGATAATTCAAATACTAACTAAATAACAACTAGGAATTTAAAGTAAACAACTTATCCCATCTATCCAACTTCTTGTAGCTTCTAAAGTCTTATCAGAGCCATGCTCCTGGAAGATACTAGCCATGGTCGAAGTATTAACTTGAAAGGTCTTTAGAGATGTGAACAAAACCACAGACTCAGTGAATAACCAGACGTATTACACACCAAAAAAATTTATTAACAAATCATATGTAATGTTGTAAGCCCCTAGATTTTATGCTACGTTTTATGTTTAAACCCTAGAACCGAAAGTCAACCAAAAAACCTAAAGTCAACAAATCTATAACAAACCCTAATGAATTTAGATCCCGCATTCCCGCGCTCTTAACCTATGAACAATAAAATTGAGTTAATTGTAGATTATAGTCTGTAATAATATATTGAATTTTAAAAATATAAGATTCGCTAAAATTTAGTTCGTTTCGGACTCGAATGGGAACATATTTTGAAAACCATGCTCCGCTCACCAAATGGTAAAAATATTCTGATAACACCATTAAGCTAGTAATAATATACAGATTCCAAAAATATCAGTTTTAGAATTTTTCAATATCTAAAAGTATCAGATATAGCTTATTTACGCGTTTTTTGTTACTACCGATATTAATTTGTTTTATCTACTATCATGTCACTATTCTACACTATTCATTACTATTAATTTAATTCTGCTTTTTCTTACTACCTATTCTTACACTCTACCATACATATTTCTTATAATTTGTCTTTCCCATAAAACTTTATTTACATCATATCTTACACATTATTACTTTTCATTAATAAAAATGCAAAACAAATCAACTTTCCCTCTCTCACACTCTAGAACTAGCGCCACCACCCTACACACACATCTATTTTTTTTTTTCATTTTATTTAATTACATCTAATTTCCCTCCTCATTCATCTATAAATATTCCCTTTCCCTTCATTTCTTTCACACACTTCTCAAACATAACAAAACTCTCCCAAAATCACTTCTCAAATATTCTCTCTACAATTCCTTTCCATCTTTCCATATTCTCATTATTTCCATACCACAACAGCCTCTCTTTTTTTACCACTTATTCCTCTATATTAGGTAAAAACTCTTATAATTATTCTTATGTTCATGTAACTTAACATGACCACAGTGTATGTTTTCTAGACTCATGGGAGTTAACAAAGCAACAATATATTCATATTTTATTCTTGTTCATGCAAAATTTTATTATTGTATTGTTATTATATTATGTTTTATTATTCATATTTCTAATCTAACTCCTATATTTTTGAAATGACCTAGATTTACATTTTATTCAAATTCCATGTGTTTAAGTATTTATATTAAAATGTTGAATTTAAGGAGCATGGTTATGTTGTTAGTAGTTTAAGATATATGATTTTGTATGTGTATATGTTGATATTAATATTTTGTTTTATGCATTAATGTGTGAGTAATGAAATTATTAATGTTGTCTTTTGTTCATTAAAAGGTTAAGTTAAGTTAGATTAATAACTCAACCATAATTTCACTTAAGTTAGTTGATTAAGTTTCTTGTAATTAAGTTAGCATTTATGCCTCAAATATAAGCCAAATGAAGTTCAAATTAAAGTTAAGCAACCTAAAGTTATATATGCATTAAGGGGTAAATTTGGAATGTGAAAAAGTCAAAATTAAGCTAATTTAACTTACTTTTTGAAGGCAGCCAAATTTTATCCGAATTTCCTTTTCTTCTTCCATTTCCATTTCCAAGCTTAAGACAAGGTTTATATCAAGTTGAAAATCAAGTTATTCTCAAGACAAGGTATATATATATATATATATATATATATGTATTTGAATTGATTTAGTTGTGATCATTGTTTTGTTTTCCTTTCTTGTAGTAGTTGTAGGGTATTGGATGAATTAATTTCAATGTTGATCAAATGGTTGTTCATGCTTGGGATGAGTTGAGAAAGTGTTATATGTGTGTGTGAGGTTGTGCATGCATTGTTGTATGGTTATGAAATGTGGGGAGTAAGTGAAGAGGATTTGTATAGGAGAATTTAGAATTGATGGAAGTAGAATTTGAAGTGTTTAATTGTGTTGAATTCATGCCTTGGTTGCTAGAATTGAGTAGTGTATGTGGAGTGAATAATGAAGTGGAAGTGTAGTTGAGGAAAGTTTTAAAGTGTATTAAGATGTAATTTGCAAAGTGGAAAACAGGGGATTTGAATTTTTGTTTAACCTTGTTTTCAAAACGTACGCCGGCATCTGGGGATTCTACGCCGCCGGCGTAGAGGCGGTGTAGAAAGCCCACAGAATTGATTTCCCTAACGCCGTTTGCAACGCCGCCGGCTTATATGCCAAGATTTGCCAGCGTCTGTTCTTCAGAACGTACGCCGCAATTTGAGTCTCTACGCCGCCGGCGTAGAGGCGTGTTGAAAGTTCACAGAACCAAATTTCTTAAAGCCGACTGAACGCCGCCGGCTTTCGCTAGGAAGTCAGCCGGCGTTCTTTCTTCTAACTTGTACGCTGGCTTTTGGAATCAAGGCCGCCGGCGTAGGTTACAAAGGCTGACGGCGTACACTTTGAACGCTGCCAGCGTTGGCATGTGCATTTTTCAGAACATTGAACACCGGCTCAACGCCGCCGGCGTTGAGTGCCGGCGTATCCCCTGAGTTTTTGAATTTTGAGAGCTTTTTCTAAAAAGTTTCCAAAGTTGTTATTTGAGCATTTGAGTTTTGGTAAGCAATTTGGGATATATTAGGACGTTTAAATGCTATTCGTGACTGTATATTCAATTATTTGAATTTCTTTGATAATTTGTGATATGTGGATATAATATGTATATATTTGTGAGAATGAAATTTATAAATGTTGATTTATTAATTATTGTGACATTTCTATTACAGTTAAGGATTCTTCGGTTAGTTCATCACCGAGAGATCCTAGTTTATTCTAACGGGTTCAGGTACGCAATAATTTGTCTGATGTTTGCTAGGACCAGACATTTCTAATTTGACCTAAATTGATTCGATTTAACATTTGAATGATTGGATGTCTATTACGCTGTTTAATCTGGTCCGAGGAGCAGCAAACCTGTCATGATGCAATGACATGTTAGCTAGGCGCTTAACCAAGTCATGATGCAATGACTTTACCATGATGCAATGGTACGCTATGATGCAATAGCGATTCTTTTGGTTAAGTGGGTAGCCGATAGGGGGGAATTGTATCTGTGTAACGTTTGCTTAAACTTAGGGGGAAATACCATGATTTAGTTCAAGGTTTATGGGAACTTGTGAACTAGGCTCATGTTATGGACTGAGTTTAAGTAGAGTCGGGCAACGGCTTTTAAACCCTAGATGAAGCTATTATCTTCATGAAATAGATATAGGAGATATAAGTATTCGGACTGCTTATATCAACCCCCTGAGCAGCTGCTGTTACTCAGGATCCCTGGATTCCCGAAGTGTGACCGGGGTTTGAATACCCTCTGTTGATTTGTGAATCAAAATGTAATAAAGATAACCACTTGTTCTATGATGCATTACATGATTGGATGACTTGTTATGCATTGGTTATTGTGTACTGGGCCTCTGGCTCACTTTTGCTGCTTTGCAGGTCATGGAGACGAGTATTACGATGACTTGGGCTATGGGTCCGATTTCGAAAGATTTCTGGACGAGTGGGATGAATAGGATCCGATGACCCGGACTTAGAAGACTTTTTGCTAAGGACAGCTGTATAGAAGGCTTGTTAGTTAAGCCAAGTTCTTTTGTAATGACCTTAAGATCCATTAGGATTCTCATGTTTTGAGAAATCATGTAATTTGTTTTGTAGTGTCATGTATTGACACAAAGCAATGGTTATTTGATGTAAATATATGTATAGATTGCTTTTGTTAGCAATCTTGTTTTATTTAAAAAAATTCTTTACAAAGTTTAATGATTTGATCAAACAATTTGCATAAACTGTTAGTTTTAGGACAACCTTACATATAATGTGACAAGTGTTATATGTGGTTGGGGATTCGGTACTCTAAGTCTCGGGATTTAGAGGATCGGGTCTTTACAATGTTAGTAAATATATTTATGTGTATATATATATATATATATATATTTCTTAGAACATATAAGCTCACTAACATACTTTTATTTATACTCATACAATTTATTTATTCTTTTTTGGTAAATTATTTATTTATTTCATGCTATTATATTAAAACTAGTCTTTTTAGTCTTAGATTTGTCCTCATCAAGTCAAAATAATTTTCTCATTTTTCTTATTTCTCTTTTTGGACTTTCTCATGTCTAAGTCCGAGAAGCCTTGATGCAAGCTAATACTTCCAATACTTGATATTTATTATGTGCTTATTCCATTTCCATATTTTTCACCTTTTATATTAATTATTCATATCATGTTACTTAATTATATAGTCATGTTCATGCATGATCATGTTGTTGTCTTAATAAAAATAAAAGAAGTCATTTCCTTTAATAAAGAAAATAAGCTAACTCACTATAAAAATGTAGTTTTGTCACTTAGGAAAAGTTCTACTAAAATTTAGAATTTTGTTTCAACAAAAATTCTTTTAAAAAATTTTAGACAAATTCATCATAGATTTTAATATGGTTGTTATGTAAAGACTTTTTCACAATTTAACCAAGTAATTCTTGACTCTCTTTTCAAACTATTAAATAAAATTATCATTATGTCAAAAAAAAAATTATCATTTAAAACCTTAAGGTTGATAATTTTTTGTTATACAAATTTTCTTAAAAACTTATTTATAAGACCCACACTAATATTTTAATAAGTACAAAGATCAAACAAGCTTTTCAAACCAAGATAAAATCAACTCACCAAGTAAAATTCTACTTAAGAAATGAAATTGGTAAATAACTTGAAAGGACTAAAATTTTAGAACTCATATTATCTTTTAAGAGTTAATGAAAAATAATTATATTTAGAAATGGACTTAATGACTCAAAAATTTTTAGTTTTATTTTCAACAACTTAAAATAAATTTGTCACGCTTCACTCTTTCAAACCATTAAGACAAGTTGTTTTATGAAAAGTCATTAATTAAGTCAACATCATTAGAATCATGTGTGTAATATGAGTTTATATATGTATTAAAAGGATTTTTCAACTTTATAAATATCTATATCATTGCTATGAGATTTTTGGTTGATATAAAGTTTGGAAAAATTATGTTTTAAGGGCAGAAAATTCATGACTATTCTATACCCTACTATTTTGAAACCCAAATGACTTTTTATGATAAAAATAACCTTAGAAACAGATAGATCTTTTTGAATAGGTAGAAAACGACATATAATATGCGAAATTTCGAGTTAAAATGAGCAAGTTATGGCCGTTTTAAATTGGAATTTCACCTCATATGAATTGTAACGAACTTAATAAAATAGAATAGGCAATTTAAGTGGAACTTCCAAGGAATACTCATTTTGGGTATTTCTCTTGTTTAGGTGACGTGACGGAGACTTTTCCTACCTAGAAGATTACTTTGACTAGTGGAGTACCGCAATGGTTGAGTAAGTTTATTTCTTACGTTTCGTACTTATATTTTCGCTTGTAGAATAGTGGCACTAGAATTAGAAAAAAATAAAATGGGAAAGTGCATGTGCTTTACTTATGTGATTGAATTTATATTAAGCATATTGAGGCAGGAATTGTCTATAATCAATGTTTGATTTAGTATAGGAATGATATGTCTGCAAAATTTATGATCACTCTTAAAATATCTAATAAAATGCCATGAGTATTTAATTAAATTGATTCATCCATATTACGTAGTGAGTCACGTTGCATTCATTACTATATACTTGGTGGGACAATGACATAGTAGTAAGGTCCGTAGAGCTCGAAACTCTACATAATAGTGAATGGTTGCCCAAACTAATTTAATGGTGAGTAGACACCCGAATCAGCTACTTTTTTAATGGCTAGTAGTGGCTTGTATAAAACTATAAAAAACTTATTTATGAAGAACGATTTATATGGCCTGGAACACCTAACCTCGAATAGAGGCATAAATTCATTCAACATATGATTTTCAGAAAATCATATATATTGTATGCTCACGTGCTTATTACATTTCATATACTTAAATAAATAACTTATGTGATTTTTGATTGTTTAAGTACCTTTTGTAGTACCCGTATTTATGGTTGAAACCCCGAGGTTATTTCTCCTAGGTACTACCCTTTTGGATTTAGGAGCTTTTGGATGAAGTCAAGGACTAGAAGTAGACTTATACTTCTAAGTAACTCTGGTGTAATTATTTTGATTAGACTATGACGGACTATTTATTTTGATAGGAAAATGCCACTTTGATACTTGTAAGACTCTCTATGCTTTATATTTAAGATGCTTTTGTTATGATTTCCATTCTTAATTGCTATTGTGAATATTTTCTTAAACAACTTGTTTCAAAGATTGGTCCTTTATGATCGTGAAGGTATGCCTTATACCCGGTATTGAAGTTTTTGGGATGACTAAGATTGTTATACTTAAACTTTCATATTGAGTGTGGCGGATTATTGCATTAGGGTATCCTTTAGGATGTGATAAATGCAGCAATCAAGCATATGCACAAATACAAGCTTGGATGATCTAGAATCCAAATAGGAAAAAAAATTATGCCCTCTTTTTACGGTTGAAGAATATTTACTTAATGACCCACCTGCACAGGACAGACTAAATACATAGGAAAATCAACGATTTCTCATTTTAGGATTATCACTTTAATTTTAGGATATTTTGACTGATCATTTCCTACATCATACCTTGGAAACTCCCTAAGTATTAGTGATTAAAAAGCGAAAACACATGCGACATCCTTCGTTGCCAATGAGTTCCCATGGAACTGACAGAGCAAAGATAATCTTGTAAGAACTAACATTTTAGAAAAATCAAGCATTAACAAAGAACCGAAATACTAATACGTAGTAGGCTGTCGCCCGTTTAGTATATGCAATAATGTAGTTCATGCAATGCATAATAGTTTTTAATTATAAAGCCAATAATTTTTAGACCGGTTTATGGTGGTCATACATTACGTACACAACATATAATATGCTTTCAAATCATCAAATAATCTGTATTATTACTTTTTATTATCTTGGTTTGTCAACTAAACAAAAAGCTCATAACACATACTCAGTAATTTTCATGACAACCATGTTATTATCTTTGCATTACATATGCCACTAAGTATAAATAAAAACAATGTAATAGATCGAGTTACTCACCTGCTCATATGGTTAATCGTAATAGTCGTTAGGGAAATCCATTAACTGATCGGTATCACTTATTGAATGGATAAATAATTACTAATAAGATATATATATATATATATATATATCTATATAAATAAATCCTATTAGTCACCTAATTATCCTATATTGGTATTTGATTTAATTTCTATTACCTATATTGGTTTTTTAAGGTAAGCGTCCTATGATAACATATTCTCATTATTTAATCTTTATTTTCATTTTACTTGTCTTGATATTAAAATATTTTATTTTTAATGGGTAGTTATAAACTTTGTATTTAATAACTCAATGTCTTATTATCATAATCGTTATTATTTTTATATCATTTTTTAGTTTAACCATTTTATGGTAACTAGTATTTATTTTCTATCGTTTAGTTTCATCATGTTTCTCTTTATCTTACTTAATATTGTTATTTTGTTATTTTTATAAGTCACATTATTCGTAAATTTAACTTATTCTACTTTCCATTCTCATATACTCACTTATATAAAATAATTATTGGACAGCTATCATGATATAATATATTTGTTTAGTATAATAAAAGTGTTTTTTATCCATAATGGTTTCTAATGTCTAATACTTAACAAATATTTAAACATAATAATCTTAAAGAATTTATCTTTGTTTATTTATTAAATTTAATTTTTTGCTTTCTTCTTCTTCTTCTCCTCTCCTCTTTGTTACGAAAGAGATTTTCGTCTAGATACCGGTGTTCGTGTAAGTTTTTACGTATCATTTGTTCCAGTGTACGCTGGCTCAAGGCCAACAGTGTCACAACGTACGTCGCCGGTGTTTGTTGGTTTTGTGTAAAATATTTTTTTTTTACGTAGCTCATGTTCCAATACACACTGTTTTGAACATTGCTAGGCTATCCAAGTACGTTGTCGGTGTTAAGCATCATTTTTCATAAGTTCGTAACTTATTTTTCTTATACTATATATATATATATATATTGTACTTATGTTTAAGCTACTTCTAAGTATTTTTTTCCATACTTCATAAGCATTTTTCCTGACATAACAACGCATATAACATCTCATATTCTTCATATACTATGATTTCCTAGCTTCTACATATATCTTAACACATAATAGGGTTTTGAAGTTGGATATTACCTTGTATGGGTTGGTATTGAAGTGTTAAACCCCCCCTAAAGCTTGGTACGAATTTAAGTTAATAGAAACATAGTCTAAGCTGAGGTTTAACACATAACTAACTTAAAATGAATTTTTTTCTTACCTTTACTTGATGATTTTTCTAAACTTGTATTTGTCTTGTTGAAGTTGGTTAATGGAGTTGTGTTTGTGTGAGTTCAATGCTATGGTTTTGGGTTTGTTTAGCTGTTGTTATTAAAGCTTTGTTTGTATCAAATTAATGGAACATTTATAAGCAATGAAGGGTGCTTGTAAGATGTGTTTTTCTAGCCAAAGATAAATAAAAATGCTTCTACTGAACCCAACTTGTTAAACATGATATTGGTGCATTAAATGATTTGCTTTGTTGGACCATTTTGATTGGTTTTTCTACTCTTTTTCCTTGACTTTAGTTGATGAACTTTGACCTTTTGCTTGTAGATTTCAGCTGTTACAATATCAAGAAGATTCCAGCCACATAACACATGCAATTTACACCTAAATTGCTTAATAATTAATATAATATTATTTAGTTAATTAATTACCTTAGTTTTATGGTAGTTTATTAAATTAAGCGGGTATAAATATGTCAATAATTTAGGAGTTTTGTCTCCAAAAATTTATCTCATGTTCTTATAATTTCCTAAATTACCATAGAGTTTAAATTTTGATTTTAAAGTTTACGTGATTAATTATTTTTAGGGTTTTATCTTATGTGATTAGGGTTTTATAAGCTCAATAGGCTAATTTTAGTTTTAGTCTAAGAGCTTTAGGATACTAAAACTAGAACAATGGTGTGATCTAAATATTTATTTGAAGTCTATATTGTTAGTTATGGATTGTTTTTGCTTCCATTGTGTATTTATAACTTTAATGGATCATCTTTATATTATCGTTTTCTGAATATAAGTTTTATTAGTTATTTAATATTTAATGAATTTGAAATCTTTTCTAAATTATTTATATATCTTGAATTTTAGATACCCACTATGAAATCTTATCTTTAGTATCTATTACTATCTAAAAAACTTTATTTTAAGTTTTAAAGATATATATAGGTTCATTACTGCTTGTGGTTTTAATCTAGGGTCTTTGTTGAATCCTACATTGATAATCTATTTTTATTTTTGTATTTTTATCTATTTATACTAGTATGAAAAATCTCATGGTTTACATATGTAGATCATGACCCCCATCACAGACATGATATGTCCTCTAATACTATTTATTAAAAAAATATAAAAAAAGAGAAAGAAGAAAGAAAAGAAAGAAAGAAATAAAATAAATAATAAATGATATGTGTATTGGTATTTGTATAAACAGGAATAAGTTAGGTTTATGTTTATACTAAGTGGACTTAGAATTATAAAATATGTTAATAAACTTATTAATTAATTAAGTTTATCTTGGATTTTGAATGTAAAGTGGACTAATTAATTGACTTAGTTTAATATGAATCTTAGATATAAAATGGACTAAATTAATAAATCTAAGTTCAACTTGACCTAATGAACTTTTATAAGCTAAAATGGACTAGATTGATTAAGTCTAATTAACTTAGCTAAGTTTAGTTAATATAGGCTTAATAACTTGTATTTGGTTTAGATTAATATGTTAGGTTAGACCATGAATAATAAAGGGAGTATGTTGTTTCAAATGTATGTTTGTTAGGAAAAAATAAGTATTTCATAAAAGTTATGATTTATTTAAATACTTACATGAATGACAAGAGTCAATGGTGTTTTATAGTAGGTATTTATAATAAAGGAAAAGAAATGAATGAATAGATAATGGAGAAATATCCGTACCTCGGCATGACGATTTTTTTCACAGCCATAGTGGAGTTCTTACTTTTATGTCTGGACAAATAAGTTTTTAATATAAGTTTGATGTAAGCTAATGATAATTTAAATGATTACATGAATTTATTTCTTGAAGGGATATGGATAGCCAATTTATCCTCCGCTTTTGTTTTGGATTGTAGATATGGAATAAGGTATGTAATAACTTGCATGTTGTTTGTTAAGATAGACATTCCTAGTGAACTAATACTTAAAGACGGCTTCATAATTGCTTATGCATGGTCATTGAATCCGATTTGGGGAGCATAACCTTTGGCAATGCCAGTATAGTAGTTAGGCACTCACACCAACCTTACCCATGCATGGTATTGAGGTGGCTCAGTAGATAGCTAATAAAGTACATGGTATAGGCTTAATGTTTACCTAGATCGGTAAGAAGCAATATAGCATGGCTTATAACCTATGACTTATGGGGTCGACTAAGCCTTATTATATTATGGACTGATGTAGGTAGAGATGTGTAATGACTGTTAATCCCATATGAAGCTATTACTTTTAGATAGTCCTATAAGAGGTACAAGGATTGAGCTGCTTATATCAATTCCCTGAGCAGTTGTTACTAGTTAGGACCCCCAGGTTCCTAGTGTCATGTTACCTGAGTGTGAGTACTTCACTGTTGTTTGCTATACTTTAATTTGAAGATATAACCTGTTGAATGTTGCATTGCATTAGAATAGGTGTGTATGCCATTTTGTGTATGCTTGTGTTTGTGTTGTATTGAGCTTCGGCTCATTATTTTCCTTTCCAGTTGTTGATTGGATAATGATGATTGCCTCTAGTATGGGACGACTCTGGAGGAGTTTGAAAATGAGTGAAACAGATTATGATTGCTAGATTTGTTTTTATTTTATTTACAAACTTGATTTATTTTGTATCTTATATTTTTTTAAGGGTCTGATTGTAGAGCCTATGTTTTTTTTTTTTTTAATTTAAGCTTTAAAGTTTTGTTTCATCATGGATAGGTATTATATGAGATAACTGATGGTATGGTTGTTTTTGTGAAAGTTAATCTACTCATAAAAGTAGAATATGAAATATTTTTGTAAAATATGTCTTATTGCCATTAAATCCAGTTGTTTCTAAAATCTAACTATACGATTTCAGAATTTAAAAGTGGTTAGAAAATGTTCAACATAACAGTTGCTTTTAAAGTAGATTGTGTGTATAACATAAGGCATTATACATAGCACTGGAAACGCCTAGTTCCTATTTCGCGGTGAGATTAATAATATATTTTCTAACTCACATTAATAATTCACATTTCAAATGAAAGGTAAATGCTTATTGTCATTGTGTTTGTTTATATTTTGGATAAATTAGATTAATTTTACCATTTAGTTTATTTTTAGAGTCTTTAAATTGCTATAATGATTTCTTTCTTAATGCATATTATTCCTTGATTGAAAGCTTAATTTTATTCAAATGTATAGTCATTTTACTATTTATAGACATGATAAAAAATACCCAACTAATAGAACATAGTAATGAGCCATTTTATTTTGAGCTTGAATTGACGAGTTCTTTCTTTATAAAATTTAAATTATATTAACATTGATAATTTCACACAACATTTTATCATTAATAATGTCTCATTTTTCATAAATGATTTAAAATTGAAATCAAAATACACCATTATTTTCATCAATCTTTTCTTGAAATATTACATAATATTACCTTATATATATATATATAGCTATATAAATTCCATCATAATTAACATTATGATCTCGTTGACATTTGTACATCACATTATTAATCTAATAGCCATACTTCTTTCAAGATATCAATAAAGTGACATGAATAACAACTTTTAAGCAATGTTATTACTCCCATAATAATATCGCATTTTATGCAATAGCGCAAGAAGTTTACATATAGATTTGATTATGATTTATTTTATTTTCATTCACCAAATTTAAGAATATTTAAAAGGAATCATAACTCACCAGTTTTAAATTTGGAACTTCCTTCTTGTTATTGTTCAATACTGAAAAAAAATAAATAAATAAATAACAAAAACCATATTTTTTTTTCCCGATAAAAAAAAAAACAATTACAATGTTTAATATTCAACAACAGGTTATGCTATAACAAAAACTATTAAACATACAAAAGAAAATACTTGTTATCCAATAAAATGAAAAATGATGCTTCTCACAATTATGCACTCTAATAACAGTTATAAACAAATTATCAGTTATAAGAAACCACGAATTAAATAATTTATAATAATCAAATTTCATATGGTATAATAAATAAAAATACTATGAGATATTAAGAAATTATTCTTGAATTTTTTAATAATAAGTACTAGATCACAAAATTATTAAAAAGAGCGGGGGAAGAGAGAGTAATTGAAATTGATTATGTTATTTACTACTTTTTCAGTCTACAACCTATAATTTTTATATATATCCTACCACATTTATAACTTTTTAAATAAACTATAATTTTATATAAAATCAACGATTGATTTTACATATTTTTTTGTAAGTGATTTGACCTAAGTCCACCTCAGTATTATAGGGAATAAAAAGTGTGAGTTGTGTTGAAATTAAAAAAAGATGTAAAAGTCCAGGCAACTGACATTTGTAACGGTAGTAAAATTTTTGTAGTATCGATCATTAAAGCCAAATAATGGTGACACCAAGCCGCTCCTCATCGATATTTTGTTTTTGTTTTTTTTTTTTTTTTTTTTGCCATCCCCTCCTCATCCACTTAAATAATATTGATAACGTCCAACTTACTGATTTCACAAAATCATTAAAGTTACATATTACCATATTTTTTTTTTTTTCCTTTTGAATATAACGATTTTATAACAGTTTGTTTGATAATGTGAAAATCAATATTGTGAAGGATATAAAAATGAAAAATATAATAAGAAATAATTTTTTAATTGTAGATTTAAATGGATAAGCTTTCCTTTAAATATATAAATAACATTGAACTCATTGATTCTATAAAATCATAAAATCATAGGTTTCCATATTTCTTTTTCATGATATAGAAATTGCATTAGCACTGTGTTTGTCATTGTGAAAATCAATAGAAACCCATCGAAAGGTGTAAGGACTCAGCCCACTTAATCCATAAATTAAGCATGTCAAATCCCCCGACCACGCATAATACTCAAGTATTAGGAAATATCCAAGTATTATACGTAAGGTCGTCTAAAAAGAAGTGTTTGTAATGATTGTTTGCTTAAAACAAATATAACATTTGCATGATTTAAATGAAGAAATACTATCACTACATAAGTAGTGGATCGTTACATATATACAAAACATACATCACATACATTACTTGAGGATCTCCCAAGGATCACACCAAACATATAAAGCTTGCATACATGCAAGCCACATTACATATACAACTTAAATCAAAATTACATTCCAAGGCTTAACAAATAAGCCTAGACACTTCACAAAATACATCAAAAGTCCTAAACAACTACTACTATATCACACTCCTAATCATCCATAGATGCCTCCCAGTCAGTCCCATAGCCTATGTTGTCGTAGAGCTCATCCTCATAATCACCTGTAAGGTAGCAGCATGAGTTAAAGGCCCAGTACACAATAGTGCAACCAAATACATATGACATGCACACTTAACTAAATGCAACGCAACAATTCACCATAACTTCATTATCTTCAGTTAAGTGAGTAAAAATAACACTGGAGTATTCAAACTCCGATTCAAGCTTGGGAATTTTGAGAGTCCTGAGTAACAACAGCTGCTTAGGGGGTTGATATAGATAGATCGGATACATATATCTCCTATATCTAACCGATAAAGATTATTAATAGCTTCATCTAGGGTTTACACTCCTTCATACACACCACTTATCCCGGTCTATAACATCAATTAGTTCAACGGTCCCATAACCGTGAACTAAAATATATTATTTCCTCCCGAGCCTAAGTAGAGATATACCGACATAGTTAACCCCATTAGTTGTCCACTTAGCCATTGAAAGAAACTACCATTGCATCATGGTGAACTATTGCATCATGGATTTGAGTCATTGCACCATGATAAAGATTTGGGCTAAGCGCCTAAACTATCGTGCCATTGCATCATGACAAGGTTGTCATTCCCCGGACTAGACACGACTCAACCACAAACCATTTTAATAAACTTTTTATTAGTCCTTAATTAAGGTCAAACTTGAATATGCCTATCTTAAGCAATAATCAATCAAATTATTGTGTACCTGGATCGGATTGAGAATCAAAGGAAATCTCCAATTGAGTATCTATCTCTGTTCCACACAAATCAAACTATATCAACATAACTATCCTAAACCAAGCTTATTTCACTAGTTTAAAAGCTTAGGAAGTTATTGAATCTATTTAAAAACAATCCAAAGTCATCACATGACATATATATATATATATTGTATAAGTCAAATTCTTAATCAAAAAGTCATATATCATGTATTGGAAGATGTTGGAAGAAGGTTAGAAAAATTGAAATTTGTAGGGCCCATACTGGCAATCTACACTGGCATATAAGACTCAACGCCGACGGTGTAGGGGTTCTTGCCAGCAGCGTTGAAACCATCGTTAAAAAAACACATTATGTACAAAACTTTTGGGTCATTACGCCGGCAGTGTACAAGCTGTGTAGACTTCAACGCCGACAATGTTGGGGTCTAAGTCGGCATCATTCAAGTACCTTTCAAAAGATCATAAGCCAAATTTTTTAAGCTAACAGGTACGCCGGCGGCGTTCAATGCGACGTACACTGCAATTTAAGTTGCAGATTTCCTCTATTTTTCAAACACTAAATCATTACACTTTACTCTTCTAACCTCTTTCAAACTATATTATATCCTTCCTGATACATGGTATAAGAGCCCTATATCATCAAATATACACAAACTCCTCTCTAACATCATTGAAACACAATACTTCTTCTCAACCATTAAAACACAGCTAATCCTATTATTTCATTTTCTTTCTTCACATCCACTACTTCAACATGAATTCACTCTTCAATACAACTCAACAATACTAACTTCTCATCACACTACAACTCAACACCATCATTACACTTCCATAAACAAATCCTAAGCTATCTCAACATCACAATATAACAATACACATATATATCCAACATGCATTATATTTGACAGAAATTTCATGGATTAAAAGAGAAAGAAATCATCTTAAATCTCATATAAACTTACCTTAATGTATATATGATAGTTGGGGATGGATTCTTGGTGTGTTGGGTGCAAGAAACCTTGGTTTGAGTGTTGGAAAATATTGCCTTACAAGAGTTACAAATTTTCTTCCTCTTGGTTCTATTTTTGATGTCCAAAGTGTAAGAAATAAGGTTTGATATTTATCTAATTATCATTGGTTTTGGGGCAGATTTTCTAAGAGGCTTTGGGCCTTAATTAAGCTTTGATTTTGGGCTTACTTCGGGCTTAATAAGGCCAAAAATCTGCTAGGTTTATGGACTAAATTTTTGGTAAACCAAGCTTAATTGATCATACATTATTCACTACAATATCAATTAGCATCAACATAATAATTTCTAACATGAATAAACTATCAAACTAGATATATTTACCATAGATTATTATCTAGTTATTACTTCATAACACATACAATTATTTCAAACACCATAATTCACAATCAAATTTAACATGCATTAAGTATGAATTTAAACTTTGGTTATTTCAAAAGGTATTGAATCCATGGAAAGATGATGTTTTGGTATCAAAATAAATATGAAACATGATGGAATTCAATGACTAGAAATCAGCGGTGGGAAATTAATGAAAGTTAGCGGAAACTTTTCCATTTCTAATTTTATGAAGCTTCTCTCTACATTTTATGGAGAGAAAATGGTGAAAACATGTGGAAATGAGATAGAATTATCACCCTTTAAAAGTAAAGTTAAAAAAGACAAAATAAGGATATTTTAGTGTATTAGGTATTTCATTTTTTTGGCAATCCGAACCAAACAACAGCAATGAAAAGATATCATCTCATTTCCTTTTTCTAATTTATAAATCCACACAAAAAATGAAAACAATGTTACTTTTATTTTTCCTTTTATATTGTTTCCTTTGCAGCCATTTCTACCCTTTAAAAATATATATATATAATATAAATATATATATATAGAAGAAGACATTTATAAAAAGATGTCTAACAGATATCATTATATTCACATAAAAAAAATATTATTATTCTTTAGAATTTGAGAGTCCAATATAGCGTTTATGGAGAAAATTACTCTTAGATTTGTTTTTGGCTTCGTTATCATATTTCTCGTATACTGTAAGTTCTCTTTCTCTTATCACATGCTCAAGTGGCAGTTATTATTGTCACATTTAAAATGAGAAGCTTATGTGAGGCTTCTTATATTTTTATAATTTGTTTGTAGCTTTTGATATTGTTTTATAATTAAATATTAGTGAAAACATCACTATTTTTTTTATTGCTATAGATTGATAAATTATACGTTGTGAGAATATAAAAAATTGAGGTCCTTTGTTCTTAAAGTTATGTTCTCATAACAAGGAACTTAAATCTCATATGGAAATATAAAGTCCCAATGCTACTTCTAGTGGCGATCAGAAAGAGACTATTACGAGTTAAGATTACACATACACTAAAAGTGGATGTAAACATTAAGATTTAGAGTCTATTATAAATACTTATGTATTTATTTATGCTGGTGCATATTATGAGGAATTCTATATTGATTTATCAAATTTTAATTGTTACTATGAGAACCATATAAGGCATTTTTTGCTATATATAGAAATAAAAAATATTAATTATTTAAAATAAAATTTATTTAGTAGTTGGAAAAATTATGAAAGCATTGAATAGACATCATGATAGATTGGTTTTGAGTTGTGCATAGAGATGAACCTCCACTAGTAGTCGCAGAACTAAGAGCTAGACTGGTACTGGCAATTCTAAACTGGTCAATGACCTACCGGTTCTTGTGGATAGGCTGGTTTTATCTAGTGAATATGAATCATTGGTATTTGATTTTGATAGATGTGATGAGCGACCAGTCCTCTTTCAATAAATTTTAGTAATGCTTTGGTCTCCATAGATGCTATTAGAAGGGTGAACAATGAGCAACTAACTTTAGAGAGAGAAAACAAAATAAATATTTGTATGTTATCTATTTATATTTATATATAAGTAACTGTCTCACTAATTTCAGTAAATAAAATTCCTCATGAGTTCGGTTCTATTGAACCATACCTAGAATGGTCGTTCCGTGACCACGATTCTAGTTTTAGTTTTGCATCATCGGTTTGGGTCTTGTTCAGGAATTGAACTAGAACGTAGTGATGTTTAGCTGTGAATGAACCATAGTGTATGATGAACTTTGAGGGGTAGGTGTACCTAATCGACAATGATGAGAATTCTCTTCCTCACTTTTCTTCCTCTCACGTAAATTTTCAACAAACCCTGATGTAAAGAGCCACACTAAATATCTTCCCAGCATTTATCATCATATATTCATAGATGTATCACTATCGATTCATTATTCATTGATATACAACTATTGCTTTGACATGTGGATGCTTTCCATCATTCTCATAATTGCCAATTTGTCTATATCACATTTCCATTGTTATAAGTTGTCTTTGCTGATCTTATTAGTTTGAAGATTGTATATTTCTAATTAATATTATTTTGTCAGGAGTATTAGGATAAGCCTCTTTTTTCTTTTTTTAGGGTACTAGATTTTGTTTTATTTCAATTCCATCCCTTATATAGGGTAATGTTATCTACTTAATGGAAGAGTCGAAGAGATGTCTCCACTTATATAGGTGGATCTCTATACCTCTCCAATTCTTCCTTTGTAATTTTTTTTTTTTATTGTTCTATATGAATTACACAATTCTTTTCAAGCAAATAAAATTTAGGAAAGAAAAAATAATGATGAGAACTTGTATATTTATCTTATCATATTTAACATCAAGCATCTCTATAGCCCAGTGAGAAATATAAGACATGTTTTCTTTTAATATTTATTATAACTGCAATAAGAAAAAATCTCATTACAATTATAACTTATAAATAAATGCATATAATTTTTCCTTGTATAGATCTTGTCAGGTCGCTACGATCACTCATTAGCAGTTATTTTACAGAAAAAAGAAAAATTATAACTTGCAATTGAAGTAAAAGTAAGTTGGCCCTTCTAATTATTTTCGAATCAAATTATGCTTTTCAAAAGTCTCCTTTCAACATTAAACAATAACATTTACTAGTACAAGTCTTTTTTTTTTTTACCAAATACTAGTACACATTCAAATGGATATAGTTTTAATTAAAATTTGAGCACTTCTCACATAATATGTGAATCGAGAGACTAGTAAAAGAACTCGATCCATTTATATTACTATAGGTGAATTGTAAATACACGCCTTTGTATTTATAGTAAACATGCACATTTGTTTTTTGAAAGATTTATGGCTTAAAAGCACGATTTCAAAAATAAAAGGAACTAAGTGCACAAGAAACAACTTAAAGTAACATCATAAGGGGGTGCATTTGCAAATTAACATATTATTTATAGGAAATTCTTTTCATATTTGTATTATAACACCATGTATAATACTCTAAGTATTACATGCATAGACTTCCTTAAAACAATATGTTTATGTCAAACAATTTTTACTCAATTTTAAGTTATGAAATCATTTAATTTTATTCTTTTAACTACTGAATTTATAATTGTAAAAAATATCTCATAAAAACATTTCTTAAGTCTACTCACCTAAGTAGATCATTTATCATAAAAACAAAACCATACCATCAGGTATCTCATATACTTTTAATGATGGCATATGAGGATTTAAAATTTTAAATTACAAAACATGGGCTCTACTCGATCCTTAAGGAATTACAAACTCAAAATATAAATCTAGTTCTTTAAATAAACAAAGAAAAACAAACTAAATACATTCTTCAATCTTAACTTAATTCACTCATCCACAATTCTCCCTAAGCCATCCTAAACTCCAAACCGAACAACCATCATCAACATCAACTAACCTCCACTCAACACATGGAAAAATGACAACAACAACAACAACAACAATGACAAGCTGAAGCCTAGTACACAACAACCTAACGACACACGAGATGACACGCAATCCTAAATTGAATGCAATGCAACAACAAGAGCTTATTATCTTTAAATTAAAGTAAATTAAACAACATGGAGCACTCACGCTTTGAGGCAAGTCTATGGGAATTTGAAGGTCCTGAGTAATAGCTGTTGCTCAGGGGGCTAATATAGGTAGCCTGGATATCTATATCTCCTATATGATATAACCAAAAATGAGAAAATAACCTCATTTAGGGTTTACAACCGTTACTCTCTCTTTACTTAGTATTAGTCCATATATCATCTAGTTCAATCAGTCCCATAAACGTGAACTAAACCATGTTACTTTACCCCAAGCTTAAGAAAATGTTACGTTGATATTGTTTGTCCCATCAGCTACCCACTGAGCCACTTATGAATCGCTATTGCATCATGGCATACCATTGCACCATGGTATTTGTCATTGCATCATGGCATGGAGGAGGCCTAAGCGCCTAACTAACATGCCTGACTCGGACAAGTTTGTCGCTTCTCGGACTGGATTAAACGACACAAGCACAAGCAATACTCAATTATTAGGTCGAGTTTAAGTTTTAGTTCATTTAGGATGCCTATCCTAGCATATAACACGCAAGTTATTACGTACCTTATCTAAAACTTGATGGAGATCAGAAGACAATCTAGAAGAAATAGAAACCGATCCAAACATTTGTTTGAAAGATTAAATTATATAAGCAATTCAACTATTCATTAACTTACATCAAATTTCATATTAAATAATCATTTATGTTTTTATTTGATAAGACATGAAATATGAAACCCACATGGCTACGAAGATCGCCCTGCCAAGATACGAATAGTCCTTTGTTGTTTGCCAAATTATTTTTAATTAACATAGTTTTGGTCTAACACATTTTAGAAATTACATCATTATTTAGAACTTAGCTTAACATATCAATCTGAGTTAATTATAAGCTAAGTTTATACTAACTTAATCTTAACTAAGTTGATTAGACTTAGTCAATCTAATTCATTTTAACTCATTATAGCTTATTAAGTCAAGTTGAACTTAAATTTATTAAATAAGTTCATTTTATAATTAAAATTATGTTAACTCAAATAATTGCTAAACCTATCAATTCATTTAATTCATTCTTAATTATATCATTTAATCAATATAATATATTAACTATCATTTATCTTTTTCATTTTCATTTTATTTTTATTTAATTCTCATTTGTTATAAAGAACACAAGTAGGTACACGATCGTACACTTACTAGTATTTCCTTTACAAAAGAAACACGTCAAAACAAATACAATATGTATCTCACCATGTTTCACTTATGATTTTGTTTTAGAAAGAAGCATGGTTGAATACAACAAACCATGTTCAAGTTGTACTTCTCCTTAAATAGAAACACGATAAAATAGATTGAGTCATGTTTGTTTCATTAAAAAGCCAAGCACACAGAGATCATAGAGAAACATGGTTGGATAAGTGTAGTCATGTTCCTCTTGTTTTCTTGTCGAGGGATCTTATATTGAGGGCTCGACGAGATATACGACTAGAAACATTAAGTCATATTCTAGCTATGTTTCACTTGACATGGAATACACTATGATAAGAGAGAAACACAGTCCAATACATGTAGTTGTGCTCTAGTTGTGTTCCACTTAGCATAAGATATATGCTTTAAATAGAGAGGAACATGAGGAGATAGAACATCCTATGTTTTAGCCATGCTGTTTTGAGAATTGAATTTATTTTTGTTAAAATGAATTAGAGAGAAGCATGACATGATACATGATACTGTATTCTAGCCTGTTTCTTTTCTGATGAGTAAACTTTGAAAATTTTCAAGAACAAGTGAAGAGCACGACCATTTATAACTACTTGTGTTCATCCCGTGCTCATAGCTTTATTTTACATTTTGGAAACCTAACTCATTTTACATCATTTTTCAACATCTATCATAATATATTCAACTTATACACATATTTCTACATCATATACAATTTAAATTCTAGTTCTAACATGTTTACACAACCTATGTTTTGATAAATAATTCATATATTATAAGTTTGCAAATTTTGTCTTAAATCTTATATATAACTAATAGCAATTCATCAAATACATGTATATAAAACAACTCAAACAAGAAAACAACTTAGCTTAGGTGTTTGGCCAACATGAGTTCCTTGATCTCCACTACTACTCCTTTTTTCTAATTAATATAGCTTCTCCAAACTTAATTTCACTTTGATCTTGATTTCTAACTTTGATTTCTTCTAAGATCTCATTGAAATTGAGATTTGAGGGTTGAATTGATGAAAGAAAAGAGAGAAAGATAAGAGAAGAAAAGGAAGAGGAAGAAATGGGGAAAGACAAAAAATTAAAAGGGAAAAAGGGAAAAAAAGATAAAGGAAAAGAAAATAAAGATATTTTAGAGTAAGGGGTATTGTATTTAAACCTTTCTGATAATTATACTAAGTATCGAAAATAATTTAAAAATAATTTGAGAACATATATATTAGAAATTTATGACTTGATGTAAAAACACAATTGAAAAGTTTGATTTATGAAAATCTAATATTTAATTCTAATTCGGGTTTAAAACTGATATTTTTAGATAGGTAAATGAAATCAAATTACAGGGATTAAAGATTTGGAAACCAAAATATAGTTCAAGGGTTTAAGAATTTACAAAATATTTAATTTGAATATTTAAGAGTTTAGAGATTTGAATTTCAAGAAAAGATATTATAATTGTAAAATTTAGGAGAGATTGTAAATTTCAATTTGTAGAAATAGTTTGATAAATAATTCAACAATTTAAAATGGATAACTTGAAATCTCAATTTCAACTTAATCTATTTTACTAATTAATTACATCAGGTTATCTAATCATATTCTATTATTCGAATTCTTTTATTCATTTGAACAATCTAACTATGTTCACAATTAACTATCTATTATATTACTTAATTAAACCATTTTTAATTTAACTAAGTGAGAGTTTAGGGCATTTCATATTTATTGATACTTATATGTTTTGGTTAATAATTAATGGTTTTGTAGATATTTTTATCTTCTTTTTACTTTTTAAAAACAAAACTATGGTTAAATCAACACTCAAATTTACCTAGGTATGACACATACACTCAAGATCAAGCTTTACCTATGTTAATCTTATAATATTGATATTTATTTTTACACATCAGGATGTTTAATAGGAAAATAATGACAATATAGAAAATATAAAAGTATCACAAAATTAAATTGATCTCCTTATTTAAGGCTACAAACGAGCCAAGTTGAGTCGAACTTCTAAAGGCTCGGGCTTGGCTGGTTTAAAATTCATCAAGCTCGAGCTCTAGCTAAGCTTTTATATCAAGCACGAAAAGTAAGCTTGATCTTGGCTTGTTTACAAATCAACTTGAGTCTAGTCGAGCTTTTTATTGAGTTTATCAAGTTTATAGAGCTTTTATTGAACCTAAAATTTAAGCTTGAGCTCGACTCATTTAGATAGTCTCTTTTCCCATCTTTTTCAAATTTTAAATATGATATATAAGTGTTTGTATAAATATATATAAATAAATATTAAATAAAATTTTTTTTGTTTAATTATATATTATTATAATATATCATGTATACAAAATTTACAAATCTGCTAACGAGCCTATCCATGAGCCTATTAACGAGTGTATTCACGAGCTGACTCATGAGCCTAAATCAAAACTTGAGCTCAACTCATTTACAAACAATCTTTACTTGGGCTTGAGCTCGTGAGGTTGACTCGTTTGTAGCCTTATCCCTATTATTTATGACTTGTAAATTTTACAATTAAAATAAATATTAGTAATGTTGCACACACAACACTAATGTCTTAAAAATTATAAATAATTAAAAATATAAATCACTTGTAAGATTATTTATGAAAATACAATTCTTATTACATTATTATTTATAAGAAGCAAAAAACATACATCTTTTTTAAAACCCGCTAAATTACTTGTATATGTCCTTTTTATTATAACTTTTATTCAATTGTCTTAATTATAAGTTTCACTCTTTTTTTTTCCCTTAATTTAAAGATATATTTGGTAAAATATATAAGCTACAAAAATAATCTCATCTCTTCTTCTTTTTATAATATAGATGACTATTTACAGTATCATTGGGTGGCCAAATACACCCCCCTTAAGTTGCTTCATGTGTCTTTAGCTCCCTTATCTTTAAAATTAAGCGCTTAGATGTCAAAACCTTTAAGAATGTATATTTTCACTACTTTGAAAAGCTTAGGGATCTAAATGCATATTTTTGAAAGATTTAGGGTATAAGTGTGTGGATTCAGAGATGAGGGGCTAAAGTGCACATGAAAAAAAAAAAAAAAAGGTATACTTGTGAAATAGCCATACATCTCCCAATTTATGTTTTATTGATGTGTTATTGAAATTATATATGATTTTGAAATGAGATATATGTGCATGAACAATATAATTAGTGCATGTGTTGAACATGTATCATTTTGTATGTATATATGTGCAATGAAATTAATGTTATTGTTTTATATATATTAATGTGTGCATAGTGTAATAAATGTTTGTATCTTTTATGAATTAATGTGTGTTATGTTTAAAATTTATCAAAATAACTTTTGAATTGCCTAAGATATTGTTGACAGAAATTTTCAAAAATTAAGCCTATTTTTCAAGCTCAAATTCAACCTAAATGCACTCCAAATTAAATCAAATTACGCCAAAGTCAAATATACCTCTAAAGTCAAACTTTGGATAATTATAGACCTCAAACATTATTAATTAGAGTCCCTTTTGGGCAGCCCTAATTTTCATACTAATTTCCTTCTTTTCTTTTCTTTCTCTTTTCATTTTCTTCAAGTCATAAGCTCTAAACCAAAAACCAAAATCAAGCTCTTTGAATCAACAATCTCACCAAGTTAAAGCCTTTTCATGTAAGTTAATGCAAGTATAATCTCTTAGTTTTATTTCCTTTCTTGTATTTTTAATGTAAAATCTATGGTGGAATGAGTTAATGTTATTTGAGTTGATTAATTTTATGCATTGATATATGTTAGGTTGAGTTTTGTTATTGTTAAGCTTAGTTAAGTGTTAGGGAAGTTATAAGAAGTGTTGGTGAGTAGTGAAGTTAAGTTGATTAGTTGAAGTGTAATTGGTGTTTGATATTGTAGCTAGGTGTTTGATGATTAGAAGCGGAGTTTGTGTTGTTTGAATGATGTTTAGAACATATAACAAGTTTTGAGAAACTTAGGATGAGTTTAAAAAAGGTTTGAAAGTGTAAAAGTTTACAAAATATTGTAAGGAAAATCAGGAAAGTAAAACATTTTCGAATAAGCCTGTTTTGGAGTGTACGCCAGCATCTAGTACTTCAACGCCGCTGCCTTAGAGGCGGTGTTGAAGGTGATCAGAACCTATTTTCTTAAAGCTGCTTAAAACGCTGCCGGCTTTCATAAGGAAAATTGGCCAGTATTAATTTTTCAAATCATACTCTGGCTATTAAGGTTCCAATGCTGCCTGCTTATAGACAGTGTGGAATGCAAACAGAATCAAAATCTTTAATGCCGGGCGTAAAGCCGCTGGCGTAATATCCCATGATGTCGACGTACATGGAAACACTGCCGGTGTTGGGGGTATCCACAGCCATGAACTAACCCTATGGAACTCTTGAAAATTTTTGAAGATTTGGAGTTGTAGTCTACACTGGCTTAAAGCCGCCAGCGTAGACTAAAGGCTGTCGGCATATTTTTGAATGCTGCCGGTGATGGCAAGCATTGAGTTTTAGTGCATTGTGCACCGGTTCAATGCCGCCGGCGTTGAAGGCCGACGTGTCCCTGCAGTTCTCATTTCAAAAACTTTCTCCAATATTTCCCAAAGCTTGATATATGATCAATTGAATATTTGTTGTATATTGTATGATATAATATGATGCTTAAATGCTATGTTATGACTTTGTAATAATTTATTTGAATTTCTTTGATTAGTTATATTTGAAACTAGTTGATTAGTGCTTGAACTAAGTGAGAAATTTGATATTTTCTTGTACAGTGTTAGATCCTTGCTCGGTTACCCTTATTAGTTTCCGAGCTATCTCAAATACGCGATAACTTGCTCATTTTTTTGCTAGGATAAGCATTATTTAAAGTTACTCTAAATTAAGTAATTTAATAATTTGTTAAGTCTCTTTTATACCGTTGAATCTAGTTCGGAGAGCGGTAACCTTGCTCAAATTGGGAGCATGGTAGTTTTAGACGCTCAGACCACCCTTGTCATTTTGATATGGCTTTCATAAGTGGTTCAGCAGGTAATTGATGAGGAATTTGGTATCGGTAACATTTGCTTATTCTTGAAATGATGTAATATAATTTAATTCAATGTTTATGAAAACACTTGAATTAAGTGATATTATGGATCGAGTTAAGTAAAGTTGAGAAACGGCCCTAGATGAGATTACTTAATCGTTATGGATAAATTTATCTACGATGGTATGAGTATCCGAACTACTTATATCAACCCCTTAAGCGTCGTGGTTATTACTCAGGTTCCTCCAAAATCCCTGTTGCCCGGAGTTTGAATACTCCCATGATATATGACTAACTAAAGTTTGAATAATAAATAGTTGGTTGTTGCATTTTGCATTTAGCTTAAGCATGTGCGAATCACTTCGCATTTGTATTCGTCACTTGCGTATTGGGCCTTTGGCTCATAGTTTAACCATTTCAGGTGATGAATTTGACGAGTTTTACACGAGTATGGGTTATGGAACCGATTTCGAGGATTTTCTTGATAATTTGGAGGACTAGAGATGACCTTAGACTTAATGGAATCCATATTTTGTAATAAACTAGTTATGATAGCTTTGTGGTTGTATTTAAAGTTCTAGTTGGATTATATGTGTAATTTTGTTAAGGCTTGTAAGAAGCCTTTGGTTATAATGTATATATATACATACTTAACTATGTATGACTTGAGTTTATTTCTTTTGTGAGATATATTAATGGTGTAGATGTTTTGCTAAAAGTTTTGAAAAACTATGGTTGCAATTATGTTAATTATGTGGAATTAGACAAACAATTCCTCAAACACTTCTTTTAGACAGCTTTACATATAATCCTACATGTTATATGTGGTTGGGGAACTGTTATCACCTATTTTAATTATAGGGGTGATAGCGGGTCCTTATAGTTGGTATCAGAGCTGAGCTTGATTAATTGTTTGTCTAATTTTAATAGTTTATTTTAGACTTGACCTAGACACAAATAGGTAGTATAGAAAAGAGTTAAGTTTACTTGAATACTTGTGTTTATTTGCTTCTTTGATAGCTTCCTATGCTTGTTGCTTGTTTGATGGCTTGCTAAATTGTTTGCTATTTTATATATGAATGTGAATGTTAATTTGATATGTTTTGTTGTGATTAGAAATTTGTATACATGTGTGTATGTGTTGAATATATGTATGTAATTGTAAAGATGGGTAGGTTAAGGAGATTTATAAGGCAACATTTTGATAGGGAAAGTATGCCACTGCTACCACAATCATCATCTACATTTGCTCCTACTTCATCTTCTACACCGAGTGGTGAGACTACTCCATCTTCTGCATTGGCTTCAGCTTCGCAAGTTCCTCTATCGACTCAGATTCCACCACGTCTACCTATGCCACCCATTCCTCCAATGCCACAAATGCCCACTGGTGATCCAAATTCCATGTATAGTATGATGTGAGACGAGATGGAAATGATGCAGCAATATAAGATAATGATGTATCAGCAAACACAACATCTCATGCAGCAAGGTAATCAACAAGGAATGAGACCAAATGAGGCTGCTCCTATAAATGATCAATCCAACCAAATCAAGTTACATGATTTTGGCAAGATGGTCCTAGGATTTGATGGCACTAGTACTAATCCTACAGTGGATAAGAATTGGATAGAGGAGTTAGAAAAGACATTTGCTGCTAGTAGAACACTGGAAGATAATAAAGTTGATTTAGCGGTTTATATGATGAAGAAAGAGGCTTACAATTGGTGGAGAGTAGTTAGTGGGAATCTACAACAACCTATACCATGGATTACATTCAAGGATACATTCTTCACTAAATATTTTCCAAATTCAGTGAGAGAGAGGATGATCACTGACTGGTTAAACTTTAGACAAGGGGGCAAGACTATAGATAAATATCATGGTGAATTTTGTAGACTATTATGCTTTGCTGGAGGTGACTACCGGGATGAGAGAATGAAAGTTCATAAATTTTAGAATAGCTTGAATGAGGAGATTCAAAGTGAAGTGAAATTTGAGTTACATACCATATTAGATACTATGGCCAAAGCTTTGCTAATGGAGCAAATTCAGAATGATAGTAGAATTAGAAGAGCAAAGAGAGTTGCATTTATGGGAAAGAGACCTGCTTCCACTTCATCCTATGATAGTTATCGGGATGCTAGTAAAGGAAAGAAGTCTTTTATGGGATGACAAGGAAATCAAAACCGATATATAAAGCTTCTACACTTGCATTTGAGAAGAAATGCTTTAGGTGTTATGGTCCTCATGAGTTATCTGACTGTAAGTGAATTTCCAATGCATGTTTTTTATGTGGTCAAGTTAGACATAAATCTAAAGAGTGCAAGAATCGAAACTACCATCGGTCTTCTGTGCATATTGCAAGCAAAGAGTCATCATATTGCTAATTGCAAGGATCGACCCGATGTTAAGAGTGGAGTTGATATAAAGAAGGGAAAGACAAATGCTAGGGTTTTCACCTTACAACAAATTGAGGATACATCATTAGTAGACACCTTGGCAGGTATTCTGAGTGTTGCTAGTAGGGATGCATATGTGTTGATTGATACTAGAGCAACTCATGCTTGTATTTCTAAAAATTATATGAATGATTGTAAGCTTGTTTTTGAATCATTGATTGATCGTATTATATGTGTGACTACTCCATTGGTGATTGAAAATAGGCATCCCTATGTGTGTAAAAATATAAATATTATGATTTCAAATGTGAACATGCCTATTGATATGATAGTATTGCCTTTATCTGATTTTGATGTGATCTTAGGAATGAATTGGCTAAATCATTATAAGGTCACGATTGATTTAGTAAGGCGGAGTTAAGTTTTGACTTAAATGAGGGAGATTCACATATAGGTTGGAAAGGCTAAGACCTAAGAGCATGAAATCTATGGAGCTGTGGGAAAAATCAGTTATGGTAGCAATGAATATTAAAGAAGTGGATATTAAAATGGTGCCAATTGTGAATGAGCTTGTGGATGTATTTCGAGAGAAGTTACCTGGATTACCACTAAATAGGGAGATAGAGTTTAGAATTGAATTATTACCTGAATAGTACCTATTTCCAAGGTTCCATATAGAATGGCTCCTACTGAGTTGAAAGAGTTAAAGCTGCAGTTACAGGAATTGCAAGATTTGGGCTTCATCAGACTGAGTATATCGTCATGGGGTGCTCCTGTATTATTTGTAAGAAAGAAAGATGAAAGTTTGCGCATGTGCATTGATTATAGGGAATTGAACCGGGTTACTATTAAGAACAAATACCCTTTGCCCAGGATTGATGATTTATTTGATCAGTTGAAGGAAGCTACGGTGTTTTCTAAGGTTGACTTGAGATTAAGATATTATCAACTTAAGATCAAATCTCAAGATATTTAGAAGACAGCCTTCAAAACTCATTATGGGTACTTTAAGTTTTTGGTGATGCCTTTCGGGTTAACCAATGCTCCAGCTGCATTCATGGATTTGATGAATAGAGTTTTCAAGGATTATCTGGATTCATTTGTCAGAGTATTCATTGATGATATTTTGATGTATTCTCGAAGCAAGGAGGAGCATAAGAGCACTTAAGACTTGTGTTACAAAGACATCGAGAGAAGAAACTCCATGCGAAATTTAACAAGTATCAGTTTTGGTTGGAAGAAATATCCTTTCTCGGGCATATTATTTCAAAGGAAGGTATTTCAGTTGATCCAATGAAGATCAAAGCTATTTAGGATGGACAAGATGTAAACCCTCGAAAATTTTCATAATTCATAGAAAATAATCCTAGAAGTCTAATATTAAAATTGAAATCCCGAAAATCGACTCAAGTTAAAACCAAATTCTAAATCAAGTCAAACACAAAAATTCTTAGTCTTGAGAAAACGAGAACCCTTGAAACAAAATATAAAATCTAACTATCGATTGAATCAACATCCGTACGCCAATCAAATAGTCTACCTGATTCCTAGAACACAAACGATATATCCAAATAACGCTCAACAATGAAATAATAAAATCTTAAATTCTTCGGTGAATTTTAGAATTTGAAATTATAATTTTCATCAAAAGTCAAACTGAGTCAACTTATAACCCTAGACTCGGTTAAACGATCTCGAGAACTAAAAACTATTAAATAATCACAAATAAAATAAGATAAACCATAGATATCGAGATAAAAATATAAAACGCTTAAAACTCGAAAATTATATGATCTTACGAATAACTCTACAAAACTGGAAGTCAAACCGGACCCCTAAAAGTCAACAAAGCTTATAACAAACCCTAGTGTTTAAGATCCGACAATCCCGTATTCTCAAAACCTAGAAAACAAAATTAAGTTAATGACTTAAAATAGTTCGTAATAGTATAGGGTAACATAAAAATATCAGATTCACGAATTTTGAGTGTCCTTTGAACTCAAACGGGATCAGTTCTCGAAAAGTGTGTCTTGGAGCTCGAAATATTAAAAATATTTCATTAACACCAAAAGATTCGTAATTAAACAAGGATTTCAAAATATCAGTTTTAGAATTTTTCGGTAGCTAAAAATTATAGATATCGCATTATTACATGTATTATTATACAAGTTTTAATACACGGTACTTTAATTATCAGTCTACTATCTATAGTACTTTTCTACTATTCTATTCACTATTTCACTACTCTACTTTTTCTTACTAACCTATTCTTACACCTACATACCTATTTCTTACAATTTTTCTTTCCCATAAAAATTCTAC
Organism: Combretum micranthum; assembly: GCA_024138025.1. NCBI lineage: Eukaryota > Viridiplantae > Streptophyta > Magnoliopsida > Myrtales > Combretaceae > Combretum > Combretum micranthum. The sequence goes on from JAMXBD010000174.1 coordinate 764,402, forward strand.
ACACCACATATTACTAAGCTTCTCTTACACTTTTCTTCTAAAAATTAATTTTTTTTATCAAATTTTCCCTTTCTCTTCCCAAGGTTGCCGTCCACCACTCTCTCTCTCTTCATCTTCATTATTTCTTTTTCAATTAATTTATTACATCTAATTTTCACTCCAAATTCTATAAATACCCCCTTCTTCCTTTTTCTTTTCCTTTCACATAATTCATTTTACACTATCAAAACTCTTCAAATTCACAACACAAACAAACTCTCTCCACAAATTTTTCCTCTACCAAAATTCTCTTTTCTCTTTCACTAAATACTACGCACTAAATTTTTCTCTACAACCACCCATTTCTCAATAAACCACATAACCACATAACCATACATTCACTACCATCTTCAAACCATATAAACACTTTAGGTAAAATTTCTTCCCAACCATTTATTTTCTCATGTCCATGTAACTTAGCATGACTATGGTGTTATTTTGAAACTCATATGAGTAGTAAAAGCAACAACATGTTCATGTTTTGTTCTTGTACATAAACTTCCTATTTTATTATGTTATATTGATTTTATTGTTGTTATAATGCTAATTCCTTATTTGTATATAACTAAATATATTTATGTATATATATATAATCTTTAGAGCATATAAGCTCACTTGTTATTTATTTAATTACATACTTTGCAATTTATTTATTTCATGCTATTTCTTTAATACTAGTCTTTCTAGTATTAGATTTGTCCATATCAAGTCAAAACAATCTTTTATTTATTTTCGTTAACATTTTGGGACTAGTCCATTCTTAGTCGTGGGATGTCTTGATGAAACTAAGGCTCTCAATACTTGATCGGGATACCTTGATGAAGCTAAGGTTCCCAATACTTGATATTTTTGTTTTGCTTATTATTACTTGTTTCTAATATTTTCTTATGTTCTTATTATTTTATATGCTCATAATACTTGCATCTACATGATGATATTGTCTCAACTAATTTAAAAGTAGAATTTTACTTTATTAAAGGAACTTAAAACTAAATTTTCTATTATGAAATTTATCATAAAATAATGGAGTTATTATCAACAACATAAAAATAGAGTTTTCTTAAATAACAAAGATAGTTTACCAAGGAAATATAAGAAATAAATATTTTCTTTGTATATTATGGTAACCTATGTTTTAGTAAAATAATTTGTTAATATTAAAAATTTTTACAAAAAGCTTAAGATTTAAACTCTTTTTAACTCCATAACAAAACTAAGAAACAAACTAGTTTTCAAAGTTAAGGTGAATTCAACCAATAAAATTATAAACCACTTAGAAAAATAATGATTTTCAAACTTCTGAAGAAGAAAACTTATTTCCAAAGAATATGAATAGGGTAAGATTAAAAACAAAGGATTTTATCAATAAAGAGGATTCTTTCCAAAGGGAATAAAAGAACAAGTTTTAGAAAAAAAAAAACTTATATAATAAATATAAGAAGACAAGACTCAATCTCTAAAACCATTCTAAATACAAATTCTTAAAAAGATTTTCAACAACTTATTACACTTTTGATAAATTTGATCTTTTATCACTAGAAGTAAAATTTATGCAAGACTAAAGGTTAAAGGAAAATTTACTTATTTTTGGAAAAAGAATGAAGAAAATAAAATAAGAATATACTCATTCATAATAACCTATAAAGATATAAAGTTCTTCAAAAGATTTGAAAAGAAATTGTCAAAGTTAAAGTTTTAACAACTCAAAATAAATTGTTGCATGAAATAAATTGTTGAGACACTACCATTAGAAATTTTGCATATAAAGTCAGCTTATCTATATACTCAAAGGATTTATCAATTATATATACTATATATATATCTATATTTTTATTAAATGATTTTTGAATGAAGTTGATTTAGAAAATGGATTTGCAAAAGTTTAGAAATATTTGTTTTAAATCTGTACCCAATGTTTTCGGAACCCAAATGACCTTATATGATAACCTTAGAAATAGATAAATCTTTTCGAATAGGTAGAAAACGGTATATTAGATGCGAAATTCCGAGTTGAAATGAGCAAGTTATAGCCATCTTAAATTGGAATTTCATTCTATACGAATTTGACGGACATAGTGAAATAGAATTAAAAAGTTCAAGTAGAATTTCTATGAAATACTTATCTCGGGTATTTATTTTGTCTAGGTGACGAAAGATACGAGCTAACCCTTCCTGAGGATTACTACGACTAAGAAGATCGCGAAATGGACGAGTGAGTTATTCCTCTTAATTTCGTTACCTTGCTTGTGCTTGTAAAGTAGTGACATTAGTATACTAAGAAAAGATAAAAATGGATATGTATAGGGATTCGGGATATTTATATATGTGATTGTTTAATTATGCGTGAAATGAGAATTAAGAATATCGCAACTTCAAACTACCTGTTTAAGTATTTTTGTTTACTTACTTGTATGACTGTTTATTATTTGCTAAATTGATTGATCGCCCCCTAATAAACCCTAATAAGGTTTGCTTAAGAAAAATAAAACGCTCACTCATAGCATCCATCGAGTCACATCTTTTTTCAGAAGGCTGCTACTCCTACGTAGAGTTGGATTGGTTGTGATTGTGCGGTGACACAGGCCATGTTCCTTCCTAGAGAATCTAAATCGCTCAGGGAATGCAACTCTAGGTTCGGAGCCGAGCCAACTGAACATTGTGGGTGAGGACCTGGGGACTAGCAGTAGAAGATCGAGGATCTTCAACCCCGATTCCCTAACCTTCGATACGGAAGGGTAAATCCGTTCTATATGTAAGGACCCGCTATCACCCTTAAATTTGAAATAGGCGATAACAGTTCCTCAACCACATATAACCTATAAGATTATATGTAAAGTTGTTTGAAGGGATTGTTTGAGAAATTGTTTATCTAATTCCATATAGATAATATACAATAGGAATCATAGATTTTTTTTTTTAAAACCTTAAACAAAACTATACTACTATACTACCAACATATCTTACAAAGAAAGCAACTTAATTCCTATATAGCTAAGTACACACACCACACACACACACACACACACACACACACACATATATATATATATATTACATCCAAATGCTTCTTATAAGCCTTAACCAAAATCCTTAAAACACAACCCCATACTAACACTATAATTACATCATCAACAAAAAGAATCACATATAATCTATTACAAGTTATAGGGTTCCATTGAGTCTAGGGTTAGCTCTAATACTCCAAACCATCAAGAAAATCTTCAAAGTCGGTTCCGTATCCCATACTCACATAGAACTCATCAGAGTCATCACCTGAAATGGTTAAAATATGAGCCAAAGGCCTAGTACACAAGTAACGAATACAAATGCAAAGTGGATCACGCAATCTTAGACTAATGCATTATGCAACAATCAATGATTTATTGTTAAGTCTTTAGTTAGTAAAACAACACGGGAGTATTCAAACTCCGGACAACAAGGATCTAGTATTACGTCCGCCTCCCTGAGTGGTCCCTACTATTCATACAAACTAGGCAGCCCCACCTTCCGGCGTAGCCCGTAATACTAGGGATCCTGAGTAACGCATCACGACGCTCGAGGGTTGATATGAGTAGCTTGGATACTCCTATGTCCTAAACAATTCTATCTAATAACGAGAAAGTGTCCTGTCCCCAATCTGAGCAGGGTGCCGCTCTCGAACCAGATTCAACGACAAACAAGGACAAGCAACACTCATCAATTAATAAAGTTTTCTTAATTTAAAGTAATTTTGTTGTGATGCCTACCTTAGTAAAGAAACAAGTAAGTTACTGCGTACCTGAGATAGCTCGGGAATTAACGGGGTTGGCTGGGCGAGGATCTATCACTGTTTAAATCAATATTAAATTTCACACTTAGCTTAAGCACTAATGAACTAGTTGAAAATACAATTAATCAAAGAAATTCAAATAAATTAATACAAAGTCATAATAAAGCATTTAAACATCCTATTATATCCTAGAACACTTAACAAATACTTAATTGATCATATATCAAACTTCGAAAAATTTTGAAGAAAGTTTTTAAAATTTAAAAGCACAGGGGATATGCCAGCATTCAAAGCCGGCAGCTTTGAATCGGTGTTCAACACTCTAAAAATCAACACTGCCAACGCTGGCAGCGTCCAAAGGTACGCCGGCTGCCTTCATTCTATGCCGGCGGCTTTGTGCGGGTGTAGAATGCAAATCCAAATTTCCAAAATTTGCCGAGAGGTACATACCGGCAGTGTATCCATGTACGCTGGCAGCTTTTGACTCTACGCTGACGGCTTTGGAATCCCAGTAGCCGGCGTACAATGTGAAAAAAAAAATGACGCCGACTGACTTTTCCAGTGAAAGCCGGCGGCGGCGTTCGAACGGTTTTAAGAAATTTGATTCTGTTTGCTTCCAACACCGCTTATAGGCCGATGGCATAGAAGCCCCAGATGCCGGCGTACGACCAAAATTTAGCCTATACGAAAATGTTTTTGATTTCCCCTGTTTTATTACAAACTTTGTTCACTTTCAAAAATTCCCCAAACTTAATCCAAACTTTCCAAAGCTTGTTATATGATCCAAACACTATCCTAACAACATGAATTCTACTTCTAATCATCAAAACACTAATCACTCTTTAAATTCACATCTCAACTACTCAATCCTTCAATCTTCCAAAACACTCAACCCCACACATCAACACTCATATAAGATATACACTACCATTTCTTTAGCCATATAATCCTATTCAAACTATCATCAATGCACCAAATCAATCCCACACCAATTATTACATAAAATTCACTTCTATCTAATATTTACAAAGAAACACAATATAGAACATAAAATAAAAAGATAAAGTTTGCATTCAACTTACATGACTAAATCTTGGCTTAGAATGTTGTTTAAATCCAAAGGCTTATAGTTAATCTTGACTTAGGGTTTAAGATTTTGGAGTTGGAAAAAGGAAGAAAGAAAGAAATAAAAGAAAGAAAATTCGTATGGGGAAAATAGGGCTGCAAAAAGAGTCCAAAACTTGTCCAATTGAAGTCAATTCTCATCCAAAATTTGCCATTAGGGGCATATTTGTTCTAGGATTAATTTGGGTAAATTTCAAATGCATTTGAGTTGTATTTAGGCTTAAAAAGTGGACTTAAAGTTTACCAAATTTCTGTCATTAATCTAAACAATTCAAAAGTAAATTTACTAAATTCTAAACGTAACACATGCATAATAATTTGCAAAAGACACTTTTATTCATTACACTATGCACACATTTATACATATCAAACAATAATATTCATTTCATAATACTATACACATACAAAATAACACATGTCTAACACATTCATTAATTAATTATCCAAGCATACATATATATTATATATATATATTATTTCAATAACACATATATATAAATTAAGAAATTTCATGGCTATTTCACTATATATAGTTTCCGGATAACTATATATATTTGCGTAATCACGTGATTGTTGCATTGTATGCATAACATATGTGTGAAAATCTAAATGAACTTGTTTGAAAATATGGTGCGAATGAAAAGGAATATCTCACTAAGCTAGTTGTAGCTTATACCCCTATAGATTTTGTTGAAACAGGTATACCCGTGGCTTAAATTGAGGATCATGACATCAAGGAAGTCATGGAAGGATGTTAAGCTTCTATGAGAGAAATGAGAACCTAAGACGAAGTAATTTTGTAAGGTTCTTTATATGTAATGACTTATACTATTAGTGTTATGTTGATTCCAAGATTTATATTTATTTGAAGTCAATAGGGATATACCTTAAGAATTGTAACTTGATATGTTTATGTTTTATGATAAGTATTTTCTTTGCCTTGTTACTTATATTATCAATATAAATTGCATTACTCCGATGCGTTCTCTTGGTTGTGATGTACACCTTGTACATGATATGGAAGCATTTGCGTGACTGAGGTAGTCATTCCTAGGCTTTAGTGTTGTGTACGGCGGACTACCACGTTTAGGGTACCTCTTAGGGCGTGACACATGACCTACTAATGTGAGCGAGATTAGAAGTTTTCTTGGATTGATGGGATACTATCGAATGTTCGTAGAGGGATTTTCAAAATCGCATCCCCCTTAATAAGATTAACAAGAAATAATATTAAGTATATGTGGGATGACAAGTGTGAAAGGAGTTTTGAAGAGTCAAAAGAAAGATTGATATCTACACCTATTTTGACACTACCCGTTAGTGGAAAGGAATTCGTGGTCTTTAGTAATGCATCTATCCAAGGACTTGGCTGTGTTCTCATGCAAGATGGAAAAGTTATAGCTTATGCATCAAGGCAATTAAAACCCCATGAGAAGAATCATCCGATGCATGATCTTGAGTTGGCAGCAGTAATTCTTGCACTGAAACTTTGGAGGCACTATCTGTTTGGAGAAAAGTGCAAGATTTACATGGATCACAAAAGCTTGAAATACATATTCACATAGAAAGAGCTTAATATGAGGCAAAGAGGATGGCTTGAATTGATTAAAGGTTATGATGTGGAAATCATTTACCATCTTGGCAAAGCTAATGTGGTAGCAGATGTACTTAGTAGGAAGAAACAAGTGAATGATACAACCTTGATTTCTAATCAAACAGAGATTCAGATGGACTTCATGAAGTTAGAACTGGAAGTTACATTGGAGCAAGTTGATGTGATATTGGCTCAATTGTCCTTACAACCAACAACTTTGGAAAAGATTAAACAAGCCTAAAAGGAAGATGATGAAGCTAAAAGAATGAAGATTGTTATAAGTGAAGGGAAGAGAAAAGAGTTGAGGATTGACATGGATGGAATTGTTCGATATGGGAATCGACTTTTTGTGCCATATGAGTTAAGAGAAGAAATCATGAAAGAAGCGCATTCATCTTTATATTCGATCCACCCAGGAACCACCAATATGTATAGAGATTTGAAGAAAACTTTATGGTGGGAAGGTTTGAAGAAAGATATTGCTCAATATGTTTCCAAGTGTTTGACTTGTCAACAAATAAAAATCGAGCACCAAAGACCCGGGGGAGAACTTCAACCTTTATCTATAGCCAAATGGAAATGGGACGATATCACTATGGATTTTATATCGGCTTTACCCAGGACTATCACCAAATATGAAGTTATTTGGGTAATCGTTGATAGATTAACAAAATCGGCTCTTTTCATACCTTTGAGGATTGGAGATTTCTTAAAGAAGATAGCACATATCTATGTTAAAGAGATATTGAGACTAGATGGGATTCCAAAGACTATTACTTCTGATCGAGATTCTCGCTTTGTCAACCGGTTCTGGAAAAGTTTACATACTGCTTTAGGTACTTGGTTTCAGTTTAATATTGCATTTCATCCACAGACAAATGGGCAATCAGAGAGAACAATTCAGATAGTGGAAGATATGCTTAGAGCATATGTCTTAGATTTTGGCAATAGGTGGGACACTTATTTGCCACTTGTTGAATTTTCCTACAACAATAGCTTCCAAGCAACAATTCAAATGGTACCCTATGAAGCTCTTTATGGTAAGAAGTGCAGATCTCCACTATATTGGGATGAAGTTGGTGAAAGAGTTATTTTAGGTCCTGAATTGATACAACAAGCAGTAGATATGATTCAAGTGATAAAACAACGAATGAAAATAGCTCAAGATCGGTCTAAAAGCTATACTGACATAAGAGGAGACCATTGGAGTTCGAAGTTGGTAACCATGTGTTTCTCAAAATCTTTTCAACAAAAGAAGTAATGAGATTTAGAGTTAAAGGCAAATTGAATCCGAGATAAATTGGTCCTTATGAGATTTTGGAGAAAGTTGGACCATTAGCATATCGATTAGCTTTACCCTTAAGTTTGTCGGAAGTGCATGATGTATTCCATGTATCTCAGCTCAGAAAATATGTATTAGATCCCGAAGCCATCATCTCTACACATCAACCAGAGGTTCAACCGAATTTGAGAAGTCGATCAAAATCTTGGATAAAATTGATAAATTGTTAAGGAAGAAAGTAATTCCTTTTGTGAAGGTCTTGTGGACTGAACAAACCGAAAGAGAGGCAACGTGGGAGCTCGAAAATGAGATGAGACATAAGTATCCAGAGATATTCGATCAATGAAAGTAAGCTAAGTTTTGAGGACGAAACTTTTTAAAGGAGGAGAGAATAAAATAGCCATACATTTCACAATTTATATTTTATTGATGTGTTATTGAAACTATATATGATTTTGAAATGAGATATATGTGCATGAACAATATAATTAGTGCATGTGTTGAAAATGTATCATTTTGTATGTGTGTATGTGCAATGAAATTAATGTTATTGTTATGTGCAATGAAATTAATGTTATTGTTTTATATATATTAATGTGTGTATAGTGTAATAAATGTTTGTGTCTTTTATAAATTAATATGTGTGTGTTATGTTTAAAAATTTATCAAAATAACTTTTGAATTACCTAAGATATTGTTGATAGAAATTTTCAAAAATTAAGCCTATTTTTCAAGCTCAAATTCAACCCAAATACACTCCAAATTAAGCCAAATTAAGCCAAAGTCTAATATACCTCTAAAGTCAAATTTTGGATAATTATAGACTCAAATATGATTAATTAGAGTCCCTTTTTGGTAGCCTAATTTTCATACGAATTTCCTTCTTTTCTTTTCTTTCTCTTTTCCTTTTCTTCAAGTCATAAGCCTTAAAACAAAAACCAAAATTAAGCTCTTGGAATCAACAATCTCACCAAGCCAAAGCCTTTTTATGTAAGTTAATGCAAGTATAATCTCTTAGTTTTATTTCCTTCCTTGTATTTTAAATGTAAAAACTATGATAGGATGAGTTAATGTTATGTGAGTTGATTGATTTTATGCATTGATATATGTTAGGTTGAGTTTTGTTATTGTGTGAGCTTTGTTAAGTGTTAGGGAAGTTATAAGAAGTGTTGGTGAGTAGTGAAGTTAAGTTGAGTAGTTGAAGTGTAAATGGTGTTTGATGTTGTAGTTGGGTGTTTGATGATTAGAAGTGGAGTTTGTGTTGTTTAAATGATGTTTGGAACATATACCAAGTTTTGGGAAACTTAGGACGAGTTTAAAGAAGGTTTGAAAGTGGAAAAGTTTACAAAATGTTGTAAAGAAAATAGGGGAAGTAAAACATTTTCGAATAGACTTGTTTTTGGAGTGTACGCCGGCATCTAGTACTTCAATGCCGCCGGCGTAGAGGCGGTGTTGAAAGTGATCAAAACATATTTTTTTAAAGCCGCTTAAAATGCTGTCGGCTTTCGTAAGGAAAATTGGCAAGTGTTGATTTTTCAAATCGTACACCGGCAATTAGGATTCCAATTCCCCCGGCTTATAGGCGGTGTGGAATGCGAACAAAATCAAAATCTTTAACGCAGGGCTTAAAGCCGTTGGCGAAATATCCCACGTTGTCGGCATACATGGAAATGCTGCCGGTGTTGGAGGTATCCACAGGCATGAACCAACCTCGTGGAACTGTTGGAAATTTTTGGAAATTTGGAGTTATGGTCTACACCGGCTCAAGGCCGTGGGCATAGACTAAAGGCTGCCGACATATTTTTGAACGCTGCCGATAATGGTAAGCATTGAGTTTTAGTGCATTGTGCACCAGTTCAATGCTGCTAGCGTTGAAGGCCGGTGTGTCCCCTACAATTCTCATTTTCAAAAACTTTCTCCAATATTTCGTAAAGCTTGATATATGATCAATTGAATATTTATTGTATATTGTATGATATAATGTGATGTTTAAATGCTATATTATGACTTTGTAATAATTTATTTGAATTTCTTTGATTAGTTATATTTGAAACTAGTTGATTAGTGCTTGAATTAAGTGAGAAATTTGATATTTTCTTTTACATTGTTAAATCCTTGCTCGGTTGCCCCTATTAGTTCCGAGCTATCTCAGGTACACAGTAATTTGCTTGTTTCATTGCTAGGATAAGCATTATTTAAAGTTACCATAAATTAAGAAATATAATAATTGTTTGTTGAGTGTCTTTTATACCGTTGGATCTGGTTCGGAGAGTGGTAATCCTACTCACATTGGGGGCATGATAGTTTTAGGCGCTTAGACCACCCTTGTCATTTTGTTATGACTTTCATAAGTGGTTCAATGGGTAATCGATGGAGAATTTGGTATCAGTATAACATTTGCTTATTCTTGAAAGGATGTAAATAATTTAATTCAATGTTTATGGGAACACTTGAATTAAGTGATATTATGGATCGAGTTAAGTAAAGTTGAGAAACGGCTATAAACCTTAGATGAGATTACTAAATCGTTATGGATAAATTTATCTACGATGGTATGAGTATTCGAACTACTTATATCAACCCCTTAAACGTTGTGGTCATTACTCAGGTTCCTCCAAAATCCTTGTTGCCTGGAGTTTGAATACTCCCATGATGTATGACTAACTAAAGTTTGAATAATAATAATTGGTTGTTGCATTTTGCGTTAGCTTAAGCATGTATGAATCACTTTGCATTTGTATTCGTCACTTACGTACTGGGCCTTTAGCTCATATTTTAACCATTTTAGGTGATGAATCTGATGAGTTTTACACGAGTATGGGGTATGGAATCGATTTCGAAGATTTTCTTGATGATTTGAAGGACTAGAGATGACCTTAGACTTGATGGAATCCATATTTTGTAATAGACTAGTTATGATAGCTTTTGTGGTTGTATTTAAAGTTCTAGTCGGATTATATATGTAATTTTGTTGAGACTTATAAAAAGCCTTTGGTTGTAATGTATATATATATATGTACTTAGCTATGTATGACTTGAGTTTATTTCTTTTGTGAAAATGTTCATGGTGTAATATGTTTTGCTAAAAGTTTTGAAAAACTACAGTTTCAATTATGTGGAAATAAATAAACAAACAATTCCTCAAACACTTCTTTTAGACAATCTTACATATAATCCTACAGGTTATATGTGGTTGGGGAACTATTATCACCTATTTTAATTATATGGGTGATAACAGGTCCTTACAACTTGTAATTTAAACTATTATTACATGGAGCTTTAGAGACGTGTGCATCACATATATGTATATTATAGTTAAACCTCGATAAATGAATATTCAATAAATTTAATAATCTCACTAGACAATGATTTCTTTCGGTCCCAACTTAGGCCAATGTACCAAAGTAATAATCTTACTAAATGCATAAGATAATAACTTATAAAAAAATCTTGAAGGCCTAACGAAAAATATAAATTAATAATTCATCAAATAGATAAAAAATTTCATATAAAATTCATAATAAAGTTTTTTGAAACTACTTCCATTCTTTTAAAATTTTACTCTTTGCTAAAATATACATCTAATGTCATTTATTTCTTCTTTGTACGTAAACTAAATTAAATCTCATCCTTAGCTTTTTGCAAAGCATACAACACATTCAGTATGTTCCCATATTGTAGCAAGTTGTTTTTTAATGTTTCATTATATTAGTAAAATTTGTATTCTATTTACTTAATAAATTTTGTAACCCTTTATCTTCCAAAGCATTAAGTTTGAAAAACTCTTTTTCCTATGTATCCATCTGTTCTAATTTCTAAGATTACCACAACTTTTATAGTTTTTTTTTTTGTTGCAAAATTTATTATTTCATTTGTTTATTTGTGTATTATGACTTGGAGTTTTTTATATGTACACTATATACGCTGTAATGCCATGAAACTCTACCCATTGATGTATTATCCTCTTTGGCCATACGCCGTATAATTAGAATTGACATCGTCGACTCGTCGTCAGTTTCCTTACATAGGTTCTTAACCACACCAATGAGGATACTCCTCTACTTTTGACTGATAAACTACTCTGATACATTTGTAATACTCCAGAACTTTCCCACCGAGGTATTGTTTGATTTGGCTACATATCACATGGTTTTATCCTTTGGTGTTAGCACTTTCTAGGAGGTCACTCATCCTAAGATTGTTCTACGTAGAACACACTTAACTTTGGAGTTCCGATGAACTCTAAACTCTTATACTAAAAGATGCCTTTGTGATTAGAATTCTATCATCTATATTTGAGAGGTATCACAAATGAATTTTGTTCATATTTATTTTTAGTTTTCATTAGTAATTCATATATAAAAATTGGAAAAAAGTGTAAAAAATATAAAAAAAATCTTTGTAAATTAATAAATATTCATTTATCGATAAATTAATAAATTATTCATTTATTCATAAATATATAGTCTCTATAAATATATTTTTTATTAGTACCAATAGTATTATCTTATAGAGGCTTTATTGTATATTATTAAAGGTCTGTTCACTTTATTGTATGGAATATATAAGGAATTATTTAATAGGAATGTAATAGATGTTCATTTTGTATAAATAATAAGATAAGGAATATCTATAAATAGAGAGATAATAATTGTATAGAAGATACTTTTAAGACCGTGATATTTATGACAAAAATTGAAAATAAATAAATTACTATTTATTACTTGCACAATAATAACTTATTTTGAATCATCATTACTTTAAGTAAAAATGAGTAAGAAATGAATAGCTATTCCTTCTACACAAACGAGCCGTAAATACTTATTCATTACCTTGATTGCTGCAGGTTGTAGGCTTCATCACGCTACAAGAATTGGCAAGTCTAGTGGTATAATTTCATGGTCAAACAAGGATGCTTGCAAATGTCACAATTGTAAAGATGGGGACGCTACATGTCATGAAAGACAATGCAGATGCAACGGTGCTTCACAGGATGTGGTAAGTCCATTTTGCATATTGCCCGGTCAATGCATTGATTACTGCCATCCAGAGAGATATGAATCATGAATGTGTGTATTGTTATTGTAAACACCCAATTTTTGCCTAATTAAAAAAAATAGGCTTAAGTCTATAATAAATTAATGTCATGTTGAGTTCATCAAAAATATAATAATAATAAAAATAGTATAAGAGAAAATAGAAAAATAAAAAATAGAGGAATAAAAATAATAATATAATTAAATGAATAATAGTAATGTAAATAAAATATATGTAGGAAAAAAATAAAATAAAGAAAAAATCATTTGAGCTCAATATAACATATATTTTATTAGCCTTAAGTATTAGTGGGTTAGCTATATGACCAAGGCACAGGCCAACGGCCTAACGGTTCAGACCATGGACACAGGAGCAAAAGGACCCAAGTTCGATCCTAGCCTAAGGCAGATTTTGCCTCTTTTTGTTCAATTTTTTTTCCCAAAAGACACATCGGTTCATCCACTTTGAGACCTCATTTGATCAATGAATCTTTGTGTTTTTTCGAAATTAATTGTACAGACACAAACTAGGCATGGGATACATCACATCTGTACATATTTCATGCATTATTTCATCCCAAAAGGCATTTTAATCAAAGCATGAAAATTGGGAAAAAATTCGAATGGACATGATTTTTCAAATTTCAAAATTGGCCGAATTGTATCAATTGATCAAATTAAATACACTTAATCAAGGAGTCATGATCTGTAAACATAAGATTCGTGATCAATTTGAACCAACAATCACGAATCGAGTCCCAATTTTGAATCGTTCTTATTTGAAAAAGTATAACGATTCGTGATTCAAAAATTGAACCATTACAAAGCTTCAAAACGACAAATTGTTTCGAACTCTATAAATAGGATCACCCCACAAGCAGAAAGCACAATTCAATTTCGCAAAATACACACTACAAGATCGAGATCTGAAAATAGAGGAGAAAGTGTTCGAATTGCAAAAATTGCAAATTCGAAGTGGTCGGGAGGATTTCGATCCAATTAAAGAGAGTTAGGATCATTTAGGAAGTGTTTTTGATTGATTATAGTACTTAGATTTGCTTGAATTTGCATTTGGAAGTTCTGCAAATTTTTCGAATTTTTTTTTATCCTTGCCGCCGTCAACCACCGCACGAACCACCACTTCTGGTGGTTCTGGGAGTGAACCACCACCACCAGCAGACGCGGCTCCTCCATTCACATCGGGCCGACAAGGTTTCTGGGATCGAGGACCACCAGAATCGGCCGAGGAACGCTTTGAAACCACCGTCATCGTCTTCTTCACCAGACGGAGCTTCGAGATCCGACCCGAAATCCGAATTAAAACCTGTCGGTCGTCGGTCGTCATCGGTCAATGTCAGTCAAAGGTCGTCGTCAAAAGTCAGTAGATCCTGTGGTCCAGATTTGATCAGAGGATCCTATGCTCCAGATTTGATCAGCAGATCCTACGCTCCAGATTTAATCAGTAGATCTAACGCTCCAGATTTAATCATCTTGATCAACGCCCCAGACTTGGTCAATTCCATCAGACAGTCAGATTTGGTCCACCGATCAGACGGTTGAGATCTGATCCGAGAAAATCCAACGGTCCAGGTTAGTCTGTATTATTAAATTATTTATTTATTATATATTTAATTTCGGAAAATAGGAAAAAATTAATAAAAATTCGTAAAAAATCCAAAAAAATTCAGAAAAATCCAGAAAATTAGAAAAATTATTTTTAATGTAAATTTACATGTTTTAACAATTTTTGATATTTTTGAATATTTTATGAATATGTATTTGCATATAAATTGATCTTTAAATATATATTTGATGCATGAGATGTTTTGTTTTTTGTATTTTAATTTTGTTTTGATATATTTTGAATATGTTATGAATATATGTGATGATTATTGAATTTTGAAAAATAATAAATTGTAAATGGATTTTTTTAAAAACCAAAATTGTTGTTGAATAATAAAGATAAAGACTGTTTTTGAGAATCATGATATTAATCAAGTTTTTTTATCAAAGTTTATCTTCATAAAAATACTATGAAGATATTAATCAAAATTATCTTTATAAATTTGCTATGAAGATAATACTCAAAGTTTTCAAAATTATTTTCATAAATTGACTTTGAAAATAATTAAAGTTGTTCAAAAATGTTTTCATAAATTTACTATGAAAATATTTAATATTGTTTATCAAAATTGATTTTCATGTAGCATTAAATTAGCCATGAATTATCATAAATTGATTTTTTTAGAAAAATGATTTTTGAACTTAGAAAATATATTTTTTTATGAAATGAAAAATCAATTGATTAGATTTATAGGATCATCAAAATTGTTTTCATTAAAATTCAAAATTTAATGAACTTAAAGTGAGAATAGTTTAAAAATATAAAATTGATCAACAAATTAAGTTCTTTATAAAAGAACTACGTTTTGTTGATCTCGATTAGCGAGTACGTAGGCACCTTCGGGGCGAATAACAAAATAAAAAATAAAAAATAATTAATTAATTATTTATTTTGTTATTATTTAGTTAATTAGATATTATAAATTTAAATACTATTAGTTTGTTATTTTTCTAAAAATTTAAATATGGTAAAAATGTATTTGATATATTATTTCTTATTAATTAATTTTTCTTTATAAATATTTAACTTTTGCGATTATTTCTGGATGTAATTATAAGTTATATATATATATATATAATCTTTGAATGTTTGCTTTTCTTTGTAATTGTTATATGTTTTCTAAAAATTAAATAGAAAATTATTAAAATGATTTCTGACTTATTAATATTGTTATTATTTTTTTTGATGTATTCTTTTTGCAAGTTTTTAGAAAAGGATAAATTCTAAATTTTAAATTTAAAGTGGTAACTGCTTAGGTTTTAATAGATTAGCCCCCGGACTCAGATATCTGGTATTTTTTAAAGTTTGATTTTTAAATCAAACTTTTCGCAGACTAGTGGCTAAGTTAGGATTAACCGACCCATTAATCCTGGCTTTCATTTTTTTCCGATTTTTATCGGGTGGCGACTCCAAAATATTTTCAAAATTAAATTTCTTTTAATCCCTAGTCGAGGATTCATATTGAATGGGTTAAGGGTTTAATGTGAATCGGGTTAAAAGAAATAAACCGGATGATTTTCAAAATCCAGGCTCGACAGTTACTTATTTCATTTGTGCGCTGATTAAGTGGGGTGGGTATTAAAGGAGCTGATACTGCCATTATGTATAAAGTTATAAAAATTAATAAATAAGAAAAAAAGTACTCGATTTTTTATTTTGCAATTATTTTATTCAAGATTATCATTTACATATTACGTTCCAGAAATTTTAATTTTGAAAAAAACTTGTATAATTTAATTTTGGAAGAACTTATTATTTTTGTATTAGAAGAACTTTGATTGTATATATGATTGTACTTTTAAATTATATAGAACTTGTTGCAAATTGCGCTATATGCTGTTATTGATTTAAAAAACTTATTGATAAAATAGTGAATTTTCTCAAAAGATTATTACAATAAATAATTATATATTAATGAATGAATTATTATCATAAATAGTTTATGAAATAAACATGTTCTTGAAGCAGGCTTCATGCGTTTTAAGAAAGATACATAGAAGGCAAAAGAATATAATAAACAAAGGATAGAGAGAAGTCCTTTATTGGATTAGTATTAATAAACATATTTAGTAGGCTGGCAAAAAAAAAAAACATACTTGGTATAGAATATTGAATTCATTATAATAAAAGTTTTGGACTATTAAAAATATAAAAATAAATACAATTAAAGAATAATTAACTCTCGGCGTCACTGGAGTTGCAATATTTTAATATTCTAATTAAATGAGGAGTATCTTTTGTTTTCCTAAAAATTAAGGCCAATGTCACCATATAATAAAGTAAGTATAGTATATGGAAAAATGTAAAGTATAATACTTTCTGTTTTAATAAATATCAAAGTGCACCTAGAGAAAAATAAAAATAAAAAAGGGTGGATACATTTCACATTTTCCACTTGAATGATATAAGTTTTTTTTTCCCAACAAACATGAATGATAATTTAGATATCTGCATATAAAGTACGATATCAGCAATTATATGCGTAGAATATTATAATAGATGGAACCCATGCATTTTGTAAATAAACAAAAAGATTGATGTTGGCAGAAATTTATTGTAATGCCCTAAAATCTATTTAAGGTAATTAACGTAACGTATAATAATTTATGTATGCTTAGGCTTTCTTAAATGATATGCTCATTTTAAACATTGCTAACATATTTTAATTAATAAAATCATTTGTTTAGATTTCTAAAGCAATTGAATTTAGTTACAAAGACATCAAATTTATAAAAATATAATAAAGATCTCTACTCCCATCTAAGCAGATCAGCTTTCTAAGAAACAAAATTTTATAAAATCATTTTAAGATCTACTCGCAAAAGTAGATCAACATTTATAAACGTATGGGCTTCATAACCACCTTAAAAGAAAACAAAATACATATTCAAAAAATAAATCTTGTTCTTATAATAAAAACAAAACAAAATGAAAATCAAAATCCAACCATGGTCCTAACTCACTTCACTCTCCAACAAACTCTTTTTGATTCGTCGTCCAAAACCTGAGAAAACATCATCAACAACATCACCATCTTCAACATTATCATAACCACCACATCACATTCATCTCATCATCATCAAATCATCATCATTGATCATCAATACAACACCTAGAAAAAGAACAACAACAATAATGAGCTGAAGCTCAATACACAGTAACACAGACACACATGGAATTATACACAAACCTAACTAAATGCAATGTAACAAATAATAAGTTATAATCGTTCATTCAAATGAAGCAAGCAACACAAGAGCAGTCACACTCCGGAATAATCCTAGGAATCTAGGAGTCTTGAGTAATGGCATAACGCTTAGGGGATTGATATAAGCAACTCGAATACCTATATCTCTTGGATAACGTTACAAGAAAAATGGCTTTATCTAGGGTTCATAACCATTACACACACTCTACCCATCTCAGTCCATAACTCAATTAGTTCAACCAGTTCCATAAATGTGAACTAAAACATGTTACGTCATTCCAAGACTAAGTAGACGTTACGCGATTCCATTTACCCCATCAGCTACTTGTCATGCCACTTATAAATCGCCATTTTGTAAGCCCGGAAAATTTCAGTAAATAATTTTAAGATGAACTTCAAAAATAAACCCTAAAAATCACTCCAAATTAAAACCGAATTTTGACAAGTCCTAAACCATGAATGAATCCAAAAATTTCTTAATCATGAGAAAATGAAAATCCTCGAAAATAAAATAAGAACTCAGTGGTCTTCAAATTCAAAACCACTACATACGAAAAATTTCATATTTAACTCCGACTTATAAAAACGGGTAATATAAAGCCCAAAAAAAAAAACAAATTATTAAAAAAGTAAATAACGATTAACTTTCGAAAATGAAACCCAATTCAAAAATTCCGAAAACGTTAAAAGATAATAAATACTTACGAAAAGTAAAATTTAAAATAAACTTCTCAAATTAAATATGCTGTATGAACATAAATATCAGTTTCCAAATTGGCAAAGGTCTAAACCGAAAAATCACCCGGAAACCTTAATCGGAATGCAATAGCCTAAGTCCGGCAACCTAGTGCCCCTAACCCTAGAGGCCGAGGCGTAGCTAAATATGTAGAATAGCTCATAGTAATATGAGTTTGTTTAAAAATATCAGATTGGTAAATTTTTGACCTATTTTGAACCCGTTCGGATACAGACTTCGAAAAGCGTGTCCCGGGGCTCGAGATATAAAAAATATACCAATAGTACCGTTAGACTCGTAATTTCATAAGATTTCTAAATATATTAGTTTTATAATTTTTCGGGTTATAAAAGTTACAGCTATGACCTTTTTATCGTATTTCCATTATTACCGGTAATTGATTAGTCTTTTGCACTATTCATTTTTATTTCATTACAAAATTTTATTATTCTTATAAAGCCTTATATTTTGAGATAAATATTTTATATGTTATAGAAAATTTTGTTTTTCCAAAAATTAGTTCGTTTCGGGTCTTTACGGGATCAGATTCTGCTTAAGACCCGATACTAAAAATAAAATAAATTAATTTAATAATTGAAAAATATTTTAAAAATATCTATATTTTCATAAAATAATTTTTTAGAATTTTTCGGGTTATAAAAATATTATTTATAGCTCATATTCGCGTATTTTGATCATACCGGTAACATAATTGTTAAAATACTAAAATAATTCAAATAATTATTTAATTTTTATTATGAAAATTCTGCTACAATTATTTGGAATAAAATTTCCAATTTTATTTTATTTTAATTTATTTTATTAATAAAGTACTTTTACAACCCATACCTTCAAGTACACCTTACACATATCACTTCCTTTTCACTTCAATCTTTCTACACATAATCCCACAATTCATGGCAGATTTTTTTGCCCATCTTTGCTGCCATTGTCCTTTTATTTAATCATAATTTGACTAAATTAATTATTTTCTACTCCTTCCTAAAGAAGCTACACATACACATTTATTACACAATTTAATTTCAAGTCAAAATTCAACAAAACACACACTTTCTCTCTCTCACAAATCACGTGCAGCCTCCCCCAATTTCTGCCCTTGTTTTATTTTTTTTTTTTTCATTTAATACCCTCCTCTCTCTCCATTTAATGCCTTTCATTTATTCATTTTCATTCATTTGAAACCCTATCTCTTTTACTCCTTCTTTTCCTCTCTTTTTCCTCTCTTTCTTTCCTCTTTCTCTCTTGTTCTTGCAAGGAACCTTGCTGCCCCTATATTTTTTTGGAGCTCCCACACATATTTCTTGAAGATTTCTTAAGCAAACCTTCTTCTTAAGCTTCCATAAGTGGTATAGGTAAAATGTAATGAAGGTTTCATGCATCAAATGACCTTCCATAAGCTTAAAAGCTTAGGATGATGATGCCAAAAATGAAACTCTCCTTTTCTCTACTTTTATTACCTTGTATTATAATTATTTTCTTGTTTAAAGTTATTATATTTTGTAGATCTAACTTTTTATGGCTTTGATTTTTGTTTATGCCATAGATCTTGTTATTTAAGTTATTATTTTTGTTATTCCTTATGATTTATGCATAGATCTAGCATTCACATGTCTATCTTAGTGATTCATGCATGTAAAACTAGTTTAGAAAACTAGATCTAAAGTTTTGAGTTCATAGATGCATTAGATCTTTGTTTATGTTCATGAACAACTTGCTATAGCTTGATGATGGTAGGAAAGTTGTAGGAAACCCAAGATCTATTTTGTTTTCAACAAAAATCAATTTTGAAAATTCGGATGAAAATGGAACCCTATTTAGAAAAGTGGTTTTTCAACTTTAAAATGTATATTTTTCATTTAAAATGAAGGGCTTAGGGTATAGATACCATGAATGAAAGATTTTGATAAGGAAAGTTTAGATCCATGATGTTTATAGCTTATTACCATGCATTTGTTTTATGTTTATGATCATGTTAATTATAGATCTTAGTTATAAACTCAAACAAAATTGTGGAATTCGTATTTTGGCAAGACCCCCATTTAAAAACTACCTTCCAAGTGTCAAAATGTAAATTTTACTTAAGAAAATGAAGGCTTAATATATATATCATCAAGACTTCTTTTTACAATAATCAAAAGTGATTTCCAAAAGTTATTTTCAAAATAAAAATTCTATTTTCGGATTTTGGCCAAGGCCTATTTTAAAAACATGTTTTCCAACTCAAAAATGAAGTTTTTATTTAAGAAATGAAAGGCTCATAAGATATGGTATGTAAGGAATGGATTTTCATGAGCTTAGATAGATTTAATCAAAAGATATGACCAAAAATGAATTTTGTAAATTCGGATCCCAACCAAGACCAATTTTTAAAACCCATTTATCAACATCAAAACTCATGTTTTATGTGAAAAATGAAGTATATAGGTAATAGGTATCATTAAGTAGTGATTTTTATAAGTTGAAATGAGTTTTGATGAGATTAATGTATAAAACAAGAAATAGAAGCAAGATGGAAAATTTTAAGTTAGTAGTCAATTTGTGAAATTCGTAATTTTGAATGAAGGCCATAAGAACACCTAGTATTGAAGCTCAAAATGAATGTTTTATGTGTTAAATGAAGTCCTTAAGTAATTGATATAGTGAAGCCTTAAATTTTAATGCATTAAACAAGTTTCCCCAAAGGAATCATGCAAAAAGTGGATTTTCTAAAATTCGGATTTTTGAGTAAATCATATTGGAAAACATATTCAAAGTGTAAAATGTAAATTTTTGTGTAAGAATGAAGTCCTTAGTAGTTATACATGGTTGAGCCTTAAATTTCTAAGTATCAAATGATTTTTACTTAAAGGAATCACTCAAAAACTAATTTTTGTAAAATTCGGATTTTGGAATCAACCCCACTTGAAAACATGTTTACAAAGTGCAAAATGGAAATTTTTATGTAGAAATGAAAGTCATAAGTAATAGATATAATGAAGCCTCAATTTTAACAAAAATAATTATATTTTCTTAAGCAATAAATCCCAAACGAATGGAAATGATCAAAGTTAGAAAACTAGATTTTTCATAAGTAAGTGGTTATTATGGTCTTGCAAAATAAAAAGTTATAAAATTTCTTTTTAGCAAAAATCATCAAGATCATACATACATTAAGCTCATCTCATGTCCTTCATGTTAGGAAATCATTCATATTGCATGTATAGCTAAGTTATATAATAAAAACATTACAAACATCTACAAAACTATTTTTCGGAATCGGAAACCGTTACTGATTAAATCTGATCCCTCTGTTCCGAGACCTAAATATTTTCAAAACTTAAAAATAATATTAGAAATAGATAGATCTTTCGAAGTAGATAGAAATCGATATATAATTTGCGAGATTCCGAGTTAAAATGACCAAGTTATGGCCGTTTTAAGTTGGAATTCCCGCTTAGGACGAGAATTACGAATTTGATAGTTTGTATGAGATAGCTTGGACTAGTTAAGTGATGAAATACTTATTAGAGTATTTCTTCCTTTTTAGGTGACTCCAATATCGACGATTCCCTACCACCGGATTACTTGTACTAAGAGACCGGTGATCCAATGGCCGAGTGAGTATTACTTCTGATTTCATTTATTGTATGTGATTGTAATAATAGTTGCACTAGGTATTTGGTAAAGATAAAATGGATATGCATGATGGGGACGAATGGGAAAGATGTATGCTTGTTGTTGATATGAGAAATGGAATGTAAGAATATCGAAGCCGAGTGATTAACTATTGCCTGTATAGATGAATTAGAATTGATTGTCTGCGATTATTGACTGATCACTTAAAAGAATTGGTATAATTGATTATTTGGAATTGAAGATGAAATTGAACTCATTCATACACGATGGGGATAGAGCATTAGCATTTGTCGGTTTATCGTTGTACCTTAAACGATTTTATAGTTTATAGTTGTCCGTAAGCTGAAACGGTCTCGGTCGTACCGCAGGATTCGTTAATCTGCTAACCCGGGATGGAGGGCGCAAGTCCATCCACATATGATTTCCGGCAGGTCATATGTTTGTTGAATTCACGAGTTTGATGCATATCACTTGTCTGACTAATCACTTGATTGTATGATGTGTTATAAATGTAATCCTGGAAGTTTTCACTCACTAAGCTAGTATAGCTTATACCCCTATAGTTGTTTAAATGAACAGGTTATCTCAAGAATGCAAAGTGGGGACTGGATTGGTTGGAGCCGGGTATGACTCCGGGTTCCGGCAAGACATAAGAATGTTTGAGTTATTAGCTAGGTTTTCCTATTTGCCTTGTAATAGTTTATGTAGTAGAATCTTTTGATGAATTGTAATTGAAGTTAATGAGTTGTATTTTGAAGAATAGTGAATTGAATTTCCTTTACATTGTTACTCGAGTTATATCAACATGAAATGTATCATTCCGATGTGTCTCCTCTATGTGTTAGACGCCTTGTACATAGTATGGAAGCATTCGCATGACTGAGGTGGTCATTCTTAGGCTTTAGTATTGTGTACGGCGGACTGCCACGTTTAGGGTACCCTTCGAGGCGTGACACCATTGCATCATGGTATTTATCATTGCCTCATGACATCTCAGTGCTTAACTACTGTGTCGCCTTGGGACAAGGTCGCCGCTCTCTGGACTAGATTAAATGGCACAAGCAGCACTATTGTCGTTAAATTTTAATTCAATTTAGTATGCCTATCCTAGCATACGACACGCAGATTACCACATACATTAAATGATGTCCATAATCCAAAAGAATCAGGAGATAGACCAGAGAGTAGGTTCATAAGCAAATATTTGTTTAAGGAATTAAACTATATAAGCAACTTAATACATCAACTTTATTTTAAACATCCATTTTAAAATCCTATTTGATCATGTACTAATTTGGAATCCTATTATGGTTGCGAATATCGCTTCGCTAAAATACGGACAGTTCTCCTTTGTCTACCAATGTATTTCTTTTCACTTTGCTTATAGTCTCTTATTATAAAAGCATCTTCACATCATGCATATTCAAAAACATTCATTTCCTAAACAAACACATATATGAAACAACATATTCCCCATATTAATTATTGTTTATCCTAACTCATTATTCTAAGACAATTATTAACTATTAACTCATTTTAACTTAATCTTAGCTAAATTGATTAAAGTTAATCATTTAATCCAATTACTAAGCTAAGATAATCAAACTTAATTAGTCTAATTCATTTTAGTTCATTCAAGTCTATTTAGTTAAGTTGAACTTATGTTTACTAATTAAGTTCATTTCGTACTTAAGAACTATATTAACCTAAGGTAATTATTAATCATATTAATTCATTAACTCATACATAATTATACAAACACTAACATGTCATTTAATTCATCATTTATCTATTTCAATTCATTTTTCTTCCTTCTTTCTTTTTTTTTATATTTTTTTATGAGTAGCTCTAGGGCAAGGATCATGCTCGTGATGAAGGTTGTGATAACCATTATGCCTTGTCATGCCCATAACAAGGAGATAACGTCCATTGTTATGGCTATGATCTAGGCTTTTTCCTTTGAAAATTCTTGTTAGAGGAGATCATGCCCTTCGCAACGACCGTGATCTAGGCCATGATGTTCATCACTTGCATAATACGCCTGTTATTACATTTTATCTTTTGATAAGAAGAGATCACATCCTCTATCATGCTGGTTATCTTACTAAATTTTACTTTTTGCATATATCACGGGCCGTGATGAACAAAAGAATCATGCTATATTTTTTCTTTGTCTTTTACACTAATTTTTAACTACTTAAATCAACATATATCAACAACAACAACTTATTATTAATTACTCATGCTCAAACTTAACTTATAAACACTTATATATATATATATATATAATATAACCACAAATCATTCCATCAAACACTTAGTTTATACAAATATACATATATTTAGGTTTTTAACAAACATGCTCATACATCTTTGGTTGTTAACTATCATCACAAGTTTTGCATATATCTAGTCCTAATGCAACATTTGCAAACATAAATAACAACTAAAGTAATAAAAGTAACAAAAGTTACCTTTTAGACAAACCTAACACCTTGATTCTTCTACTCCTACTTCTTCTATGTTCTTGAAGTTATTTCTACCATGAGTTTCATTCTCTATCTTGTTTCCTATCTTTGATTTCTTCTATAGACATGTTGAATTTAAGATTTAGGGTTAGGTTTTGTGAAATGGGAGATAGAGGAAGAGAGAGAAAAAGAAAGGGAAATGAGAGGAAGAAAGCATGTGAGAAAAACATGAAAAGGAAAGGATATATATGCATAAACTAAAAGATATTTTTGAGATAGATTATTAGATTTAAACCTTTTTGATAATTATTTTAAGAATCTTAGTTAATTAGAAAATAATTTGAGAATATATATATATATATATATATATTATAAATCTATGATTCGATACAAAAAACTCAATTCATAAGTTTAACTCATGAAAATCTTACATTTAATTTGGATTCAGGTTTACAACTGATATTTTTAAACAAGCAATTGTTTTAAAAAAACTATTGAGATTCAAGAAAATGAAAGTTAACTAAATATAAATATAAACCCAAAGATTTTTCACACTAATATATGATAATAAAATAGAAAACATGAATTAGATAGTGAATTTAGAACCCGATAAAAATCGTAGAATAGATCTATGAGTTGCAATAATCTCATTCCTAGTTTGAAAACCCAAGTAAAATTTTTTTTGACCTTAATAGATACCAAAAACAAGATTTCGTGCCTTGAACTAATAATTTAAGATATACATAGAAGTAGCTATAAATTTCAAAACCGATAAGATATAGTCTATTAACAGCACTTATTGGTATAAAAAAATTATCTAAAAATGAATTACTATGATTATAAATACATAATAGATAATAATACCAATCAATAATTACTAATCTAGATCTAAAATGAAAATTCAAAACCTGCTGTTATACTTGTTAGGGAATTCTGAATTCGTTAAGACTTAGGTCCTAATTTAATTTATCGAATTTGAAAAATTTAATCGTATAAGTTAAAATACTAAAAATAATTAATTGTGTAAACTCTAAACTAAGAATTTGTATGTATAAACAACCTAGAGTTTTTGTAGTAAGTTAGGAAAATTTTATTTCAATAAATCTCTTATCCAACCGTTATAAACATACGTTTATAAATTAATATTTGTTAAAATAATTTAGTTAATTATTAAACAAATAAGGAAAAAAATGAAAATCGAAGAAACATAATTCATCACGCAGGAAACAGAAGACCACGGTGCAGAATTGGAATCTTAACTAGCAAATACAAGTTACGTCCAGCATAATTTGCCAAATTTTAACACACAAATTCCAAATGAAAATGACATATAAACCAATACAATAGCTCCACATATGATCAACATTAAATGCCAAGATTTCCAGCTCAAAAACAAGTTATATTGTGGCTACAAAATGGCTTAACTTCACTGTGGAAAGCAGTAGAAATTTACTCATAATTTCAGCTCTGTTTTGACAAAAATCATAGGCCTTGTTTGAGTTTTTTTTTTTAACTAAATGAGAACCAATAAGAGGCCTCTAAATGGACACTTCAAGTACCAAAAATTAGTTAACAATTAGACCAAGAAATCAGTCCAAAAAGTCTAGAAAAATGCAACAACATATCAGAATTTTTTACACCTCTGTTTTAGCACGAATTTCAAGTGATTTTTTATCTAATTTTTAAGCAAGCTGAGCCCCAAATTTACACATATAAATAAAATTAATTAATTAGAAAACAAATACAATTAATGCCACTCAAAATTAACCACAAATCTGTCAAAACAAAGGCTAAAAATCGTCATCCAAAACAGCCATTCGTATATGAAATTCCTAGCTGCAATTTTCCTAAGCCCAAAACACCCTCCTTAGCCTCCTAACTTTAGCCTAACCTTAGTATATATAGCCTTAAGTTAGCCACAAAATCAGCTCATAACTCCCACAAAAGCAAGCTGAAATTCTAGCTACAAGAAGGAGATACGAATCAACCACTTTCATTCACCATTTTCTTCACTTAGACAACCTTTAAGGAGCTCTAAAACAAAACATAACCCTTTTTTTACTTCCTATATCCTATCCAAGTATCAAACACATCCAAAAACACCGATTCCCTCTTTCAAACAACATCACAAACCAAGTTAAATAGCCCTTGGTTTGCCATAAATCCAAGTTGGAACCTAAGCTCAACAAGTTAAGAAGTCTTGGTTAGAATTAGTAACTTCTAATATAGTTAAAAACTTACCATCTAACCTTTGATATAGGTTTGATTGTTATTAAGGAAGGGAGTTAGGAATCATTTTCCACTTCAAGCCAAGGTAACTCCTAAACTATCTACACATGCTTATTACATTTATGTACAAACATTAAGCTGAAATATGTAGCATTGGAGAAAGGTTATGTGATTGGGAGAAATGGTTATTCCATTGATGAATTCAAGTAGATGAATTTTTTCCGTATTAGAAATGCTTAAGTGTTGATGGCTAAGAAGAACATCAACTTAGAAATGTTACAAACTTAGGAATAGTAAATTCGGATCTAGGAATGAAATGGCCAAAACAAGGCTCAAATTTCATCTAAACTAGTTTAAATTCATGTCTAATGCTCCTAGGACCTTATATGAACATAAAACTTGATAAAACAAGCTTTAAAAGCATGATTAGGAGTTCTAAATTACAAGAAAAATATTATGAACAATTCATAGAAATTACACATATTAATAATTTCACAAGTTATGAATGAGCTAAGGAAATGAATAAGGATTTAGATGATGAAATGAGATCTTCTAAAATAATACAAATTCTAACTAAAGAGATCAGGTAAGGTTGACAGGCAAAGTAAAATGAATAAATAAAAGCCTACTACTAACAAGGACATTAAACAATATATGACTTGAATAGAAAACTAATAGACAAAATTTAGTTAAGCTTATCTTAGATATAGAATGATTAATATTTTAATCAAATGAAATTCGATGGAACTAAATAGTAAATATCCTTTTTCTATAAGAATCAACTCCTTAAGAAATCGATATAAGCAGTAGGAATAATATCAAATACTGACATAGGACACTTAAACACTCGTAGGAATCTAATATTCTAATTATAAGTATTATTGATGAATATTTTCATCACAATAGGTAACTTTGATACCGTCGAGGACTTTCCGATCGATTACTACGATTGATCAATATGAGCAGGTGAGTAGCTCAGACTTATTACATTGTTTGTGGTTTTAGTTTAGTTGCATTATAATATAAGAATAATAATAATGAACTTGTGTGTATATGGGTTATGGATATTGCCTGCTGTCTGGAGTTACTTGATTGCTAAATAATACTGAATAACAATGATAATGGAATGCTTGTGAATTTGTTGAGTGCATGGCATGTTGATTGTTTGTGTGAAGTCTAAGCACCTTTAACTGGACTAATAAATATTGGCATTATAAATAAAATAGACATGCATTGCATAAATTGCATATACTGCATTATAATTATGTGATAGCCTACTACGTGTTAGAATTCTGGTTCTCTGGTAATGCTTGGTTTTTCTAGGAAAGAGGCTATTAGTTCTACTCAAGATTACCATTGTTCTATCGGTTCCATGGGAACTAACTAGTAATGAAGGACATCACCTATGGTATCGCTATGAAACATCTAATGCTTAGTGGAATTTCTAAGGCTTTAAAACAGGAAATCAGTGCTTTAAACAACATTAACATACAGAGATAACTATAATGAGAATTGTGGCTTTCCTATGTACTTAGTTTCTCCTGGGTAGGTGATTCATAGATTGGTTTTCCTTTAACCCTGATAAGAGGGCATAAATCTCCATCCTGTTTGGATTTTGGATTGTCCAAGCTTATAATTGTCCATGGGTTTGAATGCTGCATTACATATGATTGATAAGAACTGGCTTGTTGTGTGATAAGTTTTGGTTATTCACTGAGCCCATGGTTTATGCTCACATTCCTACAATCTTCACAAGATGACGCTAAAGCCTTGGCTGGTTAGCTCTAGGAGTTTAGAACTGGTATGTTCCTAAAGTTGAAAGAGTCTTGGAAATAGATAGAATAATTTTACTACTTATATGTGTTAATTGATGCTAGAACATCAATTTATTATCTGAGAACTTAGATATGTTTCATGGTTTGTAATAGTTGTTATTCAGACAGTAAGTTTTATT
The DNA here is from genome assembly GCA_024138025.1 of Combretum micranthum. NCBI lineage: Eukaryota > Viridiplantae > Streptophyta > Magnoliopsida > Myrtales > Combretaceae > Combretum > Combretum micranthum. The sequence goes on from JAMXBD010000174.1 coordinate 793,102, forward strand.
GATGGTATTGTAATTTTATTTGCTTTCATCATTTCTTATCACGCAACCAAAAAGATCTTGTTTTGTTAAACCTATGTTATTTTCCAAGGTAGATCTAGTAATAATATGTGTATGTGATACCGTCTGGGTCATCAAGTTGTATCATAATATATGTATTACTACTAGGGTACTCTTAGGGCATCACAATTTTAGTTGGCATTAGAGCTGTTGTTGCAAGCATAAGAAAGGATGAAATTAAACAAAATCACAATTAGTATGCATAGTAGTAGTTGTAGAACCCATTTATGACTAGTAGCGGTAGAATTGGGTAGAATTAAGAACCTAAAATAAGATCTCTATGATTATTATTGATCATGCAAATTTTATTTATGCTGCAGGCTAATCCAACAACTTGTTATGTTAAGTGGCTGGTTTTTAGTATGCTACCTTCAGAAACTTTAACAGACTATAGGCAAAGACTAAGAGTCCTAGTGGAAGATCTAGCATTAGCAGGCAATCCTAAGATACTGGATCAAATTTTGAGTAAATGGAGACATGGATTGATTATACTTTATAGAGATTGGTTGTTTCTGATGGAGAAAGCACACCCTAATCTAGGTTATGCTATTGAATTTGAAATGACCTAGATTTCAATTTTATTTAAATTTCATGTGTTTATTTAGTTATTTTAAATTGTTGAATTGAATGAGCATGTTTGATGGTTGCTAGTACTTTAAAATATATTATTTTGCATGTATACATTGAAATTAATATCTTTGTTTTATATGTATTAATGTGTGTGTGTAATATAATTATTAGTTATGTCTTTTATACATTAAAGTGTTAGTTAAGTTAGATTTATAAAATCAACTCTGGTTTTACAAGATTAGTGATGGAATTTTGCTTCTTTAATTAAGTAGCATTTATGCTCAAATGAAGCTTCAAATGAGATTCAAATTCATGCCAAATGGATCCTAAGGTTGTGTATGCATTAGAGGGTAAATTTAGAATGTGTTAAAATCAAATTAAGCTAATTTGAACTACTTTTTGGGGGCATCTCATTTTTATCCGAATTTTCTTTTCTTTCTTTCTTTTCTTTTCTTCTTCCATTTCCATTTCCATTTCCAATTCCACGCCTCAACTAAGAGCAATAGCAAGCTTTGGAAATCAAGTTGTCTTCAAGGCAAAGCATATACATGTGAGTTGCTTTAAGTGTGGCTTATGCTTTGTTTTCATTTCTTGTTGTAGTTTTGTAAAATCTTGGATGAAATGAGATTAGTGTTAATCAAATTGTTTGTTCATGCTTGGGATGAGTTATGAATGTGTTTTACGAGTGTGTGAGTTTGTGCATGTATGGTTGAAGAGATATGAAGTGTTGGGAGGATGTGAAGAGGATTTGTGTGGGAAATTTAGAATGGATTGAAGTGTTTAAATTGTGTTGATTTCATGATTTGAGTGGCTAAGATTGAGTAGTATAGATAGGAGTGAGTGTATGAAGTGGGAAGTATAGTTGAGGAAGGTTTTGAAGTGTTTTAAGATGAATTTTGCAAAGTGGAAAAACAGGGGATTTAAATTCTGTCATTTAAGTATGTTTTTAAAACGTACGCCGGCACCTGGGAATTCAACGTCGCCGGCTTAGAGGCAGCGTTGGATTCAGATTTCTTAAGGCTAGCTGAATGCCGCCGACTTTCGCTGGGAAAGTCAGCCGGCGTTCATTCTGTCATATTGTACGCTGGCAGCGGAAATTAAGGCCGCCGGCGTAGGTGTAAAAGCTGCCCGCGTATCTAGGTAAGCGGACGGCTTAGACCTCTCTGGACATTTTTGAAAATTTTGGTTTTGGATTCTACACCGACTCAAAGCCGCCGGCGTAGGATGCAAAGGCTGACGGCGTACCTTTGAACACTGCCAGCGCTGGCGGTGTTGATTTTCAGAGCATCGAGCACTGGCTCAAAGCCGCCGGCTTTGGCTGCCGGCATATCCTCTGTGCTTTTGAAATTTATAAACTTTTTATAAAATTTTTCGAAGTTTGTTATTCAAGCAATTGAGTATTTATTAAGCGATTTAGGATATAATAGGATGTTTAAATGCTTATTCGTGACTTTGTATTCAATTATTTGGATTTCTTTGATTAATTGTGATATATGGATATAATATGTGTATAATTGTGAGAATGAAATCAATAATTATTGAGTTATTGATTATTTTGATATTTCTATTTCAGTTAAGGATTCTTCGGTTAGTTCTTCACTGAGAGATCCTAGTTATATACTAACGGGTTCAGGTACACAATAACTTGTTTGATATTTGCTAGGACTAGGCATTCCTAATTTGACCTAAATTGATTCGGCTTAATATTTGAATGAATTGGATGTCTATTTCGCTGTTTAATCTAGTCCGAGAAGCAGCAAACTTATCATGATGCAATGACATGTTAGTTAGGCGCTTAACCAAGTCATGATGCAATGACTTTACCATGATGCAATGGTACGCTATGATGCAATAGCGACTCTTTTTGGTTAAGTGGGTAGCCGATAGGGGGAATAGTATCTGAGTAACGTTTGCTTAAACTTAGGGGGGAAATACCATTATTTAGTTCAAAGTTTATGGAAACTTGTGAATTAGGCTCATGTTATGGACTGAGTTTAAGTAGAGTCGGGCAATCGCTTTTAAACCCTAAATGAAGCTATTATCTTCGTGAAATAGACATAGGAGATATAAGTATTCAGACTGCTTATATCAACCCCCTGAGCAGCTGCTGTTACTTAGGACCCCTGAATTCCCGAAGCGTGACCAGGGTTTGAATACTCTCTTGTTGATTTGTGAATGAAAATGTAATAAAGATAACCACTTGTTCTATGGTGCATTACATCAATTTGATGACTTGTTTTTGCATTGGTTATTGTGTACTGGGCCTCTGGCTCATTTTTGCTGCCTTGCAGGTATTGGAGACGAGTTTTATGATGACTTGGGCTATGGGTCCGATTTCGAGAGATTTCTGGATTAGTGGGACGAATAGGATCCGACCACCTTGGACCTTTGGAAGGGACTTTTTGCTAAGGAAAAGTTATGTATAGAAGGCTTGTTAGTTAAGCCAATTTTTGTAATGACCTTAAGATCCTTTAGGATTCTTATGTTTTAAGAAAACATGTAATTTTTGTACTGTCTTGTATTGGCACTAAACGATCTTTGTTTGATGTAAATATATGTTTAGATTGCTTTTGTTAGCAATCTTGTTATTTAAAAAGTTCTTTACAAAGTATAGTGGTTTGATCAAATAATTTTCATAAACTGTTAGTTTTAGGACAACCTTACATATAATGTGAAAACATTATATGTGGTTGGGGATTCGGTACTCTAAGTCTCGGGATTTAAAGGAACGGGTCTTTACAGAATTAATATATAGGTTTGAAAGATTTATCGGCAGGAATGGTGGAGTAATAGAAATAGATAATGTAGTGTTCATAGTGTCAATGAATTCCAAAAGGCCGACCTTTCCAGATATTAGGATATGGGAGTACATTGGTAGATGTTGAACATATGCTCATGATTTTAGGGAGGAACACTTTGGTGTACGTAGCACTGATCCGTACACTGATGAGTGGATGATGTATCATCTCAGCAATTGCAATTTTCCTAAGGAGGTATTACAGGGTCGACTTGCCATTATACCGATAGTTGAGTCAGATGCCTTGAGTTCTCTTGGCCCCTATGACACTTTTTCCTACAGGATCACTCAAGATACAGTATTACCAATTAAAGGATGGGGAAGAAGGCCAAACAAAAGAGGTGCATCCGGTATTAATTTAGAAGAAAATACTGAGAGGGCAAAGAAGGCTAGGATAGAAAGTGATGTGCCAGCTCCGCAAAAGTCAGAATTCTTGGATTTCACACATAATACTTTTAGCAAATATAGTGCATGGAAAGGAACACCAGATGGAGGTTGGATATGTGATGATGATGCAGTGTTTTTACATGAGGTTAAGCAAGCTCCAAAGACACAGGGAGTACAGCTTGATGGATCTGAGCTTAGTTTAGCTCCGCCTGGACAACACGTTGAGATCTATGAGTTGAGTAGCAGCGACTCCAGTGATCATGGTGAGTATCCACAGTTGGATGCCCGAGATAAGGGCAAGAGACCACTTTACCCCAATCCCTAGAGAGTTTAGTTGAGAGAGTGCTCTTTTATTTTTTTAGCTAGACTGAATATGTATGACTTATGGTGATGTTCTTTTCATGATCTAGTAGTTAGATAGTTAGTGCAAATTTTGATGTTGTATAAAAAGCTCTAACTCTAGAAACTCTAATATGATGTGATGCATATGTATATTTTAATCTCATGGTTATGTGAATATATGAGATGTTAATGACCTAGATGACATGTCATGAGAAATGGTATGTGTATTCTTAAATTATGAAAATTACACATGTATGAATAATGCTATAAAGGAAGTAGCAATGAGCATAATTGATGCAAATAGAAGATTATTATAAGACATAAAAACTTACCTTATTTAATATGTAATTTATGTTAGAGCGCCGGGAACGAGAGGCAGAAGGGGAAGACCTGCAAGAGTACAAATGAATATGCCTAATAATGTACCGGCGCCACAACCTAATTGCTTGGAGACTATTTTGCAAGCAATTCAACAACAGAAAACCTTAATCTTACAAGCCTTGCAAGGTAGACAAGTACCACCTGTAGCACCATCTGCTGAGGCACCACCTATGCTTCAAGCATCTACTAGAAGAAACGAGGAACATGTTGCATTGGTTTAACCACCTATGGAAGAACTGAGAAATCAAGAACAACGTGTTGAATCTGTAGATGAAGTGCAAGGACCACCTCGATACGATTATGAGTTGCCACCTCCACCACCTCTGAGGCCACAAAGGAACATGTTACCTAAATTATTAAGTGTAACAGATGCTTTGAGGGAATGCTGAGAAAGCCGGAAGAAGCAGAAGATTGGTTATCTCAGATTGAGCGGTCTTTTGATGTTTTTCAGATACCTAAAGCTCTAAATGTACCATATGGATCCTACTTGCTATGACTAAGGGCAAGAATATGGTGGGATTTGAACCAAAGAGGATTGCCACATCCCGTGACGTGGGGAGTTTTCAGACAAGAATTTCTGAAGGAATATTTCCTAAGCAGTTTGAAAGCAAAGTGTAATACTGATTTAATGAATTTGACCCAAGGGACTAGGACAGTTGATGAATATGAACATCAATTCAATCGACTACTACAGTTTGCCACAGACACATACAAAGATAGTGATGATTAACAAGGCAAACTTTTATGATTGGATTGGAGCCCCACTTTCAGAGGATGCTTGCTGAATTTGAGATCATTGATTTTACTACTATGGTGGAGAAGGCGTGAGTGATAGAACACGCTAGAAAATATGAAGTGAAAAGGTATAAGAAACGAGGGCAAACACTTGGAAAAAGACTTCATGAAAATGTGGAACGAGTAGTACTCCTAAGAAAGGAATGTTCTTTAAGCTAATAAGAAATGCAAAATGTGGTAATACCGGGAGAAGTAATGTTATCTGTTGGAAATGCAAGGATGCTCATTACCCGATAGATTGCCCACATCTTTAACATAGATGCTTTTATTGTGGTGAAAGTGGACATAATGTCACCAAATGTCCAAAACTAGCTAGTGCGACCTGCTTTATCTGTAAGAAGGTCGATCATATATCAACCTATTGTCCCCAAAGGGGTACTGTAGCGGCTGGATCATCACAATCTAAAGGGGTCATTGGAATAACGGATCAGAAAGAAGGCAATGCCAATACTAGAAAAAATAGTGGAACAGCTAGGATTTATGCTGTACACTGAACTCCAGCTGATGAGGAGGAGATAGAGGAGGAAGATGCTGAAAACATTTAGGATGGAGCTAATTTAGATGATACCGGACTCATTGCAAGTATGCAGTTATATTTAAAGCAATAGTATGAGACACGAACACTTTAGATGCACAATAAATACTTTTATAAGTCATAAATAACATGTAATGCATAATTGATAAATAGGAACAATACAAGTGAAATACCATTCCGTGTATGCCCTAGTTGACACTGGCGCGACACATTCATTTATAGATGCTGCATTAGCCAGACAACTAGGTCTAACGCATGAAGCTATGAATAAAGGAGTAGGGATTAGTACACCCATAGGAGGCATGGTTATGACTCAGGAGATAGTGAAAGAATGCCTGATACGGATTGGGATCAAGGATCAATTGTTGATCTAATTGTAGTAGATCTATACAAATATGAGGTTATTTTGGGAATGACCTGGTTGACTGCCACAAAAGCTAAGATTGATTGTCATCTCAAAACTGTATCCTTTATTAATGGTCAAGGAGAAAGAAAGGAGTACCAAAGAGAAATACTCCGAGACAGTGGAGCTAAAATAACAACAATTGAAGTTGATGATGATGGAATTGAGGAGTTAGGCAAAAATATTTTAGGAGCTATAGATGGAGAACCAGAGAAACCTGACATTCAAACTATAAGAACTGTGTGTGAATATCTATATGTATTTCTAGAGGATTTACCTGGTTTACCTCCACAAAGAGAAGTGGAATTCTCCATTGATTTGATGCTTGGAACTGAACCAGTATCAAAAGCTTTGTATCGAATGACACCTATAGAATTGAAGGAATTAAAAGTGCAATTGCAAGAATTGATGGATAAAGGATTCATCAGAACCAGTGTATCACAATGGGGAGCCTCGATATTGTTTGTTAGAAAGAAAGATGGTTTGTTGAGACTCTGTATTGATTATAAGGAATTGAACAGGGTAACCATCAAGAACAAGTATCCACTACCAAGAATTGATGATTTGTTTGATCAACTATGAAGAGCAAAATTATTTTCCCATATTGATCTCAAATTAGGATACCATCAAATTCGAATCATGGTAGAAGTGATGTGCGTTTTATCCTTGACCAAATTTAATCAATTTGTAACCTATGATTTCTTCCTATATACGGTCAACACTAGGCAAGTGCACCTATCAAATTGTAGCACAGGACTTGATTATGGGGAGTATTCCACGAGGTCGTTAAGTACCACTACTTACCCTCTTGTTTATTATCTAGCCGATTGAATAAGATTGAGTTAAGTAACTTAAACCTATAATTAATAGCTAATTGTATTAATTACATAGATTCACTAATAAAACATACCAAACAAAAGCTTTACTATAACAATATCACATTTACAACAAGTTACTCCATCATACTTGCATGAATTAAAACCAATTCATCCTATTAATTACTTATCTGCTGAAATTCTAAATTCATAGTCCTTATTCTCATAACGAACTAATTCTAACCCCGAATGCATCCACTAGAATCTCTTCTAAGTAAATGAACAATTCAGAATTGCTTTAATACGTTCTTTTATCCTTAAATTTCCTAAACGATGCAGCAAGCTTCCTAATAATATCTCTATTAACTTGTTCTAGTGACTTAGATCTACTTGATGGAATTATTTCTCAACAATTTCCATCAAGATCTGGTGTAGAATCTTGTTGTGCACTACAATTTCCTAACTTTTATGAAGACCCATCACCAGAAATTAGTAATTAATTGAACTACTAACTATTAAATACAAGCTTCATGCTAATATGACTTCGTAACCCAAGAATCTACTCACACATGCTAAAATACAAACACAAACTTATCAACAACATGATTAACGATGAAAACAAGATGAGAGATAGAGAGAAGAAGAGAAACCCCTTTCTATTACAACAATAATGGTAGAGTCACAAACACAAACACTTGATTCCAGTAGTCTCTCCCTATATTTGAACAAAATATATTCACTTGATGAACAGTTACAAGATACGTTATTTTTTTTTTTTTTATAGAAACTATGAACAGGTGTGTAGGTATGTAGAGTGAATTCGATGTTGATTCTTGAATGGGTATCATCAATTTATATACCTACTCTCTTTCTAAAGGGGTTCAAAGATGAAAATATACAACTTTTACTAATGGTTATACTGTTTGGACGAACTGTTGTAAAAGTCATATTGTTTCTTCTCATTTAATCACGATCGTGATTTCAAGGTTTCTTCTAATTTCATGCTTCTCAATTCGTTAGTCACGGTCGTGATCTTCACCAAGGTAGGTACCGGCTTTGATAAAGAGCTCCTTTCCTCCTCATTCACGACCATGATACTACTCTTCATGGGAAAAGTTGTGGTCCTTGCTTCGAGTCACGGTCGTGATTTTCTTTAAGGTGGAAACTGACTTTAGATTTCTGCTTTGTTCATCCACTTCACGTCCGTGATTCTCACTTCCAAAACAATATATGGCATCTTCATCACAAGTCACGGTCATGATTATCTTCAATGTGGATACTGATTTCTTTTAATCACTCCATTAGGTTCTAATTTGACCTGAAATGAAAAGACATACTAATTAAGTATCAATTATAATACAAAATCTTATCATTAAACTCAGAATTGGACTTAATTTGCTTATTATGAATAGATATAATCCATGCTTATCAAGAAGATATACCCAAGACTTCATTTCGAACTTGGTACGACCATTATGAATTTTTGGTTATGCTGTTCGAACTGACTAATGCACCAGTTGTATTTATGGATTTGATGAATCGGATTTTTTTACCATTGTTGGATATTTATGTAATTATGTTCATAGATGATATATTGGTATATTCACCATCAGAGGAACAACATGAAGAGCATTTGAGGAGTGTATTGCAGATTTTAGGGATAACAAATTATATGCTAAATTGTCAAAGTATGAATTTTGGCTTAAGAGCATATCTTTCCTTGGACACATTGTATCAAGAGAAGGAATTTCTGTGGATCCTGCAAAGGTTAATGCCATCGTAGAATGGAAAAGACTTGAGACAATTACTGAAATAAGAAGTTTCTTAAGATTAGCAGGATACTATAAAAAATTTGTACAGGATTTCTTAAAGATTACGAAACCATTAACACAATTGATGAAGAAAAATGAAAAAATTGAATGGGATGAGAAACGAGAGCAGAGTTTTTAAGAATAGAAAAAGAGATTAGTATCAGCACCAATATTCTTACCTAATGATTAAGACCCATATGCTATATGTAGTGATGCATCTAAAAATGGTTTGGGATGCGTATTAATGCAAAATGGAAAAGTATTAGCATATGCTTCCGGACAATTGAAACCCCATGAGATGAATTACCTTACTCATGATTTGGAATTAGTTGCTATTGTCTTTGCACTCAAAATTTGGAGACACTATTTATATGGACAAAGGTGTGAAATTTATACTGATCATAAAAGTCTAAAGTATATATTCACACAAAAAATTGAACATGAGGCAGCAACGATGGTTAGAGCTAATAAAGGATTATGATTTAGGTATCAATTATCACCCAGGAAAAGTGAACGCTATTGCCAATGCTTTAAGCTAGAAAAACTATGGAGAAGTAGCCTTGATGCTGACTGAGCAAAAAGAACTCATTAAGGAATTTGAAAGAATGAGTTTAGGATTTACGATGCAAGGTCTTGAAACTGAACTTGGAAATCTGATTTTGGAACCTACCTTACTTCAACAGATCAAAGAAGCTCAAAAAGAAGATCTAGAATTTCAAAGGATCATCCAAGAAATACCACAAGATAAATATAAGGATTTCCGAGTTGATGATGAAGGAATCCTTAGAATGGGCAATAGACTGTGTGTACCCCATAAATTAGATTTACGACGGAAGTTAATGCAGGAGGCACATAATTCCGGATATACTGTTCATCCTGAAGAAACGAAGACATATCAAGAGTTAAAAAGTGCATATCGGTGGAACGAGATGAAAAAGGATGTAGTGGAATTTGTGGCTAAATGTGAAGTATGTGAAAAGCTTAAAGCTGAACACCAAAAACTAGGAGGATTGTTGAAGCCATTATTGATTCCTGAATGGAAATGGGATCAGATTTATATAGACTTTGTATGTCCACTACCTAAGATAAATAGTGGACATGACACTGTATGGGTCGTTGTGGATCGACTCACTAAATCAACACATTTTATACCAATCAATATGACATATCCACTGGAAAAGTTAGCACGGATATAGCTTAAAGAGATTGTTCGATTACATGGAATACCAGCTAGCATAGTTTTAGATAGAGATCCACGCTTTGTTTCTAGATTCTGGAATGGGCTAAATTAAGCATTAAGGACACAGTTAAAGTTTAGTACTGCTTATCATGCCCAAACTAATGGACAGATGGACAGGACTATATAAACTTTGGAAGACATGCTAAGGTCTTATATATTGGAATTTAAGGGAAATTGGGATCAACACTTACCTTTGGTGGAATTCGCATATAATAACAGTTATCACTCTAGTATTGGAATGCCACCATATGAAGCGCTTTATGGTCGGAAGTGTAGATCACCATTATTTTGGGATAATTTGGATAGAACAGTTGTTTCACCAGAATTGGTACAAGAAACAATAGATAAGGTAGCAGTGATAAAACAAAAGATGAAAGAAGCTCAAGATCGACAAAAGAGCTGGGCAGATTTGAAGAGAAGGGAATTGGAATTCAAAGAAGGAGATCATGTGTACCTTAAAGTGAATCCCAGCAAGAGTCTTCATCGTGGACGAAATCAAGGAAAATTAAGTCCTCGATATATTGGACCTTTTGAAATCTTGGATAGAGTGGGAGATTTAGCTTACCAATTGGCGTTACCTCTAAATCTGTCTGGTATACATAATGTGTTCCATGTATCCGTTCTGAGGAAATATGTATATGATCAAGATAAAGTGGTTGAGTTGGAGCCGATCCCATTGAAGGAGAACTCGACATATGAGAAACAACTTGTTCAACTAATAGACAACAAAGTACAGACTCTTAGAAACAAGGAGATTCGATATGTTAAGATTTTATAGGACGCCCAGATGGAAGAGGTGACTTGGGAATTAGAAGATGAAGTTCAGAAGAATTACCCTAATTTGTTTAAGCAACCAGGTATGTATCAAGCTTTGAGGACAAAGCTTATTTTAAGGGGGGAAGGATGTGAACCCTGAGATTTTTCACACTAATATATGATAATAAAATAGAAAACGTGAATTAGATAGTGAATTTAGAACCCGATAAAAATCCTATAATAGATCCATGAGTTGTAATAAACTCATTCGTAGTTTGAAAAACCTAAAAAAAATTTCTTTGACTTTAATGGATACCAAAAACGAGATTTCGTATCTTGAACTAATAATTCAAGATATACATAGAAGTAGCTCTAAATTTCAAAACCGATAAGATATAGTCTATTAACAGAACTTATTGGCATAAAAAAATTATCTAAATATAAATTACTAGGATTATAAATACATAATAAATACTAATACCGATCAATAATTAGTAATTTAGATCTGAAATGATAATTTCAAAACTTGCTGTTATACTTGTTAGGAATTTTGAATTCATTAAAACTTAGTTCCTAATTTAATTTATAGGATTTGAAAAATTTAATCGCATAAGTTAAAATACTAAAAATAATTAATTGTGCAAACTCTAAACTAAAAATTTGTATGTATAAACAAACTAGAGTTTTTGTAGTAACTTAGGAAAATTCTATTTCGATAAAACGCTTATCTAACCGTTATAAACATACGTTTATAAACTAATATTTGTTAAAATACTTTAGTTAATTATTAAACAAATAAGGAAAAAAAATGAAAACCCAAGAAGCAAAATTCATCATGCTAGAAACAGAGGACCACGATGCAGAATTGGAATTCTCGGCTGCAGTAAATATAAGTAACATCCAGCATAATTTGCCAAATTTCAACACACAAATTCCAAATGAAAATGACATATAAACCAATACAAAAGCTCCACATATGACCAACATTAAATGCCAAGATTTCTATCTCAAAAAAAGTTGTATTGTAGCTGTAAAATGGCTCAAGTTCACCGTGGAAAGCAGCAGAAATTTACTCCTAATTTCAGCTCTGTTTTGACAAAAATCATAGGGCTTGTTTGAGTTGTGTTTTTTTTTTTTTTTTTTTTACTAAATGATCACCAATAAGAGGCCTCTAAATGAGCACTTTAAGTACCAAAAATTAGTTAACAATTAAACCAAGAAATCAGTCAAAAAAGTCTAGAAAAGTGCAACACATATCAGAATTTTCTACACCTTTGTTTTAGCACAAATTTCAAGTGATTTTTTAATCAAATTTTTAAGCAAGTTAAGCCCCAAATTTACATATATAAATGAAATTAATTAACTAGCAAAAAAATATAATTAATACCTCTCAAAATTAGCCACAAATCTATCAAAACAAAGGCTAAAAATCGTCATCCAAAACAGCTTCATTCGTATGTGAAATTCCCAGCTGCAATTTGCAATTTGCAATTTTCCTAAGCCCAAGACACCCTCCTTAGCCTCCTAACTTTAGCCTAACCTTAGTATATATAGCCTTAAGTTAGCCACAAAATCAGCTCATAACTCCCACAAAAGCAAGCTGAAATTCTAGCTACAAGAAGGAGATACGAATCAACCACTTTCATTCACCATTTTCTTCACTTAGACAACCTTTAAGGAGCTCTAAAACAAAACATAACCCTTTTTTTACTTCCTATATCCTATCCAAGTATCAAACACATCCAAAAACACCGATTCCCTCTTTCAAACAACATCACAAACCAAGTTAAATAGCCCTTGGTTTGCCATAAATCCAAGTTGGAACCTAAGCTCAACAAGTTAAGAAGTCTTGGTTAGAATTAGTAACTTCTAATATAGTTAAAAACTTACCATCTAACCTTTGATATAGGTTTGATTGTTATTAAGGAAGGGAGTTAGGAATCATTTTCCACTTCAAGCCAAGGTAACTCCTAAACTATCTACACATGCTTATTACATTTATGTACAAACATTAAGCTGAAATATGTAGCATTGGAGAAAGGTTATGTGATTGGGAGAAATGGTTATTCCATTGATGAATTCAAGTAGATGAATTTTTTCCGTATTAGAAATGCTTAAGTGTTGATGGCTAAGAAGAACATCAACTTAGAAATGTTACAAACTTAGGAATAGTAAAATTCGGATCTAGGAATGAAATGGCCAAAACAAGGCTCAAATTTCATCTAAACTAGTTTAAATTCATGTCTAATGCTCCTAGGACCTTATATGAACATAAAACTTGATAAAACAAGCTTTAAAAGCATGATTAGGAGTTCTAAATTACAAGAAAAAATATTATGAACAATTCATAGAAATTACACATATAATAATTTCACAAGTTATGAATGAGCTAAGGAAATGAATAAGGATTTAAATGATGAAATGAGATCTTCTAAAATAATACAAATTCTAACTAAAGAGATCAGGTAAGGTTGACAGGCAAAGTAAAATAAATAAATAAAAGCCTCCTACTAACAAGGACATTGAACAATGTAAGACTTGAATAGAAAACTAATGGAAAAATTTAGTTAAGCTTATCTTAGATATAGAATGATTAATATTTTAATCAAATGAAATTCGATGGAACTAAATAGTAAATATCCTTTTTCTATAAGAATCAACACCTTAGGAAATTGATATAAGCAGTAGGAATAATATCAAATACTGACATATGACACTTAGACATTCGTAGGAATTTAATATTCTAATTATAAGTATTATTGATGAATATTTTCATCATAATAGGTAACTTTGATACCGTTGAGGACTTTCCGATCGATTATTACGATTGATCAATATGAGCAGGTGAGTAGCTCAGACTTATTACATTGTTTGTGGTTTTAGTTTAGCTGCATTATAATACAAGAATAATAATAATGAACTTGTGTGTATATGGGTTATGGATATTGCCTGCTGTTTGGAATTACTTGATTGCTAAACAATATTGAATAACAATGATAATGGAATGCTTGTGAATTTGTTGAGTGCATGGCATGTTGATTGTTTGTGTGAAGTCTAAGCACCTTTAACTTGACTAATAAATATTGGCATTATAGATAAAATAGACATGCATTGTATAAATTGCATATATTGTATTATATTTATGTGATAGCCTACTACTGTAGAATTTCGATGCTCTAGTAATGGATGATTTTTCTAGCAACAAACTATTAGTTCTACTTAAGATTACCATTATTCTGTCGGTTCCATGGAACTAATTAGTAATGAAGGTCGCCGCCCATGGTATCGCTATGAAATATCTAACACTTAGTAGAGTTTCTAAGGCTTAAAACAAGAAATGATGCTTTAAACAACATTAACATATAGAGATAACTATCGTGAGAATTGTGACTTTCTTGTGTACTTAGTTTCTCTTGGGTAGGTGATTCATAGATCAGTTGCCTTCAACTTCGATGATAGGGCGTAAATCTCCATTTTTTTTGGATTCTGGATTGTCCAAGCTTGTAATTATTCATCTGTTTGAATGTTGCATTATATATGATTGATAAGAACTGGCTTGTTGTGTGATAAGTTTTGGTTATTCATTGAGCCCATGGTTTATGCTCACATTCCTACAGTCTTTATAGGATGACGCTAAAGCTTTGGCTTGTTACCTCTAAGAGTATAGAACCGGTATGTTCCTAAAGCTGAAAGAGTCTTAGAAATGGGGAGAATAGTTTTACTACTTATATGTGTTAATTGATGTTAGAACATCAATTTTATTATCTAAGAACTTAGATACGTTTCATGGTTTGTAATAATTGTTATTCAGATAGTAAGTTTTATTTGTGGTATTATTATTTTATTTACTTTCATCATTTCTTATCATGCAACTAAAAAGATCATGTTTTGTTAAACCTATGTCATTTTCCAAGATAGATCTAGGAATAATATGTGTATATGATACCGTTTGGGTCATCAAGATGTATCATAATATATGTATTACTACTAGGGTTCTCTTGGGGCATGACAATAAAGGGTTTAGAGTTTATAAAACGTTTAAAATATTCGTTTTGAGGTTTAAGGATTAAAATCCAGGAAAAAGGAGTCTCAATGAAGAATTTAAAGAAAATAAAAGTTTGATTCGTAACGAAAATTGATTGAGACATATGGAATGTTTAAAACAATATTTTAAATCTCCAATATCAATTTAATCTAATTACTAATTTAATTATATCAAATTGTCTATTTATTTTCTATTGTTTACTTATTTGATCCATTTAAATTATCTACTTTATTTTTTTAACTTAGGTTAAGATTTAGGGTATTTCGTTTACTTAATGCAATGAATATTAGGTTTTTAAATTCATATGAACAAATCAAGTATACTCCTAGTATTCATTTTTTTTTTTTTAATTCAGAACAATGCATAAATGGTAAATAAGTAATAACAACAGAATATTGACCCTTTCAATAGTTAGTTTAGTTCAATATATGTAAGGATCCGGACTCACTCCTATATTTAAAATAAGTGAATCTAGATCCCCAACTACATATAACCTGTAATGTTATATGTAAGGTTGATTACTATGATCAATTTAGATATTTGTTTACCTAAATCTCTTATAAGAACAAATTTTTTAATACTATTAACTAATAGAACTTCTTTTAAAACATAGCTTAAACTTTATAAAAGAAAAATTCATATTTACTTAAAACACTCACATGTCATTACCTTTAAGACATAGAACAATATTCACATATATATACACACACACATACCAAGATATTACAAGCATATGCTTATTAACAAGTCAATTACAAAAGATATAAAAGATAAACAAAGCTATAATATCTATTACATAGGTCTTCAAAAACTACACTATTACAAAAGATTTATCAAGGTCGTGGACATCTCTAATCCTCGTAATCATCTAAGAAATCGTCAAAGGCCATTCCGTATCCAATACTGGTGTAGAATTCATCACTCTCGTCAATACTTGAAATGTGTAATAATGGGCCAAAGGCCTAGTACACAAGTAACTAAAACAAAAGCGTAGTGACACATATTCTTAAGCTAAAATGCAATGCAACAACCATTAGATTATCGGATAATCTTTAATTAGTTGAACAACATTAGAGTATTCAAACTCTGGACAACAAGGATATCTGAGGCCCTGAGTAACGATTTTGATGCTTAGGAGGTTGATATAAGTTATTCAGGGACGTATATCTCCTAGATGATATATCCGTAAATGAAAAAGTAGCTTCCTCTAGGGTTCTCATCCATTTCATAACTTTACTTAACTTAATACATAATATCAACTAATTCAAATGTTCCCATAAACATTGAATTAAATCATATTACTTCTCCTTAAGAATAAGCAAATGTTATACTAATACCAATAACCCTATCAAATACCTACCATACCACTTATGAAAGTCTTATCATAAAGACAGGGGTAGCTTAAGCGCCTAAACTATCATACCCATAATCTGAGCAAGGTGCCACTTCTCGAACCAGATTCAATGATATAATAGATAATCAATACAAACAAGATTTAAGTTTCTTAAATTAAAGTAATTTAGTTATGCCTAACCTAGGCAAGAAAACAAGCATGTTACTGTGTACCTGAATTAGATCGATGATCAAAAGTGGTATTCAACTAAGAATCTATCACTGTTACAAGAGATTTTAACTTATATCAATACCCTTAACTCTATTCCATGTATTTATATATATATATATATAGCTCTAGGCTAATGGATCATGAAATTCAAATACAATTCATGTAAGGTCATAACATAATATTATACATCAAACAATATCATACAAACTCATAAAATCATCACAAGATAAATTAACAAGCTAAATAAATTGTTTAAAGAAGTTTTACAAATGGAAAACTACAGGGGATATATCGACCTTTAACACCGGCAGCGTTAACGTGGTGTAATCTGCACGAAATTTTCTACACCTGCTAACGCTAGCCGTGTTAACCCAAATGACGATAGTGTTGTGGTCTATAACCAACCAAATATAACTCAACACATCTCTAACACACTTAACTCATTAGACTCAATTCATGGCATGAAACCCCACTTCACAAGAAAACTCAAACAACTTAATAAACATATAAGCAATCAAATACATACCTTAAGAAGACTTATGTCTAGTTGAAAATCAATTGAACCAACTTATATCATTTGGGCTTGGGATCTTGACCTTGTTAAGGATTTGGAGTGCAAAGTTTTGAAGGAACAAGAGAAGACAACATGTAAGAAAACTAAAAAAATTCGTATGGCTTTTTGGGTTTGTTTTGGAGTGTGTATTTTTAGTAAAAAATGAAGCTTATACTTAACTTAATGTTGAGTAGGGGCTGCTATGTTGAGGGCTTTATTTGCATGGGTTTGGGCTTGATTTTGGACCTAAAATCAATGTGTTTGGGCTTATTTTTTTGTCTAAAAAATTTATGCTATGTTTGGTTATTTACTAAGCATTTTTTAACAAAATTTTAATCACTTCAAAGCATATATATCAATATAGGTACAATATTAACATTAATAATACACATGTTAACATCCAAATAAACAATCACAAACACATATACTACTCGCTAACATAACTAATATGCTAGACTTCAAATGCTATTACAACATGCAAAAATATCTATTAATACACATGTGAAAAAAAAATATAAATTGGGAATCATGACTATTTCTATATATATCCATGTCCATGACATGTCCAAGATGCTAACTCCAATATAATAAAAACAAAAATATGAGATTGTTTTGTGATTCTTTGTGAAAGCAAATTAAACTTTCAGTTTGAACCTTTTTTCCATTGTCAAAGTATCACCAAATACAAGAAATAATTTCCATAAAAGGGAAAAAATTTCTTCACCTTTTTTTTGGTTAAACAAACCACAGTTGCAAGAATAACAGCACTATACATTATATAAAAAGGGTAAATTATATTGGAAGGTCATAACGTTTAAGGTAAGTTCATTTTAGGTCACAACGTTTCGAAAAATTAAGAAGAGATCACAACATTAGTAAGTAAGTTCATTTTAAGTCACAATGTTTTTTACTGATTCAAAAAGAGGCCACAACATTTAGGGAAGTAAGCTAATTGAGGTCACTATTGACATCTGATAACATGGGAAATATTTAATTAAAACTTAGAAAACTCTTTCTTTTTTCTTTTTTTTATGGCGGATTGTCATATATCAATAGGAAACATATTTACTTAAATTTTAGAATACACTTTTCTAAATGTTGTGACCTCTTTAAAACTTTTAGAAGCATTGTGATCTGAAATGAATTTACTTCCAAACATTGTGACATTTCGGTGTAGTTTATCTATATAAAAAATAAAGTGTAACTTTGCAAAGAAAGAAAATAAACTTCAAATACAAATTCAAGATATGAATTATACATTTAAAACAATTTGAGGTTATAGCAAGATAGCTACATGCAAGAATAACTATAGCAATTAATGGAAAAATAATGAAGAAATATTAAAAGGAATTTATATTAATGGAAAAGAGACAAATGAAATTAATTGGGAGGGAGTACCTAACTAAATTAATATACTCACTATGATAAGAGATTTATTAAAGAGAGAAATGTAGAAGAAGAGCCTTTGTATGTTATTTGCCAAAGACGGCCCTAATTGTTTTACCGTGCCTTTTAGGGCATGTATTTAGAATTTATATGCATTTTAGGTCTCCATTCATGCCATGCCAAATTTTTTTGATGGCAAATGGATGAATGTCTTAAAATACATGTAAACTATGAATACAAGCCATAAATGCATGGTAAAAAAATCTATTCTCATTTCTACAAAAGCCATACAACTATGGATCCTTAAATGTATGGTAAAAAAAATTCATGTCTTTTTTTTATTTTTTATAAAATCACACAAAAAAATTCAAATTATTTTTTTAAAGGTAAAAGAAAATTTCCAACCTATGATATGATTTAATATATATACATATATGTTCATTTATTATTATTTGGAAAAGATCTATGTTTTTCATTTATTATTATTTATTCCATTTATTAATTATCATCAACAATAAAAAAAACTATATGTAATGTTTGTGATAAGTAAAACGGTTTTATTATTTTGGTAATATAGTAGTATGAAATCTATTTAATTTTTTATTTAATATAACAAGTTTCCTTGTCTCGTTATATGAAATTTTTAACATAATTTTACAAATATAATATAATTATCTATATATATATACACACACACACAATTTTCTTATCTTAATAATATATGATTTGATATATCATGTGTTGTGTGTTCATAATTTACTAAATATCATCATACATGATAATTAATTAAAATTAATGTTAGTTATTTTCTTATCTCTTTTGATTACATACCAACATAAAAAAAAATAAATGACACTAATTACATTAAATGCTATCTATTGTTATTAATGGAATGCCCTAAATTTTACCAAATTAGGTTAGAAATGTTATAATTGAATAGTATAATAGGTGGTTAATTTTAAATTTTAATTTAGAAATTGATCTTAGATAAATAATTAAATAAAACAAGTAAACTATAGGGTATGAGTAGATAGATTAAAATAATTAAATTAGTAATTAGATTTAATTGAAATTAGAGATTTCAGATATGCCTTTCAATTTGTCTATTTGCTTTAAATTTATATTCCAACAAATTAAATTACTTCATCCTTTTCAAATTTCAAATGAACCAAATTTCTAAAGTCTAATTGCCTAAGATACTAAAAGGTCTAATTTAGCGATTTTAGTCTAAATTTTAATTCCTTAATCCCTAGTAATTTTAAACTGACTACTAAATCATAAATATCAATTCTTAAGTCCTAAATTCCTAGACACAAATTAAATATCAAATTCCTACCAATTAGATTCCTAAACAAAATTTCTGTTCAAGTTATTAATTCCAATTCCCAAAATTTGTCATATTTCTTTCTAATCATTTCAAATTCCTAAGTTAATCCTTTAAAAGGCTTAAGCCTAAGGTAAAGACCAAGCCCAATCCAAAACCCATAAAGCCCAAAGCCCATAACCTTTAAAAATATTTTGAATCCTTATCCTCTTTTCTTTTAGGTCCTCTTTTGTAGTTGCCTTCATTTTCCTTTGCCTTTTCTTTCTCTTTTCTCTCAAATTCTCTCTTCTTTTTTCTCTTAAAAATCAAACCCTAAATATCTATTTCCATAAGATTATGAGAGAAATTAAAGATAGAAAATAAGATTGAAGTTAGGATTTAAGCATGAAGAAGCTACATCAACACTAAGTGGCAATAATAGTGAAGATCAAGTAGCTTATGTTAGTTAAACAGCTAAGTTAGTTTTTTTTCTTGAATTAATGTTGTGTATACATGATTTTGATGGATTGATGTCAAGTAATATAGAATTTATGACAATATTGATAAACTAGTGATATATAAACATATATGTAAGACCCTAGGTATGTATATACATGTATAAACTAGATGTTTAATGACATGATTTGAAGATATATGATGTAGGAATATGAGTATAGATGTGTTATAAGTTATGAATATGAGTTCGTATGCTGATTTTATGATGTTTTTTTTGAAAGTATGATATAAATAAGTAGTTAAAATTAAGGTGAAAAGGTAAAAGCAAAATGTTAGAATTGACGCCCTATTTATCATGGGCATGACATGGCTCGTGATAAAAGCGGATTTGGCAATTTAAGATCATGACAACCGTGATGATGACTGTGTTTCACACTTACCAACTTTTAAAGGATGATCACAGCCACGATTTTTACCCGTGGTTCATACCACGACTAGATCGCAACCGTGATCAAGAGCGTGATCCTTGATCATAGATGTGATGAAGCCAATGATATGTATCATGGCCCTCATAATGAGTGTGATTTGTCCCCTATTACTGTTATAAAAAAAAAATAAAATAAATAATGTATGTTGGTTCTTGTCTAAATATGAATGAACTAGGTTTATGTTTATCCTAAGTGTACTAGGAATTATAGAGTATGCTAATAAACTTAATAACTAATTAAGATTTAACATGGATTTTAAGTATAATAATGGACTTAGTTAATAAACATAATTTAAACTTAACTTAATAAACTTTATTAAGCTAAAATAAACTAGAATGATTAAGTATATCCAACTTAGCTAAATTAAATCAATATAGGCTTAATAACTTGTAATTAGCTTAGATGTAATATGCTAGGCTAAACTATAAATACTAAGAGGAGTATGTTGTTTCAAATGTGTGTTTGCTAGAGAAAAATGAGTATTTTCTATGAGTTAATAACTTATTTACTTACATGAATAATAGAAGCAATGATGATTTTATAGTGAATGACTTATAAGTAAAGAAAGGAATTGAATTAACAGATAATGGAGAACTGTCCGTATCTTAACGCGGTGATTTTCACAACCATGGTAGGGTTCCTACTTGAGAATTATCCATATCAAATGAGTTTTTAATATGAATTTGATGTAAGTTGATAAATTATTTAAATACTTATATGAATTAATTTCTTGAATAGATGCTTGAGTCTACTTTTACTTTATCTTCTAGACTATCTTCTCATCTCTAAGATTTTAGATAAGTTACACAGTGACTTGTGCATTGTGTACTATGATAGACATCCAAAATGAACTAATACTTACATACTTGAATTTGGTTCGGAGAGTGACAACCTTGCTAGGCGATGCTTGTATGATAGTTAGGAGCTTTGGCCACCCCTATCATTAATATGGTAAATCAAAGGTGGCTCGATGAGCGTTTAATCCAACCTTTATCATTAAAAATAATAATTCATAAGTGGCTTAGCGGGTAGTTGATAGGGCAAACAGTATCGATGTAACGTTTACTTAAGCTTAGAATAAAGTAATATGGTTTAGTAGGTGCCGATTGAACTAAATCATATTATGGACTGAGATAAGTAGAGTATGCAACAGCTATAAACCCTAGATGAGGCTATTTTATTTGTAGATGGTCGTATAGGAGATATAAGTATTCGGGCCACCTATCTTTTTACTTATATGTTCAATGTGGATTTTGATGAGATAATTAGTTGCACAATTAATTATTCAATTGTGTTAAACTACTCTTAATTAGTCTAACAATATGATGAATAATGTGTTAGAATATGTGGTGTGTGTGTGTGTGTTTTGTTTTTGTGTTGTTATCTGGAGATTGTACAAGTTTCTAGTAGGGATAAGCTCTCAAGTAAAGCTTTAGTCGTAGGTCACATCGAGGGCTTGACGAGACTACTCTTCAAGGCACGACAAGCTCAAAGTCTAAAGCTAGACAAGTTCAAAAATGTAGAGTCCTTGGTCATGGGTCACGTTGAGGGCTTAATGAGTCCACTCTTCAAGGCACGACAATCTCAAGTCCAAGACTCGACAAGTTCAAAGATGTACATCTCTAGTTGAGGGTCAAAACTAAGGCGCGATGAGTCTAGGACATGATAAGTTTGAATTCAAGGCTTGATGAAGTTCACATAAGTATAGACCTATTCAATGGCAAAAATGAAGGTGTGGCACATTAAGACGCAACAAGCATTGAGGTACAGTAGTTTAAATCCATGAGTCGATGTGGCAAAAAGGAGCCGTTGCACGTATTTAATGCTTGGAGATTTTAAGACTTCATCTCCAATGGAAATTTAAATGTTTGAAGACTATATAATATATCCCTTTAGAGATCCAAGAGAGGACAATTTTGACAGAGTTTCATTTGCTAATAAAAAAACAAGAATTCTTTTGTTTTCTTGCTCATTACTTTATAAAATGTGAAAAGAGAGAGAAAATTATTCTAATGCTCTATTTTTGTATTTGCTACCAAACAGAGAGCATCGAGAGAGAGAAAGGAAATGTTTTATTTCCTAAGTGTTGTAAAAGTAGTGTACTACTAAACTTAAGTGTGTATAGTTGTGGTGATTAATAAAGTATGTGAAGTCCTCGATTAGAGATAATTGATGATCGTGGAAAGTAGGAAGTTAGCCGAATTCTACATTAAATTTGGACTCAAAATTTTCTATCACTATCTCTTTTTATATTTCATATTATAATATGTTGTCGTATTGTCTAATAATATTACAATACAATTTGATCTATTGCATAAAAATTAATTGTTTGAGCATTTTAGGGAAAATACTCAAATCACTTACTTCTTTCCCCCTCTTGAGTATTTTCAGGTATATTTTCATGTTTTCATTTGGTATCAGAGCCTCGTGTCAATTTTCCTATGCTTAATTACATATAGAGTAAAGATCATGACATCAAATGAACTAGGGTTTCTAGAAACCAAGCTATCAATACACTACCGCTTCTAAGTGAGGTTAACTACCCATATTGAAAGCGTATAATGAAAATTCTCCTAAAAGCTCAAATTAAACTGATATGGAATGTTATAAAAAATGAACCTTTAACTATAGAAGGAAAATAAGAAGGAGATTACAATGAAGAAGATTGAAAAAGATTAGATTTGAATGAAATAACTATGAACATATTGCATTGTGGGCTAAACAAAAATGATTTCAATAGAATTTTTACATGCAAAAATAAGTCTTTTGTGTGAGAAGTTTGAAAATATCACAATACTTCCAAATGAATCTATAGATAAGATGCATAATAGATTCATCAATATTATAAATCCTTTGAATATACTTGGGAAGAATTTCACTAATTTGAAAATAAATTCTGAACTTCTGAGGTCACTACCCAAGGATTGGGAAGCAAAGAGAATAGCCATTGAAGAAGTATGAGATTCAAATGCCATGAGCAAAGAAGAACTCCTTAGAGCACTCAAAACACATGAGCTCATTAAGTAGCAAAGAGAGGAATCAATCATTAAGAAGGAAATGAATTCACAACATTTGTTTTAGCCACGGACAAACCAATACCTACAAAGGCCATAATGGACACAAACATGACCAAACACGTCATCCTATTCACAGAATCAATTGCCTTAAAACGGAAAAACGAAATGACCGTCTCATCAAACAAAGGAAACAATGCGGTAGCTAAAACATGATTCATCCATGGAAAACATTGAGAAACAATAGCACCAATACCCGAAACACAAGCCAGAAAAAGAGACAAACTCAATAGCAAGTTCGAGGAAGAACGTTACTAAGAAGATGATGTTATACTGAATTGAATGATAATTTCAAATTAAGCCTTCCCTTGAGATTTTGTATACTTCACAATGTACCTTTTTCCTGCTTAACAAAGATCACATTGCAAGTGATGGAAGAAAATATGTAAAGAAATATGAAATAACTTGAAAAAAAAAATCAAAGAAACAGGAAAATTGTTGACATGACACCTTTAACATCTATTCTTTCTCTTCAACAGCAACATGAACGACTTTACCATTCATCTCTACTACTCATTATCACCAGGTCTGTTAACATCCTGTGACAAAGAAGAAGGAACCTAATATGAAGAAAGAATACGTTAAGGATCAAATAAAACAAGAATGCTAGGAAGGGAAATAAATAAAAAGGACATCCTACGTGTTGGGACAAATGAGGTATTTGCTTGTACCATGTTGTATTAGGCTATGGAATTACGACACATGTCCCATATAGTACGATTTAAAAGAAAAATATGAGAATGAAAACAAATAAAATAGTGCAGCAAGTAAACATAATAGGAGCATAATGCTGGACACACACACTTTCTTATGCTGGAAATCTTGGGCTATTCAAGGAATTTCAACATATAGTGATTGTTACATTTCAACACCCCGTTGTGACACACACAAGACTGATATAATCAAGGAATTTCAGCATCCATGACGATTGCGATAAAATCGAAAGATAAATATTTCAGCATCTGTTGTCATACTTTCTTATGCTTGTCATTTTTTTGTTCTCTACCGAGAGAAGATCGAATGGAATATTTAACTCGAAGATAAGAATTTCATTAGCTTGATTAGAAGCTATGGCCAAGCTATATTATTTCACGAATCAATTAAACTTTTTGAAATAATGAAATCCATGGGAGTATCACCTTCTATTATTACATTCAATTTATCTTTTATTTTCATTATTTGCCAAAAAAGGGCAAGGATTTGTCAGAAGGCAAGAATACAAGGAGAAAATTGGGAGGAATTCATTCCATATACGTGTACCATCTCATTGAAAATTAGGAGGAATTTATTCTGCATACTGTCTCATCCAATGATTGTTGTTCTCGAATACAAATTTTGTGACACATATATCAATTATCAAGACAAATTGTGCTGCTTGTTCTTTGTCTATCATTGGTTATCCTATCGTTATGGTGAAATCAATGATACATACCAGATGATTGTTTACCTGGAAGCATTTATTCAATGTGTTATTACTCACATCCATGATGGTGAGGAAAGCAAAGTCAATACTAAAATAGTTGAGAACAAAAGAAAGAAAGAGCTATTGATATGATGGAAGTAGCGGATCAATTTGCGTATGAAAAATTTCGGTCCAAAGGGCAACAAAGTCAGCTCTAACAAGATGCAACACATTTTAGTTTAAACCAGTAGATACGGTCAAATAATATTGCAAGAACACAAGTTGAGAGAATCCAAGCATTCAACAGAGTCATTCAGACTTTCACATCATGAACTCCATAAGAAAGGCAATGCATCGAGCGGCAGTACAACTAGTTTTAGTGCATATGCGCTAGGCAAGGCTTTAATCATTCGAAAATGCCTAAATCCCTTCGATATAGTCTCAAGGACTTTGGTCAGGGGGCAAAATATAGATGAACTGATCTTGTTATAAAGGCCTTGAGTCTAATTTTTATCTGGGTTTAACTCTATGGGCTAATGTGATAAGGCTCAGAGTATTAGGCCTGGCTTATTTGTGATGATCATGGGAGTTTTGGCATGATAGGCTTGAAGTAAGGTTCATTGGAATTGGCCTGCCCAATTCCAACATTTCTCAAATTAGCTCACACACATTACAATGAAGACCTCAATGGGCCCGGGTCCACAAGGGAGCCCGTATCCATATCCATAATGAGAGGGACCCTCCTAGCCATTGGTTGTCTATCTCATCGGACGGACAACATTAACAGCTAGATTTTCTATAAATATTCTTAGTCCTTACCTTATTTGGAAGGGTAAAGTCTTAGATAAACGCCGTCATGCTGTCGAATTTCCATTTTTGTGAATCAATTACTTGACTCACTCAATAACGCATACAATATTCATGATAACTAGTGAGGTTGATGCTTTCTAGCTCCCTCACCTATCACGCGTGTGTTAGAGCTTACTGAGTTTGCCTACTCCTCATCCCTACATGAATATCTCCTGATCATCCTTGCACGTGTTGTTTCCTTAGGTCAAGTGTAACGCGATAGTCACG
The DNA here is from genome assembly GCA_024138025.1 of Combretum micranthum. NCBI lineage: Eukaryota > Viridiplantae > Streptophyta > Magnoliopsida > Myrtales > Combretaceae > Combretum > Combretum micranthum. The sequence continues at coordinate 819,339 of JAMXBD010000174.1, forward strand.
CGGCATGCATGTGATCATTGCATCCAGAATCATACCCACATAACATCTCTAAAATTGTTTTGATAGTCTAATAAAGTGTAACCATATTAAACTTATGAATAGAACCATTACTTATCCTACTAAACTAAGATAACCTAATGCACTCTTGATGTGTTAAGAATGCTTTGATATAAAAATATGATGTGCCTAAAATGCTCTAAGCAATTCATTCATTAACCAAGGGTTGAAAATTAGAAAATTCATAAAGATTAAATATTTTTCAAGGATTTTTGTGTTTTGATTTAGGAGATAAAGGGAAAAAAAGGATATGGATGAAATAAATTATTAGATTTGACACACCAATAACTAATCCGAACTATTGTTTAATTACAATTGATATGATGCATGAAGAAATAGCTATTGAAGACCACAATTCTATAGGAATTGATAAGTTAGAAGAAAGGAGACCAAAGGACCCTCTTTTAGGTTTTTGTCATAAAAATCTCTCCCTTGATAATATCACGTTACAAGTTTATATACTAGAAACTTAACAACTCTAGGGGTATAAGTGTCACATAAAGAAAAATAGGATTGCTCATATATAATAACTTATAAAAGATATAACTCTTATGAGATATAATAGATATAACTAAGATTCTCAAATGATAAATTAATCCTAATACCTAATGATGGAAACCAACAACATATGATAATTAAATAACTAAAACTGATATAAAATATTAATATATTCTCATAAAATAAACTAAATAAAATAAATCTTCTTATCCCTAGAAATTGATCCCTATCATCATCCCTTGGCTTAAGAAGATATGCCCTCAAATCTTAGAAATTGTATCCTCCTGGATCAAATATAAATCTCTAGAAGATAAACATATCAATCATGCAACAATTTGGCCATGTTTGAAATGCCATTTGTAACTTGTGCTCCTTCCATTCATCATGTGCTCTATCAATGTAAATCTTCATACCCAAATACTCTTCAAAAATTTATATGAAAGTAACTAATTAATTATTGGATTGTTGTGATTGTAAGAAATCATGAATTGTATCTGAAATGATCTAGATTTAAATTGTATTTAATTTCCATGTGTTTGTTTATTTATCTTAAATATTGAATTGAATAAGCATGATGATTATGATAGTTGTGTTGCTAATAGTCTAAATATGTTATTTTGCATATGTAGTGAAATTAATATTTTGTTTTATATGTATTAATGAGTGTGTAGTATAATTATTAATTGTGTCTTTTATACATTAAGGTGTTAAGTTAAGTTACACTTTTAAAAATCAACTTTGGTTTTGCTTAAGGTTAGTTGACAGAAGCTCTTAGTAGTTAAGTTAGTAATTAGACCTAAATAAGCCCCAAATGAAACTCAAATTCACTCAAAATGCAAACTAAAGTTGCATATGCCTTAAAGGGCAAATTTGAGATATGTTTAAGGCTTAATTTTGCTTAATTAGACTACTTTTTGGGGCAGCCACCATTTCATATGAATTTTCCCTTTTCTTTCTTTCTTTTCTCTTTCTATTTCATTTCAATTTCCAAGTCCAATTTAAGAACAATAGCAAGCTTTGAAATCAAAGTTCTCTCCAAGGTAAGGCATTTACATATGAGTTGATTTAAGTATGGCTTTTGTTTTGTTTTCATTTCTTGTAGTGGTTATGTGAAGTATTGGATGAAATGAGTTTAAATGCTATCTAAATTGCTTGTTCATTGAGATTAGCTAGAAATGTGTTTTGTGAGTGTGTGAGTTTGTTCATGTATTGTGGAAGTGATATGAAGTGTTAGGAGGAAATGAAGATAGTTTGTGTAGGAAAGTTGAGAATGAATAAAAGTGGAATTTGAAGTGATCAAATGTGTTGAATTCATGTTTTGAGTTGCTAGGATTGAGTAGTGTAGATAGGAGTGAGTATATGAAGTTAAAAATGTGGTTGAAGAAGATTTAAAAGTGTTATAGGTTAGAAAATTTCGAAGTGGAAAAACAGGGGATTGTGTTTTGTCGAATAGGCCTGTTTTAAATGTACGTCGGGATCTGGGAATTCAATGTCGTCGGTGTAGAGGCAGCGTTGGAAGTAAAATTCTTAATGCCGCTTTGGAACACCGCCGGCTTTTACAACATAATTTGCCAGTGTTTGTTCTTCAGAACATACGCTGGCAATTTATGAGTTTAAGCCGCCGGCGTATCGTCAGAGGCTGCCAGCGTATCTATATACGCGGCCGGTTTGTACCTCTCTGGAAGTTTTGAAAAAATTTAGATTTGCATTCTACATCGGCTCAAAGCCGCCGGCGTAGAATGAAGGCAGCCGGCGTACCCTTGAGCCCTGCCAGCGTTGGCAGTGTTGATTTTCATAGTGTTGAACACCGGCTCAAAGCCGCCGGCTTTGAGTGCCGGCGTATCCCCTGCGCTTTTGAATTTTAAAAACTTTTTTCAAAATTTTCCGAAGTTTGATATATGAGCAATTAAGTATTTGTTAAGCGATCTAGGATATAATAGGATGTTTAAATGCTTTATTATGACTTTGTATTAAATTATTTGAATTTCTTTGATCAATTGTATATATGAGTTAAATAAACATGTTTTATGCATGAATTTGATATTTAGACTCTATGCAAGGTTTAATGAATTTCCTTGTACAATTGATCTAGGATTGTGTTATATATATATATATATGTATATAATTGTGAATGAGGAATCTATATTTATTTATTGATTATTTTGATATTCCTATTTCAGTTAAGGATTCTTCGGTTAGTTCTTCACCGAGAGATCATAGTAATATACTAACGGGTTCAGGTACGCAATAACTTGTTTGATGTTTGCTAGGAATAGGCATTCCTAATCTGACTTAAATTGATTCGGCTTAATATTTGAATGAATTGGATGTCTATTACGCTGTTTAATCTGGTCCGAGGAGCAGCAAACCTGTCATGATGCAATGACATGTTAGTTAGGCGCTTAACCAAGTCATGATGCAATGACTTTACCATGATGCAATGGTACGCTATGATGCAATAGCGATTCTTTTTGGTTAAGTGGGTAGCCGATAGGGGGAATAGTATCTGAGTAACGTTTGCTTAAACTTAGGGGAAATACCATGATTTAGTTCAAAGTTTATGGGAACTTGTGAACTAGGCTCATGTTATGGACTGAGTTTAAGTAGAGTCGGGCAACGGCTTTTGAACCCTAAATGAAGCTATTATCTTCATGAAATAGATATAGGAGATATAAGTATTCGGACTGCTTATATCAACCCCCTGAGCAGCTGCTGTTACTCAGGATCCCTGAATTCCCGAAGTGTGACCGGGGTTTGAATACCCTCTGTTGATTTGCGAAAGAAAATTAATAAAGATAATCACTTGTCTTCTAATGCATTCATTACATTGCTTGATGATTGTTTGCATTTGTTATTGTGTACTGGGCCTTTGGCTCACTTTTGCTGCTTTGCAGGTATTGGAGACGAGTTTTATGATGATTTGGGCTATGGGTCCGATTTCGAGAGATTCTGGATGAGTGGGACGAATAGGACTCGACACCCTGGACTTTTGGAAGAATTTTTGCTAAGGAAAAGTTATGTATAGAAGGCTTGATAGTTAAGCCTATTTTTGTAAAGACCTTAAGATCCTCTAGGATTCTTTTGATTTAAGAAAACATGTAATTTTGTAGTGTCTTGTATTGACACTAAACAGTGTTTATATGATAAATGTATGTATAGATTGCTTTTGTTAGCAATCTTGTTTTGTTAAAAGTTCTTTATAAAGTTATAGTGGTTTTGATCAAACAATTTTCATAAACTGTTAGTTTTAGGACAACCTTACATATAATGTGAAAACGTTATATGTGGTTGGGGACTCGGTACTCTAAGTCTCGGGATTTAGAGGGTCGGGTCTTTACAGATGGTATCAGAGCTATGTTTATGAAATTGTTTGATTAAATAGTGGTGACTTGACCTTAGATGCGGTGAGTTTAGTTAGACATATATAGGACTTGTTTATATTAATGTTTGAATGTCTAATTGGTTATTAATTGTTTTGATATTGATTTGACATTGTAAAATTATTATATGTCATACATATGTTGCATGTTTGTTTAAAAGATGGAGGTCACGAAGAGTAACTCGACAATCTTCGGAAAGAGAAAGTATGCCACCTCCTTCTCAGTCTACTATTTCAGCTTCTGCATCAGCTAGTATTCCAGCTTCTACTTCGACTCCATCACCGGCTTCGGCTTCTACTGCACCAAATCCACAGCCTCCTCAAATGCCAGCATATCCAGCTATGCCTCAGATGCCTACCGGAGATCCGAATAATGTGTTCACTATGTTTCGAGATATGTTTGCAATAGTTCAACAGTACCAACAAATGATGTATCAACAACAACAATTTATGCAGCAATATCATCCACCAACTGTGAGAGAAGAACCACAAGTACCAATGGGAGACGGAATGATCAAGTCAAGTTGCATGATTTTGTCAGACTGGTACCTGATTTTGATGGAACTGCTTTGGATCCGACTAGAACGGAAGGTTGGATAGTGGAGCTTGAGAAAGCATTTGCGGCTTGTGAAGTACCTGAGCATAGGAAAGTTGATTTGGCTATATATGTTGAAGGGAGATGCATATAATTGGTGGAGATTGAATAGTGAGGATATGTAAGACCGATACCATGGAACAGATTTAAGGAAGCCTTTTTCTTGCAATACATTCCATCCACAGTGCGAGAACAAATGATATCGAGTTGGTTAAGTCTAAGGCAAGGAAATAAAACTGTTGAAGAATATCATGCAGAATATTGCAGATTGCTTAGATTTGCGGTACAAGTTACAATGATGAGAGTATGAAGGTTCAAAAGTTTCAAGATGGCTTGAACATGGAGATTAAGAGTGAGGTCAAGAAGTTTCAATTGTCAACACTGTCTGAAACAGTAATTAGGCAAATTAATAATGAAAATAAAGCTCAGAGGGATAGACGTGCTACATTTATGGGCAAGAGATCGGTGACATCATACACTCCTTATTCAAGGTTTGGTAATGTTAACAAAGGCAAGCGACCATATCTGGGTAAGAAACCAAGTTCGGGACAAGTGGTGAAGACTTCTATGCCATCCATTCCATTTGATAGGCGATGCCCTATATGTTTTGGGCCTCATGAATCATTTCAATGTAAGTGGACTCCTGGAGCTTGCTTTGCATGTGGGAAAGTAGGTCATAAAGCTTCTGAGTGTCCTGATCCTAAATTGAAGCCCATCTTTGTGCTCATTGTCAACAAAGAGGTCATCATGTGGCGAATTGTAAAGAAAAGCCTAGGAATGAAGGACCGAACTTTGGAAAGGGAATGACAGCTGCTAGAGTATTTGCTTTACAACAATGTGAGAAAGCTCCTTCGGTTGATACACTGGCAGGTATAATACAGATTGCAAATCATCCTGCATATACTTTAATTGACACTGGTGCTACTCATGCATGTATTGCTGAAAGCTTTGTGAATGAGTGTGGTTTGTCTTCTGAAGTGTTGTATGATAGAGTGATGAGTGTAAATACTCCTTTTGGTGTGCAATCCAAAGAGCCATGTGTATGTAGGAATGTTGATGTTGTGATTTCTGATGAAAGCATGCCAATAGATATGTTAGTTCTGCCTTTAATCGATTTTGATGTTATTCTTGGAATGAATTGGTTAAATCTTTACAAAGCTACGATAGATTGTATAAAGCGGAAGTAAGTTTTGAGTTGGAGGTAGAAGACTGCTTCATGTGTTGGAAAGAAGGAGACCGAGAGTATGTATTCTATGGAATTGTGGGAGAAGGATATGAGAACTACAATGGGTAGTGAAGAACTCCGAGTTGATATGGTGCCAGTAGTAAGGGAATTTATTGATGTTTTTCCTGATGAATTACCCGGTTTGCCACCGGATAGGGAGATTGATTTTGGGATTGATTTGATACCAGGGACTACACCTATTTCTAAAGCTCCATACCGTATGGCTCCGGCCGAGTTGAAAGAATTGAAAAGCCAGTTGGAGGAATTACAACACTTAGGGTTTATTCGTCCAAGTATTTCTCCTTGGGGTGCTCCGGTATTATTTGTTAAGAAGAAAGATGGAAGTCTAAGAATGTGTATAGACTATAGAGAATTAAATCAAGTGACAAAAGAACAAGTATCCACTTCCTCGAATTGATGATTTATTTGATCACTGAGAGATGCTGCATTATTTTCCAAGATAGATTTGAGATCCGGATACCATCAACTCAAGATTAAGCAACAAGATATATCCAAGACTGCTTTCAGAACAAGATATGGACATTTTGAGTTTATGGTTATGCCTTTCGGTTTAACAAATGCCCCAGCAGCTTTTATGGATTTGATGAATAGGGTATTCAAGGATTATCTGGATCAGTTTGTAATAGTCTTCATTGATGATATATTGGTGTATTCAAAGAATGTGGAAGAACATGAGAAACATTTGAGACTTGTTTTACAAAGATTGAGAGAGAGGAAGCTTTATGCTAAATTTAGCAAGTGCAAGTTTTGGTTGAGAGAAGTTGCATTCTTGGGACATATCATTACAAAAGAAGGAATATCTGTTGATGGAAAAGATTAGAGCGGTATTGGACTGGCCACCACCGACAAGTGTCACTGAAGTACGAAGTTTTCTGGGTTTGGCAAGCTATTATAGAAGATTTGTACAAGGTTTTTCCAAAATTGCTTCACCATTAACTAAGTTGACAAGAAAATATGTGAATTTGATTGGGATGAAGATTGTAATCAGAGTTTTCTTGAGCTGAAAGAACGATTGGTTTCTGCACCGATTTTGGCACTACCAGTTAGCGGAGAAGAGTTCGTGATTTATAGTGATGCTTCACTTCAAGGACTCGGATGTGTTTTGATGCAAGATAATCGAGTTATAGCTTATGCCTCAAGACAATTGAAACCCCACGAGAGGAATTACCCAATTCATGATCTCGAGCTAGCCCGGTGGTATTAGCATTGAAGCTTTGGAGACTATTTATTTGGTGAAAAGTGTAAGATATTCACGGATCACAAGAGTTTGAAATACATTTTCACTCAAAAGGAATTGAACATGCGACAACGAAGATGGTTGGAGTTAATCAAAGATTACAATGTTGAAATTTTGTATCACCCGGGAAAAGCCAATGTGGTAGCAGATGCGCTCAGTAGAAAGAAACCAATGAATGTGGAATCTCTGGTTACTACTCAACGGGAATTACAAGAAGATCTTCAAAGGATGAATATTGAGATAGCATGGAAAATGTTGACATTATGCTAGCGAGTTTATCATTGCAACCAACGATTCTGGATCAAATAAGCAAGGACAACTTGAAGAACCTGGAAGCCAGAAATTGAAAAGTGAGATAGGTAAAAAGAGGAGAAAAGAGATGAGGATTGATGATAAAGGTATTATCAGGTTTAAGGATAGAATTTATGTACCCGAGATCTATGACTTGAGACACCAAATTATGAAGAAGCGCATTCCTCCTCATATTCAATTCATCCTGGAAACAAAAGATGTATCGAGACTTGAAGCGACATTTTTGGTGGGAAGGAATGAAGAAGGATATTGCAAGATTTGTCTAAGTGTTTGGTATGTCAACAAGTGAAGATGAGCATCAACGACCTGGAGGAGAATTGCAACCATTAAGAATTCCGGAATGGAAGTGGGATGAGATAACTATGGATTTTGTGACGGCTTTACCAAAGACAGTAGCCAAGAATGAAATGATTTGGATCATCGTGGATCGACTCACGAAATCATCACATTTCATTCCACTGAGAGTCGGGTATTCACGAAAAATTGGCTCAGATTTACATTCGAGAGATAGTGAGATTACATGGTATACCAATGACCATCACTTCAGATAGAGATACTAGATTTGTCAGTCGATTCTGGAAAAGTCTTCATGAAGCTCTTGGGACAAAGTTACATTTAGTACAGCTTTTCATCCACAAACTGACGGGCAATCAGAAAGGACGATTCAAATTCTTGAAGATATGCTTAGAGCTTGTGCATTAGATTTTGGAAGGAATTGGGATGAACACTTACCTCTGGTTGAATTTGCTTACAATAATAGCTATCAGGCATCGATTCAGATGGCTCCGTATGAAGCATTATATGGGAGAAAATGTAGATCTCCTTTACATTGGGATGAAGTGGGCGAGAGAGTGTTGATTGGTCCTGATTTGGTACAACAAGCAGTTGATAAGATTCAAATGATCAAACAGAGATTAAAAGCTGCTCAAGACCGATATAAAAGTTATGCCGATTTGAGAAGAAGACCTTTGGAGTTTGAACTTGGAGATCATGTGTTTCTCAAGATATCCCCGACGAAAGGAGTTTTTAGATTTGGTGTGAGGAGCAAATTGAATCCAAGATACATTGGGCCATATGAAATTTTGGAACGAATGGGCCATTAGCTTATAGATTGGCGCTACCACCAAGTTTGTCAGGTGTTCATAATGTTTTTCATGTGTCTCAGCTTAGAAAATGCATATCTGATTCCGACGCAATATTGGACACAAATCAACCAGAGATACTACCAGATTTGACTACTGAGGAGAAATTAGAATTTTGGGAAAAATGGACAAAGAATTGAGGAATAAAGTCATACCGATGGTAAAAGTCCAATGGAGTAACCAATCTGAAAGAGAAGCGGTTTGGGAAGTGGAGAGCATAATGAGACAATATCCTGAACTTTTTGAGTAAGAAGGTGAGTTAAGTTTCGGGGACGAAACTTCTTGAAGAAGGGAAGAATGAAATGATCTAATTTAAATTCTATTTAATTTCCATGTGTTTTATTTATCTTAATATTGAATTGAATGAGCATGATGATTATGATAGTTGTGTTGTAATAGTCTAAATGTGTTATTTTGCATATGTAGTGAAATTAATATTTTGTTTTATATGTATTAATGTGTGTGTATAAATTATTAATTGTGTCTTTTATACATTAAGGTGTTAAGTTAAGTTAGATTTTAAAATCAACTTTGGTTTTGCTTAAGGTTAGTTGATAGAATTCTTAGTAGTTAAGTTAGTAATTAGCCTAAATAAGCCCCAAATGAACTCAAATTCACCAAATGCAAACTAAAGTTGCATATGCCTTAAAGTCAAATTTGGGATATGTTTAAGCTTAATTTTGCTTAATTAGACTACTTTTTGGGCAGCCCCTTTCATACGAATTTTCCTTTTCTTTCTTTCTTTTCTCTTTTCTTTCATTTCAATTTCCAAGTCCAATCAAGAACAATAGCAAGCTTTGAAAATCAAAGTTCTCTCCAAGCAAGGCATTACATGTGAGTTGATTTAAGTGGCTTTTGTTTTGTTTTCATTTCTTGTAGTGGTTATGTGATTTGGATGAAATGAGTTTAAATGCTATCTAAATTGCTTGTTCATGCATTGAGATTAGCTAGGAATGTGTTTTGTGAGTGTGTGAGTTTGTTATGTATTGTGGAAGTGATATGAAGTGTTGGGAGGAAATGAAGATAGTTTGTGTGAAAGTTGAGAATGAATGGAAGTGGAATTGAAGTGATCAAATGTGTTGATTTCATGTTTTGAGTTGCTAGGATTGAGTAGTGTAGATAGGAGTGAGTATATGAAGTTAAAAATGTGGTTGAAGAAGATTTAAAAGTGTTATAGGTTAGAAAATTTCGAAGTGGAAAAACAGGGATTGTGTTCTGTCGAATAGGTCTGTTTTAAACGTACGCCGGCATCTGGGAATTCAACACCGCCGGCGTAGAGGTAGCGTTGGAAGTAAAATTCTTAACGCCACTTTGGAACACCGCTAGCTTTTACAACATATTTTGCCATCGTTTGTTCTTCAGAACATACACCGGCAATTTATGAGTTTAAGCCACCGGCGTATCGTCAGTGGCTGCCAGCGTATCTATGTACGCAACCGGTTTGTACCTCTCTGGAAGTTTTGAAAAAATTTGGATTTGCATTCTACACCGGCTCAAAGCCGCCGGCGTAGAATGAAGGCAGCCAGTGTACCCTTGAGCTCTGCCAGCGTTGGCAGTGTTGATTTTCATAGTGTTAAACACCGGCTCCAAGCTGCCTGCTTTGAGTGCCGGCGTATCCCCTACGCTTTTGAATTTTAAAAACTTTTTTTTTTATTTTCGAAGTTTGATATATGAGCAATTAAGTATTTGTTAAGCGATCTAGGATATAATAGGATGTTTAAATGCTTTATTATGACTTTTTATTAAATTATTTGAATTTCTTTGATCAATTGTATATATGAGTTAAATAAACATGTTTTATGCATGAATTTGATATTTAGACTCTATGCAAGGTTTAATGAATTTCCTTATACAATTGATCTAGGATTGTGTTATATATATATATATATATGTATATAATTGTGAATGAGGAATCTATATTTATTTATTGATTATTTTGATATTCCTATTTCAGTTAAGGATTCTTTGGTTAGTTCTTCACCGAGAGATCATAGTAATATACTAACAGGTTCAGGTACGCAATAACTTGTTTGATGTTTGCTAGGAATAGGCATTTCTAATCTGACTTAAATTGATTCGACTTAATATTTGAATGAATTGGATGTCTATTACGCTATTTAATCTGCTCCGAGGAGCAGCAAACCTGTCATGATGCAATGACATGTTAGTTAGGCGCTTAACCAAGTCATGATGCAATGACTTTACCATAATGCAATGGTACGCTATGATGCAATAGCGATTCTTTCGGTTAAGTGGATAGCCGATAGGGGGAATAGTATCTGAGTAAATTGATAATTTTAAAATTTAAATATTAAATTAAACTTTTGTACAAACGTTCACACAAAATACATAAATACATAGCTGCATCTTTTTATTACTAGACAATTCGTAAGGATTACAATGCTAGAATATGGTATTTGGAAAACCATACACAGATATGGAAAAACATACACAAAATGTACATCATAGGAGTCAAGGAAGTCTTATTTCGCCCCAAAAAAAAGTTCATCAATTAATTACCTAATTTGCTACTACAAAATTAGCATCATTATCATCGAGAGTAATTACTTTTATCAAAATCCAACAAGTATGATATTTTTTTTCCAATAACGTATAAATAGGGATTCATTTGTACCATTAAAATATTAAGAAACAAGTAACTTGAATTATTAACATAATTATAAGGGCTTTATGTTTAGATTGATTTGGGAGTGAGTTTTTATTTAGAAGGAAGATATGGTCTTTGGGTTTAAGATGCTATAATATATTAATAAGTTTTTTTAAAAAATTAATAATAAACTTAACTTTGATAGTATGTATTAAAAGCAAAATCTTTGGTATTTAAAATGCCAAAGTCTCAAAGTTCATCTATGTAAAATGAAAATTGGTTTTTTTTTTTCTCTTTTAATGAGAAATTATTCCATACTTATATGTAAATAACACCAGGGAAAAATTGCAGAGGAAGAGTCCATAATTGCACATTTATTAGCAAAAAAGGTTTTAAATTTTTACTATGCATTTTAGGACTATATTTATAATTTATGTGAAATTTAGGGTCTCCATCTATGTAAACCCCGGTATTCTCAGTAGTCAAGAAACCCCAGGAGTTGGAAGCGAAACCCTAACCCGGTCCAGTTTGAGTCTAGTGAGTGAAGCCTAGGAACCCTAAATCCGGCTTTCCTTCGGTTTCATAATAAAAGAAATTCATAAAGTAAATGAAGTTGAATTATTGTTTAAAAGTACATTCTAAACCTTTGAAAGTTTTAAATTCGGGAATTTTTCAATTCCGAGCCTTCCCGAGCTCAATTACGGAAAAGCGTGCCCCGAACCACGGATTCAGAAAAATATTCCGGAATATTCATTAGAACCGTAATTTTATAAGGATTCCAAAAATATCAATTTCATAATTTTCCGAGCTATAAAAATTACAGTTATAGCTTTTCCCGTATTTTCGGAACAACCGGGTAAAGTAGATGTTCTTGTCTACTATTCACAAGTACAACCTACACTACACACTACCCATACCCTATTCTTACATCCTTACAACTACTCATTTCAATTTTCTTTTCCGAGAAATTTTGTCTCTTAAATAATTATCACATTTATTACATTTAATTTACTAAATTACAAATATCAAATTTGAGCTTTGTTCTTCCTAATCTTGTAATGGCAAAGCTATATCTTGTGTGTTTTCTCAATTAATCCCAATGAGCTCTTGCTATGAACATGAAAACACATGAACAAGAATATCAAGCCATCACAAGACATGGATCTAGTGTTTATATGTGTTTATGTTAAGATATCTCCTTAATCATGCATGTAAAGTAGAGATCTTGCATATATATTGTTGTTCATGCCATGAGATCCATGATTCATGCATTATATATAGTAGATCTAAAGTTTAGACATTCACAACTTCATGTACATGTATGATCATAGAGTTGTTTTTATTTCCATGCATTAATGATCATAAAAAATGTAGTCTTGTATATGTATAGAGATGTTAGATAGTAAATAAAGGCAAGAACATTGAAAAAGGAAGGACTTTGTCAAATATGAAATGTTGAAAATTCGGATGAAATGGAAACCCTACCTTAAAAACCACCAAAATCACTTTTTAAACTCATATTTCATAGGAAAAATGAAGGTATGTGTAGTAGATGTTTTGAAAGAATGATTTTCATAAGTTTGAATGAGTTTAGGCATGATAGGAATGTAAAATAAGTGGTTAAGTTAGGATGAAAAATATTGATATGTTGATCAATGGTTAAATTCGTAATTTAGGTTCATGCCTACAAGAACACTTAATATCTAAGCCTAAATTTGATGTTTTATAAGCTAAATGAAGTCCTTAGATAATATATATATTGGAGCTTCAATTTTAATTCATTAGATAAGTTTTTCCATAAAAAAATGCAAGAAAATGAAATTTCAAAAATTCGGATTTTTACAAAGAGCTTGTTTAAAGACTTGTTTACCAAATGAAAAATGGGAGTTTTTATGCATGAATGAAGGCCATGATTAATATAGATTTTGAGAACTTATTTTTAGTTAGATAACAAGTGGATTACAAGATTAAAAGTCAAAGAAACCCTAAAGAGTATAAAGTGGAAGAATAGCTTCTTAGAAATAACCTTTATGAAATTTTCAAACTTAGGAGTTCATAAGAGTTTATTATCACAAAATCATCATGATCAGCATTATTGAGTTAATTACATGGCATTCATGTTAGTAATTCATTCCTAACCATTCATGCATGAATCATCAACTAGGAACATTTCTTATCAAAAGCAAAACAAAATTTTCGGAATTAAGAAATGGCAGAACAGAACTGATCCACTGTTCCGTGGCTTTACTATTTTCAAAACTTGGAAATAATACTAGAAATAGGTAGATCTTTCGAAGTAGATAGAGATCGATATAAAATTTGCGAAATTCCGTTTAAAATGACCAAGTTATGGCCGTTTTAAGTCGGAACTTCCGCAAATAGCGAGAAATCCGAATCCATCTAGTTTAGATGTATAGCTTGATTTAGCTACATAATGAGAGTCTCATTAGGATTATTCTTGCTTGGTAGGTGATCCCAAGTAGGACGACACTCTACCTCCCGGCTACTACTACTAGGAAGATTGGCATCCAATGACCGAGTGAGTTTTACTTCCACTCTCAATTAATGAATGTGATTGTAATGTAGTGGCACTAGTGGTGTAGGCAAAGATAAAAAGAAATTGTATATGCATGATGGGGTATATGGGAATTATATATGTTGTCTACTGCTGATATGTGAATTGGAACTTAAGGAATATCGAAACCGAGTGTTAAGCTATTGACTCATTAGCTAGTGCCTTATGATGAATGTCTGCGATTACTTGTTGGTCACCTAAAAGAATTGAATTAATGAATATTCGTCTTCAATTGTAAATTGGATCCATTCATATCACGATGGGGATGGAGCATTCGCATTGGTTGGTTTTTCGTGATCCATAAAACGAATTGTTGGTTAATCGTGATCCATAAAACGAATTTGGTTGTTAATCGTGATCCATAAAACGAAATATAGTTAGTTGACCGTGAGCTTAAACGGTGTCGTACCGCATGATTCATTAATCTGCTAACCCGGGATAGAGGGCGCAAGTCCATCCACATATGATTTCCGGTTAGTCATATGTTTGTTGATCACATTTGTATGATGCATACACTTGCTTGAATAATCACTTGCTTAAATGATTGTATTTAATTGTGTTATAGAAGTTATTACTCACTAAGCTAGTTAGCTTACGCCCCATAGCTTTTATCTATTGCAGCACGTTTATATGGCTTAGGCGAGGCAAGCCACAGCACAGGTACCGGAGATAGGAGTTTCCCATAGAAGTTTAATCCATTCTTTTGTATAGACTTCCGTTGGAAACTAAGGACTCTGGATGACTGTAATGGACTTGTTATTATTTTGCGAGGGAATGCCCCTTAGATTTTGTAAACTATAATTATGCGTTTTGATTTATTATCTATGGCTAATGAATGCCACATTAAACTGTTTAACTCCATTTGTTGAAGTATTCTATTGTCGTAAAGGAACGCTTTACATCTATTTAAGACTCCCGAAGGGCTCGGGCAAGGAACTCGAGAGTCTTACTTAGTATGTGGCGGGTTGTTACGTTTAGGATACCCTATGGGGCGTGACAACTATCTGTCGTCAATGATAAAACATTCAAGACCTTTTTCTTTTAAAATTACATAAGTAAAAGTACGAACTTTACTTTATTTTGTTATTACTTAAAAAACTAATTTTTAAAACTTAGTGACAAAGTTTCTAGTCCATGATATGATTTGACTTATATACGTATACATATATTCATGGTTATTAGCTATCTTCATGCAATATAAACCATTAAGTTAATATAAGTAATTTTGTTCTTTTATCTTTTTGTTTATGTTTAATAACTAAGTGGTATGAATTATGATAAGGGACCTATGATTAAAAAAGAAAAAGAAAATTGCAGTTAATAAATCAATATCAATTATTTTAATTTTTGTTTATTACTATTAAAGTAAGAAAATTATATTCATATGTATAGATAGATATGTCATATTTGTGATATCAATTGGAAAAAAATCATATAACAAGGGAACTTTATTATATTAAGTCAAAGCTTATATATATTTCACTACTATTTAATGTTAATAATATAAATTTTTTACTTAATATTACAATTATTACACATACAAAAAAATTTTATCAATAAAAAAATGGATAGTTTGGGGAAAAAATGGACATTAGTTGAATTATTTGATATTCTTTTATTAACAAAAGTTTTTTTTCTATTATAGGTTCTCTTATTATCTAATATCACTTTGTCATTATTCATTAGTACATTAATAGAAGAGAGATAAGTAATTGATAATTATTTTAGCTAAGTATTAAAATACCCAAAATCCTCACTTAAGTTAGAAATTGAATTGAAATAGTTTAAATAAATATAATAAGTAAATAGTATAGTAAGACTAGATAATTTAACATAACTAGATTAGTAAATTGATAAAGATGAAATTAAGATTTCAAATATCTTTCCAAAATCATTTTTAGTCTCAACAATCCTTTTTCAATGAATCAACATTATTTAATTCATCTCAATCATTCATTGAATTTCCTTTCTTCAATTTCAATTCTCTAGAAACCCTTAGATTTGTAATTTAAATGTTTTTGCAAATTCCTATACCCTTTAATTAAAGTTTAACACACATATTCTTAATTCCCATAAATTTGAATTCATTTGCCCATATAAAAATATTAATTCTTAAGCCCAAGTTCAAAGCGAACATCAATTTGATCTAAATTAAACTCCTAAACCAAATCTCTTTTCTAACTTAATCATTCCAAACATATAGATTCTCAAATCAATTCCTAAACTCTTTCAGAACTAAAAATAAATCTAAAAGGTTTAAACCTAATACTCCTATCCTAAAATATCTTTAGTCATTATCTTTCCTTTGCTTTTTCCTTTATTTTTCTTGCTTTCCCTTTTCCTTTTCTTCTTCTCTATTTTTCTTCCTTCCTCATTTATTTTTCTCTTTTCTTCTCTCAAAACCAAACCACAAATCTCAAATTCAACAAAATCATAGGAGAAGTTGAAGATGGAAAACAAGATTGAAGTAGGGAATTAAACTAAAAGAAGCTATATTAACTCAAGGAAGTAGTGGTAGTGAAGATCTTAGTTGATAGAAATGGATAAAACATGTAATCAGTTGTTTTCTTTAATTGATTGTTGTATATGCATAATTTGATGAATTGATGTAAAGTAGAAGTAGAATTTTTAATAATGTAGGTAAATTAGTAATATACACACATGTATGTTAAAAACTTAAATATGTACGTATTTATGTAGATTAGATGTTTGATGAAATGCTATGAAGGAAAGTGACATAGAATTGTATATAAGAGTATTGCTAGTTGTGTTATTAGATGGGTATGCTGGTAATAAGATATTTTTGTTGAAGTGTGTTGCAAGTAAGTACTTGAAATTAGGGTAAAAAGAAAAAGGTATAATGTAACTATGGCATCTTGCTCATTACGGGCATGATACGACCCATGATCTCTCTGGATAAACAATTTTCAAAGCTTCGATCTGATCATGTGATGAAGGGCGTGATCTCCTCTGATCACATTTTTCTCCTTAATCATGAGCGTGGCGAAGCCCTTTATGACCAATACAAGCCCCATCACAAGCATGACGAGGCCAGCGATGGAGAGTGTGATCTGTCCCCTAACTCTATTTATATATAAAAAAAGAGAAACAAAAAATGAAATAAATGAATGATGATTAATATGATGTGTTAATAGAAATAATTTATCAGTTTTTATAGTTTATTAACTAATTAGATTAAACATAGAAGTTAAGTATAAAATGAACTTAGCTAATCAACCTAAGTTCAACTTGGCCTAGTGAACCTAAATGAGCTAAAATGAATTAGATTGATTAACTTTAATAAATTGACTTAGTAATTGAATTAAATGATTTATTCTAATCAGTTTGGCTAAGATCAAGTTAAAATAGGCTTAATAGCTATTAAATGGCTTAGACTAATATGTTAGGATAAACCATGAATGGTAAAGAGAATATGTTGTTTCAAATGTTTATTTGTTAAGAAATATGAGTATTTTGAAAATAAATGATGTGATAATTTTTTTTATAATGAATGATTATAAACAAAGAGAAAAGAAACAATTTAACAGATAATGCAAAATTGTTCGTATCTTGGTATGACAACTTTTGCAACCATGGCAGGGTTCTTACTTAGTGTATGATCAAATAGGATTTTAAAATGAGTTTGATATAAATGGATAATTAATTTGAATGCTTATACGAGTTTAATTCTTGAACAAATATGGATATCCTATCTATCTTTTGTGATGGTTTCTTATCTACCCTCTATTTCTGTTTGGAATTCGAATATGAAAGGTACGTAGTGACAAGCTTGTTGGTTGTTTAAGATAAGCATACATCCTAAATGAATTAAAACTTAAAGACTACTCCAAAATTGAGTGTTGTTTGTGCTTGTGTCGATAAATCTGGTCCGATGAGCTACAACCTTATTCGGAGTTGAGAACGGTAGTTAAGCGCTTAAGTCACCTCCTACTATGATGTAATAGCAATTTGTAAGTAGCTTGGCGGGTAGCTGATAGGGCAAATGGTATTGGCGTAACATTTGCTTAAGCTTAGGGTAAATTAACATGGCTTTGTTCACGTTTATGGGACCAATTGAATTAATGATATTATGGACTGAGATAAGTAAAATTGTGCAATGGTTATGAACCCTAGATGAGACTATTTTTCCTTTTTTGTTTAAATACAGGAGATATAAGTATTCAGGTTGCTTATATAAACCCCCTAAGCAATCGCTGTTACTTAACACCCTCAAGTTCCCTGAGGCAAGTTACTGGAGTATAAGTGCTCCAATATTGATTTGTTTAACTTTAATTTAAAGATATAAATTGTTATTGCTGCATTGCATTAGTTTAAGCATGTATGTCATCTCGTGTGTGCTCGTGTTACTGTGCAATGGGCTTCGGCTTATTATTCTTTTCTTTCCAAGTGATGATGATGATATGATGATGATGATTGAATCGAAAGTATGAGAGAGTTTATCGAAGAACAAGATGAGTTAGGGTTGTTGGCTTTTAGTTTATTTTGTTTTAAAACTAGATTTATCTTTTAATGTCTGTATTTTCTTTAAGGGTTGGTAGACCCTATATGTTTTATAAAAATAGCTTTTAAGGTTTTGTTTTTGTGAAAGTTGATCTACTCATGTGAGTAGAAGTTAGAAATATTTTTATAATTTTTTATTTTACTGCTGTTAAATCCAATTGTCTCCGGAATCTAACTAAATGATTTCATAATTTAATACTGACTAGAAAATGTTCATGATGAACAAATCTTTTAAGTAAGTCCGTGCGTATAATACTTAAGGTACGATACGTAGCTAGGGACTAGGCAATCCTAAATTTAGATTTAGGTCATGTTAGGTCGTTACAAGTATCACGTATGACGATAGCTAATATTTGATAAACATATATATATATGTATCTATATATAAAATTATATCTTAATTTTAGGCTAAAAATTATATCTTGAGTTGGAAAACTTTAACTATAGGTTTGAAAGCTCATTTTTCCAAACAATATAAATGAAAAACATGGATTTTTCTTTTTATTTGTGTAATTTTTCTAAAAAAATGAAATTCTTTTACTATTTATTTATTTTTTTAGCCAATCTTTTACTATGTATTTAAGGGCACACATTTGCATGGTTTTTATAATAAGGGCCTGGATTATTTTTACTATGCATTTTATAATTTATATGCAGTTTAGGGTCTCGATTTATGCCTTATTAGATTCTACTAATGGGAGGGCTAAGCAGATATAAGGTAAAAAGGTATAAAGACTATCCATATCCTACTTTGTAAAGTATAGGGATCGGAATTCATATATTGAATCTACCTTATGACTCATTCTACCTACCCTATATCCTATACCCTATAAAATTTAGGTATGGTTACTTTATGAAACTGTAATTTTTCTTTTAATGAAATTCCATTTTTTGTTTTACAAGGTACTATAAATAAAACTTGTATTTTTTTTTTTTTGTTTTTTACAAATCCTACATTTTTTTTTCTTTCTTTTCCAAACATCAATTTTATTATCTTCGATATGTTTTCATGTAATATACAACACTATCTTATTTTTATACATTCAATTATAAAAAACATATGGAAAAAATTACATATAATTTGTTAGTATAAGGAAGTTCTACAATATAAAATCTATTCATCTGTGAAAATTAAAATCCACAACAAATAGCCAAAAAAAATAATAAATACTTGTAGAACCTATTTACATGATGTTGAATAAAATTACAAAACTTGCACCAATTTTCAAAATTAAAATTTTTGGGAGCTATTTCTATATATTAATTGGGGATATAATATAAATATCTCTTTATAATTTAGAAGTTCAAGTACGTACATATAATCATAGTTCTTCCAAAATAAAAATAACCAATCATTCTAAAATAAAATAGTACAAATCATTCTATAATAAAAACTTTTGCAATGTAGGCTATAAATAATATAGTCTTGAATATAAGTGGTTGCAAAATAAAATATGGAATTATTGTTTATTTATTTATTATATATTAATATTATTATGTAATATTTGACCGAGTAGATAGATAATACGGGAACCTGTAGCCTTTACAATTAGTATAGGTTCCAAAGTCGGTACATGATATGAAAAACTCATAACCATACCCTATCCTATAAGAATAGGTTACAACAATATATATGCATACTACTTGTGGCCCTTAATACCCGCCTGAACTCTATGGTTAAGCATGATCCAAATGGGTACCCTAGACAAAGGGTTACTCGTTACCCTAATGATAGTTGAATGAGTCTAAAATCCATGAAAATTATAAATATAAAGTCCTAAAATGCTAGTTAAAATAATCCATACCTTTTTTACAAAAGTCATACAAATATTTGCCCTTCACTAGCATTTTTCCCAAATAATGTGGAGCATAGGTATATTTTTCCTACACATAAATAGTGTGAGAGATATTAAAAAGATTAAGATTATGTGAAAAAGCCTATATTTTGGTATCACATAAATAATTATCGCATCCTAGTGCTCAGTTATAATATAGTCTGTCCTTTTTATAAAATGAAGATATAAAACTCAAACACTGTCAGCATGCAACAAAATGTATAATTTGTATAATACAAGTTGAAGGCTAGGGATAGGATATATATTATCAATTTGATATCAGGTGTTTTGACATGCATTTGTTGTTCCATTATATATGTTAGGTCAAAAGTCTTAGACTACTTTAAAAATCGTAATAATTTCTCTCTCTTCCCAAATCTACGAAGTCCATTGCCGTTATGGAGTCTATTTCATGATTAGATATCATTAAAAAAATTAAATATTTTTACTTATAAACCGATAATACACACAATACTAATATAATATAGATATGATACAAATACTTATACATACCTATGAAAAACAGATAATCTAAATAGGCTCCATTAGTACTAAACTGAACTTTTCTTTTTCCCATCATATGTACTACACATTCTTATATTCTTAAATGTAAAAATCAAACTAATAAAACAAGCAATGGCAATTAAGATGGTTATGATTTTCCTTATGCCTTTGATACCGCATTTTGCGAGAAAGAAGAAGGATAAAAGGGGAAAAAAAAAAGAGGACTTAAAACAACCAATACTTGGAGTATACACTAAACTAAAGAAAGAAGATGAGGCAAATTATGATATTTATAGAAACTTTGATAGTAACAAGCAATCTCTAATTTTAGCCAAAAAATCACTTGAGAATTATAAAGCTAGTCTTCTCTTCGATCTCTTTCACTCTTCATAGTCTCTCGTTTTCTCTCTTATGCTTCTTCTTCCTCTTCCTTATCTCTCTTTTCGCTCGTATCTATCTCTCTCTCTCTCCACGCACTTTCTCTCTGTCTCTCACTCTAACTCTCCCTTTCTTTTCCATTTTCCAATTGTAAACCCCTAGATTTTTATACTAATTCAAATTCAAACCCTAGAACCAAAGTCTCACCAAAGACCCTAAAAGTCAACAAAACCTATATCAAAACCCTTAGAATTTAAATTCGGCAATCCCAAGCTCTTAAATCTAGACATGAAATTAAGATAAATAATTATAATAGTTTGTAATAATATAAGGGAGTCAAAAATATCATATTTGCCAATTTCTATTGCTTCGGATCAATCGAGATCAGTTTTTAAAAACCGTGCCCTGGTACACCAAACGGTTAAAATATTCCGATAATACTATTAGGTTTGTAATAATAGAAGAAATCCAAAAATATCAGTTTCGTAATTTTTCGGTAAAGAAAAATTACATATATCGTATTTATACGCATATTTCTTTACTACCAGCAAATTATTAGTCTTGTTTAATATTCATTGTCCTATCTTACTATTCATTAATATTAATCCATCTCTACTTTTTCTTACTACATATCTTAATACCCATACACCTATTTTCTTACTTTTTACCTTTCTTATACATCTTATATCAAATCATATATTACATATTACTTACTTTTCATTACAAAATACAAATTAAATTATTTTTCTCCCTTTTTTTTCCCAAAACAAGTGCCCCCCCCCCCCCCCCCCCCCCCCCCCCCCCCCCCCCCTTCCTCTTTGTACCATCTATGTAATTTTTATTTGATTTTATTTTATTACACACAAATTCCCTTCATCTTCAAGTATAAATTCCCCATTTCCCTCTCACTTCTTCACATACTTATTTTACACAATACAAACTCTCAAAATTTACTCACAAATCCTCTCAACATAATTTCTCTTTACCAAACTCTCTTCAACCAAATTTCTTCCAAAATCCTTTCCTTACAGAAAAACCATTCATCACATATCACTAACCACATAATCCTATATTCATCATCTTCTTCCTTCAATATAAACATACTTAGGCAAAACTTTCTACCATTATCTATCCAATCATGTAGCTTAGCATAACCGCTGTATTATTCCTTAAAACTCATGTGATTATAGAAGCAACAACATGTTCATGTTTTGTTCTTGCACATGCGAAGAATTTCGATTTATTTTTTGTTATTATGATGATATTATGTTGATATTATATATATGCTCATAACTTAACTTATATATCTATTATCACCTATATTGATATCTATATATTTCTTAGAGCCTAAATGCTTACTAACTCTTTAACAAGCTTATTATTATTATTGATTTTTCTTTCTTTCTTTTTCTTTTCTATTTATGACTAGTCTATCCTTAGCCTCGGATTACCTTGAAGAAGCTAAGACACCCAATACTTAACTAGGATACCCTTATGAAGCTAAGTTCTCAATACTTCATTTTATTATCTTGCTTATTATTTTGCTTCTTATATGTTTCTTATATTTTCTTCTTTTTCATCCTACAGCTCAATATATGAATCATCATAATGATATTGTCTCAACAAAAATCTAAAGTGGAATTTTCTTTAATAAAGGAAAATGAAACCAAACTCTTTAATATATATATATATATACATATATATCCATTCCACTAAATCAAGATTTTGTTATCACACACATAGGAAAATTATTTTACAACTTCTTTTTTCTAACTCATCAAGATTTTTCTTAAATGACAATAAAGATGATTTTATCAAAGAAATTAGCCAAGGACATAAACATTATCCTTTCATGATAAATTATATAAAGTTTATTGAAACTTAGTGTTAATTGTTCTTTGATAAGAAATTTAAAAAAAAAAAAAAAAAAACTTACTTGTAGGATTTTTACCAACTCCATAATAAAAACAAGAACTAGACTAGTTTTCAAAGTTGAGATAAAATCAAATCACTAATTTATAAACCCACTTAGAAAAATAAAGGTTATCAAGTTTCTAAATGATAAAACCATTTTCAAAGGAATAAAAACATGATAAGTTCCAAAAGCAATAGATATTATCAACAACTTAACAAAATGTTAAAACATGATTTCATTCCAAGAAAAGTTGGTAAAGAACTCAAAAGACCAAGTTTGAGAAATAAAAATTATTTTTAAAGAAGTTAAGAAATAAGAATATAAGAGGAAAAAGATTGATTTATCAAAACTATTTTCAAAGGAAAAATATATACAACTCCCTTTATTATAGGCTATCAACAACTTGATAAAAAATTTGGGAAACTTCATTCGTAGGAGATCAAAGTCAAGGAAAATTAATTTATTTTAGAAAAGAATTGGAAAACAAAATAAGACTAGACTCATTTATAATAACCTGGGAAATTGGGGAAAAAAAACCAGGAAATTATAAAGTTCTCCCAAAACACTTAGAAAAGAAATTATTAAAATTCAAGTTTTCAACACCATAAGATAAATTGTTTTACGAAAAATAATCGTTGAGACAACACCATTAAATTTTGCATATAATATGAGTATATATATACATATGTATGTATGTATTCAAAGGATTTTTAACCATATAAGTATCTATATTTTACTAAAGGATTTTTGGAATCAAGAAAAGTTTGAAATTGTGTTTTAAGGATTAGGAGTTTCGTGGTAATTCTATACCGACCCTTTTCGTGACCCAAAAGACTTTTATGACAAAACTAACTTAGAAATAGATAGATCTTTTCGAGTAGGTAGAAAACGTTATATTATATGCGAAATTCCAAGTTAAAATGAGCAAGTTATGACCATTTTAAATTGAAATTTTCCTCTATACGATTATTGACGATCTTAGTGAAATAGAATTAGCAAGTTAAATAGAACTTCTAAGAAATACTCATTTTGTGTATTTCTCTTGTATAGGTGATGTGGAGATCGAGTTTCCGTATCCAAATGATTAATTTGACTATAAGTTTCCACGCAAATGGTCGAATGAGTTTATTTCTTATATTTTTGCACTTATGCTTTTGCTTGTAAATTAGTGATATTAGAATTAGGAAAAGATAATTTAGGAAGATGCATGTGTTTTACTTATATGGTTGAAATTACGTTTAAGTATATCGAGGGAGGAATTGTTCATAATGAATATTTGATCTAGTATAGGAATAATTGTCTATGAATTCTATTATCACCCATAAAATATTTAATCATGCCATGAGTATTTAATTAAATTAATTCATGCATATCATTGGGTGAGTTCATCACATTTATTACTATGCCCTTGGTGGGACAAAGGCATAGTAAGGAGGTTCATAGAGCCCATAAACTCTATAAAACGGTAAGATATCGTCCGAATTAAATTATGGTGAAATAAAACACCATAAAAATATGATTTACAGCTGGGTAGAGGCTTGAACAGAACTACAAAGAAAATTACATTTATAAAAATCGGTCATCTTGAATCCCTAACTCAAATGGAGGGGTAAATCCATTCAAACATATGATTCCCAAAAAATCGTATGTATTGTTTGCTCATGTGCTTGTGCATTTCATATAATTGTTTAAATAAACTTGTTTGATTAATTGTTGTTGGGTGTTTAATTGTGGAATTAATTCTTACTAAGCGCATAGCTTATACCCTCTTAGATATCTCTTGCAGTACTCATATCTTTAGTTGGAGCCCAGGGGATACTTCACCTAGGTAATTCCTTTTGGAGCAAAGAGCGTTTGGTTCGAATTCAAAAATTAGAAATAGTAATAGATCTCCAAGTAGAAATTCAAAAATGTAATCGGACTTTGATAGAATTAGTTGTTTTATAGGAGAATGCCCCTTGAAGTTTGTAAGACTCCTTGTATATCTTTTAAAAACCTTGGTTTTATTGTTATGATTTACTTTCTTAATTGTTATGATGTATAACTGCTTAAATAGCTTGATCTAAAGTTTGGTTCACTACGATCGTGAAAGTATGGCTTATACCCGATATCGAGACTTTTGGGATGACTATGGTTGTCATACTTAAGTCTTAATATTGGGTGTGGCAGGCGTCATTTTAGGATACCTCTAGGGCGTGACACCAATATCTTGGACTCGCTTCCTTATTATTGGAGGATCAAAACAATCGCTACACCCCGTATCTAGTGGATCGATCGCTTGGGTACCATCTTTAGCAATTTCATGGCCTTTATTAGTCTCACTTATTACCAAACGTGTGGATTGAGTTTGTAGCCATCCCGCACATGATCGAGGATTTATTACTTTCTATATGGATGGATAGATATGTTTTCCAATTTTTTAGGCTTTGTGCTGCATTCTAGTGGAGGGATGTGAGTCAAAGATAACTACCACCACTAGGTAAACTCTACGACAAAGAGATTTCTCATCATCCTTTTCTATAAAGTGCCAATACCTGTCTCTTAAATGGCCATGATGGATTTGGCTTATTTACTTAACGGGTCGAAAGAAAGCTTTATTATTTAATGATCAACGTTACATGTTTACTTAGAACTAACTTTATTTGAGTTTCTTAACACAGAAACTCATGTTAAGCAATTCAAAAAACTAATAAAGTGAGTTACTAGAGTGGTTGCTTAAAACGGGAATCTATGTTAGTGTTACTTATCTAAGTAACCCAAAAAACAAGTTTTTTACTCTCTCTCTTTCTCTCTGCTATTTTTATTGATAGAATGTGACATTTAGTAACTAAAAAAGTTTTAAAAAATTGTTAAATGACTCTCTTTAAGAATTCACTAATAAAAGGTAGAATACCCCAAACCTCCACCTAAGTTAGAAATTGAGTTTAGATAGACTAAGTAAGTTAAATAAATTATAGGATATAATTAGATGGGTTGACATAATTAGATTAGTAATTAATTAAGTTGAAATTTGTGATTTCAATTCTTAAAACCCTAAACATGTTGTTGAAATGTTTAGTAGATTCCTAAACCCTTAAACTTTAACCTAAATTCTAATTCCTTGATCTTCATAAAATTTGAGTTCATCTGCTTATATGAAGATATCAGTTCTTAAACCTAAACTCAAATTAAATAATATATTAATGTAAATTAAATTCTTAAATTAAGTTCTTATTTTAAGTTCTGAATTCATAATCTATTGATTTTGAGATCATCTTCTAAATACTTCTAAGACTAAAAATATTGATTTAAAAGTTAAATATTGACATGAAAGTTCTAAACCTAACATTTTTACTCTAAAATATCCTAATTTTATCCTTATCTTTTCTTTTTTCCTTTTTCTTTCCCCTACTTCCTTATTCTCTTCCTTTTCTTTGTATTTACGTTTTCTCTCTCTCTCCCTCTTTTCTTCCTCTTCTCTTCCTATTCTTTTCTCTCTTCTTTCTCTCAAATTTATCTATCTAAATCTCAAATTCAAGAAGAGAAAAAGAGTTATCAAAGTTAGAAGACCGTATATGAGAAGAGGAATCAAAGTTATGATAAGCTCAACGACAAGAAAGAAGATCAAAGTGCACATGATTGCCAAAAGGAGATAAGTTTTGCTTTTTCCTTTATTTTAATTGTTGTTTATATTTGTATGTGTTGGTTTGATGCTTGATACATGTTGGGTTGGTGAAGGAGATGATAAATAGTGAATATGGGGTTTGATGAAATGTTTTGGAGGTGTTTGATGTTGTTGAATGGGTATAAAAGTGTTAGAAGAATGAAAATTACCTTGTATGGTGTTTAGATGATGTTTCAAGTTAAGTATGATGTTATAAATTGATAAAATTAAGGTAAAAAAGAAAAAGGAAAATGTAACAAGGATTCCTTTATTCAACACGGCTGTATCACGGCCTGTGATCTCCTTAGATCATGAATTTTCAAATGAAACAAGCTAGATCATGGCCGTAACATAGGGGGTCATCTCCTCGGGTCAAAATTTTCTAGTGCGACACTGTTTTGTAATTTAATTATAACTTCTTCATCTGAATATAGATTAAGGTGATTCAAAATGATGTGGAAAGCTTAAAAAGAGACCTACAGCTTTCATGCTTTATGTTTTTGCAAATTCTAAAAATATCAAGGCCTAAATTTTGATTGATTGTAGCTGCTACATATTACAAACAAAGTTAAAAAGTTGTGTGTTGCTTTTTATATATGTGTAGTTAAGTATAAAATGAATTTATATAATACAGCTAGGTTTAACTTGACTAAATGGACTTAAATGAATCAAACTGAATTAGATTGATTAAGTTTAATCAACTTTGCTAAAGTTAAGTTAATATAGACTTAGGTTAATATAAGTTTTTTATATAAAATGAACTTAGTTAATCAATTTTAGTCTAACTTGACTAAATAGACTTTAGCAAGCTAAAATGAATTGGATTAATTAAGTTTGATCACCTTGGCTTAGTAATGGAATTAAATGATTAATTTTGATTAATTTGGTTTGGACTAAATTAAAATGGGTTAATAGCTAATAATTTGCTTAGAATGATGAGTTAGAATAAACCAAGAATAAAATGAGGAAAGTAATAAAATACTATAATCAAAGTGAAAATAAATACTTTGATAGACAAAGGAGAACTGTTCATATTTTGGTAGAGCGATAGTCGCAGCTATAGCGGGGTTTCTATTTAGGGTCTGATCAAATAGGATTTTTATAAAAGTTTGATTTATGTGGATAATGAGCATAATTTCTTATATGAGTTTAATTCATAAATAGATATGGATATCTGATTTATCTTTTGAGATAGCTGTGGATTGCCTTCTATTTCTAATTGGACTTCAAATATGAAAGGTACACATAACTTGCGTGATGCTTGTTAGGATAGGCATTCTAAAATGGATTCAAACTTAAAAGATGACCATTATAAATGAGTACTTCTTGTGCTTCTATTGTTGACTCCGGTGCGAAGAGCGGCAATCGTGCAATGATGCAATGGCATGATAGTTAGGTACTAAGATGTCATGATGCAATGACAAATACCATGATGCAATGGTGCGTCATGATGCAATGGTGGATTCATAAGAGGCTCAGTAGTAGCTGATAGAGCAAATGGTATTGGCATAACGTCTGCTTAAGCTCGGAATGAAGTAACATGTTTATTTCACGTTTATGGAACCGATTGACTAATTAATATTATGGAATGAGATGAGTAGAGTGTGTGTAATGGCCATGAACCCTAGATGAGGCTATTTTCTCTTTTTCAAATAGGTATAGGAGATATAGATACTCTGACTTCCTGTATCAACTTTATGAGCAATGCTGTTACTCAAGACCCCTAAATACCTAGGATTGTTCTGGAGTGTGAGCACTCCCGTGTTGATTGTTTTATTTAAAGAAAAGATAATAACTTGTTGGTTGTTGCATTGTATTTGGCTAAGATCGTATGCCATTTTATGTGTATCTGTGTACTGGTCGTTGGCTCATTATTATAGTTGTTCTTTTTCCAGGCTTTGTGTTGGTAATGATGATGATGAGTTGATGAAGATGATTTGTGATGATGATGAGTTGATGATGATGATATTGATGTTGATGATGATAGTGTTGGTGATAATGATGTTGATGTCTGATTCGGGTTATGGGTGATCCTCGAGATTTGAGAAGAGAAGTGAAATGATGAATTTTTATTTATTTTCGTTTAAAAAGGGCTTGGTGGTGCTCATATGTTTGTAAATATTGACCTATCTTTGAGAGTATATTGTAAAATGATTTTAATAATTTTTGTTTTATTTTCTAATATGATGAATAACTCTCATTGGCTTCGATTTTAATAATAAAATTTGTGTTTGATAATTGCAGAGATGTTGTGTTTGCTTGGACACTTACCAAGATTCCGATCAGTTAATAGGGCTTCCATGTCGGCATTACTGTCACTCCAAGTGCATCATTATATGGTTGAATGTGAAGACTACCTGTCCACTTTGCATCCGTGATATATTTTTAGATATTGTATAATTTATAATATTTATATTAATTATTTAGATGCTGTAGGTAGTAGTGCAAACATCCATTTCATTCTATATTATGCTTGTGGCAACCTTAAATTTATATTAATGATATTTTACCGCAAATCTTGAAATTCATATTAATTTTTTTTTCTTAGTCTTGAAATTATATTGATTTATATGCAATTTATTTTTTAGTCTTGAATTGAACTTTTTGTACTCACCTCAAATTGATATCGTTGTGTTGATAATAGTAATTTTTCAGACGTCCATTTAACACGTGAGTTTCTCTCAAATTACATATACTTTGTGAGCTTTGATTTGTCATATCCAAATTCACCTATCTTTAAATGAGGTAGCAAATGAATGGTTGAAGTACATCCATGGGCACCTCCATCAAATTGAGAAATCACTTAACACCAGCATCACCAACTAGGGGTATGACTTGCTTATATAACACATATTTAATAAAGGGTATAATTATAATCGAGAAATTACTTAACATCAGCATCACCAACTAGGGGTATCGCATGCACTACAACTTGCTTCTATAACACATATTTAATAAAGAATATAATTAAAGATAGGTAGTCTATGGAACACGTATCTTTTATTTCCACCATATATACTAGTAGAAAGCTATTTACTCATAATTGATTTTCGTCAACCATAAGATGAGTTGCGTGAATAGAGGAAAACAATAAACAAGAAAAAAACATAATTGATTCAAACTGGGCTTCCGCTTTTTGGGCCCCTTCGAAGCCTACGCTAGCCAATAACTTAAACCCATTAAGTGCACTAAAAGACAAGAATCCCTATTTACCAAATTCCATTTACGTTTTCCTTTGTCACTATAAATCTTTTCAGCTATTTAAAAAGTGGCAAACATAAGTCACCACAGAATTAAAACAGTCGACAAAAAAATAAAATCAACAAGCGCATGGTATCTCATTTTTCAAAATTCCTTGACCGTTTCCCATACCTATTTATATTCGAATACTACTATCTAATCAGATTCCAACAAGATGTCAAACAAGCCATTAAACATCACTCGTCTTATATAATTAAAAAAGGGATAAAAACCATATTTGAAAAAGAGTAATTGGCTAATGAAATATTGCCTTCAATTAAAGGCTCCCAAATTGGTATGGCAATAGTGATAATTATCAACCTTTTATTTTTGTTCTCATGGTTAAACACCATGTAAAAGGAAATTAATATAATAAGTACATAAATATCATTAAAAAAGGAAAAGTATAAAATGACTCCTCTTAGGAAATAAGCATAAGAAATGCAAGTACACAGTTTCACATTTTCAGCTCTATATTTTAAAAATTATTGCAATAGCAGCAATAGATAGAAATACTAGGATTAAGTTTTAAATAAAGCCCATTTATTTACAAACTATGACCTTCAATAAACAAAATGAAACCCACGGTTCAATGAACTTAAGCAACAAGACCCAAAAAGCCGCTTTTGTTCCAAAGGAATGAGAATTTGCTTCCCATGAAACGTCTCATTCTTGTTCCTCCAAAACTGTCTCATTCCTATCTCCATCAATCAATACTTAACACATGTCATAAAGTAAAAATTATTATTTGGTTCATTTTAAGGATTTTATCACTTTATAACATGTGGCAAGTGTTGATTTGTGGGAACAAGAATGCAACAAAAATTTGAAGACAGCAAATTTTCATCCTGTTTCTTCTATAACACATTCGACAATGGTCAAACTTTCAGTAGGTCATAGATTAGCAACTTTCTAATGCAACATCAATAAAAATAGTGGAAGTACATTACACAAAAATTAGTAACCAAAAGCAAAACCTGTACCCTAAAATTTAAAGACAAACCCAACCCAATAAAGCATATGCAAAAAAAACAAGGACCCGTATTCTCAAATTGAAAAGTGAACACAATCCAATATGGTACAAGCATAAAGATTAAAATTTTAACATCAAATATTAAAGAACAAAGCAATAAAAATGTTACTTCACACCTGGTCTTAGGTGACTTCTAAAACTGGAACTTAGGTAGAAGAAGGTGGCATGGCAAATTCTCATCTGACTTCTCCCTCTTAGATTTACGAATTGTTAAGGAAGAAGAAGAATAAGAAGAAAAAGGAACAATAGAGAAAAAGAATCTAGATTATGATTTTTATTATACTTTATGTTTAATTTTCTATTCTCTGTTATATACAAACAAATTGCATGGGCATTATGTGGCACCGTTGCACTTCCTTGCTAATCATAAAACTTCATATTTAAAGGACAGTAGCAGGATATTAACATTCATGCTAAATCCGTAGAATAAACAAAAGACTTTCATATCAAACCCTAAAAAGCAAACAAATTTACAATCCCATATATAAATAAATTTGGGAGACAGATGACTCAAAATTGATAGAAGGATGACTTTGAATTTTACTTTTAAGCTTCAAAATTTGCTCCTCCTTTTGGGATTATGACTGCCACTATCAACAATTCTTTTGTAGCATTTTTTTGAAAGAATCCATTTATGCATAGTTATTGTTATAACTAGAAAGAACTGCCACATTATATTATCATAAGATTTTTTTAAGTAAAATTATCATACTAGTTGTTAGTTGCTATTGTATCATATTCTTGTAGCATGTGCTCTGAAATATCTTAAATTATTTATACTAAATTAATTTGTATATATGTGTGTTAATTGATGTATGAAATTGGTTGTGATAGTTTAGTTGATAAAATTGTATGTGTTGGTGTGATTAGTATTTGCAAGCCCATTTCATGTTTGTCAAATTCAAGCCTAATTTTTATGGATTTGAAAGCCAAGCCCATAGATACAAATAGCCCAGGAAGAAGCCCCTTTACTTTACTTAAGATGTCATAAAAGTTGAAGGCATAATTTAAGAAGATAGTTATCATAATAAACTTTGCAAAAATGACTCTCTAAAATACAGACCCAAGAACCGACTTT
This sequence comes from Combretum micranthum, assembly GCA_024138025.1. NCBI lineage: Eukaryota > Viridiplantae > Streptophyta > Magnoliopsida > Myrtales > Combretaceae > Combretum > Combretum micranthum. The sequence goes on from JAMXBD010000174.1 coordinate 851,135, forward strand.
TTTTTAGAAGAAGAAGAAGCAAGTTTTCATCAACTTTTCCTTTGTTGTTCCCTTAAATCTCTTCAAGCTTTCATCTAAAAGTCAAGATCATTTAAGCTAAGTTGTTGTTTACTTATTCTAAGCATCTAATCATTTGTTTTTTCCATTGAAGACAACTCCTATAGGAATGAGTTTGAGTGAACTGAAGATAGAACTAGAGAACTAAGTCGATCCTTAGGTTTAAATATGTCTTTTGAACTTGTGAGAGTAGGATAATGAAGTTTTTGGAGTTGTTTTGGTGGACAAATGAATTTGTATGGTTTACATATTGCACTAGCATTGAAAAATGAAGTTATGAATGATAGAGTTGTTAGATTGCCTATATGTGAATGTGTAGTGAGTATATATGAATTTTTGAGGACTTAATAGTAAGTTTATAACTTGAATTTGATGTGTTTTGCTTAAAGGGAGTCATATTACTTAACTTATAAGTAAAATTTTCGATCTAAAGCAAGTATAATCTTTCCCTTGTGCATCATAGGCATGATGAAGGACGTTATGCCCACTAGACATGTGTTTTTAAATAGTCACGGGCATGGTGCTAGGTGCAGTGGCCTCGGGTTGTTTTAAAAATTATTAAATCCTTTGATCACAAGCGTGATTCATCCGGTGATAACCACTGTTTTACAAATTTAAAGGTAATCACATGCGTGACACAACCCTTAGTAGGTTTAGGTTAAAAAGTTTTGGGTAATCACGGGCATGATTTAACCCGTGATCTTCTTTGATGATTTTTTTTCACCTTGATCACAAACGTGATCAAAGGCATGATTGGAATCATGGCCCCAATCATGGGTGTGATATGTTCCCTACTCTATTTTGAAAAAAATAATAAATAAATAAAAGAATGTGTTACATGTATCTGTAAGCCCCCGAATTTTTTGATAATGGTTTTGGGAATACCAAATCGAAACCCTAAAGTTTGACCCAAGTTGAAACCGAACCTTAAACAATTTCGATCACGGAATTTCATAAGAGAATCTTCAAAAACAAAAAAAGAAAGTTCAATAATCATTCGATTCGAAAATTTGAATATGAAAGGATCCGCCTATCTGATCCCTGAGTTAAACCTCTTAATTTCTAGGGTAAAAATGGATTAAACCCTAAACCTAGTCAAACCGAAACTTCAAAAGTCAACAAAGATCAAGACAATGAAACAATTTCAAATCCAGCAATCCCGCATTCTCAAACCCTAGAAAACGAATTAAGTTAGTGGCTTAAAATAGTTCGTAATAATATAAGGTAACATAAAAATATCAGATTCGTGAATTTTGAGTGTCCTTCGGACTCAAACGGGATCAGTTCTCGAAAAAGAGTGTCACGGAGCTCGGAATATTAAAAATATTCCGATAACACCAAAAGACTCGTAATTAAATAAGGATTTCAAAAATATCAATTTTAAAATTTTTCGGTAACTAAAAATAACAGATATAGCTCGTTTATGGATATTTTTATTACTACTGGTATTTTATATGTCTAGTCTACTATTTATAGTACTATTCCTACTATTCATTACTATCCACTATCTCTACTTTTTCTTACACCTATTTCTTACTATCTACATACCTATTTTCTTACTTTTTACATTACCAATACAACTTTATTCACATCAAACTTTATACTTTATTTCTTTTTTTTACAAAAAATTACAGAAAAAAAACAAAATACCCCCTCTCTCTCTCCAAATTTGCGCCGGCCATCTCTCCCCTCCTCTATATTATTTTTCTTTTCAATTTATTTTATTACATCCAAAATTCACTCTAAAAATTCTATAAATACCCCCTTCCTCCTTCATTCTTTCACACACATTTTACATAACAAAACTCTACCAAAATACTCTCTTAAAACCTCTCTCCAACAAATCTCTCATAAAATACTCTCTACCCATTTTTACTCTTTAAGAAAAATATCAAACACAAAACCCATTCATCTCTTTCAAAACCTTCCATTAAACCTTAGGTAAAAATCCTATCTATATTCCTTATCATGTTCATACAACTTAACATGAGTTTAGTGTATGTTTCTTAGACTCATGAGAGTTAAAGAAGCAACAATTTATTCATGTTTTGTTTTTGTTCACGTTTTCATTATTTTCTTTATGTTAATATTATGTTGTTATTATTAATTGTTTCTAATCTGACTTATATAATATTATGTATACTATGTATATATATTTATTTAGAGCATATAAGCTCATTTGTTATTTATTTATTTCCAAGTCTTGCAATTTATTTATTTACTTGTTTTATGCAATTCATTAAGACTAGTCTTTCTAGTCTTAGACTTGTCCATATCAAGTCAAAACAAATTTCTTTTCTTTTCTTTTCTTTTCTTTTGGGACTAGTCCATTCTTAGTCCCGGGTTGCCTTGATGAAGCTAAAGCTCCCAATACATGATCGAGATACCTTGATGAAGCTAAGGTTCCCAATGCTTGACTATTTATTTATGTTTATTTACTTACAAGTATTTCTTTCTTTCTATCTTATTGTGTTTTATACTTACTTTTACATTGCTACATATTCATGCATGATTATAATATTGTTGTCTTAAGTAAAAATAAAAATGGGTTCTTTCTTAAATAAAAAAAAAAAAAAAACTAGATTTCTTGACAAAAGAAATTTCAACAAAAAGATCTAAGTTTTCTTTTCTAACAAGCTCTTTTCGAAATAAGCTAATCATAAATTCTAGAAGAAGTAGTAAAGTAGATTTCTTCAAAAGAATAAAAGGAACTTATTTCTTTTCTAAATCAAAAACTAAATACCCCATAAAGGAAGAATTTTAACCATAAAGGATTTTAACTCAACCATATCTTTTATACGACTTAATTATATTCATTATAGACTTTGAAAATCACATGTTAAGAAAGATTCTTCAAAACTTAAATTTTGAATTGTTATTCTCTCTTTAAAATTTAAAATTTTTGTTAAGTTCGAATGTTAACAATTCTTTAAGAAAGATTTTCTTATAAACTTGTCTAAAGGGGTTATTCTATAAATATTAAGTATAAAACAAGTTTTTCAAACCAAGATAAAATTAACTCACTATTTTAGAGAGTAACTTAGAAAAATAAAATTTGTCAAGAAAATAAAGTTTTAAAGGTATACCTATTTTCTAAAGAGGGGAAATGATATAAAAATAAAAGGAAAACATACATTTAACATAACTTCAAATATTTGAAACTTAAGAAATATTTTGAAAAGCTTATTTTTAATCGCTAGAAATAAAATTAGTAGATAACTTAAAGAACCAAATTTTTGAAATAAAATTTACTTTTAAAAAGTAAGAAAACGGAATTATAATAGAAAAATATTTGCTCATAACGACTCAAATATATTTGTTTTCCTTCTAACAATTCAAAAAGGAGAAATTCTCAAAAAGTTTTATCATTTAAACCATCAAAGACAAATCGTTTATAAAATATCGATATTAAGACAACACTATCAAAATCATGCATACATATGAGTATAAATATATGTCCAAAGGATTTTTCAACTATATATATATATATCCATATATTTTTCTTAAGAAATTTTAAGTAAAGTAAAAGTTTGGAAAAACCATATTTTGAAAACTATAAATTCGTAGCTATTTTGTATCGTGTTAGTTTGTAGCTCAAATGGCTTTTTATGACAAAAATAACCTTAGAAATGGATATATCTTCTCGATTAGGTAGAAAACGATATATTATAAGCGCAATTCCAAGTTAAAATGACCAAGTTATGGCCATTTTAAGTTAGAATTACCTTCTACGCGAATTTTAAACGATTTTATGACATAGTTTTGATAAGTACCATAGAATCAACAAGAAATACTCATTATGGGTATTCTTCTTGATTAGGTGAACCCGAGGAGGAGTACTCATACCGGAGGATTATTTTGATTAGTGGAATTATCGATCGACTCATCCGTAAGAAAGATAGATCCTCATGGCCAAGTGAGTTTATTTCCTACCTTTTTCGTACTTGGTTGTGCTTGTAGCTAGAGGCACTAGAAGTAGGAAAAGATGAAAATGAATTGTGTATGATAATATTGGTTGAAAGGATGTTAAGCATACCGAGGCATGGATAATTGATAATTAACTTATGTTTTATTGTTATTCTACTGGAGTGTATGCAAAATTCTATGATCACCTTTAAATTACTATAAACATATACTGTGAATTATATTAATTGATTCATGCATATCACGTAGTTAATTTCATTGCATGAGCTGCTATTCTCGATGGGATAAGGGTTTAGTAGCCGGGTGTGCAGTAGCCAGAAATCTACAAGATGGGCGATAGGAGCCTGAAAAAACTATTTTGTGATGGGCTAGTAGGAGCCCGAAATAAACTACATGAGTTGGATTTTAAGTTGGGTTTTAAAGAACCTGGAACGCCTAACCTGGAATGGAGGGGTAAATCCATTCAAACATATGATTTATGGTAGATCATATATATTGCTTGATCACGTGTTTGATGCATTCATATGCTTGTTAATAACTTGTTTGAAATTATTTATACAAGTACGTTAATTCAGGAATATTCTCACTAAGCTAGTTATGCTTATACTCCGATAGACCTTTGTTGTATTAGGTCCAATATCTTTTATGCTTGAAGATTACATATACTCAAGTGGGATTATGTGTGGGAAAAGCTTCTGAAAATCTTTTGAAGATCATGGGTTAATTATCCTTTAATATTTCTTGGTGTTAGTATTATTATTATTTTTTTTTTTTTGTTGTGAGAAAGATTAAGTTGATATTATGAATGATTGGAGAATTATAGGGGAAGACCCCTAAGATGATGTAAGGATCATACTCTATTAATGACAAATTGGACGATTATTTAGATTCTTATACGTTGTATTTACTATCTCAAACTATACATCCCACTGGTATCTCCTATTGTTGTGATAAACGCCTTACATATGGTGTTGAAAACTTTCGCGTGACTTTGGGAAGTCATTCTTAAGTTTTAATACCGTATGTGGCGGACTGCCAAGTTTATGGTACCTTTCGGGCCGTGACAGTATCTATATATGCATGTGTGTATAAATACTAAGTTATGTATCGATATAAGACATTATCTAAGTTTGATAAGTAATGAAGGACTTAACATTTAATTATGGTTTGATGATATCTTGTATGGGGTGATTTCTTTTTAATAGATACCTCTACTTAGTTGTGTTTGTCTATAGATCCTTTGCCACATATATCAGTTCATTTAAGTATGTAGTAACTTGATTGTTCATTAATAGGATAAGCATCTCTAAATCGACTATAAACAAAGATGGCCTAAAAATTTTTAAATTGTTTGTGCATGTGCCATTTAATTTGGTACAAGGAGCGGCAATCTGTTTGGTGTTGCCAACATGATAGTTAGATGCTTACGCCACATCCTTATCATGATGCAATGACAATCTATAAGTAGCCTAGCGAGTAGTTGATAGGAGTAACGGTATCGGTATAATGTTTACTTATTCTTAAAGAGAAGTAATATGATTTAGTTTACATTAATGAGACTAGTTGAATTAAGTGATATTATGAATTAAATTAAGTAAATATAAGAAATGACTATGAACTTTAGATGAAACTATTATCTTTGTAGATATTCCTATGGGTAATATAAGTATTTGGACTACTTATATCAACCTCTTGAGTAGCTGCTATTACTCAGGATACTCAATTTCCCAATCATTTGTTATCGGAGTTTGAACGCTCCAATGTTGATTTAATGCACCTAACCTTTGGAATATAACTTAATGGTTGTTGTATTGCATTAGACTAAGAATGTATGTTACTTTGTATTTGTTTGTTTTGCTGTGTATTGGGCTTCAACACTCTTTCTATTATAGGTGTTGATGAAGATGAGTTTTATGATCAAATGGGTTATGGGACATATTTTTACGAATTCCTTAGTGAAGGGATGACTAGGGGCCATGATCTTGATGGTTTTATTTTTATAATAGACTGAGCATATGTCTTCTCGAAGTGATGTAATTTTAGTTAAAGGACTTGTCAAGATTTTTCTAGCTTGATGCGAATTTTGTTAAAGGCTTAAACATAAGCCTTGGGTTTGTAATATAATGTATGAAGTTTATTTTTATGTTTTGAGACAACAAGATCTTTATAATCTTTTGAATTACCAACCTAGGTGATACTATTGATGTAATAGTATATGTAATTCTACTCTTAATGAATAGATTTTATAAATGTGTTTAAGGTACATTTAAACAAACAATCAACATGTACATTGTTTTTTTTTTTTTCTTTTAAGATAGCTTTTTGTGTAATACTTAAGTATTTTACGTAGCTAGACTTGGTATGCATGGACTTAGGTTCAGGGTGTGATGTGACCTTCGTACAACAACATTATTAAACTACTTTTAAGTGTATCTTCAAACTACTTAATACAGTAAAACCCCCAAACCCTTTACCATATTCATCGATAAACATTAAGTTAATGATTGTACATATTATAAGACCATATAATATGTAAATTTCTTGTAAATCCTTTACATTTCCCCAACTTTGACTTGCCTTATTTAAATTTAGCTCTATTTAAATGAGGTAAATGGAAATGGTTAAAGTTCATCCATGGACTTATGCTTCTCTCAATGTTAAGGTTTTGGTAAGAAAATGTCTAATCAACACAAACTTACAAGCCTACAAAGTAGTACTATTTTTGGCTATGCTAACAAGCTATGTAAGGTGAAAGGAAGCGAGCTACCCAATCAACACAAGTATCCACAATGATTCACACCTTAAGAAAAACATCACCAATAAAAGGTGATAAACCTAACATTTAAAATTGGATACTAGAGATATTGAGGCATCCAAGTGGAATAAGCCTATTACTCTATAGTAATGACACATACATAATCGAGTGATAGCACCTAAGTATCTTTCTGGTGAGAAATTGGGTATTGGATGTATGCCCAAGAGGAATTTCCACAAACATTCATGATACATTCATGGCTCCACAAACTTTGTCCTTAAATATTTAAGGGTAATACATGAAAGCTTACGTTAGAAAACACCGTTATGTTGTTTGGCATATTTATCCCAAGTGTTAACAATAAAAGAGATTTAGAACTAAGACATTTGACATGAAAAATATATAGGAAATTTTGGAACTCTAATAGAATATGGTAAAAAAGATAAATCTTAAAAATCTGGATAGAGGTAATTTAAGACATATATTTTGGTGTCTTTAGGATTCATAACATTCTTATTATCTTATTATAAATTTCCAAAACCATCCTTTTATGTCTTTCTTTGATTGGTGGGATTAGTTTTTATTGAAAATTAAAAAAGTGATAGTTTTTCACATTCCCATTTCTCCTAATATTTCTCCATTATTTTCCATATAACCATTGGTGCCCTTTCATCGTACATATCTCTTCATTTTTTTCTATCCATTCTCTCTCATATGCCATGGTCATTAATTTTTTTCTTTCACTTATCAATTTTCCACCCTTTTTTCTTCAATTATAGATTTTTTGTTGTTTGGATCAATAAACACAATCTATTGTAGATTATTGACGTGATGTCTCTTTGTGACTTTTCATTCTAACTTTAATTGCTTACCATCAACCTAGATGAACAAAGATATTTAGTTATTTATATGGGCTTCAGTAAAAGCATGTTTTACAACACGTTTCAATTTTATGTTTAACGACATTGTTTTTGAATTATTTTGTCATCAAAGTACCAATTGTATCTCATTAAAATTTTTATCATTAACTTTAATTTGAAATTTTTATTGATTTATATGATTTGGTTTAATTTATGCAATGTTAATGGGTGTTTGAAACATAAGTTTTTATACCTTTTACTTGTGTTTTTTTTTTTTTATCAATTTTTCATCTTTTACAAGAATTATAGATTATTGATTGTCCTTATCAGTAAGCACAATTTATTGTAGATTATTGAAGTGATGTTTCTTTGTGATTTTTCATTCTAACTTTAATTGTTTACTGTCATCCATGATTAAGTGTTTGTGTGGGTAGCACGCTTTACAACATGATTTCCTTTTGTTTAAAGGCATTCTTTTGAAATTATTTTGTCATCAAGATACTTATTATATCTTATTAGTTAATCTGTTTGCAATTTTATTAATTTATATGATTTGATTCAATTTGTGCAATGTTAAATGCTAATATTTGTTTCAAAAGAATTAGTGCATGTTCAGCATTGAAATTTTTATAATTCTTGTTGCTTGCTTTGAACTTTTATTATGTCTATACAATATTTCATATTTATATTTATGAAATAGAAATTAACATGCACAGAGGCCGAAAAAAAAACAACTTATTTGCACATTGGATGTGATATGGATATGAAATTAAATTAAGTTGATACATAATTTAGTTAATAAATAATTCTTAATAATTGATTTATTATCTTATATTTTGAATAATTTTTATTTATTTTGGCACACGCATCGCGAGTGCGCCATTTACTTTTATATATATGTATATATATTTCAATTGACACATACCACTGACAATAGAAAACTTAAAAACTAAAAAGGCATGTGTAAACCCCTAAAGTTTTGAAATTAATTTAAGCTTAAAACCTAATTAGAAAGTCAATCAGAATCCCAAAGTCAACAAAACCCTAGTCTTTTGCAACTATTCAAGTTCGCATTCTCGTTTAAGCAACCCTAGGAAAGTTAGTAAGAGTTTAGTATGTAGAATAGTTCATAATAACCTGAGAAAGCTTAAAAATATCAGATTAGTCAAACCGCGATTCGTTTTGAGCACAACTGGACACAGTTCTCGAAAAGCGTATCCCGGGGCTCGGATTAATAAAAATATTCTGAATATACCGTTAGACTCGTAAAAATATAAGATTTTCAAAAAATATCAATTTCATAATTTTTCGGTAATTAAAAATATTAGATATCGCATTTATACGCATATTGTCTTACTATCGGTACTTAAATTGTCATGTCTACTTTACATTACACTATTTTCTACTATTCTACACTATTCATCTATCTCTACTTTTTCTCACAACCTACTCTTACAATCCATACCTCTATTTCTTATAATTTTCATTTCCAATACAACTTCACATCTTTCATATCTTATTTTTCATTAACAAAAATACAAAAAAAATAACATTTTCTCCCCCTTTCCTCCACAAGTAGCGTCGGTCCCCTCTCTCTTCCTCTCCAATTTGTTTTATTTTCATTTATTTAATTAACACAATTAACTTCCCACATTTTCCTATAAATACCCCCTCTTCCTTCCACTTCCTTCACAAATTCCATACAGTAAAATTACTCTCCAAAAATCTCTCCACAAACTCTCTTAAGTTTCTCTAGTTTCTACTTCTTCTCTAGTGTAAACACCCCATTTTTTACTAAAATAATAATTGATTAAGATACATAAAATCTAATCAAGATTATCTGGGTTGTTTCATCTTCTAGAAATCACATACATAGATATACTTGCTGATCGACATGGTTTGGATTTGGATTTATCTATTTAAACATGAATCTGATGCAAACCATGTCTAGATAAGTAATGGATTTACATCAAAGAAGATAGAAACAAATCAAAAGAACAAAAAGAGATTAGGATTAGAGATAACAAATTATCATTTAAATCTGAAGTAGATACGTACGTTCGGGGATTGAGCTTCATAAAAAATGATCAGGACGATTTCATGCTTAGCTTTGTTTGGTCTAAAAAAAGGAAGGGCAGAGATGGCAGTAGGGGATCGAATCAAATTTGAAAACACCATCTCCCAACATCATCTTCCTCATATGGCTCCACAAACTCAGAACAACTTCCACGAAAGTCAAACAGAGCAGCCTCTGTTCTCGAACCCAACAGAATCACGACATCCACCACTCCCAAATTTCGAACCCAGTAAATCACGACAGCCATCATGTACTAGAACTGACCCAGCCTCTCTCCCTCAAGTAAATAACCAACCCCTCTTCTTCAACCAAACCGCCATCGACAACCCACAACTCAAACCACCACAACCACCACCGTTTTCTAACCAACCCAACAAACCAGAATAACTCCTTCGTTCCACCAGATTCAAAGACTAGAAACCAGATCAGAACAGCCTCACACCACCGACCACCAAACCCGATCGACGTCCCCACTCGCAACTCGAATTCGCACAAACTGATCATACCTAAATTTTAACCGTGATTCGTGTTCCCATGAATAGAACTGGAGCTCTTCATCTTGTGTTAATTTATTTTGGTTTTGTTTGAAGAGTTTAATGGGTTTCAGGAAAAGTCAAATAAATCCAAGGAGGCAGGAACTTTCGGTGGGTCGAAAAACTAGAGGTTGGTGGCTTTAAATCTCATTGGTAAACCAACTACGACCCGCTCTATTCCTCGAGCACATCCGCAGTATCCACGGTCAGGTAAGTAGTTATATATATAATTGCCATAATAAATTGTAATGGTTAGAAAATATCAATATTAATAATATATTAATGATAATAAATATGGTATGATAATAATGTGTTGATTCTTGTGAAAATTTTAAAAAGTGTGTTTAGTTAATGGTGATAGTAACGGTTTTTTTTTTTTTAAACTTAATGAATGTTTGATCTGTCTCAAAATTAGTGACTATTTGTCTTACGATTTGTCTTTTTTCTTTTTTTTTTTAACTTGGATTTGTATTATATGAAAATATTATAGAATTATTATTATTTTTATTTTATCGTATTTTATTTTAACGTTTGATACCATGATGAAGATGTTATATTAATATCTTGTTCTAATAGTGTAATATCTTTTTTTTTTTCCTTTTATTAGAACCATGACATTCAATGTATGATATCTTAAAATTTAAATTTTTTATCGGTAGGTGATATTCCATGATTTTCACAACATTGAACCTTGTGAATATTTGATTTCATGTCATGTCTATGTATGTTCATGCTAGCCTAAATTAATATTGGCATTAAGATGATGTACAAACATAATTATATAAGTTTGTTTTGATTAACTTGTTGAAAATTGATATATATATATATATATATATTTACGAATCTGATTTGTGATAACATGTAGATTAAATTGATATGCCTGTCAAGATATGTGATTATAATTCTTTGTTCAAAATTTTTGACACTTAGAAAACCGATTTTCATAAAATTGTTTATAAATTAATTTGGTAGATTTAGGAGTCACCATATAAAAATTCATTTTTTTTTTAAATTATTGAAATTTAATGAATTTAAAGATATAAGATTTCAAGTATCTAAAATTAATCCACGACCTAAATTTTCATCAAATAAAAAGAACTACGTATCGTTTGATCCCGAATAGCGGGTATGTAGGCATCCAATGGGCGACTTAAAAAATGTAAGAAAAATTTTTTTTTTGAGAAATTAAGATAATTTAGTAAATCGATAATCTTGTATAATTTAGTTAATGGTTGTGTATAATAATTAGTTTTCTTTTTTTTTTTTTGTGAAAATTGATCAAATTGACTAGTCTGTAAATTTTGGCTGAATTAATGATTTTTTTTTTTTTTTGCAAGTATCATATAATAATATAATTTATGACATTTAGGGAACAATTTATAACTAAAAGGTTAAAGGTGGTAACCATTTAGGTTTTAATAGGATAGCCCCCGGACTCATGAATTCCTGGTTATTGTTTTTTTTTTTTTAAGGCAATTTTTAGCAGACCAGTAGCTAAATTAGGACTCAACCTACCCAGTGGTCCTAATTTAATTTTTTTTCCCGCTTTAGTCGGGTGGCGACTCCAAAATATTTTTAAAATCAGAAATTTCCTTTAATTCTTAGTCGAGGATTTATATTAAATGGGTTAGGATTAGTATAAATCGGGTTAAAGGAAATTGAATTAGAAATCAAAATCCAGGCTCGACAGCTTGGCAACTCCACTGGGGACATTATTAAGAGGGCTAGCCACCTTATACTTTTTAATTATAAATTGTTCCCTTAATATTTATTTTTGTAAATTAACTATCTAGTTTGTTTGATATTTATTTGTAAATAGTTGTACTAATTGTTGTTTTAAAGTGATGCAGATATTTGAAGAATATATGTATGAGAGATTTTAAGGGATTTTATTTTTATATGATGTGTGCTAGATGTGGTCAGACCCAGACCACCTTAGGATCCTAGGAAGGGGGCACCAGTAGGCATCGGGTGTTGTGGTAATCCACCGCTTGAGGCACGAATTAGCCCCCCACTTCGTTTAATGCGCCCTTGGCCCATTACTCGGGGAACCTTAGAACCCACCCAAATTTTGCATTCACTATGAGGATAATGATCAAGCGTTGTGGCTAAAAAAAAAATAAAAATGTTTTGAAAAAAAAAAGGCTGAATTTGTTCCAAGAGTTTGAATTTCCCTTGTAAACATCTCTTATAGTAAAAAAAAAAAAATGTCGTAGATACTCATTTGTAAAGTAGATAAATGTATAGATCCCTTATAGATTTCTTGTAAATTTTCTTGTAACACTCTTGCTTTATAATAAACAGATTAAGAAATGACAAGCGACTCATCCAGTATTAATCTGTGGGCCAGACTTGTCCCTGTGATCCATGTCCAAGAACCAACCGATCCAATGCCTATGCTGAACCAATGGTTGGAAACCTTCAAGCCGGACCAAAAGGAGTTTATCAAGAGTCGTTTGGGCCCAATACTTTCATTGCCTAAGGTCCAAATCAACCTCAATCTCTTTAGGGCCTTGGTACATCATTGGAACCTCGAGGAGACCGCCTTTTGTCTGGGTGAACATACTTTAAGCCCTACCATTGAGGAATACACCAAGCTCCTTGCTTCCCCGACCTATGTAGGCTCATACCATCCCGAACTCAACAAAGGCCCAGTTCACATCTTCAAAGATACTTTGGGTGTTAAGAAGAAGGAAATATCTAAGGCCCTTTTGGACTCTAATTTGTACTCAATCAAGCTTTCAGCTTTGATCGACTGGTTTGGAGTCCCAAAAAATTACAAAGAGAAGAGAGACCTTTTCTGTGGAGACATGGAAATATGGGAGCAAAACCGCATCACTGCCTTCTTGGTTGCAGTGTTTGGCACCATCCTCTTTCCAAACGGCAACCTGCTCATCCATTATCGGGTTGCGGAAGTAGTAGCTCAATTCATGAAAGGAAAATCTTACATCCCAGCCTTACTCGCAGAACAAATTCAATCTCTGAATCACTTGAAGGCACAAGGTTATGGAAGGTTCAAAGCCAGCATGGCCCTTTTAATAGTTTGGTTTGCTAGCCATACTACTGATTATGGGAACCGTTTAAACCCGGCTCGTTATGCCAACAGTAACTACGATTTGATAGAGTGCTTCGCCGAAAGAGTCCACATTCCAGATTCGGCATCAGCAAACCAATGGGTTCACATCCTTGAGGACATTCCGGCTGACGGGATCCTTTGGGTAGCTAAATGGTTCTGTTGCGAAGCCGCAATTATGGGATGTCAGGCATACGCTGCAGTTCCCCTTATCGGCATAAGGCTGCACAGGATATTATCCGGCTCGTGTTTTAAGGCAATTGGGACCGCTACAAGATATAACCAGCAAGCCCCCATTGGATGAAGTTACTTTGAATTTCAATGATCCAGACATGTCATATGCTGAAAAAGAGGGAAGGCTCAAGTATATTTTGTCCAAATGGAGGACCCGAGAGATAAGAAGGATTTATGAAGTGGAACCCAATAACCCCCAGACCAGGAGATATCGAGCCACTAGGGAATACATTATTGACCAATTAAGGAAGCAAGGGGAAATCCAGTTTCAAGCTCCAGATGTGCTGAATCCAGCACCAGTCAATCCTGACCCAGAGATGAAGGCTTACATAGAGTTGACACGGGCTCGAATGGAAGTCCATTTCCAAGACATGAAAAAGAAGGAACAAGAGATGCGAGAGAGAATGGAGTGTTCCCAGTACAAGGTCCAAGCCCTGGAAGCAGAATTGAAGATGGCGAGAAAAACAATTAGGGAATTAGAGGACCAACTTGTATGCCCCAACAAGATTAGAAGACTAGTTTAGGATATTAGAATTTTGATATTTTGAAATCTAGTTTATGTTGCGAACCTCTTGGAATAAATTCAGCGTTAATGAAATAAATTAGTTTTTCTGCCACAACGTTTCCTCATTGCCCCAATTTGCATGTGTGTGTGCATCCCTTTTATTCTCTCTTTCTTATATATATGTGTGTCTAACCCTTTGTGATTTTTGTGATCGCTAACCTCAATTGTCATGAATAGAGAATTAAATTTTTTTTTTCTTTTTCCGGCAGGTTCTAAAAATATAGCGCCTAAACGATCGGCCCGGTTAGAAGTCCAATCATCACTAGGTCAAAGTCCAAAATGGCCAACAGTGACAACAACACCAGCGATCCTAATATGGCCACTGAACAAAGGGTCCTTACATTGGAACAAACAGTACTCAGGATGGCTGAACAAATGCAACTTCTCACTCAAAGTCTCGGGCTTCAAAAAACCCCTCAACCGCCAACCGAAGGGCATTCAGGAACCAAGAAAGGGATTGATGACCAACCAATTGAAGAGCAAGAGGTCAACATTGTGCCTAAATCCACTACTGAGCCTAACTCCGCCAAGCTAAAAAAGAACTCGAGGCCCAAAGTAAAGAGATGGAGAAAAGGCTTTTTACCCAATTCAATGAGAAACTGAAAGCTTTTGAAAGGGTGGATGGGTTCGATCAAACTGGGATCACAAGCCTACCTATAATTGAAGCTGGAACCTTCCCTGAAAAGTTTAAGATCCCTGACTTCGAAAAGTATGATGGTACTGGTTGCCCCAAACTCCATACGAGACTTTATGTAAGAAAAATGAGCCAGTATACTCAATATGAGCAATTCATGGTTCAAACTTTCCAAGACAGCCTTACCGGCCCGGCCTTAACCTGGTATGCTCAACTAGACCTTGATGACATAAACACTTGGGATAAATTAGCTAGGGCTTTCTACAACCAATACAAGTTCAATGTCGAAGTGGCCCCATCTATGTGGGATTTGAGTAACTTGAGAAAAAAGAAAGAGGAATCCTTCAAAGAATATGCTCAACGATGGAGGGCCATGGCAGCCATGGTAGCTACCCCTATTCCAGAAAAGGACTTAGCCTTTACCTTCATAAATACTTTGGAAGAGCCTTTCTTCACTCATCTCATCGGGCATACTCGCCAATTTTTCTGAGATAGTGATGGCCGGATGCAGAATCGAAAGTGCTATCACTACTGGAAAGCTCCAGATAGACAAAAAGCCCCAACCTCCAAATTCAACAACAAAGGGAAAGACACCACTGTTAGTGTAGTTAACTCATCTTCCTATCTCAAGCCTGTTCAAACTTTCACTATGCCACCAACCCTCAATACCAACCAATCATTTGTTTAGCAACAACAGCAGCAGCAACCTCAATCAACCAGTCGGTTCACCAAAAGACAGTTCACCAGAATTCCAGTGCCCCTAAGCTAAGTGTTAGCCCGGCTTAGAGCCGACAACTTGATTAACTTTGAAACTCCTAAGGAAGACTACAAGCAGAGGAACTATAATCCTGAGCTGAAGTGTGACTATCATTTGGGACAAGTAGGTCACTCTACTGATCATTGTTAGAGGCTCAAGAACAAGATTCAAGACCTCATTGATGCAAAACTAGTTCAACTAGACTTTGTGGAGGCCCCAGCTCCCAATGTCAACACGAACCCTCTCCCAAATCATGGGCCTACGATCAACATGATCATGGTTGAAGGACTCGAATCGTCCATTGACTTAGACGAACTACCCATTCCTATTGAACAGGTTGCATGGCTCCTTCGTCAAAAGGGGTACTTAGCCCACATGAACCTAAGAGACCGAACCAAAACAAGGCCTGCCATATATAACCTACTCAAAGCTGGGCAAATCATCAAAGAAGATATTGAAGAAATGCTGATTCCAAAGCCCCGAAAACCCAACAATAAATTGGAATTGTGGGCTAGGCATCGAGCGGGAGACCCCACCATTGGCATTATCGAATCCCCGAGAGGATATCAATACCTAGTAGATTTATGGATTGAGCCGAAGGTTTATAATGATGCCCCAGCCATCGGATGGGGTCCAGGATTCGAAGAGGAAGACAAAACCCAGCAACAGCAGGCACCCGATCACCTCATAGGAATGATTAAGTCTGATCCAAAGCGGATAATTATGCAATACCAAAGAGTACCGAATGAGGTACCATTTGAGATGAAGTCAAAAAATTACACATTCCATGTGCCCATCGCACCATCTGACTACAAGGCTCCGTTTAACTATCGGGCCATCAATCAATCTGGGGCCCATGATAGGAAAGCTTGGGAAATCCAAAACCAAGAAAAGGAGAAGACTTTAGCTGAAGAATTTTTCATGCAAAAAAGGAAAATAAGGAGGAGGAGCCCAATGAAAAAACTGCACTCACAAAATTATGAAACAAGTGAGTACAAGATTGTGGACCAACTTGCTAAAGTCCCTGCTCAAATCTCTTTGATGAGCCTACTACTAACTTCTGAAACCCATCGAGAGGCTCTCTTCAAGATACTTCAACAAATCAAAGTCCCTGAAGGTGTTGCTACTGAGACCTTAGGACATGTTGTCAACTCAGTGTTCACTTTGGATCAGATCTCATTCTCGCCCGAAGAATTGGGAGAAGAAGGCACTCAACATACGAAGCCCTTATTCATAGTGGTCAAATGCAATGGACTGATTGTGGCTCGAGTCCTCATTGATAATGGATCTTCCCTGAATGTTTGCCCATTAGCTACCCTAAACCTACTGGGCATCGACACATCCAACATCAAGCCTAGTTCCACAATTGTTAGAGCTTTTAATGGATCAAAAAGGGGCATAGCGGGAGAGATAGACCTAAACATTACCATCGATCCATAAGACTTCATTATTCTATTCCAGGTCTTAGACATACCTAGGTCCTTCAATCTGTTACTCGGAAGGCCTTGGATCCACTGCCGGGCAATACCATCTAGCCTACACCAGATGGTCAAATTCATCGCTAATGAGCAGGTTGTCACTGTATTAGGTGAACAAGATCACGCTATCTTCAAAGATACAGCCATACCCTACATAGGAGATGAAGGGTCTGAAGATCTTGGATTACAGATGTTTGAAGAGATCAACATGATGAATGAGGAAGGACAGTTGGGGACGTTCGGGTTAGGGTACGTCCCTAGCATAGTTGAGAAGCAAGAAATGAAGAAAAAAGCCAGGAAGAAGGGGAGAAGAATGGTATGATCGCCCTATTGAATCCCAGACATCAGGGTGACATTTCCAAAATCAAGTCATATCCAAATGCCAGTTGCTACAGCAGTGAAAGGATCATTGGAGTCAGCTTGCAATTCCCAATTAACTCAACAACTTAATAATTGGTTTGCAGTTCCCATTAGTAACTCGAGGGTTACCTTTGAGTAAGGGTTGAATTAACAGAGTATTTTTATGTTTTATTCCCTTTATTAGTTTGCTCAATTAGGAATAAATTGTACTCAATGAGTTACATCAATCAATGAAATTAGCTTTCTTTCAATCATTTCTCGTCTTTGTAGCATCTATTATTCTTACATTCTCCTTCTTTCTTTCTTTATCTTACCTTATTCAGATCCAATGATAATGATGAAAGCGAAGGATATCTTACGTCAATAGATAACGAAAATGCTGGTATCACTTTTGGCTCCTGGGTTAGTGGTTGAAGGTGATGTTGGTGATCATCCAAAGATAAAGGAAATTTGGCAAAGATACGAACAAGATAGGATTAAGGTCGATGAACCATTGAGGTGGTTAATTTTGGGACTGAAGATAGTCCTAAGAATTTAAAAATAGGAGCCACCCTATTAGATGAACAAAGGAAGAAACTGATAAGTTTGCTAGCTGACTACCTAGATATCTTTGCATGGTCTTATGAAGACATGCCTGGATTAGATACCTCTATAGTGGTTCATAAGCTGCCCACTAAAGCAGACATTAAACCAAAGAAACAAAAGTTGAGACGGTTTAGACCAGATATTTTGCTAAAAATCAAAGAGGAAGTCAAGAAATTATTGGAGGTTGGTTTCATTGAGGTATCAGATTATCCTGAGTGGGTTGCCAATATAGTTCCCGTACCAAAGAAAAATGGAAAGGTTAGAGTGTGCGTAGATTTTCGTGATCTAAACCAAGCTACACCTAAAGATAATTTTCCTTTACCCCACATAGACGTCTTAGTAGATAACACGCTGGCAATCATCTCTTCTCATTCATGGATGGTTTCTGGGTACAACCAAATCAAAATGGCGGAAGAAGACAAGACCAAGACAACTTTCATCACAACTTGGGGTACCTTTTGCTATAAGGTCATGCCATTTGGCCTCAAAAATGCGGAGCAACGTATCAAAGGGCAATGGTCGCATTACTACATGACATGATGCACGCGAAGTCGAGGTATATGTTGACGATATGATTGCCAAGTCAAAAGAAAAGGAGGATCATGTGGAGGTGGTGAAGAAACTATTTGATAGGTTACGAAAGTTCCAACTCAAGTTGAATCCCGAAAAATGCACATTTGGAGTAACTTCAGGAAAATTGTTAGGATTTCTCGTCAGTTAGCGAGGGGTAGAAGTTGATCCAGATAAAGTCAAGGCCATACTTGAGCTACCTTCTCCTAAGACACTTAAGGAAGCTAGAGGCATTTTGGGCCGTCTAAACTACATTGCTCGATTTATATCCCATTTGACCAATAAGTGCCGTCCCCTATTCAAATTACTGAAGAAAAATGCCTCCATCCAGTGGAACGACGAATGTCAACAAGCCTTTGATCAGATCAAACAGTATTTGATGAATCCACCAATATTGGTGGCTCCAACACCCGGTCGCCCTTTATTTTTATATCTAGTTGTACTCCCAGAATCAATGGCATGCATGCTGGGGCAGAAAGATAAAGATGGGAGAGAAAGAGCCATCTATTATCTTAGTAAGAAGTTTACTGAAGGCGAATAGAAATATACAGAGGTCGAAAGAACTTGTTGCGCCCTAGTTTCTGTCATGCATCGACTCAGGCAGTATACTTTATACTACTCCATTGAGCTCTACACAAAGCACGACCCTTTGAAGTATTTGGCCAATAAACCAGCATTAATGGGAAGAATCTCTAAGTGGCAAATGCTATTGTCAGAGTTTGATATGACATATGTGAATCAAAGCTCGACTAAAGGACAAACACTTGCAAATCAACTTGCGTATGGACGGTCCAGATGTGAAAGACCCTGTAAACTCTGATGCAGTCAAGTTGTATTATGTTTGAGAAATCAATGGAAATTCTATCAAGTTCAGAAATTTGCTAATTACTTTGTCTATGTATGGTCTATTTTTCTTATCTGTCAACAAAAAGATATCCTTAGCCGTTATCAATTTTTGGAGTAGTCATCGACCAATTACCCTGATTGATAAGTTCTCTTTTATTCTCATATTTCCCATACACTTTAAAACATCAACATGCAATAAATTGAGCAATTAGTAAAGTTATAAAACATATTGATACTCTATAATTTAGTCTTTTAAGAGAAAGTACTCACTTCAGGGGAATATTCAAAGGGCCCAATAGAGCAAAGGCATGGACTAATGAAAGATCTCGAAAACATCATTTACGAAGAGAGGTTACTACTTTGAGGATAGTTCAACCGGACGAAATGAACCTAGTGATGAAAGGACTTCGACAAATGGTCTGACTGTTTAGGGATTTCTATAAGAATCTGGTAAGAAATTTAATAAACATACTCTTGCAAAAGAACTTTTTCAGATAAATAATAAAAGTCTAGCTCAAGAAGCACCCAAGTTATAGGAAACATCCGAATTGTTAGCTCAGGAAGCACCCTAAATCATTAGCTCAAGAAGCACACAAGTTGTTAGCTCAAGAAGCACCCTGAATCTCAAGAAACACCCAAGTTGTTAGCTCAGGAAGCACTCTGAATCATTAGCTCAAGAAGAACCCAAATTGTTAGCTCAAGAAGCACCCTGAATCTCAAGAAGCACCCAAGTCATTAGCTCAAGAAGCATCCCAAATCTCAAGAATCACCCAAGTTGTTAGCTCAAGAAGCATCCTAAATCTCAAGAAGCACTCAAAAGAAACACTGACTTGATTCAAAAGTCAGTTGAGGTCCAATATCAATCTAGGTAGCATAATCAAGTTCTACACCAGTCAGCTGAAGAAGCCTACTAGGAAGGATAATGGATTCCGATAATTCATCTTAGAGAAAAATGGTGTTTACTTTATCTTTGTGGTAAATTTTTTGACAAAATCTCACCACAAAGAGGGGCAGCTGTAAATACCCCATTTTTTACTAAAATAATAATTGATTAAGATACATAAAAAATTAAGATTATCTGGGTTGTTTCATCTTCTAGAAATCACACACACAGATATACTTGCTGATCGACATGGTTTGGATTTGAATTTATCTATTTAAACATGAATCTGATGCAAACCATGTCTAGATACGTAATGGATTTACATCAAAGAAGATAAAAACAAATCAAAAGAACAAAAAGAGATTAGGATTAGAGATAACAAATTATCATTTAAATCTGAAGTAGATACGCATGTTCAGGGATTGAGCTTCATCAAAAATGATTAGGACGATTTCATGCTTATCTTTGTTTGGTCTATAAAAAGGACGGGCAAAGATGGCAGTGGGGGATCGAATCAAATTTGAAAACACCATCTCCCAACATCATCTTCCTCATATAGCTCCACAAACTCAGAACAGCTTCCACGAAAGTCAAACAGAGCAGCCTCTGTTCTCGAACCCAACAGAATCACGACATCCACCACTCCCAAATTTCGAACCCAGTAAATCATGACAGCCATCATGTACCAGAACTGACCCAGCCTCTCTCCCTCAAGTAAATAACCAACCCCTCTTCTTCAACTGAACCGCCATCGACAACCCACAACTCAAACCACCACAACCACCACCGTTTTCTAACCAACCCAACAAACCAGAATAACTCCTTCGTTCCACCAGATTCAAACACTAGAAACCAGATCAGAACAGCCTCACACCACCGACCACCAAACCCGATCGATGTCCCCACTCGCAACTCGAATTCGCACAAACTGATCATACCTAAATTTTAACCGTGATTCGTGTTCCCATGAATAGAACTGGAGCTCTTCATCTTGTGTTAATTTATTTTGGTTTTGTTTGAAGAGTTTAATGGGTTTCAGGAAAAGTCAAATAAATCCAAGGAGGCAGGAACTTTCGGTGGGTCAAAAAACTAGAGGTTGGTGGCTTTAAATCTCATTGGTAAACCAACTACGACCCGCTCTATTCCTCGAGCACATCCACAGTATCCACAGTCAGGTAAGTAGTTATATATATAATTGCCATAATAAATTGTAATGGTTAGAAAATATCAATATTAATAATATATTAATGATAATAAATATGGTATGATAATAATGTGTTGATTCTTGTGAAAATTTTAAAAAGTGTGTTTAGTTAATGGTGATAGTAACGGTTTTTTTTTTTTTTTTTAAACATAATGAATGTTTGATCTGTCTCAAAATTAGTTACTATTTGTCTTACGATTTGTCTTTTTTCTTTTTTTTTTTAACTTGGGATTTGTATTATATGAAAATATTATAGAATTATTATTTTTTTTATTTTATCGTATTTTATTTTAACGTTTGATACCATGATGAAGATGTTATATTAATATCTTGTTCTGATAGTGTAATATCTTTTTTTTTTTCTTTTATTAGAACCATGACATTCAATGTATGATATCTTAAAATTTAAATTTTTTATCGGTAGGTGATATTCCATGATTTTCACAACATTGAACCTTGTGAATATTTGATTTCATGTCATGTCTATGTATGTTCATGCTAGCCTAAATTAATATTGGCATTAAGATGATGTACGAACATAATTATATAAGTTTGTCTTGATTAACTTGTTGAAAATTGATATATATATATATATATATTTACGTATCTTGATAACATGTAGATTAAATTGATATGCCTGTCAAGATATGTGATTATAATTCTTTGTTCAAAATTTTTAACACTTAGAAAACTGATTTTCATAAAATTGTTTATAAATTAATTTGGTAGATTTAGGAGTCACCATATAAAAATTCATTTTTTTTAAATTATTGAAATTTAATGAATTTAAAGATATAAGATTTCAAGTATCTAAAATTAATCCACGACCTAAAATTTTCATCAAATAAAAAGAACTACGTATCGTTTGATCCCGAATAGTGGGTATGTAGGCACCCAATGGGCGACTTAAAAAATGTAAGAAAATTTTTTTTTTTTTTTTGAGAAATTAAGATAATTTAGTAAATCGATAATCTTTTATAATTTAGTTAATGGTTGTGTATAATAATTAGTTTTCTTTTTTTTTTTTGTGAAAATTAATCAAATTGACTAGTCTGTAAATTTTGACTGAATTAATGATTTTTTTTTTTTTTTTGCAAGTATCATATAATTTATGACATTTAGGGAACAATTTATAACTAAAAGATTAAATATGGTAACCATTTAGGTTTTAATAGGATAGCCGCCGGACTCATGAATTCCTGGTTATTGGTTTTTTTTTTTTTTATAGGCAATTTTTACTAGACTAGTAGCTAAATTAGGATTCAACCTACCCAGTGGTCCTAATTTAATTTTTTTTCCCCGGCTTTAGTCGCGTGGCGACTCCAAAATATTTTTCAAAATCAGAAATTTCCTTTAATTCTTAGTCGATGATTTATATTAAATGGGTTAGGATTCAGTACAAATCGGGTTAAAGGAAATTGAATTAGAAATCAAAATCCAGGCTCGACATCTAGGTAATAGTTTTAGCTTTTCTAAAGTGTTCATTTACTTAATATGAGCTTAGTATGTGTTTTCTAAACCATGAAAGTTAAAAAAAGCAACAATAAGTTCATACTTTGTTTTTGTTCATGGATCTAATTTCTTTATGTTGCTTTTATATATATGTTACTAAATATAGCTATATATCTATATATATATATATATATATCTTTTAGAGCATATAAGCTCATTTATTTTGCAATTTATTTATTTTCATGTTGTTTTTAAGACTAGTCTTTCTAATCTTAGACTTGTCCTCATCAAGTCAAAACATTTTCTTTTTCTTTATGGGAATAGTCTATTCTTAGTCCCGGGATACCATGATGAAGCTAAGGTTCTAATACTTGATTTATTTCTTTACTAGCTTATTCTTTTAAGTTATTATGTTTCCTTATGTTTTCACAACCTTATAATTCATATTCATGCATGAACATAATGATTTTTGTTCAACAAAATAAATGAGGAAAGGTTTCTTAAAATAAAGATTCTTTTCTAGAAATAAAAGTAGGAAGCAATTTTCTTAAATAAACTTTTCGAAGAAATCTAGAGGAGTTCATAAACATACATAGAAAGAACTTTTTGAGTAAACAAAAGTTTTACAAAAAACTTCACTTTTTCATCAAGTACTAGAAATTCTTTTCATGAAAATGGAATAATCTCAAGAAACAAGGAATTATTTTATAAATATAGAATTATTATTACTTTCAAAAAGTGTTAGAAACTAAGCTTAGAAAATAAAAATCATTCCTTAGAAATTTAAAAAGACTACGAAATTAAATTTAGGAAAAAGAAAATACTCATTTGAAATAACTTAAGATATTTTCAAAGCAAAATAAAAAGGAATTTCTCAAAAGTTCTTACTTTCCAAAATCTTTAAAAGACTTTACTTTTTCATGGTTTGAGACAACTTCATTAAATTCATGCATTTTGATATGAGTCAATAATATATGTATATACATTTCAAAGGTTTTACAAACTATTATAATATCTATCTCTTCAAAATGAGTTTTTGTTAAAAGAAGGAATTCAAGTTTATGAAAATCCATGGTGAATCTGGTCACCACTTTTCGGAACCCAAATGACTTAGTTTGATGAAAATAGTTTTAGAAATAGATAGATCTTTTTGAATAGGTAGAAAACGGTATATAATTTGTGAAATTCCGAGTTAAAATGAGCAAGTTATGGCCATTTTAAGTTGGAATTTCCTTTAATCCAATTTTACCGCGATTTTAAGATAGATTTAGAGTTTTCAAGAATATAAATTCTATGAAAGACTTATTGTGGGTATTTCATCTTGTTTAGGTGAAGAAGGAACCGAGATCAGATTCCCGAAAGACTACTTCGATTAGTAAGCTACTAACATGGAGTGAGTTAATCATTTACTAAGTTACATTTCCTTGTTTTTGCTTGTAAGTAGTAGCATTAGAAAATAAGGAAAAAAAATACAACTGTTGTGTGATTTGGAGTTATGATTTGTTGAATATAAGATAAGAATATCGAAAGAGGAATTGATGAATAATTTACGATTTCTTGCATTGATATGATGAATATTGTTTTGATCTCCTATAACTTGAACTCAACATTATCGGTTAAACTTATATGGAAAATGATTCATGCATATCATATTTATGAGTCACATTTATTTCACTACTATTCTTCGTGTGGGGAAACGAGGAAGTTGTGGTAGTGGCTAGTAGGAGCCGGAAAGTCTACATAGGCTAGTAGGAGCCACTACAAGGCGAGCAGGAGCTAGCAAATCTGCAAATATTGATAGTCATATGGGCCTATAACCTCCCAACCCCCGACATGAAGGGCGTGAAATCCATGCTACACATGATTTTCGGTTAATCTTGTGTATTTTGTTTGCTCATGTGATTAGTGCATTTTCATATAGTTGTTTAAATACTTGTTTGATTTATGGAAATGTCTTGGAGATGGGAATTATCTCACTAAGCTAGATTTGCTTATACCCCTATAGCTTTTTGTTATAGTATGATCATCTTTGGTTGGCACCGAGGAGCTCCGTATACCAAGTATGAGCCAAAGCCACTAGGAGTTTTTGGGAGAAGTTATATGTATTTAGTTTTGAACATAGACTTCTAAGAAAATCTCTATAGTAGGCTTATGTTATAGTTATGTTTACCTTGTTAATGGTTTAGTTGAATCAAGACTATTTGAGACGGGGAATGCCCCTAACAAGATGTAAGAGTTTATTATTTAAATGAAGATTTCATGTTTATTTATATAAATTCTTACTTGCTTTTATTATCTACTTAAATGTAATACCCCTGTGAATCTCCTACTATCTTGAAAGCACGCCTTGCATGTGATATTGAAGCTCCTGCGTAACTAAGGTTATCATTTATTACTTTAATATTATATGTGGCGGACTGTCACGTTTAGGGTACCCTCTGGGGCGCGACAGCATGAATTTGGCTTCATAACTATTCATTTCATCAATATTTCAATAACTAAAATCGAATATTAAATTTTGAAAATTTTACTTAAGGAAAAAAAATCCTCAATCTCAAGGTTTTTGTATGTTTTTTGTATAAAAAAAACATCTATCCTAGATTATTGCGATCCAAAAACTTATTCTAAATATAGGCATTAAAGGTGCATGAATGGCACGCATATTCAAATTTGTACTAAAGGTATGCGCCTTTAATATTAATCTAATCCATGAAGAAGGCACCTGCTTTATTTTAACTGAAAATGCAAGTTGTGTTTGCGCTTTCTACTGAATACATAAAACGCATAACAACCTAAACTGAATAGATACAAGCACACACATGATTTTCCTTTCCTTTCAACCCTAACACTCCAACATCACTCTTCAGCACTCTCTTAAATATCCAATACACATTCCCGCTCCTTTGTGCGATATTTTTAGATAAATATTACTTCATTTATTTATTTAATTTTTTCCCTCTCCATTATAACATATGTTAAAAACCTTAGTTTTTGTGAAATCTAAATTATTTATGCATTTTTGGAGCTAAAATTCAAATGTTTATGTGTTTATGAAAGTGTAAATTCTTGTAATCTAGCAAATGTGTGAGGGAATGTAGTGATTTGTGTTGCTGCATAGTAGGGTATGAAAATTCTTCTTTTTGAAAATTTTAAGTTTGAACACCATGTGTTTGGTGAAATGTCTAAAAGGGGTTTAAGGCAACTTTTCAAGGGAAAAAAGCAATAAATTTTCATAACTAAGTGGTTAATCTCGTAATGTACCACGTCTAGCATATGAATGTTATGTTCTAATGTGGATAGGTTTGAAATGATGGATTTCGTTAAATTTATCATCTATTCCAATGAAAATATTATGGATAATAAGTATGGTTCACAATATGATAAGGTCTCAATTAAGAAGGTGAAAGTGAATTTGATGTGGACTATCACCAATTCATAAGGAAAATATGCATGAGCATCCCCATTACATGCCACATGGTCTAGCTTATATGTTAATGCTCGTTGTGAATATGACCAGTTTAAGGATCTCATTTTGTTAGCTGAGTAATTAGGTTCTAGGTTGATTCAAGAGCAAAATGTGTAACTTACTTAATAGTATGACACACCTCAAGAGATTCATCTAGTGTAATCAAACACTTCAGCTCATCCTTTCATTAATGCGGATGTGAACACAACTAGCTATCCTTTTATGGGAATTTATTAAAGTACCCAAATGCATCAAGCACCACAATTTGAAGCCGGGAAATCCACTCAAGGAGATCGATAAAGGTAAAGCAATATAGGCTTATTACCACTACATATGAGA
This sequence comes from Combretum micranthum, assembly GCA_024138025.1. NCBI lineage: Eukaryota > Viridiplantae > Streptophyta > Magnoliopsida > Myrtales > Combretaceae > Combretum > Combretum micranthum. The sequence continues at coordinate 877,787 of JAMXBD010000174.1, forward strand.
ATTGAGGAGTATGCTATTATTCCATTGAATGAATCCATGTCTAATTTTGAAAATAGAGCTAAGGAAGGAGTGGCCTCGAACGTCAACTATAACAACCACGCCCTGGGCATGTAGGGTATAATGGTAACATCACCTATATCATCGTTAAGTGATATACGTTAGGCATATCTACACCAGGTGGGTTTCTAATCGATTTTTAATATGAAAATCCTTATTAATGTTGTAAAATTTGCGTAAAGTGTTGTCTGTTTTTCGATGATTTGGTTTTGTTATATCTTGTGGAATCTACCTATTTAGAGAATGGAATTCATAAAAATAGTCTTTCATAATCATTGCTCACAGGGCCCATCAATGAGCTTAGCACATTCAGAAAACATTTTGGATATAAAGATCCATTTCATGATAAAATTAATTACAAGTTAATACATTCATCTAACTGAGTAAAATAAGAGGTTTATATTAATTATTTTTGGAAATCAGTAAATCTCATAACTCATACAATGCAATATAAATGAATCATCCCGTGTAGTCCCCATCCATCAACCCAAGGAATCATGAAGCAAATCCACAAACAAATCATTAAAAATACCTAACATGTTAAAAAGAATAAGTTGCAAAATCCAATACATAACGAAACAAGCACATACTCACATGTCACACACCTATGTTAATGAGACATCCATGATTTAAGTTAATTAATTTTAAGCTCACAAGCAAGGTATTTCCAGCATTCTAGAAACACCAACATGCACAATAGTACTTATGATTTTTGCTAAATAAAGTGGAGAGTTCCCTTAGTAGATCACACACCAAAGAGAAAAGTTTGACAAGTCCTCAGAACTTATCAGAAAAAAAAAAAAGGGAAATGCCTTATACAAGGTCTCACTCCCCTATATGATTTGTTGCAACTTTGTATCCACTCTTAATTGATCATTTTAATTTAGAAATTCACCTATAGACTACCCGCTATGCCTAACTATGCATCCGTAGGGGCCAAAGCACCAAAATTACCATATTCTTCCGAAGTTACAATAAGACTTGTAGTTCAATATGAGGGTACCACTTCTTGGGGTAAGCAACCAAGTAACAACATACACACACTTAAGCAACTTTAACTTTAAAATGATCAATTTAGTACTTGAACTTTGAAATTAATCAATTTGGTGCTTGAAAAACTTTGAAATTAACAAGTACCTAAACGAACTTGATGAAGGTACTATTAGCGTATATGAAAAGTTCTTTCATGTACTAAATTTGTCAATTTCAAAGTTTAGGTACTAAATTGATCAATTTCAAACTTCAAGTGCCTAATTGTATATTTTTTTCAAAGTTCATATACCATTAGTGACATTAACCCATGGTATGTTTTGTGGCGTTTGACACGAAGTTCTAAAAATTTATATAAAATGCCAATGATTCCAATTCAACTTTGGTCACAATCACTATAGGAAAACACACCTACCGAAGTAACATAAAACAATTAGATGGCGTTCCAAGGGATCGTTAGCACCTACCCTACTCATTTTCATCTATTATCTAGCCTAAGAAAATTCACATATTCATACTATTCATAAGCAAACTAAGTATTTACAGAGCTAAACAAATATATATGCTTCAAGGTAAACCATAAAAGATGTATTCAAATTGCAAAGAATAGCTTAGATCTTATTTCACCAAATCCTTATCATGTGATTTCTTAGAAAACTAATTGAATGAGTTCTTTGTTGAATATTCTTGTACTGTTGAATTCATGAAAATATATTAATGCCTCTCTTAAGTGTCATCAATGTCTAAACCTAGGTCAAATAAGTGAAATCTCTTTCTAGCCATTAGCAACTTAGATCCTCATTAATAACAATAATCCTCTCATTAAAAACCATGTTTCATAAATATTTAACCAAGTAACGGAAGGATTTTAATACTCTATCTCTTGATGTTATGAGCAATCCTCATTACTAGCTTGGATCAATTTAAAAGAATAATTTCTCAATCTATTCAGTTGAAATCTGACATGAGTTCACATGGTGCACACACATAAATCCAAGAAAATGTAGCTTAAGCTATTCATTACAAGTACTTAACAAGATTCAATAAATACATACCATAAATCACATGACTCAGGTTTTGGTTCCACAATATCTAAGCTCAAAACAATTTTTCTCCATGATATTCATCGAATTAAATGCAAAATCAGAGAAATAACAAAAAAATAAAGATAGAAAACACCTACGAGCACCCGAATCCTCGCAAATTAAACTTTGAATCAGCTTTAGAATTAACCTAATAAGCTTGAACCTCAGCAGAGCAAAGTTTCTCTCACTAGAATTCTCTATCTAATTAGTTCCAAAAAGATATGGAATATTTACAATGATATTATGTACAATGTCTTCTTGGACATTATTGTACATGCCTATTTATTACCAAAAGGCACGAAAGAAATGAATATTTTATTACTAACATAGCAAATTCAATATAACAAACTTTGTCAAAAATAATGCGTGTGCGGTAGGGGGCAATCGCGGGCTCGATTCACACCATGATTGACTTTGAGTGAAATTTAACCGTGCATTCTGGCACAATGTGAACCGTGGAGCCTATTCGTGGGTGTGGTTGTTGTCACGATTGAATTTGTATCTAAATCGTTATGTCCCCTCTTGGTTTTAATCACAAGCGCAATTGAGTGCCTTTAATGTATACCATGGCTTTAATCTGCGAAGGCGATTGGTGTCTGGATCACATGTTCTTGTTGTTTTTGCTCCATTTCTTAGTCATATCACTTTGATATCTTCTTTTAAGCTCAAAGGAACTGAAACAAAAAAAAAAAAAAAAAAAAAAAAACAAATGAAGAAATAAAGTACAATTTATGGGGATTTTACTAAATATTCACTTAAAACAAGCACAAAACCCCATGATTAGAATAAAGTAAATATGAGTTATCAACCTAATTTTAGTCGGCTAATTGTTCTATAGTAACAAACAACACGCATTTACTGTGTATCTATCAATTGGTTTGATCTATCAAATTTCCTTTTGAAGCTCAATGTGCGGTAACTGTTCACCATTGAAGTTATATATTAGCTTAAGCATAAATAACTTAAGACAACTTACATTATTCTTTACATTTAAGATACTCAGAGTTTAATTGTATCCATATAAGAATCTCATTAAAGGTTGTTTAAACTTAAAGAAGATGTTTAGAAATGCATAAGCCTTGAACGGGCCCATACAAAGGTATTAAGAGAGTGTAGTTCCAAGTACACAACCCATGTAATTGGCCATATTTCTTCACTTAACTAAGAATATGGCCCGTGTATTTTATTGTGCACTGCTAGGGGAGTATAGTTTGGGGAACCAAGAGGTGCATGGTCCACTATACGGGTCCATGTATTGGTCGTGTAGTTGAAGGGTTCAAGGGGTCAAAGAATTACATAGTTAAGTGTACGAGACCATGCATTGGTCGTGCATCTCCAAGGGAAAAGAATTGATGATAGAGAGGTATACAATCTATTATACGACCTCATGTATTGATTGTGTATGTCCAAGGTTGTCATTTGTCTAGGCTAGAAAGGTATACGACCTAGTACACATGCAGTTTTAGGGGATGGATGATACTTCTTAGGTTTCTATGTCATTTATTTCATCTAGCCAAGTTATCTAGTTAATTAAGTAGCATAGGGTCAATTTTGGTGTTTAGGTTAACCAACCCATAGTGGGCTATACTTTTGTGGTTTCAATTTTTAACCTTCCTAGAATAGATTCTCATATTTTACTAGTTCCATGTAGTTCTTAGTATCCTATTCTAGGTATAAAGTATAACTTACTTTAGTTCGGGTGAGATATTTTTAGAATAATGTAACTACTTGATGTGTAGTTTTAAATAAGGTACAATTACTTGTTAAATTCATGGTTTGAAGTCTTTGGGACGTTCTTAACTCTTAAGCTAAGAAGTAGATCAAGTTTCGCATGTTTTGGATGGGAATTAACAAAGTTATGAGAAGTTGAAAAAGTATACGAACAAGTATACAAGCTCATGCATTGGAATTTTTTTTTTTTTTTTTTTTTTTTTTTTTTTTTTTTTGCGACCAAATTCCTTAGCCTATCTATAGGCTATATTCTTTTACATGAGAAAATACCTTACCCCATGTATAAACCATGTATCTCCAAGGAAAGAGAGATTTTAAATTTGAAATGGTACACAAGCAAATACACGAGCTCATGTATTATGCACTCCTAGGGATGTTTAAAATCATCCAACAAGTTCAATTTTCAAATGGGAAATGTTTTGGGTGGGTCTAGAGTTTCTAAAGGACTTAAAAAGTTTATTTAAACTCATTTTTTATTATTTATTTATGTGTGCTTGAAATGATGGTGATTTACATAGTGATAATAGTATTAAACATCAAGGTATCCAAGTTTAATAGAAACTCCACACTTTTTACAATTTATGTTACAATTTTGATTCATATTGCATAAACGCCATCAATTTTATGGCTTATTAACATCTACACTCCACACTTATGTTCATATTAGGATAAATTACACTAGAGAGTTCCAATGTTTGGGGGTAAGTTCATTTAAGAACCTAACATTTTGAAAAGTTCAAAAGAGGTTCTAACCTTTGAAAAGTGTCTTATGAGTTTTAATTAAATATTTTTCCTATTGATACAAGTCAATAAAGGCATTTGAAGAAGGATTTTCTAAGTTTTAATTAAATATCTCTCCTGTGACACGTCTTAATAGAGACCTCAATCGTCCCACTTCTCCAAACAGTAGGACCTCTTTTTGAACCACTAAAAAACGTTAGGACCTCAATTAAGTCACTTTCCAAACATTAGGATCTCTTTTGAACTTTTCAAAAGGTTGGAACATCAAATGAACTAACTTCCAATTGTTGGAACCTTCTAGTGCAATTTACCCATTCATATTATCATATCTCTTAAGAACCATGCATATATCACTCCAAAAACCATTTTCACTATCCACACACAATCTGCAGCAAGGAACCCATTTCCACGGAAACCAAAATACTATTTTACATTGAATGACAATCTTATCTCCAAAAATATTAAAATTTCTACATGGTGAGTTTGTTTATTCATTACTTGCTTTAGGGTGAAGTTTTCCACTTAGTTTAGCTGGAACCCCAAATGAACACCTCCAAAATCTTCTAAAACCTAGATCAATATACCCGTGCCATTTTCAACACTTAAATCGTCATAAAACACTTAAAAACTCCTTTAAAATTATAGTCTTATTTAGCATGAATTTCGTGGAGCTTGGATACTTTTTTTTTTCTTCTAAGTTCTCTTCATTCTCCAGTTTTCCTAATGTAAAACATATAACCTTGTTAAAATATTTATAATATTTTGATGATAACAAAAAGGGATTAAATGTATTACTATATATCTTAATTGCATGAATTCTTATAATATCTATCTTTGACTAACATATGGAAAAAGAAGAACAAAAGTATTGTTGTTGCAAAAGTTTTTAGAAGTACATGTGTATTTTAGAAGTAAAAACAAAAGGTAAACTTTCCTCTTTCGGAGTAACGAATCTTAAAGCCTTAGCTCCATGGATTCAATTTAAATGGGTATTATATTCAATGGTTCCATAATAAGTTAATTTTTTATCCAATGGGGATATTAAATCTGTATGCTATATATGGAAGGTTTTAGAATGATAATTCAGATATACAACATGACTTACTTTTAAGAGAAGTGATGACAAGTTTTATGAAGCGAATGCATGGGAATTATTAAGAATAAAGAAGAAGATATGCTAACTCATGGAATCTTACATATATGGAAGGGACTTTTCAAGAAAAGAAAGATATTTCTGAAGCTTCATAAATCTTGATTTACATGTTAAGTATCAAGATGAATATCTCTTACATGACTGGGAAGCCTTCTAGAACACTTCTCTAATAGATATTTTCGACACAAAATGGAGGATTTTGAATTTATCAGCTAGTGAATAAATCATAGTTAATCACAATGGCTATAACATGATTTCTATCCATATATGCATAAAGAGGATCATTTGATATTGCATTATAAATTGAAAGCACAACCGAAGGTTCATAAAATTTATTTTAGAAGTGAATACAACAAAAGAATACCAAGCAAAAGTATGAAAAATTCTATGTTAGCTAATCTAGAAATTTCAACATTGTGATAAAGTGATAGAGCCTCCATAAGCCTTTTTAGAAGCTCCTGAGAAGAAAGTTTGTTTTAGTTTGTCCTAAGTAGAGAGGAAAATTATTATTGTATTTCCTTGAACCTTGGTTATGTTCTCTTATACTTATAGTGGCTGAACAAATCTGACAAAGGTTACCTGTAAGATCGTGTTTTAACTTAGGCAGAAGCAAGTGAGACAGTGTGGGTTGTTACATTGTGAAGGATGCAAGAATCTTTATACTTCTTATTGGATTTAATGGACCAACTAGTAAAGATAACCAAAAACGTAGTATGTAGTTGGAAAAGTAGATTGACGCATAAGATGGAACCACTATACATCAAGAAGCACTCTCTTTTCTCTATCTCTTTACTTATTTTGTTGCTTCCACATTTACTTTGATATCTAATATGAAAATAACTTAATACTTTCGATCATATCACAAGTTAATAAATCACAAGTTTTGCAAATACTATTTTAAATAAGTTTTAGATACTGTTTTAAAAGATACTTTGAAAACAAGTCTTGAATCAGAATTTGGCAAAAAGTTTTCAACATAATCAATTCACCCCCTCTCTTGGTTACTCGGCTTTCAGGACCAACAAACCTGAGCTATTAGTGTTAATTTCCTATTAATCTAGCTTAATTAGCACTAATAAGGTGATTAAGGTTTTACTTACCTCTTTTAGGACCCTTAAGAGTTTTAGAGGAGAAAAGAAGGTGTGTGCAATGAAAAGGACAGAGAGGGAAGACAGTTGAAAACAAGGGAAAGCTTGGGTTTTAGAAGGCTTAGGGTGCTCTTTTCACTTTGCGTCACATGGCACTATCCTGGACATTCATCCTTACATGGGTAGTAACCTTAGCTAATTTTAACTTATCTAGGATTCTAATTAGTACCTATGGGGTAATAATTTTGTAATTAGTTTCATAAGTTTAATTTAATTACTTTAACTTAAATTTTAAATATAATTCATATGAGTTCCCGACTACGGGACAAAATTGTAATTTCACAAGACCAAAACCCCGAATTACGTTGTTTTTACCCCAAAAACATTTTTAGATTCTAATTTACTTTATTTTTTTATTTTTGAATTTTTTTAAATTTTTCAAAATTTAGGTTTTGGTTTGGGGAAAAATTAAAATTTTTGAAAAGTTAGGTCGTTTAAGTTCCTTTGTGATTTCAATTGGTTTTCATTAACTTCAAATAATTTTTATTTCTCATGGTTGGTGTCTGGGTCATTTCACTCTTCCCCTCTTATAATAAAATTTCAACATTGATTTTTTATCAAGTGTCTAGAATAATTTATATGCCTAATGTCGATGGTATCGTCCATCTCCTTAGTAGTTCGATTTCATAAGTATGTTCATTCATATTCATAAGCATGTTTACTAACTCCTTGTATTATTTCTGATTTAGGTAAATTACATTAGAAGGTATAAACATTTCAGAGTAAGTTCATTTAATATATCAATATTTTGAATAGTTAAAAAGAGGTATGGACGTTTAACCAAGAATATCAAATAAGGTATCAGTATTTTGTAAAGTTCATTTAAGGTATCTGCATTTCAATTACTTTTTAATTAAATCTCTTTAAGTTCCCTAAAATGTTAATATCTTTTGATGCAATTTACCATTTATGCTTTGCATATATTTTTCTTGTTATATCTTGTTTATATCTGGTTGTCACTGTCCACTCTTTGCTCATATAGAAATTATAGTCATTATTCTCAATTTCATGGGATTGCCACTTCATATAACTTAGCATGTATACTTATAGGAATGATTTGACAAATCTTGACTTCTTGTGACTTATACTCGCATATTATGACTAATGACTTGAATCTAAGCACATGATTAACCAAGTGACTAATGGTTCAACTCAATTTAACATGAAATTGACAAAACATAAGTACTTAGCATGATTTAAAGCTAATGAGGCATAACAACTCAACACAACAAACACAAAAGTAACTACGGTATGTTGTTTCATCACGGTTGTATGATCATTTACATAAAAAAGACGATAGGTTCATTTGTAAAGCTTTGAGTCATCCTTAGTGTTTAGTTTAATATCTCAGTTTTCATGATTATTTTGAATTTTTGCAAATGCACCGATTGTATTGGTTAACTTAGGAATGCCATAGCCAACTGCAAAGGATTTATATATTATATAACCATTGCTTAAGACGTTGAAATCACTTTTAGTAGACGGTTAGGGTTGGTTTATTACATTTTATTAACTAGTAAGAGTATAGTGCGACATATTGACTTATCTAATAATAACTAAACATCACACACACTCAACAAAAGGGTTAATGTCATATATGATACTTGAATTTTCATAAAAAGTTCAATCAGGTACTTGAAGTTTGATTTTGAAAAATTTGATATCAAGACTTTTGCAAAAAGTTCAGTTAGGTTCCTAAGTTCGGTTTTACATTTTTGGTACCTAATTGAACTTACTTTAAATAGAAAAAATATACCAGAAAACTTGTTTCAGATATCAAAATTGCCAAAATCAAACTTTAAATAGCAAAAATATACGCAAAAACTTGCCTTAGGTATCAAATTGTTAAAAATCAAATTTTAGGTACTCAATTGAACTCTTTGCAAAAGTTTACATACTATTTTTTACATTATCCCCTTAGTGAAACTAAACATGCATACATGGTTTTCAACTACATCATTGATTATAACACCATCATAGTCAATCTATTATACCTTCACCCTTCATCATTTAACACCACATAATATACACATAATACCTCATCTTCACAAGTTTTAATCTTAATGAAGCATTTTACCTACTACTGATCTCCATAGTTAATGTCTCCATAGTCAATCTTAACATGATGTTTATCAACTAACTTGGTTCGATTGGAGTTCCTATCTTTGCTCATATTTTCACAATGCTTTCCACTAATTATATTGTTAAACTCACCTAATCACAATTAACCACTCTAGACTCCTCAAACATTTCATTAGCAAACCTAAATTTCATTATCAACTCACATGATCTACTAACCACATATTCATTGCACATTCTCCAAATAGTACAAATATTCATTTATAAAATTTCAATTAAATCCCAAAATTAGGAAATCTACTTTAACTCAATTAAGTTACTTACCATAACTAATAACAACAAACTACAATTTCTCATTCATCCATAACATGTGAACTAGCCACATGTTTGCTTAACAACTTTAGTGTCCAATCAAGTGTGTAACCAAAACAGTCTACTCATTTAGATCCTCTCAGGTCTTAAACCATATCAATCAAGAATCTAATGGTATAGATCATCTTATCCATCAATTTTTGGCTACCAACCATTTATTTGTAATAACCATACATTAATTAGATCATCCAATTATCTCTTTAAACAACTAACATATCTAAGTTTTGAGTTCTAAGCATGACTCCTACAATTCCTTCATAAACCCGTTAATCTAACCACATTTACTCCTATATCGCATATCTCTATCATCTTGAATTCAACTGTTGACTTAGTTCCTGTAACATGTTACTTTTTAAGCTATCAAGGTACTCAATACCATGCGGTGTAGCGGGGTGAGGAATTACCTTAAGGGGGTATCACCACATTTGATATTTTCTCATAGTCTTCTAATGCATTCAAATAAGTAAAAGAAACATTTCAATCCAGTCTAATGATTTCAACTCATCACGAAGGAATAGAAAATAACCGACATATCAATCTAAAGCACACAACATGTTAAGTCCAATTTTAGGTTCTATTTTTGTCACGCCCCGAGGGTATCTTAGTAGTAGTAAACAAGATACACTTGAATATTATTACTAGTTTACCTTCTGAGAATGACATATTTTCTATAAATAGGATCTTTTAGTTAGAGCTGGGCAAGTGGGTTAAATGGGCCAACCCAGCCCGGCCCATGCGGGCTGGTGGGTTAAATGGGCCAACAAATTTTAACCCACTTTAATAAACGGGCCAAAATTTATAACCCTAACCCAACCCACACGGACTGGTGGGTTAAATGGGTCAGCTCACTAACTTGACTCATTTAAAATTTAACAAAAGAATAATATTATACTAATAGTCTTATAATTTAACGTCATCTCTCATGATTTTTCAAGTGAAAAATACTAATATTGGATATCCCATTCCAACGAAAAAATATATATTGCATTTGCTTGGGTTGAAGACTTATTCATTGGACCATCAGAACTTGCTTGGAAATTTGACTTGCTGGGCCTATTCTACTGCTTGGTCTCATTACTTGATGCATGGATTTATGGAATGGCTGGCATGAACTTTTCATTTTATGGGCTGGGTGGCTTCTTCTACTTTTCTTTTTTCGGCGACTTCTGCTGCTCTTCAATTGGTGGATTTCGATGTAGCTTGTTTATTTTCTTACTTTTCATCTTATGGACGTGGTTATTCTAGTTGTTGGTATGGTGTGGTGCCTGTGAGCTGTCGTGTCTCTCCGCAGACCACAGTCTACTGTACTCTCTAGGTTTCAACTTTCAAATTTAAGTTTAAAACCTATTTTAATCTATAAAAAAAAAAAGTGGGCCAACTCAGCCCGTTGCAGGTTAACTCGCTTCAATCCGTGGGTTAAACGGGCTGGGTTTTTTTAGCCTGCTTTTAAACGGGTTGAAAAAAATCAACCCCAATCCGTTTTAAAAGTAGGTTAAACGGACCAACCTACGGGTTATGGCCCATTTGTCCAGCTCTACTTTTAGTTGCTTTGATAAGAATGACAAGTATATATAAGACATAAATTAGTAAATAACTGTCATCCCAAGTTGAGAATAAAAATACTATTACAGACCATATCATTTCCATAAAATCCTTCAAATACATAACCCAAGTTTCTAATGCAAGATACTTGCAACTAAATAGAAATATATATACTTATCATATACTACTCCTTAAGCTTCCAACTTCTAATTTCTTACTGAGACCATGCTCCTGGTAGTAATGAGCCAAGGTTGCAATGTGAACCTGAAAGGACTGTTGGAGTGTGAGCTAAACCACGAACTCAATGAATAACCAGAACTTATTACATACCATGCAAGTTATTTAACAAACATATGTAATGTATCAATCAACCACATGTGTAAATACAAGCTTAGATAACCCGAAATCCAAACAGGATGAAGATTTACGCCCTCTCATCGGGGTTAAAGGATCACAATCTATAGCCTACCTACCCAGGAGAGACTTAAGCTTTTAGGAAACAACAACACTAAATTTAATTATCTCTTTGAATTTATTGTGTCTTAACATTCATTTCCTGTTTTAGCTTGAGAAACTCCACTAAGTGTTAGTCATTTCCAAGCAATACCATAAGCGACGTCCTTTATTTACCATTTAGTTCCTATGGTATCAATAAAACAAAGGTAATCTTGTGATTAACTAATAACTGTCTTGGTTAGATAAACAAAGCATTACCAGTGATCCGGAATACTAACACATAGTAAGCTACCACTTGCTCAAATGCTACTTTATGCAAAGTATGTAATGCATGTATAAATTCAATTATGGTACTAGTAGTTTTAAATTAAATTGAAGGCGATCAACCAATGCACAGACATTCAATCATGTTACACAAACAACATGGTCATACATAATTCTATTATCATTATTATTAGAGTGCCTTCGCAATCAATACAACAAATAGTTCCCATAAACCCATACAATACACTCAAGTTATTATCTTTTATTTAAAGTTCGCTAAGTTACAAACACACACAATGTAATAAGACTGAGTTACTCACTTGCTCATATTGGTCAATCGTAGTAATCGTCAAGAAAGTCCTCATAAGTACTCAAGTCACCTATTGATATGATTAATATATTCATCAATGATACATATAACTATATAATTAAACTCCTATGAGTGTCTAAGTGTCATATCTTACTGCTGGGTTTTCGTTTTATTACTATATTAGTTCTTTGGAGATCTTATGGTAATCGAGTATTAGTTCATATTTATTTTAAAGTTGTTTTCCTTGATTTTGATTGACACTTAAATATATTAATCGGGTATTCGAGAATTTGACATTTAGTGACTCATTTTTATAGTTATTAATGTTATGTTTGTATTGTTTCTTATTTAACTTAGTGTAGTAACTCGTATTTATTTATTATCGTTTAGAACTATCGGTTTTCTTTTGATTTATTTGATATTATTTTCTCATAAAGTAAAGATATCTCTATATTCATAAATTTAAACTATTTAAATTTCCATTGTTATCCATTTACTTATAAGTATCCATTTAAATAAATACTTGGTAATTACTAAACTTATAACTTTTCTTGTAAAACTAATTAAATACGTCCATAATGATAATAAATTTAATAACATAAAGATTTGCTAAATTTAAGAATTATTTTCGAAATATCAATAATATTTTCTTTTTGTCCAAATAATAATAACAACAACAACACAACAACAACAATTATAGTAATAACAATAATAATTATGGAAATGACAATAATAATAAAAAATTTTAATGATAATAATAATAATGTTTTTCATAATAATAATACTTATAATCTTCAGCATATAATTTAAATTAATAATAATTAACAAATCCTTACTCATTAAAGTTAAAATTAATAGTAATATTACTAAAATAGCTTTAAACTTAGCTTTTGAGTTTTAATTATAAATATTACATATAATAATAGCTAAAAGAAAAATTCCAAAAATATTATTAATTCAAATATTTCTAATGGTATTAGTAATATTAACAACTAAAGCTGTAAAGCTTAATGGACTTAAATTAAATTAATGATAGTGATTTATATCACTAATAATCCTTTCTTGATAAAGTTAATATTACTAATTCATTATACTTATATCAATAATCTAATTATACATTACTTAAATACTATGTACTTATTAATACAGAAAATTTTTTAATTTTTTAAACTCAATTTTCAATAATTTCAATATTATATTACTAATAAGTAATAATACTCTTAATAATACATAAAATAAATAAATAAAAATAAGAACGGTACTAAAAATATTTATAATATTATTTATTATATAATTTAGTTTAATTAATTCTATTTTTAATATTTTTTTTATAAAACAAAGAAGTCGAGAGGTACACGAGGTGGAACACGCCTGTGTTCCTCCCGTGCTCATCTGGGGAAGTACTGTTCATCATCTTCCCCGATGAGCTCGGCCAATTTCGGTCGAATCCGACATTAAAAGCCTCTCCAATTGATTCCTATGAGTTCCTACAATGCTTTACTACACTCATATCACATCAAAACATCAAAACATCAAAACAACAACATGACTCATGGTTTTCGGATCAATAAGGCGTAACTAGGGTTTTCTAAACTTACCTTACTCAAGCTTATCCGATGAAATTCGAAGCTTGTTCTTGGGTTGGTTGTGATCCTATATCATTAGAAGTCAGTTCTAATCCTTGTTTAAAAAAAAAAAAAAAACAAAGTACAACAATTTACCTCATCACCAGTTAAAGCGTTTTTTCATGCTATTTTTTCTTTTATTCAAACTAGGATGATTAGAGCGATTTGATTTCTATTTTTAGGTTGATTTGATTGCTTAATAGGTGTTTATTTGATATGGAAATTTCGAGAGTAAATGAGAGTTGTTTGCTTATCCATTATGAAGCTTAAAGGTATATATATAGAGTTGAACGAGAACGGTTTTCCTTCGACAATTTGCATCCGATTTCTCCACAATTATACAATGTTTTATCAGTTGTTTTACTATCATTAATGAGGGAGATGAGTTGGCAAGTTTTGATTTATTTGTGTGTCGAATTTGTTGACAATTTGTGCACACTTTGGACAATTTTCTAAGCAATTTTGATTCTCTACTTCCAAGAAAATCCAAGCCTTACATTTTGCTCATCAAGGAACCAATTCTGATATGTGTATATAAACTAATATTTAGATAATATTTATCTATATTTTTGGGTAGTTTCTCAAGCTAATCGGATACAAATTAGCTAATATTTGAGAGTTTTTGTCCAAAAATATTTTTATAGAATTCTACAAAATGCTTAGGTTATTAAATGATACAACTTTAATTTTTAAATTTACGTGATTAATTGTTTTTAAAATTTTATCTCCCACGATTAGGGTTTCCTAAGCTTATTAGGTCAATTGTTGTTTTAGGCTCCAATAACTTAAGAAAACACTAATTAGAACAATAGTGTGATTCAAATATTTATTTGAAGTCTAGATCTTTAGTTATACATCTGTTTATATTTTTATTGTGTATTTATAATCCTAACGGTTTATCTTTAGGTTATCGTTTCCCATCTATAAGCATAATTAGTTAACTACTCAATATCGCATTTGATATATAAGCTAAATTATCTATATATCTTAGGTTTTTGATACCTACTATAAAATATTATTAGTAGTGTTTAATACTATCTAGGAATCTTGAATTTAGGGTTTAAATCCATGTATAGGTTCATTACTACTCATTGTTCTAGTCTCAAGTCATTGTTGAGTTCAATAGTAGTCATTTAATCTCTATATTTATATTTTTCTATCTGTTCTATTTGTATGACAAGTTTCGGGGTTTGAAATTTGGGTTTCTTTTAATCATATCTTGAATTATCAGTTCAAGTTACGAAATCTCATTTTTGGTATCAATTAGGATCAAAGAAATTCTTTATTCGGCTTTTAGATCCTAACCCAGCCAAATTCAAGTTCTTGATCTATTCTTAGGTTTTTATTGGATTATAGGTTTACTTACTAGTTCATACTTTCTATTTTAGAGTCGTATACTAGTGTAAAAAATTTCTGGGGTTTACAATTTTCATAAGAAGATAGGAAAAATGAATAATTAAACATCTAGTCGATTCATTAATTACTTAGTCCATATCCGTTTAAGTGTTTCTAAATTAGGTTAACACATCATACAACACAAACAAGCCAAAGCGTCTTAGCCCACTCTCATTTTTCACTATCATATGTATTGAGTCTTAATCAATTTAAACCTATAACTCTTATACCATTTGTAATAGCAACACCCCAAGTATGAAAAATGTAACGATTACATTACGTATATCACTGCCAAGTGATATATGTAAGGCAAACTTATATTAATTGGGTTTCTAATCAAGTTTTAATATAGAAATTGTTTTTAATTTTGTAAAATTTTGAATAGTGTCATCTATTTTTCTATAATATAGGTTTATCATATCCTATGAAATTTACCTATTCAAAAAATAAAATTCATAAAAGTAGTCTTTCATAATCATTGTAAACAGGGCCCATCGATGAGCTTAGCTCGTCTAGAAGACATTTTGGATTTAAAGATCCATTTCATGTTGAAACTAATTACAAGTTAATACATTCATCTAACTAAACAAAATAAAAGGCTTACATCAAGTCCTTTTGAAAATTGATAAATTTCATAACTCATATAATGCGATCTAAATGAATCATCTTGTGTAGTCTCATCCCTCAACACAAACGTATCATGAAGCAAATTCACGAGTGGATAGGGGTAGGTCAAAAAACCAATAAAACTAAAAAATTGAATCTAAACTAGAAAACCAATATGAAAAATATGGCTACCAGTCCATTGGTTTCTGTTTAGGATCATGGTTTTTATTTTTTTCATTTTTTGTTTTCAATTTTGGTTTTGGTGTGTAACCATGAGAAATAGATGGTTAATGTTTAATTGTTAAAAGACCGATAATTCTAACATGTATGTGTTTAATTATTATGTTGTTGTATTGTAATTTAAATAAAAGAAGAAGACTATAAATTTTTAATTTGTGTAATGTTGTATTGGAGTTAATTCCAAATTTGTTGTTGGTTTCATAGTTATTTAACTTATTGATTTGCAATTTTTTTTAATGTAATTGTGATATTTAACTTGTTGGTCTACAACTTTTTTAATGCAATTATGAAACAAAAAGGTTTAGCTTTTCATGGACCAACTGAAAATATGGTTAACCGCAACTTTTGGTTAACTATTATGTTAAATGATTAAAAACCAAAAACTAAAAATATTAACCGAAAAAATGATTAATCATTAATAATGAATTGGTTTAGGTTTGAGATTTAAAAAAACCAATTATTTTGGTTTAGTTTAAAAAATACTGGTTAACCAAACTATGCCCATCCCTATGATTGGATCATCTATAAACCTAAAATGTTAAAAGCATGAGTTACGAAGCCAAATACAAAAGTAAAACAAGGAAATAATCACATGTCACATGCACCTATGCTAATGCAACATCCATAATTTAAGTTAACTAATTTTAAGTTCACAAACAAGGCATTTCTATCATCTTAGAAACACCAATGCACACAAGAGTACTCATAACTTCCCCAAACGAAAGGGATAAGGTTCCTTCAACATATCACATACTGAAAAGGAGATTTGACAAGTCTCCATAACTTAATAGAATAGAAAAGAAGGTGAAAGCCTCATCCAGTTCATCTCCTCACAAACTGCCACTAATAAGCACGGTCCATTGCAACGCCTTATATAAGCTCTCACTCCCCTATACAATTTGTTGCAACTTCGTATCTACTCCCACTTGATGGTTTGATCTCAAAAATTCATCTATCAACCACTCACTAAGCCCAACCAAGCATCCATAGGGGTCTAAATGCCAAAACTATCGCATCATCCTAAAATTGAGATCAATCCTGCGACCTAATCCAAGGGTATAGCTTCCTACTGTAAGCATCCAATTAGCAATTAATGCACAATTAGGCCAAGTTTGTGTTTTAATCTAGTTAATTGTTCTATCCTTGCAAGAAACACACATTTACTATATACCAATTAGTTGATCTGAGCTTTCAAAACCCTTTTTAAAGCTTGATATTCAGTTACTATTCACAATTGAAGTCAGATATTAACTTAATCTTAGTTAGCTTATGTCATCTTACATTGTTCTTTACATATAAGATGCCTAGAGTTCAGTTGTGTCCATTTAATAATCTCAAGGTTAGGAGTGGAGGGGTTGTGCATGGGCCCATGCAAATGTTCCAAGAGTGTATACTTCTATTATGAGTACGTGACCCATGCAATCGGTCATGTTCCTTTACAAGAGTAAGAACATAGCCCATGTATCTAATCATCCACTGATAGGGAAACAACATTTATGGACCGAAGAGTTACAAGGTTTAATAGTTAATACACGATCCCGTGTATCGGTTGTGTACTTGATGGATCTAAAGTGTCAGAGACTGTGCACGTGTTGTGCATCTCCAAGTGAAAAGAATTTGAGGACACAATGGTACACAATCTACTACACGAAGCTGTGTATCGACCATGTACTTCTAGGGTTTTCATTAGTTGAGGCCATTGACGTACATGGCCCAATGTACGAACTCGTGCACTAGGCCAGGCAATTTTAGGGAAAAAATATTTTAAGGGATCTAAGTGTATGGATAGACCATACTTTCTAGGTTTCTATGTCATTTGTTTCATTAAGTTGAGTTATTTAGTTAATTAGGTAGCTTAAGGTTGGTTTTGGAGTTTAGGTCAACCAACCTTTAGTAGGCTATACATTTTGCAGGTTTCAATTCTTGACCTTCCAAGAATAGATTCTCATAGTCCACTAATACAATGTAGTTTTTTGTATCCTCTTACAAGTATAAAGTATAAATTACTTTAGTTCAAGTTAGACATTTTGAGCTCAATGTGATTACTTGATTTGTAGTTTTAAATAAGGTATCAATATTACTTATTTAAATGTAGTTTGAAGTCTTTAGGACATTTTTAAAGCTTAATGTAAGAAGTAGATTAAGTTTTGTCTGATTCGGATGATGATTAACCAAGTCATGAGAAGTTGAAAAGGAATATGGAAAAGTACATGAGCCTGTATACAGGTTGTGTTCTTTTACATGGCTAAATTCCTTAGCCCATGTATAGGCCATTAGAGGTGTGCAAGTGGGTTAGACGGGTTAACTTGGCTTAGCTCACTTCAGCCCGTGGGTTGGCAAAAAAAGGTTTAGCCCACTTTAAAAATGGGCTAAAATTTCTTGACCTTCACCCAACCCATTTGGGCCTGTGGGTTAAGTGGGTTTAGCCCATAGGTTAATCGGGTTAGCTCATTTCCTGACCCAATTAATCCATTTGTATATCTTTGTGGGTTAAAAGGGTTAAATTGACACATTTAACCCATTTATTAATTGAACAAAATGTATATAATAAAAAATTAAGTTTATAAGGTTCTAAATTATTAATGCTTAATTTCATTATTATTAAATTTACATATATATTAGAATAAGTATTTTAAATAATTATTGGATATCATATTTCGTTTGAATTAATAAATATACTTAAGAAGTGGTTATGATGCATGTACATTAGTTTGTCATTTTCTATTACAATTAATATATAAGTTTAAACTTATGTATAAAAGTTGTAAAAACATACTATATTAATAGTTATTTCCATACAATTTTATTATTTTTTATACAAGAGAGCTAGCAGGCTAACCCAACTAACCCTTGAGCCAGCCCACTTTAGCTCGTGGGTTAAATAAGCAGGGTAAAATTAGCCTATTTTTAAATGGGTTGAAAAGCGTTGACCCTAATTCATTTTCAAAGTAGGTTAACAGGTTGGCTCATAAGCCAAAGCCCATTTGTATGACTCTATAGGCCATGTCTCCTAAGTACATAGATAAATACACAAGCTCGTATATAGGTCATGCATTCCAAGGGATGCTTAAAATCATCCAAAAAAGTTTATTTTTCAAATGGGAAATGAATTTGGGTGGGTCTAGAGGTTCTAAAGGACTAAAAGACTTTATTTAAACTCAATTTTGATTGTCTTATTTGTATGTACTTCAAAGGATGATGATTTGTATAGCGATATTAGTGTTGAACATCAAGGTATCCCAAGTTTGATAGCAACTCCATACTCTTTACCGTTTCATGTTACAATTTTGATATATATTGTACGGGGATAATGCCAAAAATGATATATGAACTTTTGTAAAAAGTTCAATCAAGTACCTGAAGTTTGGTTTTGAATAATTTGGTATATAAAACAAGTTTTCATATGCATTTTTCCTATCTAAAGTTTGGTTTTGAATAATTTAATACTTAAAACAAGTTTTTTATATTTTCCCTATCTGTTCTTACTTGAAGCAAGTTCAATTAGATAGAAAAAAATGTACGCAAAAACTTAGTTCATATACTAAATTGTTCAAAATTAAAATTTAGGTACCTAATTGAACTTTTTACGAAAGTTCAGATACCATTTTTTACATTAACCATATTATACAAACTCCATCAATTTTATAGCTCATTAAGATCTACAGTCTACACTTATATTCGCATTATCATATATCCTGAAAATCATGCATATATTACACATAACACCACTTTTAGTATCTACACACAATCTCTAACTAGGAACTCATTTCCCATCAAACTAAAATACTATTTTACATTGAATAGATGTTTCATGTCCATAAAATATTAAAAGTTCTACACAATGAGTTAGTTTAGTGTCTTATCTTCCTATAGGGTGTCGTTTATCACTTATTTTAGTTGGAACCCAAATAAACACCTCCAAAATCTTCGAAAACCTAGAATTTAGCCACTCTAAACATATATCGATATACCTAAGTTACTCTCTACACTTAAATTGTCATAAAACACTAAAAAATGCCTTTAAAGTTAGGGTTTTACCTTAGCACAAATTTTGTGGAGCTTAGATACTTTGTCTACATTTCCTAAAATAAAACATATAACTTAAGCTAAATAGTGCTAATTTCCCATTAATCTAGCTTAATTAGCACCAATAAGGTGATTAAGGATTAAGATTTTACTTACCTCTTTTCAAAAACCTTGAGACTGCATAGTTGTCAAAATTATCCTATGTGTCTTTTCTTAATTAAAATAGATACAAAATTGTTTAGGTGTAGACTTTAGGTAAAAAATCTAGCTACATATATCGCTTAAGTAATGAAAAGAAAAGAGAGAGAAGATAGCTTAAAAGAATGGAGAGCTAGGGTTTTGGATGGGTTAAGCATGCTGTAATACCCTGAGCACACAAGTTATTGCAGTTTAGCTACATATATCGCTTAAGTAAAGTGGGTTACTGATTCAAAATTTTAATTAAGAAACCATTATTAATTTTATAAAAATTTTGGTAGATTGACGTTTTTTTTTCTATGATTCGTGTAGTTTCAAATCGTGTAAAATTGACCAATTCAGATAATAAATTTTAAAAGAAAACTTCCTTTTGGTATTAAAGCCTATTAAAGTAAGACAACATGAGCCTAACTCCACCGAAAATAAAATAGTTTAGCACGAAGATCCACATTAAATAATATAAGTTTAAAGTTTTGCTATGGTCTTCTAGAAAAATTCAAGAAGTAATAAACAAAATTATCCCTAAAATCTCATAAAAACATATTAATCATCAAGCTATCTTTTTGGTCCCAAAAAGTAACCAAGAGGGAGAGATGAATTGGCTGCCTTAAAAAAAATTTAAAATTTGCTTTTTAAAATTTTAGGCATAACCCCAATTAGTTTTTAATAAAGTATGACTTTGAATTTGCTTAGTAATCACAACAAGTAATTAAATGCACAAAAATAAAATAGTAGAGTAAGAGAAATATGCACAATGATTTATAGAGGTTTCGTCTTGAGTGTTAGTTCTCTCTTCTAGCCCTAAATCGGGGACCCGATACTCCACACCGGTATGTTCCTCTATATCAATCAAAATAAGATTACAAATAGTGTCCTCAATTTACTATGTCAGATTTCACGCTAACACTTAGCAATATTTGAACTCAAAGTCTACTTGTAATCTAACTCTATCTAACTCACACAAAGTGATAAAAAGAAAATAAGGAATAAAGAATTAAAAATCCTCTCAAGGTTTGGTGCAAAAAAAAAATGAAAAATTTGAAGTAGCGAAAATTAGCACAATCGTGAGCTGAAGTATTTGCAGTAAGTAGTGAGCTTTCTTTTTTTATGCAATAAAGTTGTATTTTTTCTTAAATTTCTACTGCTATATATCTTCACTTCTTCCTAAGAATATAAGATGAAGATTTGAATGTTGCGATAAGATTTGGTCCTAATATTTTGCTCTTAGCTATTGACAAAATTTTTATTAGTTCTTACAACAGATACAAATAGATAAGACTATCTGTTAATGATGATCTTTGTTCATGATATTGTGCGCTTGATGAAGATGAGAGTTAATGTGTACTTCAAATAATGAAGCTGGACATTAATTCTTATATTGCTATTGATAATTCTTGAGATTGTAATTTGAAACGTTGTTAACCAAATCCTGATGAAAAATAACCTTTGATACATTTCAAATTTAAATCATATTCATTTCCCTTAGAAATAGGACCGTATCTTACTGTTCATAAACTTCTATGAATTTGAAATCCTTTTTCTATTGAAACACAACCTTCGTACTTCACAAATAATTATCTTTATCAGATAAATTTCTCATGATAAATCTGATCTAAATTTAGACATGTCTTGAAAAACGAATTTAGACATTCAATATCTTGAAAAATGATCCTATTCAAATTAGGTTTTTCACATAATTTTAAAACAAGTGACAATTGAATAGGTTTGTACAAATCTTATGGTTGTTGGTCTGCTCACTAAAGTTTACAACCTAAAGTATTTAATTAGCATGTCATTTGCATGGGTATTGCACATTTTTATGATGTGACGTTTTACTATGAGATATGTTGTTGGTTGATGTTCAATTATTTTATGTTTTATAATTGACTCATATATGGTTGTTTGTTGAATTCTTTGACGCAAAGTAGGACTTGTTTGAAATAAGCATGTTAAGGATCACATTACATGTAATTTTCATGCTACACATCCATACTTGATCTATGTCGTTAATTGTATTAATATTAGTGACCATCGATGGGTCATGTCACAGTAAAAGGATGACACAGGCCGATTTGATCCCATACTGATGTGATTGATGGATCAGATTGTTTCAAAAATGAGCTTCATTATAGACAGTAAAGATTCGGCTCATAAGGTTTTGTATGGTATGCAATTGTTTGGCGATATATGTGGCCCAAGTGGAAGATTGTCATTATTTTGTGGGTGAATATATTAATTAATCTTACATCATAAATTGTTTAATTGAGTTAAGAAAAATAATCCTTTATAATAATCATTCACTTATTGGTTGGTAAGGCTTTTAAAACTTATCTTTATATATGAGCTTGTAAGTACGGGCCTTAATGTGTAAAAACTTGTATGTTTTATTTCATTTATCATGAAGGACCGTAGTGAAATAAGATAATTAAAGCTATAAATAGGTTTGAGGTCCTCGGTATGAAATGACTCAAATCACTATATATATTAGACATAGAATTTAGATAGATTGAATGAATCATAGGATATAATTAGACAAGTTGGAATAATTAGATTAGTAAATAATTAAGTCGAATTTGAGATTTTAAATTCCTAAAATCTCTAAACATGCCATTAAAATGTTTAGAGGATCCATAAACCTTCAATCTATAGCCAAAATATCAATTCCTAAATCTTTGTAAAATTTGAGTTTATTTGCTTGTATCAAATATCAGTTCTTAAACCCGAACTCAAATTAAATATCCTTTTATCTATAATAAATTTCTAAATTAAGTTTTCATCTAAAGTTTTTAATTTCTGACCCTTATTTTAAAATATCCTAATTTTAAGCCTCAACCTTCCCTTTTGATTTTCTTTTTCCTTCACCTGCTCTCTCTCTCTCTCTCTTCCTTTGCTTTTCATTCCCGTTTCTTTTCTTTTTTTTTTTTTCTCTCTCTCTTTTCATTCTCTTCTCTTTCTCTTCTTTTCTTTCTTCTATCTCCTAAAATTATCTTCCCAAATCTCAATTTCAAAAGGAACAAAAGAAAAATCAAGTAGAAGATGAAGATAGGAGAAGAGAAATCAAGTTAGAAGAAGAAGAAGAAGACCAAATTGCATGTTTTTACTTTACAAGCTAAGTATATTTGTTTTATTGTTGTTTTGATTCTTATTCTTATTTATATATGATGAATTGATGTTAGAATTGAGTAGAAATTGTGATGAAGTTGATGAATATGTTGGTTTAATGTTTGGGATGGGGTGGGTGTGTGGAGAAGATGATGAATAGTAGTGTAGGGTTTGGTTGGAGGAAGGAGATGATGAATAGTGGAAGTTGGGTATTTTGATTAGAAGTGGAGTTTGTGTTGTTTGAATGGTATTTTGATCATATAATCAGCTTTGGGAAACTTAGGATGAGTTTAAAGAAGGTTTGAAAGTGTAAAAGTTTACAAAATTTTGTGTTCAAAATAGAGGAAGGCGAAAATTTTTGAAACACCCTGTCATACGGCCCCATATGGAAGGGTGTTTTACCTTCCAACCTTGAAAATGTAATTTCCCTGAGTTGAAGCGGCCCTATATGTTTGGGGGAGGGGGGAGGGGGGTGTATGGAGAAGAAGGCCCCATATGCAAGAGTGTATCACTCTCTGATAGAAAAGTGCATTGTCACTGGGTTGAAATGGCCTCCCAAACAACCCTGTATGAGAGAGCGTTTCAATTTATGATCTCTCCCTTACTGCGATGTTATTTTGTAATTTGATCGTAACTTTTTCATTCGACCTCCCTTTGAGGTGATTCAAGTTGCGTTGGAAAGTTTAAAAAGAGATCTACAACTTTCATATTTTACATTTTTACAAATTTTAAAAATATCAATACTTAAATTTTGATTCTTTACAGCTGCTACACTTTCTAAAACAAAGCTAAAAACTTGTATTGGTTTGTTAAATGTGTTTTAACATATGAAATGGATCTTTTTGAGCTAAAATGAAATATTTAAGTGATATTTGATGTGTTAAGTGAGTTAATTCATGTAACTAAACATGAGTTAAGTAGATTTATAGATTTAACAAATAATTAGATTAAATCTAGAAGCTAGTTATAAAATGAACTTAGTTAACAAACCTAGGTTCAACTTGACTAAATGAACTTGAATGAAATAAAATGGATTAGATTGTTTAACTTTGATGAATTTGGCTAAGTTTAAGTTAATATAAGCTCGAAGTGACATAGATCTTAGATATATAATGAATTAGTAATTAATCTAAGTCCAACTTGCCTTAATGAACTTTACTAAACTAAAATGAATTAGATTGTTTAAGTTTAATTAACTTGACTTAGCAAATGACTTAAATAATTAATTCTAATCAATTTGGCTAAGGTTAAACTAAAATGGGTTAATAGCTAATAATTAGCTTAGATGAATGAATTAGGATGATCTTTGAATAATATGAGGAATATGTTGCTTCAAATGTATGTTTACTTGGAAAATGAATGTTTTTGGTATATGAATTCTTTGTTGATGCTTTTGTAATAAAACACTATAAATAAAGAGAAAAGAAATTCTTTGACAGACAAAGGAGAATTGTCCGTATTTTGGCAGGGTGATCTTTGCAACCATAGCGGGGTTTCAATTTAGTGTTTGCTCAAATAGGGCCGTAATAAAATGAGCTAGAGATTAGTGAATAATTGATATAAGTTCTTGTATGAGTTTGTTGAAGTAGATGTTAGTTTAGGTTCTTATAAGAGTCGTTTCTTGAACCAGTGGTAGATATGTGATATATCTTCTGAGATAGCTA
Organism: Combretum micranthum; assembly: GCA_024138025.1. NCBI lineage: Eukaryota > Viridiplantae > Streptophyta > Magnoliopsida > Myrtales > Combretaceae > Combretum > Combretum micranthum. The sequence continues at coordinate 902,571 of JAMXBD010000174.1, forward strand.
CTGCTCTACCTTTTGAGACTCTGTTTGGATTTTATATTCAAGGTACGCAGTAACTTGCGTGGTGATTGTTAGGATAGGCATCCTAAATGGACTAAGAACTTAAACTCGGCCTAATAATTGTTTGAATTGGTTTTCTATTCCGCTATTTAAATCCGTATTTGACTCGGTATGGCAGATCGGTATCCAGCTCGGGGAGCAGCACCTTGCTCAGATTGGGGGTACGGTAGATTTGGTGCTTAGGCCACCCCTATCTTTAATAAGACTTTCCCAAGTGGTATGGTGGGTAACTGATGGGGAAGAAGGTATCAGCGTAACGTTTGCTCATGCTTAGAATGAAGTGGTATGATTTAGTTCAAATGTTTATGGAAACAGTTGAACTAAGTGATGTTATGGACTAAGATAAGTAAAGTCGTATAACGGTTGTCAACCCTAGATGAAGTTATTTTCTCTTTATTGGATATACCATCTAGGAGATATAAGTATCCGGACTGCTTATATCAACCCACTGAGCATCATGATGCATTACTTAGGATCCTCTAATATTACGAGCTACGCCAGAAGGTGGGGCTGCCTAGTCTGTATGAACAGTAGGGACCACTTAGGGAGGCAGACATGATACTAGATCCTTGATGTCCGGAGTTTGAATACTCCCATGTTGATTTGTTTATTTTAAAGGAAAGATAATAACCTATTGATTGTGCATTGCATTTAGTTAAGCTCGTATGTCACTCCGTGCGTAATTGTGATACCGTGTACTGAGCTTCGGCTCATTCTTGTTGTTATTATTCTTTTTACAAATATTATTGTTCATGAAGATGTCGACGATGAGAGGATTTGTGGATAAGTGAATTGAGTAGGAGCATGGATGTAGTTTAATTACTTTATTTCTTTTTTCCTTCTATTTATTTAGTGAGAGCTGGATTTATTTACAAATTGTAATTCTTTTAATGGGGCTTGTTAATGCCCATATGTTTTGTAAATGAAGATCTACTCTTAAAAGTAGATTAATAAATATTTTTATAAAGTTTTGTTTCTTAGAAAATTTGCCTACTTTGTAGAGAGTAGAGTTTTATAAATGATTTTAATAAATTATTTTCTGTTGCTAAATCTAATTGTTGCCAGAATCTAACTGAATGGTTTCATTACCTAAAATTGAGTAGTAATGTCCAACATAAACAAAATCTTTTTAAAAAAAGCCTTAGCATGTAATACTTTAGAGTATTATACGTGGTGATAGTGCCTTAAGTTATTTAATTAATCAAATTAAATTTTTAGGGCGTTACACAGTATTAATAAGAAAAATCAAGAAAGCAAACACTACTCTAAGCTGAAAGACTAAAACACTACTAAAAGGATTAGTCTTTTTTATGAATTTAGGTATGCTCCTACACTTGTTTAATTTATCTATTGTGCCCTAATTTCGTGCATGAGATCTTGGATTTATTTGTATGCATAAATCTGTTGATTTTTCCTATGGGTGACATGTATGTTTACCAATCCCACAAAAGAAAACTACTTAAATACAAATCACATAATTTTAATTACCAAAATACTGATACAAAATCACATCTAAGACATGTTATTTTGATTTTAACAAAAGAATTGCATCTTTAACATATGATTTTGAAATTTTAGTACATTGCAGAATCGTATATTAAACATGCAATTTACTATAAATGGAAAGTTCTACTATTTTCATAAAAATTACAAAAATCGCATGTAGGACATGTGACATTCATGTAAAAGGAAAATTGCATCTCATACAAGCGATTTTGGAATGGTATTTATGTTATTATTTTTATATAAATGGTATTAGTATAAATAATTTTCTAACGAATTGCTAAATCAATAGTTTTCTCCTTTTCCAAATTAGCAAGTATATATAATATGCTAGTATCATTCTTTATTACTTGAACAACCTATAACCGACTATTTATAGTATTAAGTGAAGATCTTCACTGGTGGGAAAATGGCTAAAAGATGCGAAATTGTTTGACTTAGTAAGTCAAAATTTCGCTTCGTTTAGCCTATTGAGGCAAAACAATTGCCTCTCTTCATTCGCCTATAAAAGTTCATCATCTTAGCTCAAAAGAGGCAAAAGTCACCTATATAGAGGACATAGAGGTGACATTCACCTTAATACAACATGAGGTTAATATCACCTCTATTTTAGTTTGACTTAACGTGCTAAATTATGAGGGTGGGTCTCGTTTCTTTTGCAAAAATTGAATTACCCTATAAACCAAAAATAATCCCAACTAGATTATCACATATACTCTTCTCGGTATGCATCACATCAAAGTTGTGGTGAATATGCAATTGTTACCAATATGGTAATCTGAAAAGCATACTTTTCTCACACCAGTTTGTGCTGTCTTCATTAGTAAAGCCAACTAAGTCTCTCTTGTGTCTTCCCCGTCACAAAATTCTTATACTGATTCAATTGAGCCATTATACCCTTATCGATGAACTCCCTTAGGAGTGGCTACGTCTCAACCGTGCCATTCAAACCCTATTAACACATAACCATCGATGCCCAGGTAGCTCATGTGATGGAACTTACTATTTGCATGGTTGTTTATGTAGTCTACATTGCACATAAGGCATGCTTTATATCCCTTGGTTATCCAACCAAAAATATCACCATACATCAAAAAATCATTAATTGTCCATAGCTACCAGAGGCAGACGAAAGACTATATAATTGAGGGGGCTATACCTTAATTAAGTTGATCTTAAAATTATTTATTTATATTGACTCACTATTACAATTATATTACATCTTATATATTTATGAGAATTTCATAATGATTTCAACATGATATTTTTTTTAAAACTTCATGAAAAAAATCATTCAAATAATAATTTAAAGTATTTAATGCATTCATAAAAAACGATACATATATTACTTAAAAATTAATTATCAATAAAAAAATATAGAGTTAATATCTATATGAATAAATCATAAAATATATCTAGATATGATATCTATTCAATAATTCGTGTTAATTTCTTAACATTGCATGTAGAAAATATTACTAAATCAAATTATATAATTAATGTGCAATATGATTATTTTTAGTATAAATAGATCATAAAAAAAATATGTAGATATGATAGCTTTTTCATTAATTCATGTGCATTTTAATAACATTAATTGAAGGAAAAAAGTTACTAAATCAAATTATATAATTAGTGTACAATAGGATTCAATTGCAATGTGGATAATAATAATTATTGTTTTATGATAAAAGAAGTTTATGTTATTAGTTATTATGAAAGAAAAATTAAAAAAAAAAAGGTTAGTGTAAGAAAAAGAGAGAGATAGAAGCTAGTGTAATAAATGCATGTTGAAAAAGAAAAAAAAAACAACACCAACGGGATTTGAACCTATGACCTCTTGGATGTAAAACAAAGCACTTAACCACTACATCATCCTTAGTTTTATGTCATTATTCTTTCTTTATAATATATGTGACACATATTTTTTTTGTTTTTTTAAAATACATTTAAAATTTAATATTTCCCGGGTCTGGAGGGCTGAGGCCCCCATCGACCCCCCCTAAATCCGCCCCTAATAGCAATGTAGCACGTATCAGGAATGCCCAGCCTTCTGCTATATCCAATGTCCTCACACCTTTCAACCATAGCTCTTCCAAATTTTCCACTAAGGGCTACAAGTAAACAGAGATCTAGGTCCTGGTCTTAAAAGTGATATCATTAGGTATGGCTCCTTCATGCATCTCCATGGTGAAACATTGCATACAAATAAGATGACTAGCCATACACTATATGTTGTACTCATATTTGCATAAGGATTGAAGCCATCAATAGCAGGTCCTAATCTCATACTTAGGTAATCTAAAGTGAACCAAGAGTATTTTTTATCCAAACCTTTCCATTGCTTAGAGTCCATGGGATGCCTCAACACACTCTTCTCATTAATATAACTTTCTTTGTGCCAACTCATCTCCAAAGTCGGCTTCCTACACACGAACAACCACTTCAGTCGTGGAATTAGTGGAAAATAACAGACCACCTTATTGGCATAGTCTTTTGCTTCTTCAAATGAAGTTTCCACCTTCCTTCCTCATACCTCGGATAGTTATCTAGATCTTTAAATTCTTTCTAAAAAAGCACATGGTCATTCATACTAGCATGTATAGTGTTTGCATCAATTCCCAACTATCTCAGTAGCTTGTGTGCATCATAATATGATGATGGCAATAAATTGACATCTGGTAACAAAATCTTTATAAAAGCAAGCTAATTGTTAAAGCATTTTACAGCTTGTTTTTCATCGACTTTCAAACTCATCATTTGAGGAACAACAGACAACATTGAGGACTTTTTATAACCTGGATACACAGGACTCTTTGCACTTTCAAACATTTTTGTCTACCAATTTCCATGGTTTTCATTGCTTTCATCTCTACCATCGGTTTCTTCACCCTCAAGATTACTCATATTAGTGGCTAGGTCCTCTAACATTTGATAATATGCTTGGTCTTCAAAAGTTTTACTTTCATCCATAATACTCCAATTCCCATCAACCACATCATCAGGGGCTTCGTCTTCATTATTCGACTCCTTACCATGATATGTCCACCTGAGTAGGTCCAGGCCATTCCCTTTGTTAAGAGATGAAACTTAACAATTTGAGTAGACCACCACACTATATTAAGACAGTCTCTGCATAGACATCTTATCAATCAATCCAACTTTCTGTGGTTCACTGCGGCTCGTAAAAATTCCTTAACCCTGTTTTTATATTCTAATGATGTTAGGTTACGTGTCATGTGCCAACTACATTTTGACATCCTACATTGAGATGTAGTGATCCATTTCACTTTAATTTATTACTTCATTTCAACTTTTTTTTCAACCCACACTTTGCACTTTATATAAGGTGTTATAAGCTCTTACTTACTATAATATTAGTGCTTAGCGTAGCAAACAATAATTACCTAACGCTACACTATAATTTGCTACAAAAATATAATATAACGAGACTTTTATATTATTATACAAATGCAAGGCATATTGCGTATAAAAAAATACGTGCAAACATTATGTATTGATCACATCGTATGAAAAATGGACAAACTATAGCATCACAAAGAATTATTTTAACTATACGTAACATATTTTAAATATTAATACCTAAGTAAATAAAATAAAACAAATAAACACATTTATATGCATATGTTTATGTATTAAAAATTTTCAATTAGATATTAAAACTACAAACATAATAATAATAACAATAATAATAATAATAATAATAATTTTTTACTAGCCTTGCAGACAAGAGTGTAGATATACACCTTTACCAAAAATATCTAAAAAAATTAAAATAAATTAGCATTTCTATTTAATAATTAAAAAATTATGAGAGAGAGAGAGAGAGAGAGAGGAGACACAGATGACCTATGTAATAGATAGCGAAAGCGCAGGGGAGATGAAAAACGCCGATCTATATATAGAAAAAAATATAAGATGAGTTTTGCCTTAGGCTCGCCTCTTTTTTAGAGAGGAGGGACTCACCTCTTTAATTAGTTGAATGAGATAGATAAAATTATCTTGAGGTAAGACTCATCTCATTTTTTTGCATCTCTGGATGAAATTTTTACTAGTGCCTTATGCTTCCTAGGTTTTATTTTCTTTTTTAAATTTATCATTTTTTATGTTTGTATGTCATCACAATTCGTTTAAAGGGTATAAGAAGCTTAAGTAATTTTTTTACAATTTAACTAATAGAATTCTAGCAATCAATGCAAGATTTATAAAGATGTAAAGTGGCAATCGGAATTGAAAATTTAGAAGCAATGAAAGAAGAGCAAGTTTTGAAATTGAAGTTTCCACACCATTTGATGATGCCTAACTTTGGTGTTTCTAAAAAGTTCATAGCGCTTGGATTTCTATAGATCGATGGGATGGATTTTGTTTAAGATTTAATAGAAAGTTTACGAAGGAAGGACAGGAAGAAGGAAACTGTAAGAGAAGGAAAGAACAACTAGTGTCACTGGAGTGATGGATGATTGTTAACATGGACTAGGTGGAGGCATCCAATTCAGTTTAGTTGAATAGAAATAAACCCTATAAAGGAGTTATTGCCAAGGAAAAAAAAAAAAAACAGAGATTCAATAGAGGGAATTCTTAATCAAAACTACCTGCATCCAATTATATATTGTCGGTATACATTTTAGGGTCTATTTGTTTGGCTTTTTCCGGCAGATATAGGCACTGTTTTCAAACTTTTTTCTAATAAATTATTTATCAAGAAATAGATATAAATAAAAAAAAAAGTTGGCAGTTCTCATTAAAAGATCGAATAGATTAAATATAGATGTAAATCGAATATATTTATACATATCATTTTAAAAAAGATACAGATATAGAAAAAACAGACCATCCAAACAGGCCCTAATTGGTTTTCCAATAAAATTATCCGCTAACTTAATTCATTAAACGCTATTACATAAAGGACATTTTTATTTCACAATTTTAACATGTATTTTTATTACCTGCGTTATTTAGTTTGTCATAAAACTATCAAATAAGATCCTAAAATAATGAAATTTTGAAAATTAATTTTTACTCTAGTATTTATATTATTATGGAGGCAATATTATATGCAATTAATTTTTTTATTACCCCTAATCATTATTTGAGTTCTTGTTTATAATAAAGGCATAAATTTTATCATTTCATATATATATATATATATTATATATATAATTTCGAGGTTTCATAATAAAAATAGCCACTATTCTTCTCAAAGTCAATTCTACCTATGATATATATTTGTGTGTGTGGGTGTGTGTGTTCAAAATCGCCATAAGCCATTGAAAATGTCTTTAGTTATAAATTCTTATGATCGATTTTATTTACTCCAAATCAACATTTTACGATGCAAAGTAATCTATTCTCCACAATTAGCCAAGAAACTACGAACTTACTGTAGGGAACTGTGTTCTTCATAAAATGATCCTTTAGATGCTAAGAGGTAGTCGCCTATGTTAAACTGTCGAACCCTAAACCGTGAGATCCTCCAACCACAGGAAAAAGATAAGGAAAAGGAATCAAATTCCACTCAAGGTCAATTTTCTCTTCAACCAAGAGAATTGGGTAGATATTGACAGTTTGGCATGGTTTTTTTTTTTTCTCTTTTTTTTTTTTTTTTGCCGCTTTATTTTTTTCCTCCCAGGAAAATCTTATTAATAGTTAAAATCAAAAGTTAATTTGCACAATTTAACAGATTTATGATGTCATACGTTTTATTAATTAAAATAAATATAAAAGCGATCTAATTTGAATTACAAGAGGGGGAGATGAATTGGTTGCCTTAAAAAAAATTTAAACTTTACCTTTTAAAATTTTAAACATAACCCCAATTAGTTTTTCATAAAGTATGACTTTGAATTTGCTTAGTAATCACAACAAGTAATTAAATGCACAACTTAGTAATTACAACAAGTCTTGAGTATTAGTCCTCTCTTATAGCTCTAAACTGGGGACCCGATATTCCACATCGGTATGTTCCACTATATCAATCAAAATAAGATTACAAATAGTGTTCTCAATCTACTATGTCAGATTTCACGCTAACACTTAGCAATCTTTGAACTCAAAGTCTACTTATAATCTAACTCACACAAAGTAATCAAAAGAAAATGAGGAATAAAGAATTAAAAATCCTCTCAAAGTTTGGTGCAAAAAAAAAAAAATGAAAAATTTGAAGTAGCGAAAATTAGCATAATCGTGAGCTGAAGTATTTACAATAAGTAGTAAGCTTTCTTTTTTTACACAATAAAGTTGTATTTTTTCTTGAATTTCTACTACTCTATATCTTCCTTCTTCCAAAGAATATAAGATGAAGATTTGAATGTTGAGATAAGATTTTTGCCTAATATTTTGCTCTTAGCTATTGACAAAATTTTTATCAGTTCTTACAACGGATACAAATAGATAGGACTGTTTGTTATGATGATCTTTGTTCATGATATTGTGTGCTTGATGAAGATGAGAGTTAACGTGTACTTCAAATAATGAAGCTGGACATTAATTCTTATATTGCTATGGATAATTCTTGAGACTGTAATTTGAAACGTTGTTGACCAAATCTTGATGAAAAATAACCTCTGATACATTCAAATTTAAATCAGATTTATATCCTTTAGAAATAGGACAGTATCTTAATGTTCATAAACTTCTATGAATTTGAAATCCTTTTGCTATTGAAACACGACCTTGGTACTTCACAAATAATTTTCTTTATCAGATAAATTTCTCATGATATATCTAATCTAAATTTAGACATGTCTTGAAAAATGAATTTGGACATTGAATATCTTGAAAAACGATCCTATTCAAATTAGGTTTTTCACATAATTTTAAAACAAGTGACAATTGAACATGTTTGTACAAATCTTATGGTTGTTGATCCGCTCACTAAAGTTTACAACCTAAAGTATTTAATAAGCATGTCATTTGCATGGGTATTGCACATTTTTATGATATGATGTTTTACTAGGAGATATGTTGTTGGTTGATGTTCAATTATATTATGTTTTATAATTCACTCATATATGGTTGTTTGTTGAATTCTTTAACATAAAGTAGGACTTCTTTGAAATAGGTATGTTAAGGCTCACATTACATGTAATTTTCATGCTACACATCCATACTTGATCTATGTCGTTAATTGTATTAATATTAGTGACCATCGATGGGTCATGGCACAATAAAAGGATGATACAGGCCAATTTGATCCTATACTGATGTGATTAATGGATCAGATTGTTTAAAAAATGAGCCTCATTATAGACAGTAAAGATTAAGCTCATAAGGTTTTGTATGGTATGCAATTTTTTGGCGATATAAGTGGCCCAAGTGGAAGATTATATTGTTATTATTTTGTGGGTGAATATATTAATTAATCGTACATCATAAACTATTTAATTGAGTTAAGAAAAATAATCCTTTATAATAAAAGTGATCATTCGCTTATTGGTTGGTAAGGCTTTTAAAACTTATCTTTATATATGAGCTTGTGAGTACGGGCCTTAATGTGTAAAAACTTGTATGTTTTATTTCATTTATCATGATGGACCATAGTGAAATAAGATAATAAAAGCTATAAATAGGTTTGAGGTCCCTTGTATTAATGAGAAAAACCAAGAAAGCAAACACTACTTTAAGTTGAAAGACTAAAACACTCTTAAAAGGATTAGTCTTTTTTATGAATTTAAGTACACTACCACACTTGTTTAATTTATCTTTTGTGCCCTAATTCCGTGCATGAGATCTTGGATTTATTTATATGCATAAATCTATTGATTTTTCTTATGGATGTCATACATGTTTACCAATCCCACAAAAGAAAACTACTTAAATACAAATCACATAATTTTAATTACCAAAATACTGATACAAAATCACATCTAAGACATGCTAATTTGATTTTAACAAAAAAATTGCATCTTTAACATATGATTTTGAAAATCTAGTACATTGTAGAATCGCATATTAAACATGCAATTTACTACAAATGGAAAGTTTACTATTTTCATAAAATTACAAAAATCGCGTGTAGTACATGTGACATTCATGTAAAAGGAAAATTGCATCTTATACAAGCGATTTTGGAACGATATTTATGTCATTATTTTTATATAATTGGTATTAGTATAAATAATTTTCTAATGGATTGCTAAATCAATATTTTTCTCCTTTTCCAAATTAGAAAGTATATATAATATGCTAGTATCATGTTTTATTACTTGAACAACCTATAACCGACTATTTATAGTATAAAGTGAACATCTTCACTGGTGGGAAAATGGCCAAAAGATGCGAAATTTTTTGCCTCAGTAAGTCAAAATTTCGCCTTGTTTAACCTATTGAGGCAAAGCAATGGCCTCTCCTCAATCGACTATAAAAGTTCATCATCTTATCTCAAAAGAGGCAAAAGTCACCTATATAGAGGACATAGAGGTGGCATTCACCTTGATACAATATGAGGATAATATCACCTTTATCTTAGTTTGACTTAATGTGCTAAATTATGAGGGTGGGTGTCGCCTCTTTTACAAAAATTGAATTACCTTATAAACCAAAAATAATCCCAACTAGATTGTCACATATACTCTTCTTGGTATGCATGACATCAAGGTTGTGGTGAACATGCAATTGTTACCAATATGATAATCTGAAAAGCATACTTTTCTCACACCAGTTTGTGCTATCTTCATTAGTAAAGCCAACTAAGTCTCTCTTGTGTCTTCCCATTACAAAATTCTTATACTAACTCAATTGAGCCACTATACCCTCATCGATGAACTCCCTTGGTAGTGGCTACGTCTCAACCGTGCCATTAAAACCCCATTATCACATAACCATCGATGCCCAGGTAGCTCATGTAATGGAACTTACTATTTGCATGGTTGCTTATGTAGTCTACATTGCATATAAGGCATGCTTTATATCCCTTGGTTGTCTGACTGAAAATATCACCATGTATCGAAAAATCATTAATTGTCCATAGCTATTAGGGGCGAACGGAAGCTATATGATTGGAGGGGCCGGACCCTAATTAAGTTGATCTTAAAATTATTTATTTATATTGACTCACTATTACAATTATATTACATCTTATATATTTATGAGAATTTCATAATGATTTCAACATGATATTTTTTTTAAAAACGCCATAAAAAAAATCATTCAAACAATAATTAAAAATATTTAATGCATTCATAAGAGATAATACATATGTTACTTAAAAATTAATTATCAATAAAAAAATATAGAGTTAATATCTATATAAATTTTTCTTTTAATAAAAATAAATCATAAAATATATCTAAATATGATATATATTCAATAATTCGTGTTAATTTCTTAACATTGCATGTAGAAATATATAATATTACTAAATCAAATTATATAATTAATGTGTAATATGATTATTTTTAGTATAAATGGATCATAAAAAAATATGTAGATATGATAGCTTTTTCATTAATTCATGAGCATTTTAATAACATTAATTGAAGGAAAAAGGTTACTAAATCAAATTATATAATTAGTGTACAATAAGATTCAATTGCAATGCGGATAATAATAATTATTGTTTTATGATAAAAGAACTTTATGTTATTAGTTACTGTGAAAGAAAAATTAAAAAAAAAAGTTAGTGTAAGAAAAAGAGAGAGAGAGAGAAGCTAGTATAACAAATGCATGTTGAAAAAGTAGGGAAAAAAAAAAAAGAAAGGTACACCAACGAGATTTGAACCTATGACCTCTTGAATGTAAAACAAAGCACTTAACCACTATACCACACTTAGTTTTATATCATTATTCTCTCTTTATAATATATGTCACACATAATTTTTTTTGTTTTTTTAAAATACATTTGAAATTTAATATTTCCTGGGTCTGGGGGGGCTGGGGCCCTCATCGACCCCCCCTAGATCCGCCCCTGATAACAATGTAGCACGTATGAGGAATGCTCGACCTTCTGCCATATCCAATGTCCTCACACCTTTCAACCACATCTCTTCCATATTTTCCACTAAGGGCTACAAGTAAACAGATATCTATGTCCTGGTAGTAAAAGTGACATCATTAGGTATGGCTGCTTCATGCATCCCCATGGCGAAACATTGTATACAAATAAGATGACTAGCCATACACTATATGTTGTACTCATATTTGCATAAGGATTGAAGCCATCAGTAGCAAGTCCTAATCTCATACTTGGGTAATCTAAAGTGAACCAAGAGTATTTTTTATCCAAACCTTTCCATTGCTTAGAGTCCATGGGATACCTCAACATACTCTCCTTGTTAATATAACTTTCTTTATGCCAACTCATCTCCGAAGCTGGCTTCCTACACATGAACAACCACTGCAGTCGTGGAATTATTGGAAAATAACAAACTGCCTTATCTGGCATAGTCTTTTGCTTCTTCAAATGAAGTTTCCACCTTCCTTCCTCATACACTAGACAATTGTCTAGATCTTTAAATTCTTTCTAAAAAAGCACATGTTCATTCATACAAGCATGTATAGTGTTTGCAATTACCAACTATCTCAACTATTGTGTGCATCATAATATGATGCTGGCAATAAATTGCCATGGTAACAAAATCTTTATAAAAGCAAGCTAATTGTTAAAGGATTTTACAGCTTGTTTTTCATCGACTTTCAAACTCATCATTTGAAAAACAACAGACAACATTGAGAACTTTGTATAACCTTGATACTAGGACTCTTTGCACTTTCAAACATTATTGTCTACCAATTTCCATGGTTTTCATTGCTTTCATCTCTACCATCAGTTTCTTCACCCTTAAGGTTACTCATATTAGTGGCTAGATCCTCTAACATTTGATAATAAGCTTGGTCTTCGAAAGTTTTACTTTCATCTAGAATACTACAATTCCCATCAACCACATCATCAGGGGCTTCGTCTTCATTATTCGACTCCTTACCATGATATGTCCATCTCGAGTAGGTCCAGGCCATCCCTTTGTTAAGAGATGAAACTTGATAATTTGAGTAGACTACCACACTATAACTTGATAATTTCACTGCGGCTCGTAAAAATTCCTTAATCTTGTTTTTATATTCTAATGATGTTAAGTCACGTGTCATGTGCCAACTACATTTTGACATCCTACATTGAGATGTAGTGATCCATTTCACTTTAATTTATTACTTCATTTCAACTTTTTTTTTTCAACCACATTTTCCACTTTATATAAGGTGTTATAAGCTCTAACTTACTATAATATTAGTGCTTAGTGTAGCAAACAATAATTACCTAACGCTACACTATAATTTGCTACAAAAATATAATATAACCAGACTTTTATATTATTATACAAATACAAGGCATATTGCGTATAAAAAATATGTGCAAATATATATGTATTGATCACATCGTATGAAAAATGGACAAACTATAGCATCACAAAGAATTATTTTAACTATACATAACATATATTAAATATTAATACCTAAGTAAATAAAATAAAACAAATAAACACATTTATATGCATATGTTTATGCATTCAAAATTTTCAATTAGATATTAAAACTACAAACATAATAATAATAATAATAATAATAATAATAATTTTTTTACTAGCCTTGCAGACAAGAGTGTACATATACACCTTTACCAAAAATATCTAAAAAAAATAAAAATAAATGAGCATTTCTATTTAATAATTAAAAAATTAAGAGAGAGAGAGAGAGGAGAAACAGATGACCTATGTAATAGAGAGCAAAAGCACAGGAGAGACGAAAAATGATCGGTCTATATATAGAAAAAAATATAAGATGAGTCTTGCTTCAGACTCGCCTCTTTTTTGGAGAGGTAAGTCTTGCCTCTTTAATTAGTTGAATGAGATAGATAAAATTGTTTTGAGGTAAGACTCGTCTCATTTTTTTGCATCTCTGGATGAAATTTTTACTAGTGCCTTATGCTTCCTAGGTTTTATTTTCTTTTTCAAATTTATCATTTTTATGTTTGTATGCCATCCCGATTCGTTTAAAGGGCATAAGAAGCTTAAGTAATTTTTTTACAATTTAACTAATAGAATTCTAGCAATCTATGCAAGATTTATAAAGATGTAAAGTGGCAATCGGAATTGAAAATTTAGAAGCAACGAAAGAAAAGCAAGTTTTGAAATTGAAGTTTCCACACCATTTGATGATGCCTAACTTTGGTGTTTCTAAAAAGTTCATAGCGCTTGGATTTCTATAGATCGACGGGCTGGATTTTGTTTAAGATTTAATAGAAAGTTTACGAAGGAAGGACAGGAAGAAGGAAACTGTAAGAGAAGGAAAGAACAACTAATATCACTGGACTGATGGATGATTGTTAACATGGAGTAGGTGGAGGCATCCAATTCAGTTTAGTTGAATAGAAATAAACCCTATAAAGGGGTTATTGCCAAAGGAGGAAAAAAAAAATACAGAGATTCAGTAAAGGGAATTCTTAATCAAAACTACCTACATCCAATTATATATTGTCGGTATACATTTTAGGGTCTGTTTGTTTGGCTTTTTCCAGCATATACAAATTTTTTTTTCAAACTTTTTTCTAACAAATTATTTTACCAAGAAATAGCTATAAATAAAAAAAAAAGTTAGCAGTTCTCATAAAAAAATCGAATAGATCAAATATGGATAAAATATAGATGCAAATCGGATATATTTACATATATTATTTTGAAAAAGATACAGATACAGATAAAAAAACAGACCATCCGAACATACCCTAATTGGTTTTCCAATAAAATTATCCGCTAACTTAATTCATTAAACGCTATTACATAAAGGACATTTTTATTTCACAATTTTAACATGTATTTTTATTACCTGCGTTATTTAGTTTGTCATAAAACTATCAAATAAGATCCTAAAATAATGAAATTTTGAAAATTAATTTTTTACTCTATTATTTATATTATTATGAAGGCAGTATTATATGCAATTAAATTTTTTTTATTACCCCTAATCATTATTTGAGTTCTTGTTTATAATAAGGCATAAATTTTATCATTTCATATATATATATATATATATATATAATTTAGAGGTTTCATAATAAAATAGCCACTATTCTTCTTAAAGTCAAATCTACCTATGATATATATTTGTGTGTGTGTGTGTGTTCTCAAAATCGCCATAAGCCATTGAAAATGTCTTTAGTTATAAATTCTTATGATCGAATTGACCACAATTATTTTATTACTCCAAATAAACATTTTACAATGCAAACTAATCTATTCTCCACAATTAGCCAAGTAACTATGAACTTACTGTAGGGAACTGTGTTCTTCATAAAATGATCCTTTAGATGCTAAGAGGTAGTCGCCTATGTTAAACTGTCGAACCCTAAACCGTGAGATCCTCCAACCACAGGAAAGAGATAAGGAAAAGGAATCAAATTCCACTCAAGGTCAATTTTCTCTTCAACCAAGAGAATTGGGTAGATATTGACAGTTTGGCGTGGTTTTTTTTTTCTTTTTTTTTTTTGCCGCTTTATTTTTTTCCTCCCGGGAAAATCTTATTAATAGTTAAAATCAAAAGTTAATTTGCACAATTTAACAGATTTATGATATCATACGTTTTATTAATTAAAATAAATAAAAAAGCGATCTAATTTGAATTACAAGCTTAATAATCTTTGTTAAAATAACCTTTTCTCACCATGAGAATGCCGGTGGTTTTACTAAAATAACTTGTAGGATTTATCGATCGTGTCAATTGTGTTGCCCATTTTTAAAATATTTAAGTTTCAGCTCTTTTTATAGATTTATCATTCTTTTTAAAAGTAAAATTGGACCAAAAGAAAAAAATAATAAAAAGACCAAAATAATGCATCAATAATAATGTTTGTGTTTCCCGGATTAAATTGGCAACAGTAGACCAATTTAATTCGAAAAACGTACGTACATCTGTCTCCAACATGAGTAATTATGAAAAAGAATTATCGGAGGATGCATCCCGGCCTCGAGACAATAAATATTATTCCAACAGTACACTGATGCTTGATTGGGGACTCCATCTACGGCCAAATGCAATAGTGTCGTCCGCGTCAATATTATTATCTGTTCGTCAACATACGTGAACGCAGTAGGGTTTCTACATGTTTTTTTTTTTTTTCTTTTTTTTGGTCGTTCCAAATTTGATCAATTTTTAAACCAATACTTAAAATCACCTAAATTGCTAATAATCTTGTAAACATCATTATAAAAAATTAAAAAAAAAAACATTATAAGAAAACTGGTCTTTAAAGATAAAACTTTAAAAATAAAAAATTATAAAAAAAAAGTTTATATGTTACAAATAAAATTAGACAATAGCTTTTGCGATAAAAATTTATATTTAGAGATATAATTTTTTTTTTTAATATCCAGTTTTCTTACATGAAAATATCATTATAAAAGCATTTTATTTCTTATCTCTTTAATTATCAAATATGCATAACTATAGGGGGAAAAAAAGGTTTCGTTTCCCATTCATTCTTTGGTAGAGCACCTAACCTTCTTTGGACTTTTCCAAATCGAGCACCACTTGAACACATCATATTATATTAAACTACGTTAGTGTATTGTTAATTAAAGTCATCTAACAAACAAATAAATATAATAGGTTGAACATGATCTATATAAATTAAAAATATATATATATATATATAGAATATTATACAACACGTATATATAATACCCAATAATCCTTTTCTCTATAAATTATATAGATATATACATATTGTCTAATATCAATTAATCTTTTCTGTATTAATCTGATGCGTAATTAATTTTCGAACACCTAGTAAAGCATGACATGACATCAAAAGCATTTGTATTACATGGACTCGTCCAATCACTTAAACACGAACAGGTATTATTTTGTAAATAATATTCAATACAGATGGATCATCAGCAGTATATATATCAAGGAATTATCAGAGTACGATTTTCCTAATGTTGGTATATATTCTAATAATAAATTCAAAAGCAGTAAGGATTATAATGAAAAGATTCTGAATCAAGAGAGCGGTCCTCTTCTCTAGCTCCCACACTCCAAGGTTCCCCCTAATGCCTTGCGAGATGGCGTTTTTCTTTTTTATTTTATGTTTTCATTTATTTAGTTTTTAACACCTAATTAGCTTGGGTCTTTTGAAAGCAATGATTAGATCGATATAATATACAAAACCAAAGTTTTTATATTTGGGCAAAAAAAAAAAAAAAAAAACCAAAGTCTTCATATATAATCTGGTGTCGTCGGCTCTGATTTCTCAAGTTGCATGTAAAGAATTCAAATCCTCCTCCCTATTACAATCATCGAAAAAAATATTATACCAAAACCATGTCAATGCAATGTCATATTTTCAAATATTGTATGTGGTCTTTAGATAAGATTTTTTATGAAAAAAATAAATAAATAAAGCAATAAATAGCACAATGCGTTTCCCCTTTCACAATATAAATAAAGCAATCTAATAGCTCATATTAATCCAATATGATCGAATCACTAAAATAGAAATATTTTAATTATTATATTTATTTTAATGATTAGATGGTAGATTGGACGATCCCATCGATGGGATTGTAGAAGCTCTAATAAATATGAACCTACTAGTTTTTACATTAATGATATTAGAACATTTTTTACATCAATGAAATAGGTACACTTAATTTTCTTCTTTTTATTCTCCGGAACAACATAACTAAATGCTACATATGATATATACAATTTTATACATTGGTTAACAAATCTTCATCATATTTCTCCGTAATTAATAACCAGTTTTAATTGCTTCATAAAAAGGATGTATTTGACCAGATTCAGAATTGAGAGTTGAATTATCGTTACAAAAATCTTGAAGTTTTCTTTCCCAACGTGTGACTAGCTAGTTCAAGGATGAAAAAGTAGTTTGACACACATACATTACTTGCTGCTTTACATTTCCTAAAACTGGGTTTCTCCGACCTGGGATGCTCATCACAGACAAGGTCAACTTTCTCCACAAGATGGACACAGTGTAATAAATTAAAGAGACCAAACTGAGAAGAAGTACTTGGGGTTTAACTCTTGGTGGGTTAGGTTACCTTTGTTTGTAGGTATTGAGAGTGTGAAAAGTGAAATAATATTGTGATGCGTCATGGGGCAACTTGGGTATTAAATGGCTGCAGTGCAGGGCTGTCCCTTTGGCAGAGAGAGATTCCCTTGACATTAAAAACGCTGGTGACTGGTGTGTTTTTGGTTCCGTTAAGACAGAGAGATAGAGAGAGTATCACGATCATGGTTGATTCTTTTATTTTGTTGGGGGAGAGACGATGCTACCAGTCTCTGAGTGTTTGCACTTATTATTAGGGTTCTCAGTTTTACCTTCTGTTTCATCCAATAACACCATTCCTATCATCTATCCCTTAAATAATAGGTAAAACATTTTGTGTGTATATACACATTTATAATAATTATTAATATGACTGGTATATATTCATCATGTGTATATTATGCATGACATGTGTTATCCACTTAAACATTTCTCATTAAAATGTCACAATCTACTGGGAGAGAAAGAGTTTTTTTTTTTTTTTTTTTTTTTTTGCATTACAACGGAATAAAGGATTCGAACCTGGTACCTCTCACTTGAAAATTAGTAAGATGCCACTAGAGTACAATGCCATTAGCGAAGAGTGTTTACTACAAAGAAATTTAACTAATAGATCTTATAATGAAAATACTAATAGCTTGTTCACTTGATATGAATTGATATTGATTCCATTTCGTTTTAGTAAATTGATATTACGGTTTTTACTAAAGATAATGATAATTCAATATGAATTGTCGTTGTGTAAAATCTTCACCTATGAATTGTCATCATTAGTTATATTTTAACACTGTCATAAATACTCTTGTTTGGAAATACCACCTATATATTTTTCCTCTCTCGGTAATAAATGCTAAGGATATTATAAATATTTTATATCTTACTCAAATAATTACATGTTTTGTCTTTTACATCGAGTGAACATTGTAATAGTTATTACAATCTTATTATATTCTCACTAAATCGGAATTTAATCCCTCTCTATTCATTACGGTGAAGTGAACATGTCGTAATAGGTTTGATACCATATATAACCTAAAACCTCAGGGAGCTTTTACAATCCTATTGACGGGACTGCCTAGTCAACTATCTAACCGTTAAAATAAATATATTAATTGAAATATTAACTATATTAGTGGTTCGATCATGGATGGGTATGGTGTAAGCTGTTGGATAGTAGCATGAACGGTTTTGTTAAAATTAATGACTAGATCATATCTCAAAAACTTAAGGTATTAAGTTAATGGGACTTCCCTTTTATAAACTCTTCACATAAGTCTCATATTTCCATGTGAGATTTTTCTAACACTTGTATCCTAACAAATAATTCTCTACCTTCTAGTGAGAAGTTAATGCTTGTGTGTGATAGGTAGATAACGTCATAGCTAAATTAATTAGGGATGAATTGCAAGTATAGGACATCTTTGCCTAATCGCTATTCTTTTTATATAATACGTTTTCTTTTCTTGGCCTTCTCCGTAGTCATTTGTTTTTTCTTTAATGATAAATTTATTTGGAAAAAGAAAATGGATATTTATTATCTATTAATATATCACATAAAAGGTAAATGGATATTCACTCTAGCTAATTAGGTTAGGTTGATAAAGAAAATAAATGCATATTGGAAAGGATTGGGATGATGATTAAAGGACAAAGCCTTCATCTAAGGGAAAAATGAATTTTGTATGACAGCTAATGGCGAACCATCTAACTAGAGGAAACAACTTGGCTTTATTTGCAATTTCACATTTTCAGGAAAGATACAATTGATGAATCATATTCCATGTTCGATAGGAAAAAAACGAAACCAAGCTAAAGGAAAGCGATATTTTTTTACGGTAATTATCACGACAATGCCTAAACAAGTGCACAGTTAGTGACATTTTCGATGAATGGTGTTTTTTTTTTTCTTTTTTTTTTTCCAAAGAAATTTGGTTATTTACATACAAGTATCATATTTATTGATGTCCCTGTAGCAAAGTTTAGCTACGAAGCGTGATGTTATTATCCATTCCTTCTTTATATTTAGGAAAAGATAATTAGAATATATGGATTATTTTTGGAAAAAACGTTAAAATCATTGAGGTTGCCTAGTAATTAACGTTTTTTCAGGCCCAACAATTAGGAGAAAAAAAAAAAAAAGATTTGACGGTCACTTCTCCGATATTCCTAGGACATTTTTTAAGCTATATGCCCAACAATCCATATCTATGCAATACAAAATATAAACTACATGCGGGTTTTGATACATGTGGTTGGCAGTGGCACTTCTAGAAAGCATAAAATTTCAATCTTTTCTTCAGTCATTAAAAGGAAAAAAAAAGGAAAAGAAAAGAAACGATTGACTTTTTATCTAAGATTGTGTGGGAGCTCCTGCGTGTGGTAAATTATGACATCTAGGTTGTTGGTGAGTTAGTTATTATGGACCTTCAATTTACCATTCAATTATCTTTAAAATTGGCATTTTTTCACCTGTAATTAGTGAAATATCTTGATGTCATATATACACACACATACTAGAAAATTTTGCACCCACATTGCACATGTGCAAATTAATAATATAAAGTCATAAAAAAATAATCATAAATAATACTGAATCTTTTTGTCAAAAATATTAAAATATACGACCACAAAAGACTCTTCCAAGATTTTGAATTCAATTAAAAACACTGTATATATGACAATGACGATCCCAATCTGAACTTTTAAAAGAAAAATAAAAAATAATAATATAGAAGTTACTGTTTTAAAAAAAAAAAGTTAAAAGCCTGTTTACTTAGCTATCTTTCATTTTTCGTTGTAAGTAAAGTTGTTATTATAGTATTTACTCGAGGTAATGACAATTCATAATCAATTGTTATTACGTAAAATGATGAATAACAATTTGTATCCCCACACTCATAAATTGTCATTTGGATTATTTTCGAACTTTTTCATCAATACCCTCCTCTTGAAAATACCACACATACAATTATCATCACACTATAATAAAGACAATGAGTATTATAGAATATAGATATTTTATATTTTACTCCAATAATTGCTTGGTTTATTTATTACAGCCAAAGTGAACATAATTAGCTATTACAACTCTATTGTATTATTGTTGAATTGTAATTTAATTCCCCACCCCCTCCTCCCCCCCTTATTCTATAGGGTGAAATGAACGATCAATAAGGGTTTTTATTGAGGGAATAGTTATTATTCCAATAAAAGAGTTCATTATTTAAAAAAGAGTTGTGGAGGGAGTAATTATTATTTGGATAAAGAACATATTTTTGTGGTTATAATGGATAAATAAAATAAATTCATAAATACTAAAAACACTAAAGTGGTGTTTTTTACTTTAATAATATAGATAGATATATTGATATGTCATGTATTTATTTATTATTAAAAAAGAGGTTATAAAAAAATTCTCAGTCGGTGTGCTTATGAAAATTATTTAGGATAATTTTATAAATATGTGCCCATGATTTCTTAATAAATCATAAACTTTCATAGGGGAAAAAAATGTGTTCTCAACAAACAATCACATGAGTAATGTGTTTATTATTGGGTTATAAAACTAGAAAAATTGGTTATACCAAAAAACTTAAAAAAAAATTAATAAATACCGGAAACATAATTAAAAGGTCAGTGTGGTCATTCGGTGGCGTGTGGAAGTAGTGTTTTTCTTAATGGTGATTGAGTCTGAAAATTGAATTTGAGAGGAGGAGATGAAAAAGAGAGAAAAATTAAATAAAAAGGGGGAAGAGGAGAATAATGGGATTAAATGCTGTGGCCCATTTTTTCTTTGCTTTGGTAGTCGGGGTTTTAAATGCTCATGCAGTCCCTCTTGTCTTCTTAAAACCCCACCCCAGACATTCTCACCTCTCCTCAACAGCACCCCAGCATCTTCTCTCTTTCACTTCCTCCCTCCCTCCCTCGCTCCTCCCTTGTTTTGTTCTTTAGTACTTCTGATCCAACTTTTACTATGAAAATTTTTTCTTTTACCCCTATGCTCTCTCCCTAGTCAGTCCCTCCCTAGGCTACCTCTTGGCAAAATTCTTACAAGAATCGCGCTGCAATACCAGAATTATCGAACACACTTATTATAGATCCGGTCTATCCATACTTGTGCATCATATATATCACTTTATGGAATAGCTTACTCTGATATTGGCCTGGTTCACTCAGAGACACATAAGAGAAAAAAAAATATAAAATAATAATCAGTATTATTATTGATTTTTGTTTTTGATTGAGCCGTGCCAATATCTCAGTGCTCTTCCATTTTTATTCAACCCTAGATGTGCTTTATACTGATACCAGGTTTGTCCCAACACCTAAAGAATGCACATATATGTATACACACACACACATATACATATACTAGGTTATAAAATTTGTGGTTTCTATTTTTGGTCGGTGGCATATTAATTAAATTTCTGTACTAATTCTCTGATATTGATGTTCTTATTGATTTAACATCATGTGTATATTCTTTTCATTGCATCGCAAGCAAAAGCCCACAGAAATGAAGGGCAAGATTAGAAGAATTGGCCTTCGTTTTTCCCATTTTTTGGTTCGGTATTTACAGCTAAGCTTATGAAATATAAAATTAATTCAACAATAATAATAGTATGTAAAGGAGCTCGTCTATTGTAGATGAACATATGCTATTTTTTGTTGAAATGAAACTTCAAAGAATATTTCAATTGTTATAACCTTACGGATTTTTTTCTTTTTCCCTTGTAGCAGGGCAGTGGAATGGAAGTTACACCATATCTCTTTCGAAGGACAACATTTATATCAACTAGATTATAAGTTTTTGGTAACCATATGGAAAATATGTTATGTTACCCAATCTAACAAAGCAAATTACATTCCTTCCCCCCCTCCACCCCTCAATAAAGAGTATTCAACTTACAAGTTTTGACTCTATAGCATCATATATTAATCATTTAGTCAGTACAAAAAAATTGATCTTTCGGGAGGAAATCCTATAGCAGAAAATTGGTAAGAAAAGCTTCATCCCTACAAATAGAATCAGCAAGAATAATTTTTACTGCAGAAAATTTCTTTAAGGGATAGAATTCTATCTCTAAAACTCAGTTTTCTTATAGTTGCCCGGTAGATATCGATGTATAATGTTTTGGATCTAAGTTTATGATTTTATATGTGTGTGTGTGTATAATAGTTTTGGTTTGCAAGGAATGTGCAATTATAAGAAAGAAAATCGAGTCAGTGGAGAGTAATGGATCTGGTGGGATGTGGACATTGCCACATTTATTGATATAGGCCTTTTTGTTTCATTCCAATTTTATTGGATGTCTTTCAAGAGACATTATTGACATTTTTGTTAGGCTAAAAAGAAACCATTTTGTGACTCGTTTTGAAAATTCAAATTTTTTCAATTGGAGTGTGATCTGCTTTATTTGTGTTAGAAGGAGAAGTTTAACTTAATCTCACTTATTTTCGTCTAATGCAGGCCTCATAAGCTTTTATAAATAGATTTTAATTAAGTGATGCCCCATGTTTAGCATACTTAGCTAATTGCTAAATTACAATTTCCGATAAAATGGTTGCACATTTTGTATAGAAGATAGATACAATCAAACTTGTATATTTTCTTCTTAAGAAAGCTAAGCAAGATCAAGACGCTCGTTAATAAATTTTTTTTACAAGCTTGTAAGAGATGTTTCGAAGCTGATTTGTATATCTTAGGTTGTTTGTTTCTTGAATCTTTTTCCTGTAATATCTTCTATTTGGTTTTACTCGTAAATCAGTGAAAGAGCACTTCTTTGGAATCCCATAAACGAACCATCAGCCACCTAATCACTCGCCATTCCATGGTAATTGCAGAAACTAAAAACATGTGAAATATGAAACGAAAAGACTGTTTGTTCATGGTTTTTAGTCTCACAATGTCTGATTGGATCAGCGTTGGGTTTATTTCACATCAATAGAATTAATATTCTACTTTTATTGCCGTAGAATATTTATTTGTAAAATTTTTCACTATAAGAAATATTTATTCCTGAAATAAATAATGGATCATCATTCATTCTTCTCAAGTAAATTACAATTCCTTGAAAAAGCTTTTTTTTTTTTTTTAAATACCCATAGTCATAAAACAATGAAATTGTTATTCATTTACATTTTTACTCTACTCCAATATATCAATGAAATGCAATGGTAAGAATCTCACTCTATACCCATTGTCGAACATGGGAGAAATTCCCTTTTGATAGGTTTGTTTTTTGCGAGTTTGAGTGTGGCTTAAGCTTCATATACATATATACACACACTCACACTCACACACACTTACAAGACATACACATTTGGGTTAAAATTTTAAATAAAAAATAAATTCTTTAGCAATTCAAGACAAAAATTGAATATTATTAAAATAATGCAAATAGTACATTGAACGTTATTAAATGGTGCAAATAATATAATTCGTTACATTTAAATTGAGTAAGAAAATTACATATTAGGGATATGGGATTTTTTTGTACATTATTGGAGATATATGAAGGTTATCTCGTATGTTTCCAGCCCATTAGTCAAAAATCCACTTCCTCATATCGAACACTCCTAAAGAAACCCTATTTTACTACTATTGCTCATCTTGAACTTCCCCCTCACTATGTCTCTTCGTCACTTTTCCTAAGGTAAAATGTGAAGCCTTAATCTCTTTTTATTACTTTCTTTATCAATATTAGAAGCTAGCTCTAACCTGTTTCCGTGTTTGTTAATGTGCATGGTCCGAGACCAACTGGCCACTTCGAGCTGGCAAACACTCCAAGAAGTATCACTCAAATTCTTTTAAGGAATATCTTGCATACCCCTTTCTTTTTTTTTTTTCCCTTGTATTTATGTACTCTATTACAGTTGTAGATCTAGTAGATCTGTTTATTTACAACTAGATCTATTGTATGCTTTTGATCTAATTACTACTATGCTAATCTACACATATAAACAACCATGATGCCTAATGTACACTAAAATCAATAGTCCATGTAGATGCTCCTCTAATTCTTGTACCGCGTCGTGTATTAATTTCCCTCTGGTCTTCAAAAACAACATTGTCCTCAATGTTGCAATGTTGATAAACTTCCTTGAAATTATGTTGATCGTTCATGTAGCATCGTTTGAAGATAGAACTTTTCACTGTACTAAAACTTGTGGTACTGATACTCTATTATGCATTACTATTTTAGTTTGAACAATAGATAGTGAAGTTAATAGTAGAAAACCATTTACAGTACTTAGGCAACCTCAATGTAGGTATAGCATCTCCATGAGCTTTCTTTATGACAAACACATGAAACACATTATGTATTTGTGCATAAGGCGGTAAAATAAGCTTATACACATTGTCTAATTCATGTAGCAATAGTGAAATGCCCATAAAATCTCTTAGACTGCTTATGACCCTTACCCTTAGTCAATGGTAGTTGTTTGAATGGATAAAGCCTAGCAAAAATCTTCTCTCCCAACTCAAAATGCACATCAGTCCTATGCTTATCAACCATGGATGTATTCTATTGTTATGTTCTGACAAGGTTTTGATGCAAAACCTTTAATACTTCATCTCTAGTCACCAAGACATGATCCACTGCTTTTAGTAATGAAGTACTAGCTATATAATCTAGAATCATAGGTGGACTTCTACCATACATAATTTCAAACAATGTATACCCATAACCCTCATGAAAGAAGCTATTATATGAGTATTCAACCCATGATAAGAAATTTGTCCATTGAGAAGGATAATCGATGACAAAATAACAAAGATATTACTGTATTGTATGGTTAAGAACCTCCGCCTGACCATCTATTTTTTTAATGGTAAGATGAACTCATGTGTAATTTAGTGCCACTCAAACAACTCCTACCAAAATTGAATCATAAAAATAGAGTACTCATCCAAGATTATAGTTTATGCAAATCCATGTAATTTAACCATAATGGTCATGAACAATCTAGCTACTTTGGTGACAATAAAATTTGAATCCAAATGTCCTAAATGGCAATATTTTGAGAGTCTATTTACTACCACAAATATCACAGTGAAACCCTTTGAACTTAGGAGACATGTGACAAAATTCACGGATATGTCCTCTTAAATCTAATTAGGAATAGGCAAAGGGTATAATAATCCCAATGGAGCTCTTGTCCCATAGTTAACTTGCTAGCATGTAGCACAATTCCTAATAAATTTAATCATTGTCAACTTCATTCCTTTCCAACAAAATTATGAAAAAATTCTCTTGTATATTTTTGTGATACCAAAATGCCTTGCTATAGGAGTGGAATGAAATTCAATTAATAATTTTGGTATCAACAAAGACTAAGGAATCGAAAAAAATTCTATTATGACATAGAAAATTCCATTATGCCATTCAATCTTCTACTTTCATGGAATTCCTTCATTTAAGCATGTGGTAACCTGCTGAAAAGCTAGAAATACTTCATACTCATGCTTTAGTTCTTCAACAAAATCAAATGTAGGTAAAGAAAGGGTTACATAAATTCACTCTCATGCTGCCTTGATAAAGCATAAGCAACTATATTGTCTAACCCTTTATTATACATCATTGTGTAATTATATCCCATTAACTTTGTAATATACTTTTATTGATCGGGTGTCTGAATTACTTGTGTAAGCAATTCCTTAAGACTTCAATGGTAAGTCTTAATGATGAATTTAGTACCCAATAAATAATGTCTCCACCTGCGCTCAATTTCTACAATAGCACATAACTCTCTAACATATGTCAAAGCTTTAATAAGATGTTTGGGAAATTTCTTACTAAAATATGCTATTGGATGATTCAATTGTAACTACACTGCCCCTATTCTCATTTCTAAAGCATCACATTCAACAATAAACTCTTCCTAGAAATCAAGCAAGGCTAGTACTGGAATACTACTTAAGGTTGTTTTGAGCTTCTCAAAAGCAAGTTGTGTTATTCCATTCTAATTAAACTGATCCTTCCTAAGCATATCAGTTAAATGAGCAACTAAAATTGTATAGCCCTTAAAAAACCTCTTGTGGTACCACAACAAACCAAAAGTCCTCTCAATTACTTTATGGAACTTGGCAATGGCCATTCTTCAACTGCGTTTATTTTAGAAGGATTTGGTCTAACTTCATTATATGATACCACATGTCCTGAATATTCAATTGTTTCCTTAGCAAATGAGCACTTACTTTATCTTAATAGAAATTATTGTCTTCTAATCTTTGGAATACAATAGTCAATGCTTAACATGTTCTTAAATCGACTTACTATACATTGAGATACGTAAAAGAAGACAATAATGAATTTCCTCAAATATTTATGAATATGGTGTTCATAATTACCTGAAACATAGAGGGAGCATTACTTAACCTAAGGGCATGACAAAAAATTCATATTTCCTTATGTAATATCTTGTCTACATTTTTGGTGCCATCCTAATTCTATGATAATCAACGCAAGTTAATTTTGAAAATAATGCATCTCCTCTTAATTCATCAATAACTCATCTACTATAGGAATAGAAAATTATCTAATAGTTACTTGATTTAAAGCACAAAAGTCTATGCAAAATTGCCATGATCTATCATTTTTCTTAGCTAATATTATTGGTGAAGAAAATGGATTATGCTTATTGAGACACATATCTTGGACTTGTTTTCCAATCTCGATTTCTAGAAATGTAGAGCTAAACGGTCGTACATTCACTGGTGGTATGTTTGAATACAAGTTAATTTGATGCTAATCCTTATGCAATGGTGACAGTTATGTTGGCACAAATCTTGAAGAAACTTTTTCAAAAATTTTATGAGCTCTTACATCATTAGGAGACAGTAATTGAGCTTCTACTCATTTTGAAACATAATAAATTGCTACTAAGATATATTTGTTGCCAAAGGAGTTAGGAAATGGTCTCATGAAATCTATAATTCAAACATCAAATTATCACATTTAAAATGAATTTTTAAGGCATCTCATCTCTTTTCAAAATGTTCCTTATCCTTTGACTCACAGTTTGCAACCAATGATCTAGCATCTTTAAAATTGATGGCCAATAAAACCCTGCCTCTAAAATTTTGTGAGCTATTCTATTTTCACCATATAGCCACCTGTTGGTCCATCATGACAATGGTGTGAAATTTTACAACCTTCCTCATGTGAAACACATCATTTAATTATTTGGTCGAAGCAAACACAAAAGAGAAATGGGTCCTCCCAAAAATAATGTTTCAACTTTGAAAAGAACTTTTTCTTTTGGTTGTAATCTAGTTCCATGGGAAGCTACTTATCAACCAAATAATTAGCAATATCAGCAAACCACTGCTCAAGATCATTATCTATAGTACAAATAGAATAAAGCTTTTTCTCTAAAAATTCACCATTAATATCCTCTTCCTTGAGTTGGTCAAAGAGAGGATTATCTAACCTGGAAAGATGGTCGGCCAAATTCTCTTATCCTTTTGTTGTCTTTTATCTCTAGATTGAACTCTCGAAAGAGTAACACCCATCTAATGAGGTTAGGAAAAATATATTTCAAAGCTGAATGGCTAATATAAATAATGACTTTGGATCATATCAAATAAGACCTAAATTTATCAAAAGAAAATACTACACAAGCAATTACTTCTCTATTATTGTATAATTTTCTTGACCTAAGGTTAATGTCTTGCTCGTAAAATCGATTAGTTGTAAGTGTTTGTCTCTTCATTGCCTCAAAACAACTCCAATAGTGGATCACTAGCATCACACATCAGCTTAAATGATAAATTCTAATAGGCACCATCATAATAGGAGTATTAATCAACTTTTCCTTTAACAACTTAGATGCTTCTAAATGATCCTCACTAAAATCAAATGGAACATCCTTTTCAGGAGTTTTGTCAAGGGTCATGCAATCTTTGAGAAATCTTTAATGAATCTCCTATAAAAACCTACATAAACTAGAAACGTCAGATTACTTTGACTAAAGTTAGCAGTGGTAATTTCTAATAACTTTAACTTTGGCAGTATCAACTTCAATTCTTGACTTAAAAATGCCCTAAGACACTGCCCTATTGTACACGAATGGTTTTTCCTAATTCAACACAAGGTTTGTCTCTTATACCTCTAGAGGATTCTTTTCAAGTTCATGAGGTAGCCATCAAAAGAATCTCTAAAGATAAAAAAAAAAAAAGCCATCAATGAAAACTTCCATCACATTCTCCACTAAATCTTCAAATATAGCAATCATACATCATTGAAAAGTTGTTGTAGCATTGTACAAACCAAATGGCATTCTCCGTAGGAAAAAGTACCATAAGAGCATGAGAAAATAGTTTTCTTTTGATCTTCAAGTGCCATTGGAATTTGAAAATAGCTTGATATGCCATCCAAGAAGTAATAGAATGCATGTCTCGCCAATCTTTCCAACATCTAGTTAATGAAGGGAGTGGAAAATGGTCTTTTCTAGTGGCATTATTGAGCTTCTTATAATCAATGCACACTCTTCAACCCATGACAGTTCGTATAGGAATAAGCTCATTATTCTCATTTGGTACCATTGTCATTCCCTTTTTCTTGGGTACAACTTGAACTGGACTTACCTATAGGTTGTCTAAATTAGGTATATGCTTGCATCTAGTAATTTCACCACTTCTTTCTTCACTACCTCTTTCATATTTGGATTCAAGCACCTTTGTGGTTACACATTGATTTAAAACTATCCTCCATCAAAATTTTACGTGTACAAAATGAGATACTTATACCCTTGATATTAGCATTTTCTAAGCTATTGCTCTTTTATGTTGCTTCAACATCTTTAGCAGTTTCTCCTTTTGTTCACAATTGAGTTGCAAAGAAATAATGACAGGCAGTTTGGAGCCTTTTTCAAGAAATGTGTATTCCAATACTTAGTAGTGGCTTCAACTTTAACTCTGGTGGTTCTTCAACTAAAGGTTTGATTCTCTTAATATCATCCCTATCAATAGCCTCTTTAACTTGTTCCTTCACCACTCTTCATTTGCTTCAAGTTGAATCACTATTTCCGTTACATGAGTAAAGTTCAAATTAACTTTACTTCCTTGTTCAAACACAACTCTAAAGTATCATCATGGATTGCTTCTTACACTACATCAGATATTTCAGATCTAGATATTTCATTTTCCTTAGGAGTTGATCAAGAAGAGACGAACATTCCTTCCTAAGTGTTACCATAGAGATCTCCTCCAACTTTCTTTTGTTTAAAGAAGTTCCTTCAAGAATTTTGCATATATGGGCATTTATGATAGAGCTTCCACTAAAGAGACATATATATGAAGTTGTTTAAAGAGCTCCAAAAATTTTCGAAAATGTTCTTCATCTTGTCTTCTTTTAGCTTTAGCTAGATAGGAAAGTGGTGGTTTATCAGGCTTGACAGGGGATATCTCCTTCTTTTCCTCTTCCTTCTACTCCTTAACTGCTTCACCTTCTTCCTCTTTCATAACCACCTCTTGTGCCTCAGCTTGTCTTTCATCACCAAAAACTTCCTTCTCTTTCTCTTTATTTTCCTCCTTTTCCAAATTCCACAACTCTTTTCAACTTCTTAAAGTAACTACTTGAGCAATCTCTTGAACTTCCTCCTAGAGTACCTTATCAACTTGGTTCATTTGCACTTATAAATTCTTGAGATTTTGATTGAATTTTGAGCACCACTTCAGTTTATTGATAATGAACCTTGGAATTTTTTATAATGGAGAGAAATAACTCCTTCATGCAAGGACTTTTGTTGACAAAACCAAAAATAAGAGTATTCTACTGCAAAGTTGGATGTGAATGACAATAATCCCAGTTTTTTTTATGACTCCAAGCCACATTTGGAAAAGATGGAAGGAAATTTTGATTAAGGACCCCATATGGGTTTCTATAAAGACAAAAATAGTGCAAATGAAGGTCCCCCTCTATCTTTCCATGGTTCCTTAATGAAAGTGCCTCAAGTTCTTAGATCATTCTTGAAACTTCACTCTCCATATCCATCTAAACTAGAAAAAACAACAACAAAATAGCAACTCAAAGAAACAAGAATCAAACTAACTTAAAATATTAGCAAAAGTGTCTAGAATAATAAAATTGAAGCTTTCAAGTAGTGCTTCATTAGGCTTCAAATAATGAATTCAATGGCAATCTCCAGCAACAATGCCAATAAAACTTTGTTGGTGTTTCAAGTTTTGTATAATATAGTGGACATGAAGTTGTTTTAAAATTTATAAAATCCTAATATATTCTATTCAACTACGATTACGGCTACTAAATTAGGCAAGCGCACCTACCAAAGTAAAAAGAAAATATTAAGTCGTATTCCTTAGGAATCCTTAGCATCTACTCTACTCACTTCTAACCTATTATCTATCTAGAGAAAAACTAGCAAAACATGATAAACATAAATTTACAAACTAAGCTAAAGTTAATTCTACTTATGCACACCTTCTTAAGGAAAATTTTATAAGATAAGTTTATAATGCAAGAATAAGCTTAGGATTTGTTTTACCCAGTCCTTATCATGTGATTTCTTAAAAAATTCAATGAGTTATTTATAGGGTATACTTGTACTATCGGATTCGCTTATGTATATTAATGCCTCTCTCAAGTGTCGAAAACTCCTAGATCTATATTAAATCTCTGGAATCTTTTTACAAGCTATCAACAATCTATACCAGCATTAAGATTAGAAATCTTTTGATAAAAACCCATTTCAATAAATTTAAAATCCAGTGATAGAAAGTTTCACCATCCCTATCTCTAGATTGTTATTAACAACTTCACTAGTAGTCTAAATCTATTCAAAAGAATGATTTCTGAATCTATTTATTTGAAATCAAACATGGATCTACATGGTGAATACACATATACCTACGAATTAGAGTTTAAGCTACTAAATATAAGTACCAAACAATATCCAATTGAAAACACATTGAAATCACATGAATCAGATCTTTGATGTACAAAACTTAAGATGAAACAATTATTTCTCCTTAGTCATAAACATTAAGCACAAATTTAGGAGAAACAAAATGAAGTGAAGATAAATATCACCTACTGAGCACAAGTTCTTGCATAAACAAGTGCCAGATAAATTCAGATTTACCCAGAAAACTTGAATTTAGAACAAAAGCACACTTTCTCTCCTTAGAGATTCTCACTCTACTACTCACGCCTATTCTACATTAGAAATTTGTTACACTATGGTACAATACTATTACAATATGTGCATGTTTATTTATATGGGTCAAACATAGAAATCGTGAAGATTTTATTTACCGACATGACAAATTCTTTATAACAAACTTTGGCAGGACATGATGCGCGAATAACAAGGGATGCACCGCAGGTAGAATCACGGCCTCAATTCTTGGCCATGATAGGCACTGTGTTCTTTTTCACCCTAGATGCAATTTGTCCAGCTTCAATCATTATCATGAACTAAAGCACATCTTAGGGCACGGTTGGTCTTCTTCCTTGTTATTATTTACCCTCGATTTAAATTTCAGATGTCGATTGAATTTGTCTTCAACTAACTTTGTAATTTTGCTCCAAATCTTGCTCAAATCACTTTGTTTCTTCTTTTAATGATCTTAGGAGCTAAAAACAAAAATTAAATAATGGTAACACAATTTTATAGGAATTTGTCTAATAATGAATCAAATTAAGTATGAATTCCATGAATTAAATAGAGTATAAATGACTTATCAATAATATTCCTAATATTAATCAATAAAATTTTATCAAATAAAAATATCTCATTTAATATATAATTAGTCCATCAATTTCACTCATACCTCAACTTTACTCTTAAGAACCTAAACTGCTTGTAATTAACTTATAAATGATTATTTATATCTGTTTTATTAAATATATTCCTAAAATCAAAATAATTAATTATTAATCTTAAAAATGATATTTCAATATAAAACTATTGTATTTATAATCATCCTATAATTATTTAATTAAAATCAATTTCTTAAAAATTTCAATATTTCACTTTTTATAGAAAACCAGCACATACTCTAGCTTAATTAGATTGGTTCACCCACTTTTATACCAATTCTTAAGCTTAGATTTTTATGTAAACTTTATAACTCATTGATTTACATGTTTCCAAGTTGTTTCAACCCAATTTAGTTATTTTAATATGATTTTAAAATCAAAAACTTCAAATTTGGTCAGAAATAGAGGACAACATTTTCGACCGAACAATTTCCTAAAATTGAGGATGGTCTCAACTAGTTCTTGGTTGATTCTTTATATATATTAAAATATATTTTTTTGAGCTTTCAAACATTATAATTTCACCCCAAAAGGATAAGAAAAAGTGACCAATTCAATCCCTAACATTCAAGCCACTATGTTGTCAAAAACTCTATTTTGCTCCTTCTTTCCTATTTCATAATTTAATTTTTAAAAATAATAAATATATTTCAAAAGTCATGAAAATTTTTATTTAAATATAGCATCTTAAACTACCATTCCTAAAAATTTTATCAAAAAATAAATCTGTTTGATATTTTATTTAGATTTTACATCTCATTGACTTTTATGACTTTCTAGTCTTTGTTCGACATAAACATATACTAATATTATCATAATCCATTCCTAAATTTATAGATATAATATCCTAGTAAAAACCTCATTATTTATCATTAATCATAATAAAATAAAACATAAACACAAAGTTATAATCGATGTTACTTACCTAAGATGAGGAATATCCCAAACTTGGACTACTATTACTTCTCAAGGCAAAACTTGTTGTAGAAGCTTCTCAAGCACACACCCTCTCCTTCTTGATCTCTTAATTATCCTAACATTATTCAATCATTAATCATAATAAAATAAAACATAAATACAAAGTTATAAATCATGGTTACTCACCTAGGAAGAATATCCCAAACTTGGACTACTACTACTTCTCAAAGCAAAACTGTTGTGGAAGCTGAAGCACATACCTCCTCCATCTTGATTTCTTAATTATCCTATTAATTGGTATTAATGTTGTGATCAAAGGATTAAGGAGACCAAGAAATTGTTCTTACCTTTTCATTTCAATCCCTTTTGTATGGATCTCTAAATCCTAAGAAAAAGAGTTTCGTTTGTTTTTCTTCTAATAAAAGTTAAAGAGAGTTTTTGAGAATAAATTTCTTAAAGAAGTTTTGAGAATATAAGTAATGAGAGAAAAGAGGAAAATAAGTCTTGTATATAGGGGCAGGGTATCTTAAACATATAAATTATACATTTGAGATAGAAATTAGTTACATGTCCTCATGTTTTGTATTGATTAAGTAAGTTACTACCTAAATTGTCATTTTTACAACTTCTTGCTTGTTTTAGGAGATAAGACACATGTTAATTAATATTCTTCTTTTTAAATTACTTGTTCTCATAAATATTAGATTCCCAATTGGTGTGCTACTTTATTTGTTCTTAAACTTTCCTATTTTATTTATTGAATACTATTATTATTGCTATTAATTACTTTTATTATTTTTTCCAATATAATTGTAATTATATTAATGTATAATTTTTATTACCATTGTGTGCTTTATAAGAAATTTTAGAGATATTTCATGTATTATATCTGTATCATAATTGTGTTGTATCTGTCTAATTTATTTATGAGTAAAACTATTAGTTTTTAATCGATATCTATGTTTTGATAAACATGTTTGAAAATGATAAAAAAAATAATGTCAAAATAACTAGAATGTGATGAAGCAAATAGATCCTAATCACTTAGACGTCGGCACGGTTTGGGTCTGTTCCGGACCCGAACCGAAACCGCCGGTTCACGGTTTCACATTTCGTGGAACTGGAACCGTAACCGCCAGAGCCAGGGCGGTTCGCGGTTCCACGGAACCGCCGGTTCTGACGGTTCCGGTTCCAGTTCTGGAACCGTGAACCAAGTTTTCTTTTTTTAAAAAAAATAAAAAAAATAAAAAAGACCTACCATCTACCCCTCCCCCTCCTCCTTCCCGCCAACCCTCCCAAACAAAACACCAAAATCATTCTATATGTGTGTGTTTCGGGTTTTTTTTTTTTTAAAGACGGTTCGGAACAGGTGGAACCTCCGGTTCCGCGTGACGAACCGGCGGGTCCTTCGGCGGTTCGTAACCGTCCCCGACGGGGCGGTTCCCGGGTACGGAACCACCGGGGACGGTTCGGGGTAGTTCACGGTTCAGAACCGCCCCGTGATGATGTCTATAATCACTTAGTTAAGGTCTTCTAAACATTATTATCCATGTCGAGCCGGCAACAATAAGAGTTCCTCTGCCCAATCACAAGCCCTATGTAGATACGATCAAACCCTTTTGACTCCGCTAAGCCATCTCCCCCTGCTCAGGCAGTGAAGCTCTAGTGGACTCGGCTACTTAACGATGGAATCAATGGCTTTCCATACCTTTATCCTTTATGATCTCGGATTTGGAAGGAGATCTTTAAGCAAGCCTTTTTGCCTTTTCTTTAATAGCAACTTTTTTTAAACATTGACATCTACTGGTGGTTATGATGAAAAATTTGCCAAACTCTAGCATGACATGGTGAATGCAACAGGGGATTGGTTATGTTAAAGCCAGGTTCTGCTTAGACTGGTTGCATACATTTGTAGCAGAAAGCGTGAGACTTGGTCATTTAATACTTCCATAACAAGGTTTTCAAAGTGGACAAAGGAGTTGAAACTTTACAAACATCTCATCGGGGGCTGTGTGAGAGGGAGATCATTGACCATGACTTGTAACTACATTTGATGAGGAGCGATTAGTTGTGCGCTAACAAAGGGCATGTTCATCTAAACTAGCGTATGACATGGAATACATATCAACTAGCAGTCATACACATGCATTGTGTGTATAAATTTTAAATAAAAAAGCTAAAGGAAAAAAGAGAAATTTGATCAAAGATTGGCTAAGATTAATTAAACACATGATTAATAAATAAAAAATAGGATAAAATTAAAATAATAATGCATATATTGTATATAAACTTATGGAAATTTAAAAGATAAATGAAATACTGTAAACACCATAAATATCTATATGAAAGTACATAAAAATATTCTAATCAAAATTAATTTTCTATATTGAAGAAGTAGCGCTAGCAAAGACAAAGAAAAAGAATAAAAAAATTACGTTAATTATTAAATTCAATAATTAACGCAAATCAATTCATATAAGATAGATTAATGTACTACCTCTCCTTGTACATGAACTCATTTATAGAAGTCTTGATTCCACAAACTGCAAATGAAACAAAATGAAAATGGAGAGCATATACTAATACAATTAGTTACAAATGCATAATATCCACAATTACAAAGACATAAATACATATATAGATCCTAAGCTTTTACTCTACAATAGGAAACAATTGGCTTACATTTTCTTGTAAGAGATAATTCATTTACATATTGTGAAATTTTTCTTAATAAAATTTAGTCACTTTAAAATATTCACTGACATAATTACTATACATCCACTTTATAGCTGAGTTACGTGTAACTATAATATTCGATAAGTAAAAAACATTTGTGAGATAATACTGAAGTACAATTTGATTTCTAGAGGGGAAAAATTTGTAAAGAACTGGTCAAACACATACTTCATTATTGTTAAAAATAAATAAATGTGAACTAAAATATAAATGAACTTCTAGAGTGCAAGTATTTTTAATTTCAACACAAAACTTTGAATACATAGTGCACATACATTTAGAACAACGTTTGTAATAATTTTTCATGTATTTCTTTGGATCCTTGCATTGTAGTATATAGATGTAGGGTTCAAGACCGTTATAACAATATTTCCCATGTGATTACGTTGGGACAGATGGAAAAATATATTCTATATGCTAACTAATTATGTTACTTAAAGATAATTGCTAAGTAATATTAAGCCCAACCCAGAAATCTATTATAATGGTCTTCTTTGATTATTTATAAGGCCCGATCATCCAATACCGTCACATGCTCCAGTAACTCATGTGCGTACTTGAATTAATTACTTGAACTCCATCTTGTCTGCTCCATCAGTTCCTAACGTTACATCAATACTCATTTTGTCTTCTTTCCCAAACCTTAACTTTGCATTTCTCTTTACGATCTCCTTCCCCAGTTCATCTTTAGTTACATGCAAACTAAATTCAGTTCCTGACCTCACAACATCTTCCTTCCCTTCAAGAACCCTTGTCCACAAGGGTTGATCTTTGAACCGTAAAGTTAAGTCTGAGTAGTATTCCCATGTAGCATCACTTTGTGGTTTGTTCTTCCACTTTACTAACACATGTGTGTCTGCTGTAGGTCCCCTCTTTACCATTCTTCTATTGAGGATGGCTTCAAGTTCCTAAACTTCCAGATCTTCGAGATTCGGCAAACCAGTTGAATGGGGAAGATGACCTGAAGCATATCTTTTGAGCTGAGAAACATGGAAAGTGGGATGGATGGTCACATTAGGTGGTAACTCTAACCAATATGATACTTCCCTTATTTTATCTATGATCTTGTACGGCCCATAGTACTTAGGGTTTAATTTATGAATCTTATGTTGTTTGAGACTGTTCTGTTGGTACGGTTGTAATTTAACCAACATAAAATCCTCAATAGCGAAAACCCTTTCACTTCTATGTTTATTAGCCAATTGTTTCATCTGGTCTTGAGCCCGTTGGAGATGGAACCTTAGAGTCTTGAGCATTCTTTCTCTATCTACTAGCATTTGATCTACCATGTAATTTTTGGAATCTCCTAGGATATAGGGTAGATGTAAAGGTGGAGGATAACCATACAATACTTCAAATGGTGTAGTTTTAGATCTGGAGTGGTAGTTTGTGTTGTACCACCACTCGGATAAAGCCAAAAACTCACTCTACCTTTTAGGGTTTTCACCAAAGACACATCTTAGATATGTTTCCAAGCACTTATTCACAGCTTCTGTTTGACTATCCATTTGTGGATGGTAAGTAGAAGAGACTTTTACCTCAACACCTTGTAGCTTGAAAAATTCCTTATAAAAGTGGCTAATAAACACTGGATATCGGTCAGTTAAATGGAATCAAGCAACCCATTTAATTTGAACACATTTTCCAAAAATAATTTGGCTATTTGGCGTATTGTGTATGGATATGTCAACCCTATAAAGTGAGCATAGATAATAAGTCTATCCACAACAACCATAATCACATCTTCGCCATGTGATTTGGTAACCCTTCAATGAAATCCATTGTGATATCAGTCCAATACCCCTTTGGAATAGGCAGGGCCTGTAATAACCCAGGTTAAGCCACATTTTCATATTTATGTCATTAATAGACATCATACTCTCTAACATATTATCTACCATCTCTTTCCATTCTAGCCCAACTAAAAACTGAATGTAATCTCTTGTAAGTAGCTTGAGTACTTGAATGACCACCAAGTACCCCATCCTGAAATAAGGAGATTAGCTTCTATCTGAGTTCTAATTTGACCCCTAACACCACTCATCCTTTCTTCCTAAGCATTCTACCCTCCATAGTAAAATTCTTCACCACTATTCCTTCTTCCAGTTGCTGGAGAATGGCTTGGTAGGATTTATCAGCCAATACACTTGTTATGATTTCATTCAAAATCTCTTCAGACACACCAGTAGTGTGAATCATCATCCTTATCCCGACAAAACCTACACGAGAAAGAGTGTCAACAACCTTATTAGTCTACCCACTCTTGTATTAGATCTCATAATCCAATCCAAGCAATTTTGTGAGCCATTTTTGTTGGCTATTTGTGGTAATCCTCTGATCCAGCAAAAATTTTAAGCTTTAATGATCTATTTTAATGATAAAATGCCTCTCAATTTAGTAGTGCCTCCACCTAATAACAGCTTGAACTATAGCTAACATTTCCTTTTCATATATCGATAGGCCCTTCTGCCTTTCTCCCAATGCTCTGCTTAAGAAAGTAATAGGATGCTGTTCTTGCATTAAAACAACTCCAACTCCTTCATCTGAGGCGTTGGTCTCAACAATAAAAGGCTTAGAAAAATTAGGTAACCTCAGCTCGAGGGCTCTAGTCAACATCCTCTTTACTAACTCAAAAGCTTCCTTAGCCTTATCACCCCATCTGAATGCATTCTTCTTCAACAGTTATGTGAGAGGTTTTGTAATAGTCCCATAGCCTTGTATGAACCTATGATAATAACCAGCAAGCCTTAAGAACCCTCTAAGTTGCCTGACATTAGTAGATCTAGGCCGTTTATGAATAGCTTCAACCTTTTTGGGGTCAGTGATAACCCATGTTTCGAAATGGTGTGCCTCAAATACTTAATATGTGTCACTCCAAACACACATTTGTTTCTTTTTAGCAACAATTTTTCCTTCCTCAAAATTAGTAGCGTAATCCTTAGGTGTTGAGCATGTGTCTCCAAATCTCGACTATAAACCAATATATCATAAAAAAAAAAAAAACCAATATGAACTTCCTCAAGTATTCCCTAAATAACTCATTCATCAGAGTTTTAAAAGCTATTTTGTAGATATCCTTAGGGTCCATCAATATTTGATGTTAATCGAACCTTAAATCTAGCTTACTAAAGTAACAAACCCGAAATAATTCATCAAAAAGATCATCAATTAATGGAATGGGGTACCTATCCTTGATAGTAAGCTTGTTAAGTTCATGGTAGTCGACACACATTCTCCACGTGTTATCCTTCTTCCTCACTAGCACCACAGGAGAAGAAAATGGGCTATGGTTAGGTAATATAGTTCCTTGTTTAAGCATCTCTTTGATCATAACTTCTAACACATTCTTTTGAGTTGCTAAATGTCAATAAGGCCGTAAATTAATAGGTTGGGCTCCCTCTAGTAGATGTATTTGATGTTCATGTCCCCTAGATGGTGGTAAAGAATGTGGTTCCTTAAATAGATCATTGAAATCTTCAATGATATCCAACAGATAAGGAGGAATTCTTTCCTGTTTCACTTCTTCCACTTCCACTTGTTGCCCAATCACCATCCAACATTAGACATTAATGTCAGTCCTGTTTACTATGATCAACTTGGTTAAATGCTTTTCTTCTATAGTCAACAAGGATTCCTTAAACCCTAACAATTTACAGGGTCGATTGTTGTGCATAAACTCCATGGTAAGTCCACAAAAGTTCCAAACAACATTACCTAGCTTCCTCAACTAAGGAATTCCAAGCACAACATATTCTTTGTCTAATTGTAAAACATGACACTCAATCTCCAATTTATTCCCTTGTATCTCTAAGCTCAGTCGTGGTACATAGCTTTAGTGAAAATAGGAGTTCCATTAGCTAACATTACCTTGACTGACTTAGTCTCCTCTACCGGGCAACAAAGCTGCTTTGTGATCCTTTCATCTAAAAAGTTCAAGGAGCTACCACAATCAATAAAGACCTTTAACTTTCTTTTCTTGTAGTAAGCATGGAACCTCATCATATTCTGTTCTTGTTCTTAGTTAATAGCACAAAGAGTTAATTTGGATAGCCCTTCCTCCAATGAAGAAGAGTTATCACCATCCATAATTTCCTCTTGCTCACCATTTTTCTCAACTAATAGCATTTGTAAAGGACGGTTCTTACGGCGATGCTCAGGCCCGAATGTTTCATCACACCAAAAGCATTGTCTGTTTTTCTGCTTCTCATCTAGTTCTTCTGGTGCGAATCTTTTATTAGGAAAAATTTACGTTTAGGTTGGGTTCGGTTTGGTATTTGTTTGTGTGGTCATTGGTTACTTTGATGGTAAAGGTCTAGTATGTGGGTTCAGTGTTTGAAGAGGCTTAGGATAAGTCAGAGTTTTCAGAGTAGGTGTATAGCTGGATTGGTTATCGGTGGGGCAAGTTATCTTGGTGGCCTTGTAGGGAAATTTGGTGGCGGTAAGGGTTGCTTCTTGTAGCTTGGCAAGTGTATATACATGCTATAGCAATTGAGGTTGAAACATTCAAATGGGGTATTGAATTTTGGGTTTAAGACCACTTAAGAAGCAACTTATTATACGGGTTTCGGGTAGGTGCACCAGGGTTTTCAAATATTCAAATTCGACTCAGTATTCTTCCAAGGTTCCTTACTATACTAATTCCTTAAGAGTAGCCATTGGGTCATCAAAGGTTCCTGAGCCGAACCTTTGTTGTAATCCTAACACAAATTGTTCCTAGGAAATAGGAGTAGGAGAAACCCAATTCTGAATGAATGAGTGATACCAGTGCAAAGCTAAATCCTTTATATGCATAGCAGCTACTTTAACCCTCAAATGACAAGGTGTATCGTCTAACTCAAAGTAATGTTCAGCTTTGATTAACCAAGATTTTAAGTCCTCACTAGTAAAAAAGTAGGAAATCCCATATGGGTTGCTCTTTATTGTGATTGAATTGGCATGTCCATCGTAGTAAAAGGGTCCTTCATCACAGCCTTGGCCTTGTCTTGCTTAGAACCGCTAGGAGGAGTACCAATACTAACATCACCACCCAAATTACCAAATTTCATTTGACTAGGACTAACGACATCATTTACCTTCTTTTGCAGGTCTGCCAATGTCACTCCATATCTTTCAAGAGTTGATTGTTGATATTTGAATAGTTTGGTGAAAGTTTTCAACAGTCGTTCTTCCTTCCTCAACAGAGATTTTACAGATTCCTCCATGCTCTCAACACTCTGAGTCTCGCCATCCACCCGAAAAGGGTCTAATACCAATTGGAGTGCAAGTATTTTTAATTTCAACACAAACTCTGAATACATAGTGCACATACATTTAGAACAACATTTGTAATAGTTTTTCATTTATTTTCTTTGGATCCTTACATTGTAATATATAGATGTAGGGTTCAAGACCGTTACAATAATATTTCCATGTGATTAAGTTGGGACAGATGGCAAAATATATTCTATATGCTAATTAATTCTGTTACTTAGTGATAACTGCTAAGTAATATTAAGCCTAACCCAGAAACCTATTATAATGGTCTTCTTTGATTATTTATTCGGCCCGATCCATCC
This sequence comes from Combretum micranthum, assembly GCA_024138025.1. Taxonomy (NCBI): domain Eukaryota; kingdom Viridiplantae; phylum Streptophyta; class Magnoliopsida; order Myrtales; family Combretaceae; genus Combretum; species Combretum micranthum. The sequence goes on from JAMXBD010000174.1 coordinate 944,213, forward strand.
AATACCGTCACATGCTCCAGTAACTCACATGCGTGCTTGAATTAATTACTTGAACTCCATCTTGTCTGCTCCATCAGTTCCTAACTTCACATCAATACTCATTTTGTTTTCTTTCCCATACCCTAACTTTGCATTTCTCTTCACGGTCTCCTTTCCCAGTTCATCCTTAGTTACATGTAAACCAAACTCAGTTCCTGACCTCACAACAACTTCAATGGAAAGGAAAAACAAAGGAAAAAGACCAATAAAAGCAGCCACACTTCGATGAGATTGTGTTGATCCCAGAAAGATATGAATATGCCAATGAACGGGATCTTGAGTTTTGTTGATAGAGTTCACCATCTCAAAAATTAGTTGTGAACAGGAATATATAAAATTCAATGAAAAAAGTAAAAGTAAGCAAGACCAATATTTATAAGTTAGGAACATTGTCTATTTGTTCTAGTATTATGGTGGTCAACACTTCAGTCACTGTATTGTTTTTATATTATTCATTTTTCTTGACATTTTAAGTACCATTAACAGGGAAAAAAAAAACATTTGACGCAAATATATCAGGATATTCAAGTCTATTGATCACAATTAGCTTCCATGTTTTTATGTGGGAAATTAAAAAAAAAAATTGGCCATTAACCAAGAAGGAGGCTTCAATAGAATATACTTACCAAATCTATGACTAAGGTCCAAAAAAATGAAAAAAAAAAAAAGAAATTCGTTTACAAGAAAGAAAGAAATCAATATGGAAATGGTGGAAAATTTGAAGAAGATAACTCTATATTGGGTGGTTAATAAAATATAGATCTAGCGTTTATATCAAGATGAAGAAAAAAGCTTTTGACAAATGCTGTAGTAATATTTAGATGGTTATTCTAAAAAAAGCAAAATGTGATAGATGATGTGCACTTATAACAAAGTTTTTAAACATTAATATATAAGGTGGAGTCAAATGATAATAGTTCTAGCATAAATATTTAATAGATAAATCCATATTACATGTGAGTTCTTTATTCCACTAATGTGACACTTGTTTAAGACCATACGAATCTTACCAAGCAACAAACTTAACCAGAAGTAGAAGCTACATATCCTTGGGTAAATCCATATATTTTCTTCATCAATGAAACGATGTAAGAAAGCATTACTGATATTCAAGTGATGAACGACCTAATTTCTATTAGAAAGCTATTGAAACAATAATTCAATGGCTGTCAACTTGCCACTAGTGAAAAGTATGCATATAGTTAACACCTTCAATTTAACTATATCATTTGGCTACCAGTAAGCTTTAAATCTCTCTATTGAACCATTGGCTTCATATTTAATTTTTATGAACCCACTTGCATCCAATTGACTTTTTATGGCAGTTAAAGTGGTTAAATCCATGTTGATTGGATTCAGAGCTAAAAGCTCTTTATTCATAGCTCATCCCATCTTGGATCCTTACTGCTCATGACAATTTCTTAGTTCCTAAATAATAATCTTTGGGATAGTGCTCAAAGAATGAGGGTAAAAAAGAGGATATTTTGATGTGAAGAAACATGATCAAACAATTAAACATGTCGCATGTGTTGATGAACAAGCATGAAACTATGTACAAAGTCCTTTAGCGAAGACAATGTATCACGCCCCATGGAGTACTTAAAACGTAACGGTCCGCCACACTCGATATTAAAACTTAAGTATGAAAACCTTAGTCATTCTCAAAAGCTTTGATATTAAGTGTAAGGCGTGCTTCCACAAATTTAGAGGACCATACATGGAATTATGAAGCTTAAGAAGATATAATAACAAATTAAGAAAAGATGATTCATAACATTCATTTGTTCAAATCAATAATCTTACAAAACTTAGGGGCATTCCCCAGTCACAAATTTATTACAAAAATATTTCTACATCTTATCCAACGCTAAACTTCATCTAGAAATTCCTTAACCAAAAGGGAAATACCTGACTGCAAGGTCCACGTGGCCTCAACAACAAGTAAGTGAACTGCAAAAGATATCTATAAGGGTATAAGCTAATAAACTTAGTGAGAACTATTTCCATAAATAACTTCTTGTGTAAAGGAATTCAAACAAGTTGTTTAATCAGACAAATGAAATGAAATATACACATGAGCAAACAAGGCATATAGTTTTCTAGGAACTATATATTGAATAGATTTACACCCTCCATTCGAGGTTTAGTGATACATAACCTCAAAACATGTAGTTTTAATTAAAAAGATTTATGCTTTCGACCAATATCACCAAGCATATTAAGTATACTTGAATTGAGCCTTGCTTTCGGACTTTCCGCCAAGCATTTCCTTCATGTCGCCAAGCAATCGCTTTCGGTCACTCCGCCAAGTGTTGCTTTCAACCTAAGCTATAATCCTTCTCACCCAAGGATAATAACCCAATGCAATGTGACTCAGTTCATGGTATGCATGAATCAATTTATTTGTAATATCATAGCATCATTATTATCAAATTTAAGGTGATCATGGAATCTCATACAAATAAAATCTTATACTAAAACAAACATTAAATCAATTATGGCCTCGATATTCTTAGGATCCTTTCAACAAATTATCTTACATACATATCCATTTGTCTTTTCTTAACTCTAATTCGACTAGATTACAAGCATAATCAAGTAAAGCATTTTAAGGAAATTAAACTCATGATGCCATATCGACTATTCTTCTACACAGATGAGTCGCTCACACATTCCTCTTAATCGAAATAGTCCTCGGGTATGGGTATCCTTCCTCGGAATCTCCTAGTCAAAGAATCATACCCAAAATGAGTATTTCTTGATGATTTCCTAGAATCTTGACAAAACAATGTCATGAGAATGTCAAAGTTTACATAAAGGAGAATTCCAATTTAAAATGGTCATAACTTGGTCATTTTAACTCGGAATTGCATATATAACATACCGATTTCTACCTACTCGAAAAGATCTATTCATTTCTAAACTATTTTATCAAACTAAACCATTTAAGCCTCGAAACAGTGGTGATCAGATTCACCACGAATTTTCTATCTCAAAAATAATTTTGTTTCAAACTTTAATTCATTCAAGATTTATTTGATAAATACTTAGTTATTTATATAGTTAAAAAATTCTCTTTTATATTTGATTCATGCTCAAGTTTTTGTTGCCTAATCATGTTTCTTGAGTAAAACAATGTTAATTAGGAGTTTAGAAAACTATGGTTTAGAAGAAATCTATTTTGTAATTCTTTTGAAATGATTATTATTTTTTTTGTTTTCAAAGAATTACTTTATGTTTGACTTGTTATTTTTCCTAGATGATTTTTTGAAAATAAATTTTTTTCTTCTTTTCTAAATTCTCTATATTAGTGGTACTTTCCTATTTATTTCCTATAAAATTTTCCTTGACTATTTGTTTTGAAAAGATCTAAATTGAAAATCCCATTCCTTTCTCATAAGGTTTCCTTTATCTTATGTTTTCATAGAAATCATTTTTGTATCAAAAATCATTTTCTTTTTGAAAAACAAAGCGGTATAGAAATGATTTAAAAAGCTTTTCAAAACAAAAGTAGTTTCTAAAATTGTAGTAAGTTCTTTTTATATCTTAGAAAGAAATGATTTTATTTTTATTAAACCATGGATTTTATATTTTATATAAACTTATTCTTAGTGATAAAATCTCCTTTTTCTCAAATATTTTTAAAGCTTAAAAAATTTGGACAACAATCTTAATGGTATGACTTATGAGAAATAATAGCAAGTAAAAATAACATAAATAATATATAAAGTCAAGTATTGGGAGTCTTAGCTTCTTCAAGGCTCTCGGGACTAAGATGTAGACTAGTCCCAAAAGAAAATAAAATGAAAGAAAGAAAAATTTGTTTTGACTTGATGAGGACAAGTCTAAAACTAGAGACTAGTCTTAAAATAGCAAGAAATAAATAAATTGCAATAGAAGAAATAAATAAATTATTTTGCATGAAAATAAATAAATCGCAAGTGAGCTTATATGCTCTAACGAATATGTATATATATACATAATAATACTTAAATATAATAACAATAACATGAACAAAATAAAACAATATATAGACAAATGGATTTTCATGAACAAGATCAATACATGAACATAGTGTAGCTTCCATAACATTTAGTTTTTGGAAACTCACACCATGGTCATATAAGTTACCTGACAATAAGAAGAATAATAGAAAGTTTACCTAAGAAGGTTTTTGAAGTGTTATGTGGTTATGGGTTTTGTGTAGGTAGAAAGTGGTTTCGAGATTATTTGAGAGAGTTTTGAGAGAATATTTGGAGAGAGTTTTGAAAGGAGAATTTGAGAGAGTTTTTGTAGGGAAATTTGTGAGTAGTAATTGTGTGAAAAAAAGTGAAAGAGGAGGGGGGTATTTATAGGTAATGAGGAGTGAATTTTTATGTGATTTAAATAAAAGAAAATTGAAACAAAATTGAGAGGGATGAATGGGGAGGGGCGTCGGCCATGCCATAGAGAGAGAGGGAGTAATTTTATTTTTTTGTATTTTTGTTGATTAAATGAAGTAATAATTAAAGTAGATGTGAAATAAAGTTATGAGAAAGGTAAAAAGTAAAGGTTATAGGTTATGACGTTGTAAGAGTAGGTTGTAAGAAAAAGTAGAGAGAAAAGAATAGTGTAGAATAGTAATAAATAGTATAATGTAAAGTAGATATGACTAATAAAATACCGGTAGTAAGAAAATACGCGTATAATTACGATATCTGTTATTTTTACTTACTAAAAAATTATAAAACTGATATTTTTGAAATCCTTATATTTTTACGATTCTAACAGTATATTCAAAATATTTTTACTATTCCGAGCCTCGGAACATGTTTTTTAAGAACTCTGTCTGATCGGGTTTAAAACGATTCGCGGTTTTACTAATCTGATTTTTTTAAGCTTTCTAAGGTAAGTACGCACTATTCTACATACTAAACTCTTACTTACTTTCTCCGAATTGCTAATTCGAGATTGCCAGACTTAAGCTATTACGTCTAACTGGGGTTTTAGTTGACTTTCGGATTAAGGTTTAAGCTAAACGGATTCCAAAAATTTAGAGGTTTACACAATGAATGTCTAACTTTGGCTGGCTTTCGAGCAACATGTGTCAGTATGAACAACGTGTTTAGAAGATAAATGAGAAGGAGCAAAACATGATTCTGATTCATTAAGACATGAAAGAGGCAAAAACGTGGAAATAGAGCAGAACTATCAACTTAAATAAAATATGATGTAAAAGAACAACAAGGAAAGATAATTTTATGAAATAATACATGTCAACTTAAAATTTTGATGACTTTCATGATCATACAGCTTATAACCTTTTTATCCATAAAGATATATAAGAAAAACACAACATCCACCTCTATTGCTAAATTTATCACTATTGTATGCAATAGTAAAAGCATAACATAGACAACTAACAACATGCAAGCTATCATAGTTTAAGAATTTTTGATATAACATTTAGTAAGGATATTTCCAATCTAGTGATTTGATGGGCATTTTAGTCATGAGCATGGCAGTAGCTAATACACAATCCCTAAAAATGTTTAGGCAAATTATCATGTATTTTTAAAACTCCAGCCGTATTAAAGATATGTATATGCTTTCTTTTAACTACTCCATTTTGTTGTAGAGTGTAGACAACACTCCTTTGATAAATAATCCCAAATTTGTCAAACAAAAGTTAACAATCCTTTGAAAGAAATTCACTATGATTATCAATTTGAATATATTTTTGTTTTGTATCAAAATGATTTTGAATAAAGGAAATAAATTTTTGAAGCATAGGTAATCTTTGTGATTTATGTGCCACTAGAGAGGTCCAAATACACCATGTATGATCATCCAATATTATGAGGAAAAACCTAGTACCACATAAAGAGGATGTGTTATCAACGTGAAGCAAATCAAAGGATTCAAAGAAGAAGAATTACTAGAATGGAAGGATAAATAATGCAAGAGAACAAGTATTACATACAAAATCTAATTAAACAAATCATGCAAACATGAGACATGTTAAAGTTTATCAATAGAAACATGACCTAACATCTGATAAACATTTCTAGAGATATCTTATTAATGGACAAAGTACAAAGGAACATTCTTAACAAAAATTGACATTACAAACAGACAAAGAATTAGAACTTGAATTACAACCACCAATAGTTAGCTTGGACTGTATTACATAGAGTCCATTACGAGCATCAACTTATGCAACATAGTTCTTAGTCATAAGGTCTTGAAAGGACAATATGTGTTACAAAGATAACACATAATAACAATGACTAAGAACTTACTAATAGACAATAGGTTGAAATGAAATTTTGCTATCAATAAGAACAATGAAGTTGTATTCATTTAGTTAGGTCATAATTCCTACAATGTGCATATTTCTAAAAATGCACTTGTTTCATACGACCATTAGCTAATTTTACATTAATTGGTTCATAGGGTATAAGTATTGAAAAGAATTTTGGAAAAAGTGTTATATGGTGATGCGACATGTCTATTAAGCCATCATGCAAGATCTCATCATTGAAGCAAATAGAGAACAAGTATGTGAATGAAAACCTACAAAGTTCACATAAATGGAAGTTTGCTCTTCTTCATGTGGTTTATTCTTTAAAACTTTAAGTACTCGCTAACATATCTTAGAAACCAAATCAGATTCTTCAATCTTTTGACTTGTATCATTAGTGTGCATGAACTAATCAAAAAGAGTGTCCACATGAGAAGACTTTGAATCAACATGAGCAACCACTTTAATACTCTTTTTCTCCTCAAGGCCTTTATACTAGTCAGGAAAACTCACAAATTCAAAACACCTATCAATGTACAACATAGCTTTTTACAATGTAAACAAGTCATTTTAGTACTCAACTTTCCTTTCCTATGCTTTCTATTACCAATTGATGGCTTATGTTGATTCAAATCATGAATTCTATGGAGTTTTCATTATCTCCCATCAACATTTCTACATTTGCTTTTATTTCTAAACTGACATACAAGAAAATGTATACTCCAAGTTGGCAAAGGATCCATGGAGAATTTGGCTTTGAACATTGAAAAGCATTTCTTTAGATCCATGAGAAACTGTAACAATCTGTTCCTATTCTAACTTCCAAAAGTTTTAGCTTCAAATCACAATTACATCCATCAAGAGCCCTCCAAGAACATTAAGAAATTCACTTAATTGCATCAATTCATCCCACAATTTCTTAAGCCTATTAAAATACACAGTAACATTGGAGCTTCTTGCTTCGCATTTTATGATTTCATATTTTAATTGATACGAAAAGGCCCATTAATAGATCCAAGACAATCACACATATCTTACCAAAGCTCTATCGTGGATTTTGCATATATAATAACATCAACAAGATCTTTTGACATGGAATTTAACATCTAGCACCTAATCATATAATCACATCTATGGCATTATTTTTAAGTGGTAAATAAGTTCCATCTATGAACCTTAATCAAGCCTTTGCTTCTAAAGCCAATTTAACATATCTATTTCATCCAAAAAAATTCGTCCCCATTGAATACTACATTTGTGATTGAAGTACCAGAATTATCAGCATTAGATAAGAAATAAGGATCACTAACATTCAAGTCAATAGTAGACATTGAATTACCTGTAACAAAGATTGAATTACAATCAAAAACCCTAACTTGATCGAACTAGTGAAATTGTAATTCAAAGAACTAATCAAATCTTACGCACTCTAATACCATGTGAACTTTGCTATATCCATTGATTTGAAGAAGAAGATTTAATTGATGATAGGAATTATGGTTCTCTTGAATCGATAACTTGGGCTAGAGTTAGAGGACTGATGAACTTAGCACATCAAATACTTATAGATGACCCAAATGAAGATGAGTCAGAGTATTTTTATGGATATATGATGCACTTTGGCAATGGGCATGATGTAGTATATTTAAGTGTGGAGAAAAGACTCAACTTGAAGGGAAATTTGTCAATAATGCATACCACGCCCATGCCAAAGGCGGTGATTGAAGTGGAGCAAGAAAATCGAGTTACAACAAAGATCAACCCCTCCATCACACCTAAGATCCAACCCATGATCATGATCACTCCCTCCGTCACACCCATGATCTAGCTAGTGATCATGTTATCTATAGCGAAAATGGAAGAGCCAAGAGGTTCACCATCTACGGCATACCCATGACGTAACTAGTGATTCCTATTGGCACTCTCGTGATAAGCATTATTTAAAGATTTCTTTCTGTCATCGAAGAGATCATTGCTCGAGTCATGGCCATGGTCAATAGCATGATTTTACGCTTTATTTCCAACATTTATTTTTACTTTCCTATTTTATTTGCTTTCATTTTTATATTCCATTACCAAACTTAAGGGAGATTATAAAGGTCATTACGATTATCTTAGAAAAAGTTCTTGCCATCTTTGACATTATATTGTCCTTTGTGACCAATTGTTTATTGAGTAACATTGAGTTTTCTTTTCAAGATTATTCTTTTTTTTAATTGTGTGTAATATCTGTTGATCAGAACAACTAGTTCGATTCTTTCTTTGGTGCATCATATTCAAGGATTGATCGTTCATATCTTTTAATTTTCAATTTTTCTTCAATCTTAAAAACCCAAAAATATGTTACAAATCCCTATATCGCGATATAATGATAGATCTATAGAATGCATAGATTCTTTAATTCATTTCATCTTGGTATTAGAGGTTGAGACTACGATCTTGGTAACAGAGCTTCGGGTTGTGGATTGTAGATTAGGCCTTTGGTAGTAATTGCTTGTGAAGTAAGTTTCATTGGTTTGATTGCTTGTGCTGCAAGTTTCATTCTTATTAAAGATGTTAGGTAGATCTGATATGGATAACGGAGATACAAATGCTACTAAGGTTGAAGGCACCATTAATATAGGTGAGTTTATGGATTTCATGAAGGAGATGATCTAGAGGAGGCAAACAATGATGCATCAACAAAATAAAACCCTAAGGAATGCTGAGCAAATTGTTAGGGGAAACTATCATACTCATGAAACACATGAATGTGATCCTCTTAAGGAATTAGAAAATGATTCAGGAGTCCAATTACCACTTGATGGACATGGAGAAGTAGATAGCCGTAGAAGAGGTAGTGATAGAGGCACATGGAATAAGCACCAACTAGTGTATGGTCATGGAGTTGTATATTGTGAAGATGATTTTGATGATCATCGTGATAAGTGTAGGCCTAGGGGTTTGCACAATATTGAAACCATAAAACTGAAGGTGTCGTTTTTTATGGTACCGGTGGAGCAAACAAATATTTTGATTTGAAAGATCAAATTGAGAAACACTATGATTATCATGATTGTGATGATGTGTAGCAGATTAAGCTTGCTGCTATTGAATTTAAAGGCTATGCATTGCATTGGTGGAATAATGTATTAGCCAATAGGAGAAGGAATGCAAAACGTGATGTTACTACTTGGGCTGAGATGCGTGAGTTGTTGCAACAACGTTTATTCTGATTATATAGCTAATAATTGCTAATGAGGTTACACACTTTGTAACAAGGGAATAAAAGCGTAGTTGAATTCATTTAAGAGTTTGAAATTAAACTTTGGATTGATCTATTGCTAGATATATCACTGAATTGAAGTCTAAAATTGCTAATGTTGTTGAGTTTTAAAGGACTGATGCTTTAGGGGAAGAAATGTTAATAGCGAAAAAAGTTGAAAGGCAACGCAAACATCACAAATGGTCAAGTAACTCTTCTAACTCTGAAAATAGTGTTGGAAAGATGGCAACTTTCCTAAAATTAGGGAATAATCAAGTAAAAAATCTCTAACTGATTAGGATCCTCTATATTTGGAATATTTCATTAATTAGGGTTGAATCTTAGATTGATTATTTCATTAATTAGGGTTGACTCTTAGGTTGGTATATATAGCTTTGTTACCTAAAATATCTCATATCTAAGTATATATATTTTGTACCTATGGTTGTATAATACACAAAACAATATATATATATATATATAAATATTTTTCAAGATTATTCCATGAGTATCGTTCTCTCTATTTTTATTTTCATGGTATTAGAGCTAATACAATCCTGCTAGCCTTGAAAATCAAACTCCATTTGTAGAAGATTTGTCGTCCAGTATGTCTTCACAAGTCCGTCCAGCCAAACCTTATTCCCTTCAACAGATGTGAATCATTCATTGCAAATTACCTAACATAAATTAAATGGGTCTAAAGCAGTCATGGTATAACGAGGTATTATCTTATCCTCTTGTGTTACTCAAAAGGAATTATGTGGAGAATGGATTGTTGACACTGGTGCGTCTGATCATATGACTGGTTCTATGGATGTTTTTACAAATTATAGAAAATCCTCTGATAATTTGAAGGTTTCTGTGGCCAATGGGAGTTCCTCAGTTGTGGTTGGAATCGGTGATGTTATTTGTGAGAGCTTTTTTTGAAATATCTTGCATGTTCCTAGTTTACAATATAACCTTCTTTCTATGAGTAAGTTAACAAAGGATCAACAATGTATAGTAACTTTTCTATGTGATCATTGCATTTTTCAAGATTCTTCAAGAAAGGATGATTGGCAATGCTGAGGAACAAAATGGTCTCTACTACCTCATTGGATCTCCTACAACCACAAAAATCTCTGCATCTTTTGCTGCATCTGGTTTGTCAAACTCTGATATTTTTCTATGGGATAAATGCCTTAGTCATTAAAATTTCTTTACATGAAACATTTATATCCACATTTATTCATTAATGAAGATCCAGCTTTATTTTCCTATGAGACTTGCATTCTTACCAAAGAGCCACGAAAATGTTATTCTATTCATGAAAACAAAATGTCCAAAAATTTTCATCTTGTTCACAGTGATATCTAAAGGCCATCTCGAGTGACCAGTCTAACAAGTAAAAGATGATTCATCACAGTTATAGATGACGATACTTGAACCTATTAGATGTACCTTCTAAAAAGAAAAATATGAGGTAGGACTTGTAATTCAGCAATTTCACAAAATGATAAAGATTGTGTTTCAATCAAACATCCATATTTTTTGTACAGATAAGGGGGATAATATTTCGCAAATATTATGGAAAGTTATTTTGTTGAAAATGAAATCTTTCATCAAACATCATGTGCCTATGCCCCTCAACAAAACGGTGTTGTAGAAAGAAAAAGTCATCACTTACTAGATATAGCGAGATCAATCATGTTTGAAAACTCTATTACTCACCAATATTGGGGTGAAGCTGTATTAACCGCAACTTACCTTATCAATAGATTTCCCTCAAAGCCCCTTTCATTTCATACACCCATAGATTGTCTAAAAAAATTATTTTCCTATGTTAGGTTGTTTAGTTCTCTTGCCCCCAAAATCTTTGGATGTTCTGCATTTGTCTACAATACAAATTCCACGAAAGGAAAACTTGATGCTAAAGCCATTAAGTGTATTTTTCTCGAGTATTCTCCCACTCAAAAAGGCTATAAGTGCTATAGTCCACACCTAAAATAATTTTGTGTCTTATGATGTAACATTCTTGGAAAACTAGTCCTTTTGCCCACTTTCTTCTCTTCAAAAAGAGAATTTAAGTGGAGAGAATCATCGGGATCCATCAATGTCCACCTCTCGTCCTGTCTCTCTTCCCATGCCTTTGATGATCCCATCTAAAAACCAATTGAGTCACATCCACCACCTACATAATCATCACCTTTAGGGAATTTAAGAGAAGGGAAAGGGCCCCTTCAACAACAACCTCAACAGGAAGAGCTCCTAGAATGGGGGTGGGTGTCACGCCCCGAAGGGTACCCTAACGTGGCAGTCCGCCATACACAATATTAAAGCCTAAGAATGACCACCTCAGTCACGCGAAGGCTTCCATACTATGTACAAGGCGTCTAACACATAAAGGAGACACATCGGAATGATACATTTTATGTTGATACAATTGAGTAACAATGTAAAGGAAATACAAATACTATACTTCAGATACAAACCACTATACTTCAAAATACAAATCATTCAACTTCAATTACATTCATCCACAGACTTCCCTACATAAACTATTACAAGACTCATAAAACTAGCTGATAACTTCAAACATATATTTCTTGCCAGAATCCCGAAGTCATTCTCGGCTCCAACCATTCGTCCCCACTTTGCATTCTTGAATAACCTTCATTTAAACAACTATGGGGTATAAGCTACACTAGCTTAGTGAGAATTCCCTTAGTTCCGTACCAGAACAAGCAAGCATTAATCAATCATATGCTATGCATGAACAAACACGTGAGCAAACAATTATGTATGTATCCGGAACCCACACACAAACGGATTTACACCCTCCGTATCTTGGGTTAGGGATGGTATTGAAGTCTACACGACCGCTGCTAGTCCAAGCCCTCGGCTCATAGCACTCGCTCGGCTAGGCTCACACATGGAATGCATCCCGATGCGCCTTAGTTTCCTATGAATGAGCTCTGATCCCGGGTCTCATTATCCAAACGAGTCCTGGACCATACCGATCGACCTGCGTAGGAGTAGCACGCTACCAAATGCAATATGTCCGATGCGATGCATGATCAATTTATTTTTGCTTAGGTCAAAATATATACATTCTTTAGAGTGACCAACCAATATCATACATATAACAGAAATAATATGAAAGTGCAGTTATCCAATCAAATCGTGGTTTCGATATGCTTTAGTATTCTTTGGCATACATTCATCACAGTCATCATATATCCCATCCCCATTCATATCGATTTTTATCTTGTTCCTATAATTCTAATGCAACTAACTACAAGCACAATCAAGGTAACAAAAAGGAGAAAACTCACTCGGCCATTGGATCACCGGTCTTCTAGTAATATAATTCGGTGGCAGGGAATCGTCGATTCTAAAAAGGAAGAAATACTCTAAGTATTTCAACTCAAACTAATCTAAACGATCTTATACGAATTATCAAATTCGTAATTCTCGTCCTAAGGGAATTCCAACTTAAAACGGCCATAACTTGGTCATTTTAACTCGGAATCTCGCAAATTATATATCGATTTCTATCTACTTCGAAAGATCTATCTATTTCTATATTCAAGTTTTGAAAACTTTGAAGCTTCGAAAAGTTCGGATCAGATTAGGGCAGCAACAATTTCAATTTCCGAAAAATAGTTTTGTAAATGTTTGTAATGTTCCTACTATATAATTAGCTATACATGCAATATGAGTGATTTCCTAACATGAATGACATGAGATGAGCTTAATGTATGCATGATCTTGATGATTTTGCTAAAAGAAATTTTATAACTTTTTATTTTGCAAGACCATAATAACAACTTACTTATGAAAAATCTAGTTTTCTAACTTTGATCATTTCCATTTGTTTTGGATTTGTTACTTAAGAAAATATAATTATTTTTGTCAAAATTGAGTCTTCATTATATATATTACTTATGACCTACATAAAAATTTCCATTTTACACTTTGTAAACATGTTTTCAAGTGGGGTTGATTCCAAAATCCGAATTTGGTAAAAATTGGTTTTTGAGTGATTCCTTTAAGTAAAAATCATTTGATATTTAGAAAATTAGGGCTCAATCATACATAACCACTAAGGACTTCATTCTTACACAAAAATTTGCATTTTACACTTTGCAAATATGTTTTTAAACAAGCTTTTCACAAAAATCCGAATTTTGGAAATTTCATTTCTTGCATATTTTTTATGAGAAAACTTGTTTAATGCATCAAAATTTGAAGCTTTACTATATATTGTCTAAGGACTTCATTTAACACATAAAACTTGCAATTTGAGCTCAAATACTAAGTGATTACATATGCATCATCTCAAATTACGAATTTGACAATTTGATCACAAAATTTTTCCATTTTAATTCCATTACTTGTTTTACACATTACTCATGCCTAAACTCATTTTAACTTGTAAAAATCATTCTTAATGATACCTATTACCTATATACTTCATTTTTCACATAAAACATGAGTTTTGGAGTTGATAAATGGGTTTTAAAAATTGGTCTTGGTTGGGATCCGAATTTAGAAAATTTATTTTTGGTCATATCTTTTGATAAAATCTATCTAAGCTTATGAAAATCCATTCCTTACATATCCTATCCTAAGAGCCTTTCATTTCTTAAATAAAAACTTCATTTTTGAGTTGGAAAACATGTTTTTAAAATAGGCCTTGGCCAAAATCCGAAAATAGAATTTTTATTTTGAAAATCACTTTTGATTCTTGTAAAAAGAAGTCTTGATGATATACATATATTAAGCCTTCATTTTCTTAAGTAAAAATTACATTTTGACACTTGGAAAGTGGTTTTTAAATATGGGTCTTGCCAAAATACGAATTTCATATTTTGTTCAAGTTCAAATCTAAGATCTACACATAATATGAACATAACATAAAAGAAACCATGGTAATAAGCTATAAACTCATAGATCTAAACTTTACTTATCAAAATCATTCATTTATGTTATCTATACCCTAAGCCCTTCATTTTAAATGAAAAATACACATTTTGAAGTTGAAAAACACTTTTCTAAATATGGTTCCATTTTCATCCGAATTTTCAAAAGTTGTTTTTGTTGAAAATAAAATAGATCTTGAGTTTCCTACAACTTTCCTACCATCATCATGCTATTACAAGTTATGTAATGCATAAAACAAAAATCAATGCATGTATGAACTTAAAACAACTAGATCTAGTCTACTAAACTAGTTACAAGTGCATGAATACTATGATAGTTATGTGAATCATGAATAGATGATAAAGATATGCACAAATTACTAATAATAACAACATACCTTAACAATAAAACAAGATAATAACATAATAACTCAAATAACAAGATCTAAAACATTGTGATGGCAAGGATTTCATACTCAAGAGTATCCACTTCCCTAGCTTGAAGCTCATGAGGATTTTGTGTGGAATCACACATGAATGAACTTGCCATTACATGTTTCAAGATCCTAAAGTGTAGATCTCTTACCTATTTGTCGTATGGAGTAAGAAAATTGAAGGAAACAAAGTGTGTGTGTATGTGTAGAGGGAGGGGGCTTCACGGTTTGGAAGAGGAGAGGAAGAGAGGGTTTTTGAATTTGTTTGAAACAAAAGAAGTAAATGAAGGAGAGAGCAAAGAAAGAGATTATTTATACTAAGTGGAATTAGGGTTTGTTTGAATAAAGTTGAGATAAAATAAAACAATTAGAGGGGAAATGGGGGGAAATTGTGTCGGCTCATAGGGGGAAAGAGAGAGAGAGGAGTTATTTGAATTGTGTTGTGTAAGATTTGGAATTAATTAAGGTAATTTAAATGATAAAAGGTACATTGGAAAGGTAAGTTGTAAGAAAATGATGTAACTGTAAGAGTAGGGTGTAAGGATGTAAGAAATAGGTTATGGGTAGTGTATGATGTAGGTTGTACTTGTAAATAGTGGCAAATAGTAGACAAGACATCTACTTTACCGGTAGTAAAGAAAATATGGAATAAAAAAGTTATAACTATAATTTTTATGGCCCGGAAAATTATAAAATTTATATTTTTGAAATCCTTATAAAATTTCAGTTCTAAGGAGTATTCCGAAATATTTTTTTGAGTTTCTAGTTCTATGGCTCGCTTTTCCGTAATGGAGCTCGGGAAGGCTTGGGATAGAAAATTTTTCGAAATCAAAACTTTCCATGGTTTAAAATATACTTTAAAAAAATATTCCATATTAAATTATTTTATAAAATTTCTTTTGATACGAAACCGAAGAAAAGCCGATATAGGGTTTCTAGGTCTTTCTCATAAAGCTTGAACTAAACGGTTTAGGGTTTCATTTTGGTTTTCCGAAGTTTACTCGATTACTAGAAACCCGGGTATACACTATAAGAATAATAAAATTGTGTAACGAAATAAAAGTGAATAGTGCAAAAGACTAATTAATTACTGGTAGTAATGAAAATACGACAAAAAGGTTATAACTGTAACTTTTATAACCCTAAAAATTATATAACTGATATATTTAGAAATCTTATAAAATTACGAGTCTAACGGTACTAATGGTATATTTTTTACATCTCGAGCCCCGGGACATGCTTTTCGAAGTCTGTATCCGAATGGGTTTGAAATAGATAAAAAATTTACCAATCTGATATTTTTAAACAAACTCATATTACTATGAGCTATTCTACATATTTAAACTACATCTCGGCCTCTAGGGCTAGGGACGCTAGATTGCCGGACTTACACTATTGTATTCCAGTTAGGGTTTTCAGGTGATTTTCCGGTTTAGCCTTTGCCAATTTGGAAATTGATATTTATGTTTATAAACATATTTAATTTGAGAAATTTATTTTAAATTTTATTTTTGTAAGTATTTAATATATTTTAACGTTTTCGGAATTTTGAATTGGGTTACATTTCCGAAAGTTATCGTTATTTACTTTTTAATAATTCATTTTTGGGATCTATATTACCCGATTTTATAATTGGAGTCACGTATGAATTTGTCGTACGTAGTGGTTTTGGAATTGAAGACCACTGAGTTCTTATTTTATTTTTAAGGATTTTCGTTTTCTCATGATTAAGAAGTTTTTGGATTCATTCATGATTTAGGACTTGTCGAAATTCTGTTTTAATTTGGAGTGATTTTTAGGGTTTATTTTCGAAGTTCATCTTAGAATTATTTACTAAAATTTTCCTGGGCTTACAGTGGGCCCCTTCAATAGTAACCTCAACAAGAAGAGCTCTTAGTGCATTCAAGGAGAGCATGAGTTACTTTGCATAACCAACCATCAAAACTAGAGAGGAATCCACCACCACTACCTCAAGTATCACCTCGAATTGATGATTTGGACATTCCTACTACTATTCGAAAAGGGGTGAGATCTTGTATAAAACATCTTATTTCGAACCATTCATCATATTACCATTTATCTAATAGATATTGTTCTTTTGTATCTCAATTGGATGGTGTGAATATTCCTTCGAATATTTATGAGGCGTTGAAGGATGAAAGATGGAGGGCTATAGTTAGGAGGAAATGAATGTTCTTAAAGATAATGGCATGGGATGTTGTGGATATGCCTAAAGGAAAGAAACTGGTTGGGTGTAAGTGGATTTTCACTATGAAATTTGGCTCAACTGGTAATATAGATAAGTATAAAGCTTGACTGGTGGCTCAAGGCTACACTCAAACATATGGGCTTGACTACAAAGAAACATTTGCACAGGTTGCAAAGTTAAACTCTATCAGATTTTTTTTTTTTTTTATCTAGCAACCAACATAGATCGGGAACTCCATCACATGGACATATAATGCTTTCTTGAATGGAACATTGGAAGAGGAAGTTTATATGAAGCTTCCCCTTGGTTTTGAAGAAAATTGGACAAGAAAATGCAGTCTGCAAGTTAAACAAATCTCTTTATGGATTAAAATAGTCTCCTCATGCCTGGTCTACCGCTTTAGCTTAGTAATGAAGTAGTTTGGGTATAAGCAGGGGCAAGCCGACCATACTTTATTCATCAAGCAATTAAAGGATTGTAAGAAATTTATTCTAATCATGTCTATTGATGATATGTTTATCATAGGCAATGATGTTAAAGAGATTGAAAACCTCAAGAGGTTGTTGCAATTAGAGTTCAAAGTCAAAGATCTTGGGAGACTCCAATATTTTCTTGGGATGGAAATAGCCCAAACAAAACTAGCATTTTCATTTCACAAAGAAAATATACCTTAAATCTATTAAAGGAGATAAGAAATTTGGGCAGTTTACCATGCCCTTAGAAAAAAAAATTGGTAGCATAAAGTTTTTGAAGATAATCTTCCTACCAATAAGGAAAGATATCAGTAATATGTGGGAAAGTTGATCTACCTATCATTAACCAGACCTGATATTGCATATGTTGTTAGTTTAGTGAGTCAGTTTATGCATTCTCCAACCAAAAGGCATCAAGAAGCTATTGACAAATTCTCAAATACTTAAAGGGGACAATGGGGAAAGGGCTACTGTTTAAGAAAAATGATAGCAAAGAAGTGGAGGGATTTGCAGATGCAGACTGAGCAGGTTCAATTGAAGACTCAAAGTTTACCATTGGATAGTAACAAGATTAGCGAAGTAAGAAGCAATCTATTGTGGCAAGGAGCAGTGGCAAAGCAGAATACATGGCAATTACACAAAGGATCTATGAGTTAATTTGGCTAGATAGATTACTCTCATAATTGAATATTCCTTTGAAGGGTCCCATGAAACTGTACAGTGATATTAAATTAGCTATAGCAATTTTTCATAACCCTGTTCAGCATGTTTGGATTGATCGAGATTTATCTAAGTTAAAGTGGAAAGCAAAAGGATCAACCTATCCTATGTGCCAACAAAGCTACAGGAATCTTGAGTTTGAGTCAAATGTGAGCAAGTTAGGAATGATAGATATTCATTCACCAAATTGATGGGAAGCATTGGAAAGATGGCAAGTTTCCCGAAATTAGGGAATAATCAAGTCAAAAATCTCTAATTGATTAGGATCCTTTATATTTGGAATATTTTATTAATCAGGGTTGACTCTTAGGTTGGTATATATAGCTTTGTTACCTAAAATATCTCATATCTAAGTATATATATTTTGTACCTATGGTTGTATAATACATAGAACAAAAATATATATATTAATATTTTGCAAGATTATTCCATGAGTATCGTTCTCTCTATTTTTATTTTCAAATAGTAAGAAATGTTGTTGGTCTAATGATAAAAAGGAGTGTAGTAGTAATCATAAAGATAATGAGAAGTATGAGTCTAGTCATGGGAAGCTTAGTGATGAAAAGGAAAATCGATTTCTAAATCACCTTATTTCAATAGTGCTAGAAAGAGGACTAGATATATTAAATGTTTTAAATACTTGGATTATAGACATATGGCTGCCCAACGTTCAAATTGTGTGTTTTATATTCATGGAGGTTATTTGGAGGGTGATTGTGAAAGGGAAAGAAGTAGCTATTCTAATTTTGACGAGGATGATGAGGGGGAAGTGCCAACTAAGCAAGTAGTTGGAGCCCTGTGCCTTTGAATGGTGTAATGAGAAGAAGCTTGAGTGTGTCACCAACTATTGATCATGAACAAAGAGAAAACATATTCCACATTAAGTTCTTGATGAATAAGGCTGTTTGTGTGGCCATCATTGATTCCAGTAGTTGCACTAATGTACAAGCAACAACACTTATAAAGAAGTTACAGCTTCCAACTACAAATCATCCACAACCATATTGGTTAAATTAGCTCAATGATAGAGGATCTAGTCATGTTACTAGATAGGTATTAGTTCATATCTCTTTACTTAATTATTATACTAATGAGGTTTTTTGTGATGTAGTGCTTATGATTGCATCTGATGTGTGTGATGACCAAGCTTAAAACTTATAATCCTATTAATCTTAGATCCACACAAGGTAGCGCACCTATCATATAATGTAGAAATTAACTCAGATATCCTCCAAAGGATTTATATGCAGCTACTAATATTAACCATTTTACTATTATCTAGTTGAATCTATCATAAATTATGTACTAATTCTAAGTGCTTATTCTAACTAAATTTAGTTCCAACAGCCCTAAATTAATGATGTGATTGCTTTTCTTTAAGTTTAACCAATTCACAAACTATGCCCCTAGTTTTGATCCACCTTAACCTTTTTATTCTTAATGTCTAAATTCAATTGAATATTTCTTTAGTGTTGAACTACCAAGTTACTTAGCTGAATTAATTACTCTCTTCAAATCAGTGAGCTCCTAGTCCTCATTAAAGAAGTGGGAATTTATTCCTTCACTAATGTCAATTTAAAACCGCATAAAGCTCATGAACCCTAATTAAAGAAAACTAACCTTTAGTAGCAAAAAGTTGGAAAAGCCCTATTTCTAAGTGAATTACACATCTTCTTTACTCATGAGAGATCTATTCCATTAACTAAAATCTTGTTTCTAATTAATAGAAATCAACTTTATAATGATTTTGGCTAGAACCATCACAAAAATGAAATAAATTAAGTAAAGTCAAGATTAAAACTTTATTAAGTCAAAAAGCAATTCTGTACATAAGGCTAGGGTTTCTTAACACTTAAGACATAATAAAACTACTCTTCTATGAAAAATTTAACAATAATAATCATAAAGGAAGAGAAGGGAGAGATCATGATGATAAAACCCTTATAATGATGTTGTTTATGAATCTCAATGTTAAGTCGCGAATTTCCTCTTGAAAAGCTCTTCTCATAACATAATATAATGTTTTTTAAACAATATAATCCTTAATTCCTCTCTAAATTAATGAAGACAAGACTTATCTATACATTTCTAGTCCTACACCAATGCCCTGCATGACACGTGTATGTTAGGTCGTGTGCACTAGAACTTAATGCTTTTTCTTTGTTTAGCATATGTACACGACTTGCATACATTGGGTTGTATACTTGAAACTTTGAATTTTTCTTCATATTTTCTTCTCCAAGTCTACACTAGTGGTGTACAATTACTAGTATAGGGCCAGCAACTTCATAAAAGCTCAATAACTCTTCAAAATCTTGGCTTCTTTCATTATTAATCCTTCGAAAAGCTCCATTATTCCATAATTATCCCTAAAATATGAAATTAATTTAACAAGTATCCTTTTCTTTAATAAATCACTCAAATAACATATAAAATATGCTCAATAATGCACCAATAATAAGGGTTTTAAGACACTTACCACATCTCATATTTTATTGGGCAACCTTGGTTATTTGATCAAAATATGAACCATAATGGTAGAGACAATATTTTTTTTGTGTTGTTCAATTGCAATAGTTCCCTATAAGTCCAAACGCTATGAGACAAACATATATGGAGTTGAATCTTCCTAAGAAAGAATCATTGTTGTTGACACTAGCAGCCATGGTTGTCAAACTCGAGTTTCTACGTAGAATCGCTAAGGGATTCGTAGAATCGGAACGTAAAATCGAAACGTAGAATCTTAAGATTCTACAACTAATATAAATTTACTTACAAAAACTATTGATGTACTTACTGAAATAATAAAACTTTAAATAAATTATGAAAATAAAGAATTTAGTATTAAATTAATTATGTACAACCAAAATTTAAGTTTTATCAATCATAATTCACATATTGTCATTAATATATTTACTGCAATTTTATAATTAAATAATTATTTTTTTAATAATGATTCATAATCTATAATTATTAAGATGTATTGCAAATCATTTAAATTATCATGTGTGAGTAGCTTGTTTTGTGTAGTAATAAATATTTTCATGTTCACTATATATTTGCACAAAAAATCATTATATTATGGCAAATATATTTATAGATAGAAAATTATTAAAAAAGGGAAAAAACTAGCACTGTATATGTTAGTTTAATTTTCATTCAAAATGTTCAAAATATATCATAGTATATAACCTAAAAGAAAATAACTCTCTAAAAAATACAAAAAAAGGAATAAAAGGAAAAAAATATTAAAAAAACTAAAATTAAGTTAGATTAAGATAAATATCAAGAACCAACCCCAAAAACCCTAAATTTAAATTATTAAATTGATTGCATTTTTAAAGTTCAAATAGAAAAAAAAAGTGTAAAATTACAACTTTAAGATTTTACTACGATTCTACTTATGATTCTACTACCGATTCTACCACCGATTCTACCATTTCTACTCACGATTCTACGATTCTACTTACGAGTTTACTCAAAAAACGATTTTGAATGCGAGTTGAATCGAAATATCATCATCAACTCGTAAACTCGTAGAAACGTACGAGTAGACTCGCGAGTTTGACAACCATGCTAGCAGCAGTTGACAAGAAACTTGCTAGTGGGCAAATGAAATACCTATTACATGTCAGACAAAATTTAGGGACATAAAGTGATTCTCCTATTTAAGATGAGTTTGATCAATATTTGAGGGCAAATCCTCATGAGCCTAGGGTATATAATAGGAATCATGGTTTACTTAGACCGATAAACTCGGGCTAAAGTCAGAAGATTAATGAACTTAGCTTATCGGATACTTATAGATGACCTAAATGAAGATGAATTGGAGTATTTTCATGGATATATGATGCACTTTGGTAAAGACATAATGTAGTATGTTTAAGTGTTGAGAAAAAGACTCAACTTGAAAGGAATTCATCAATATTGCATGTCACGCTCGGTCAAAGGTAGTGATTGAAGCAAATCAAGAAAATCAAGTTACACGGAGTTCACCCCCTCAATGGCCTCCATGAGCCTGTGATCCAACTTGTGATCACGATCACTTCCTCCATCTCACCCTTGATCTAGTAGTAATCACATTGTCTACAAAGAAAATTAAAGAGTCAAGAGGATCATTGTCCATGTCGCGCTTGCAACATAGCCCATGATCCCTATTGGCACACTTGTGATAAGCATTGTTTGAAGATTTCTTTTTGTAATCAAGGAGATTACAGTCCAAGTCACGGTCATAATCGACAATGTGATTTCACGCCCTGTTTCTGAAGTTTATTTTTACTTTCCTAATTTTTTTTTTATTTTTATGTTCTATATTTTCCCTTACCCAACTTATGTGAGTATATAGAGGTCATTAGAGCTATGTTAGAAAATTTTTTTGCCAGTTTTGACATTGTGTTGTCCTATATGACTAATTGTTTATTGAGTAATATTAAGTTTTCTTCTCAAGATTATTTTTTGTTGTTTCTTTTAATAATGCGTAATATCGGATGATCAGAACAATTAGTTTGATTCTTTCTTTAGTGCATCATATCCAAGGATTGATGCATTTAATTTTTAGTTTTTCATAAATCTTAAAAACCTAATAATATATTACAAATCCCTCGATTGTAATATACACTAGATCCTTGAAGCACATGGATTCTCCAATCCGTATCACTTGGTTAAAAGTTCGAGCAAGGCAAAGATGGCAAAAAAAGTAGAAAACGTGAGACAAATGAGAAAGAAATGAAAAATTGTGCATATGAATTATTCTAATGTAATACTTATACAAAAAAATTTAGCTCAAATTATATTGAAAGATCACAACGTTTGGAAATAAGTTCGTTTGAGATCATAATGTTTCAAATGGTTCATTTAAGGTAAATATGTTTAGGAAATTGGATCAATTAAGGTCACTATTGACACGTGCCATAATGTGACAGATCTTCTGACTTTTAATTAAATTTTTCTCTCATTAACACGTGTTAATGGTGATCTTAATTGACTTACTTTTCCATACATTATGATCTCAAATGAACCACTCGAAATATTACAACCTCAAATGAACTGACTCCCAAATGTTGGAATCTTCTGGTGTAATTTAACCAAAACGTTTATATATGAAGCTCTACCCGCGTAAGTTTATATTGCTATATTACCAACTAAGCAAAATAAAATAAATATAAAAGTCTAACATGTTATATACTAGGGCTAATGTCATGAATGATACCTAAACTTTAGCAAATTATACCACTAGGTGTCTAAACTTTGAAATTAATCAATTTAGTGCCTAAAAAGACTTTTCACACATGCTAACAGTATCTTTGTGATATTGATGAGTGTACATGAAATTTTTTTTCATATATTAAATTGATTAATTTCAAGTTCAGATACTAAATTGATCAATTTTAAAGTTCATGTACCTAATTATATATTATGTCAAAGTTCAGATATCATTCACGACATTTACCCTATATATTATAATTCATTTGTTTCGTGAAATGAGTATGTTATTTATATATGTGTTTCTAATAAAATATTGATTATATATATAAGTTTTATAGATTGTATAAATTACATAAATACATATATTAATTATGTAATATATAATGTATAATTTATATTAAATATATATGATGTATAATATGTCATTATTTGGTATCAAGCCCATAACCTGGATGTCAAACCCATGACTAGAACATAAATTTAACAGTATTGTGTCTAGATTGGATCATCTATCATCCATATCAATCTTTACTCATCCAGGCCTGTTTATAACATCTTGAACCATTAGAGGTAGGTAAAAAAGCTAACTGAACCGAACCAATCTGTAGTCGAATCAAACAAAACCGAAAATATGGTTTTTTTTTTTTTTAACAATTTGGTTTAAAAATTTTCCAATCCAAACCAATCCATAAATTTATGGTTTGGTTTGGAAGGTGAACCAAACCAAACCGTTTTAGAAAAATATAATAATATTTTACTTGTAAGTTAGAACTATAAATCTTTCTATGATGATTGATTAAAGGTCATATATGATCATATGATTTCATTTGATATTAATTATTTAGTGAATAATGATTAAAACAAACTTATTCATCTTTATTTTTGTTTTTTTTAAGCTCATGATATATATATATATATTTATGATAAACTATTATTTTTTTAATATTTTTAACTTTATAAAGTATGAAATTAATTTTTATGGTTATAAACTCTTATTATAATTAATCGTGCAATGTATTTTGTTAGAGATCATTTTATTCATTGATGAATTTTGTTGATAGATGATTTTTTTTTTTTTTTGCTAAATTTATTGGTAGATAATTGGCTTGATGGTTTCTATTAAAAATTAAAAATTATAACTTATTACGTATTGGTTAGTGAATGTATTTTATTGGTGGATAACGATTTTATAAAGAACTATACATAAAAAGTATGATGAATACATGAAGTATTTTACCGTGGTTTATAATATAAACTTTGTAAAGTGATATAAATATTAAAGCATCTACACAAATATAAAGAAAACTAGAACAAAGAAAATTTTTAGTTGGAATTTTGATTTAATCCCTAATCCAAACCAAACCAAACCATTATTTAACAGTTTAGAAAATTTCTAACCCGAATCAAATCGTTACTTAATGGTTTGGTTTGGAATGAAAAAAAACTATAAATTATGGTTTAGTTTGATTTAGGAAAAACCGAATCAAATCGATTTGTGTCCACCCTTACGTACCATAACTGGATTCAATCGTCTATCATCTATATCAATCTTTGCTTATCTAGACCTGTTTATAGTATTTCGTAGCATAGTTGGATTCACTACTTGAGTCATAAATTATTGGTGCTACACTGTGTTAGGCATAAGTATGATATCTTCATACCCTCTATCTTAAGGCTATGAAAAAAACAGATCGAACTACAAATCAAATTAGAATCAAAATTTTGGCTTTTTTAAACCATTTTTTATTCAGTTTAGTTGTGAGGAGTAAATAGTTCATGGTTTGATCTAAGATCTTAAAGTTAACCTCAATTGTTATGCATTTTTAAATAAACAAAAGAATACTTAATGGAACTGAATCAAACTATTTCACATTTTGAAAAACAAAAACTCAAAACATTTTTTTCTTTTAATCAATTTTCTAATTTTTTATTTTGATATTTTTTCTTTATAAGAATGGAAAAAGATTAATCATTTTATGTTTCAATTATTGTGGAGTGTTACTGTTAAGTTAATTTTTAGATTTAACCTCTAATGTTATGAACATTATTTATTATTATTTTTATCTTATGGATTAATCCACTTCTATCACATAATTAATTATCAGTTCATATAATTGATAATGAATTTATTAGAAGCAAAACGAATGGAAATTTGTGTCTCATGTTTGAAAGCATATTCTAATTTAACCATGTCTAGTATATAATTTTATTTTGAGATAATTAAAGAGAATGAATTAGTATATTATCATAGCTTCATGATAAATAAAATCTCTTTCTACTATGGGTTTTACATATTTATTAGGGTAAATAATTAATTTCAAATATTATTGTTTGTATATACACTAGTGATAAGAAATAAGTGATCGAAACTTCTCGATAGAATGTATTTTTATTTAAGAATAGAAAAAGGTTCAAACCGTAAACTAAACCAACCTAAACTGATTTTTAAGGTTTGAAAAAATTGCAAATCAAGTCATATGATTAGATTTGAATTTAAAAAAAAAAAAAAGAATCGAACCATAATATATGGCTCCATCCATAGAGGGCAAACTAGACCCAATGGCACGGCGTCCACCCCTACTTTATACATTCTTTTAACTTTTACTCTTAAGTATAGAGAATACAAGTTCTAAAATGTCCTACACCCATTCCAAATTAAAAACAAAAGGAAATTTTATTTTATATTTCTTTTTAAATTGGGCATACTACTAAAAGGAAATAGAAAGAGTTAACATTGAATTTAATACTTGATTTTTTTTTTCATTTTTACAAATTATTATTTGAATTTTCAGTGTGTTAATTTATTACATACTTACTTTTTTGTGTACTTGTATAATACCACTCTAATTGCATTTATTACCATTTGGTAACGTGCGCTAAATGACACATATAGCAAAGTCCATTAAACTAAGTACACAACGAAGCGCTTGGATAGGGTCCAATTTCAAAATGTGAAAATATATTCATATAATCGAGGATACATATAGGTCCTCACATCTCATCTATCCTATACCCATGCTTCTGATAACACCTGTAATGACCTTGTCTTTATGCTTCACAACCTAGTTTTTCTTCTTTCAGCCGATTTGAAAGCTTTATTTGTTTGTTTGGTTCATCCATTTGATATATATTTCATGTCTATTTAATATTGGATGTGTGTTAAAAAACAAATAGAAAAAAAAATTGAGTTGTATACAAGAAAGTAGGGTTTTATTCCAAGCGAAAGGAAATGAAATGTGTGTGTTTTCTGTTTATCATTTCATATGGACAAGAGGCCCGAGCATGAGCATTTTTTATATGTTGTATCAGTAGGACATATATATCTCTAGGGAAGGGAATAAGAATGCCCACATGCTTGCTCCAGCTGTGTGGAAATTAAATAAGGATGAAACTTTTTCTACAAAGTTTTCATATGTTCTTTTTTCTGTTATTTGTCATCAAAACAACTCTCTGAAAGATCTTTTTGTATCTTTAGTGGAGGAGAGCGGTTTAGACTTGTAGTCTGCATCCAATAACAACCACCAAGGGGTTGCAAATTTTTCCTTTAATACTTCTACCATGTTCCAAGCACTGGATGTAGGGTAACTCCCTGCTTGACTGCTGTACTTTGCTTGCTTTAATATGTTCTTGAAAAAAGTAAAAAATAAATAAATAACAAAGGAAAAGAAAAATCAATAGAACATATATGGACATACACAGTCAAGTTGACGGATACATCTATGTATATATGTTGGTTAAAAAAAATTAAATCAAGTTAAAAGAAAACAAGGGCACCTGCAGATCTGCATTTGAAGCTAAAAAAAAGAAAAAAACAGAACCCAATATTATATTGTTGGCAATGCTAATCCTAAGCCACACATAGAAATGGACAGACAATTTACAATCCTATTTGTACATTCCTATACAATGGTTTTTTTTCTAGAATTATAATTCTATTGTATTGTAATGATAAAAAGCCAAATCTTATAACATGTTTTTTGCACCATATATGAGATTAATATTGAAGCTCTTCCTCTCTCTCTTGTTTTTATTTATCCACTAAGATGTACATGAGTTAGACAAAATAATGTCTCACTGATATCAAATTGGTACAAGAGCAAATCGTAGATGGTGACAGCGACGATGATGAGGGTGGAATAAACCATCCTCCGAATGCCTAGAGAAATTTTTATTTCCATCATGTCTGGTCCAACCAAAACATTGTGCCAACACTATCCTTGTCGTCATTTTCTTGGACGCTTTTGTGATGTAACCTTAATTTTTCTCTAAAACTTAACTTAAGTCAAAGTAGTGCCTTCTTATGAGGCCAAAGGCGTGCCGCAGGAGGTGGAAACGACAGTTGCATTTCCCATTGGAAAGGAACTTGGCCAGGACAACGAAAGAGGTAGCAATTGGAGGAATTAGTACCAACTGAGGATTTTCTTGAAAGAATTTTTGACAAAATGAATTTTCTCCCTCGAGTAAAGAAGTGATCTTCTCATCATTGTTGTTGGGGAAATCCATTTTTTTTTGTTGGCTTTTTTTTTTTATTTGTACCATTGAAGAGTGCAATAAATTTATTTACAACTTTATAGAAAAGGCTAAAAAAAATTTATTAGTGAGTGAGATGTGACAACCAATTATAATATTGTGTGGTTAGGTCCCGAGTTAGATGGGAAACTTGATTACAATTATTGGGAACTTTTGATATCTACTCATTTTAAAAGCTCACAATATTTGGAGCTTTATTGAACCGGGTATACAACAAGGAGCCGATGATGCTACTCGAAGGAGGGACTAGTTGGCATTATCACAAATTCACCAAGGAGTAGATTACTCAATCTTTGGCAAAATAGCAAATTCCAAAACTACTAAGGAAACATGGAACATTTTGAAGTTGTCATATAAAGGAGTGGATAAAGCTCAGAAATCCAAATTGCAATCCCAACGTAGAGAATACGAAAGATATGAGATGTCCAACTCAAAAAGTATTGAATAATATTTTTCTCGTGCTACTGATCTTGTCAATGAGATGAAGGTGTATGGAGATGACATTTCTGAAAGAAAGATAGTGGAGAAAATTATTTGAACCATGCCAATCAAGTTTGATCATGTGGTAACTACAATAATAGAGTCCCACATACATATACCATGACGGTTGTAGAATTACAAGAAAGCATTGAAAGGCATGTGAGTAGAATTTTGGAGAAGACAGAGAAAGTGAATGAAGAAGCCTTGAAGAGTCAGGTGAACCTCAATAATAAATTTGAAACTAGTCAAAATACTAAAAGAAGAGGTCATGGTTTTAATAATGGAGGAAGAGGAAATTACAGAAGTAGAGGTCGATGAAATTTCAAAGGAAGAGGATGTGGTAGTTTCAACCAAGGAGAGACAACAATTTTACCATCTAGTCAAAGAAGAAGCGGAAATAATTTTAGATTTCCGATCAAAGAAGAGGAAGAAGCAACAACTATCAAGAAAGAACAAATGTTAATTGTTTTCACTATGGGAAGTTCAGACACAAAGCTGCAACTGCAGATTCAGACAACAACAAACAGGCAAAAAATGAGTACTAAAATATTGGTGAGAATTCTAATAACCTACAAAGTTTATTTTTTGTAGCTAATAATTTTCCAGAAGATGGAAATATTTAGTATTTAGATATTGGATGTTGTAATCATATATGTGGAAAAAAGGAGTTATTTTCTTCTATGGATGAAACGGTAAAATCTACCGTGAAATTTGAACATAATACAAATATTCTTATATTGGGAAAAAGTCAAATTGCTATTAAATTGAAGGATAGATCTCAGAACTTTATCTCTAATGTTTTCTATGCTCCTAGCCTTATCACAATCTATTGAGTATGGGACAACTGTTGGATAAAGGATATAACATGCAGATTTATCGAGGTTACTTCACATTGATTGATAAGCATGGAAGGTGTAAGGCCCTGAATTTGATCAAGGCATTACCGCTACGTATAATACCTAAGTATTACACGCTCAGGCTTCCTAGAATGATATATTTATGTTGAACATTGCTAACCACTTTTAATGTTTGAAATTGTTTGTTTAGTTTCTAAAACATCTAGATTTAGTTCAGGAAACCAACCTTTATAAAAACACAATAAAGGGTTTTACTCCCACTAGAGCAAATCAACTTTCTAAGAAACAAAACTTTATAAAATCATTTTATAATCTACTCTGATGAGTAGAACAACAGTTACAAAACATTTGGGCTTCACAGGTCCCATCAAAAGGCTATTACAAATCCAACTTTTAAACAAAACAAAATAAAAACAAATACAAAAGAATTTCAAAATCACAAACTCACTACACTTCTCCTCTCAATATCTCCAAGATCATCTGAAACTAGTCATGCATCATCATCATCAACCACAACATCATCATCACCAACATCATCAACAACAACAACACCATCACATCACCATCACATCACATTCATCCTCATCAATCATCAATTTAAAACCTGGAAAAAGGACAATAACAATAATAATGAGACGAAGCTTAGTACACAGCAACACAGGCACACACGGAATGGCACACACGCATAACTAAATGCAATGCACAAACAATAAGTTAATTATCTTCAATTAAAAGTAAACAAATCAACACTGGAGCACTCACAATCCGAGACAAGCTAATAGGATCCTAGGGTTCTTGAGTAATCACAGCTACTTAGGGGGTTGATATAAGCAACCTGAATACTTATATCTCTGATAAATCCTCATAATGAAAAAGTAATTTCCTCTAGGGTTTACAACCATTATACACTTTACTTAACTTAATCAATAATATCACCTAGTTCAATCGTCTCCATACACGAGAACTAAATCATATTATATCCTTTTAAGAATAAGCTAATGTTATAATGATACGATACTCCCTACCAATTACCCGCAAAGCCACTAAGAAAGGTCATTGCATCATGACTAAGTGGCCTAAGCACCTAAACTACCATGTTAACCTCTTAATAGGGTTGCCGTTCTCCGAACCGGATTCAACGATGAAAAATACAAACAATTCAAACCATTTTTAATTCCACTTTAATTAGAGTTGATTTAGAAATACATATATATAATAATTAAAAATCAACAATCACATTACTGCTTACTTTTTAAATGAAATCCAAACAGAGGCTTAGACACCATCTCAATTGATAATTCAGTTATATATATCTATTCAATAATTAACTCATATAAGCATTCAAATTAACTATCCAATTAAGTCAATCTTTTTTTTTAAACATATTTGATTAGACACTAATTTTGAATCCCGCTATAGCTGCGAAGACCGTCCCGCCAAAATATGGACAATTCTTCTTTGTCTGTCAAAGTATCTCTTTCACTTTGATTATAGTATTTTATTACAAAAGTAATCAACAAAGCAATCGTATTAAAAAATATTCATTTCCTAAGCAAATAGACATTTGAAACAACATATTCCCTATGTTATACTAAGGTTATCCTAACATATCATTATAATCCAATTATTAGTTATTAAACTCATTTTAACTTAATCCCAGCCAAATTGATTAGAATTAATCATTTAATCTAATTACTAAGCTAATATAATTAAACTCAATCAATCTATTCCATTTTAGCTTACTAAAGTCTAATTAGTTAAGTTAGACTAAGAGTGATTAATTAAGTTCATTTTATATCTAA
The DNA here is from genome assembly GCA_024138025.1 of Combretum micranthum. Taxonomy (NCBI): domain Eukaryota; kingdom Viridiplantae; phylum Streptophyta; class Magnoliopsida; order Myrtales; family Combretaceae; genus Combretum; species Combretum micranthum. Next base: position 975,393 of record JAMXBD010000174.1, read on the forward strand.
GATTTATATTCACTTAAGTCTATATTAACTTAATCTCAACCAAGTTGATTAATCCTAATAAATCTAATCCATTTTAGCTCATTCAAGTTCATTAAACCAAGTTGAACTTAGATTATTAACTAGGTTCATTTTATATCTAACTCTATATTTAATTAAATTTATTTATTAAGTCTTTAAATTATCTAAACTTATGCTTAATTATATCATTCAACAAGTATAGCACATCAACTATCATTTAACTATTTCATTTTTTGCTAAAGATTCATTTTATACTTAACTACAAATATTTAACTAGTAAAACAAGTTTTTAACTTTGTTTGGAAAACGTAGGAACAAGAAAGAAATAAAATTTCAGCCCTGATACTTTTTGAATTTATGAAAACTTAAAACATAAAAAGTTGTATATCTCTTTTAAATCTTTCCAATGCAATTTGAATCACCTCAATCCAATATTAGGAAAAAAGTTATGAGCAAAAAACAGAACAATATCACATTAGGAAAAACCAAACAGGCCATATGGAGGGCCGTTTTAACCCTAGGATTTTACTCAAAAATGATTCGAGAGAACAACAACCCTCCAAAAGGGCCATTTCCAGGGCCATTTACTCCATACACCCCTCATACGGGCCGTTTCCAAGGCCGTTTCAACTCAAAATCCTTACTCATAAATTACAATATCCCTCCAAATAGGGATGTTTGATAGGTGTTAGGAACCTTACGACTTGCCCTGTTTCTTTCTTCTTTTTTAACACTTTCCACACATTTTACTTTCATCAAAATATCATCTAAACGTCACACAAACTAGTTTTCATATTTCTAACACTTCTATATTCATTCAACAACATCAAACACCATGAATTCCTCCATCAAACCCTACAACTACTATTCATCATCTTCCTCAACAGTGCATAAACAACATATATCTATCATTCACCAACTTCATCATAATTTCTACTTCAATCTAACTTCATTTAATCATATATAAACAAAAACAAGAATCAAAACAATATAAAACAAATATACTTAGCTTTAAAGCAAGAACATGAAATTGATTCCTCTTTTCTACACTCCATCCTCTTCTTCATGTCTTAGCTTCATTTCCTTCTCCTATTTCATCTTTTAACTTTGATTTCCTTTGTGATTCTTATTATAATTGAGATTTGATGGTCAAATTTAACGAAAGAAAAGAAAAAAGAAGAAAAAGGAAGAAAAAAGGAAAGAAACGGGAAAGGAAGAGAAGAGGGCAACCAATGAAGGAAAAAGAAGGAGAGAGAGAAGATAGGGATAATGAAAAAGTAAAAGATATTAAAGTTCATTTAAAATAGGATATTTAGTTTAAAACTTTCTAATAATTATCTTTAGTTTTAAAAATAATTAAAAAATAATTTGAGAACTATATGTTATGAACTTATAACTTGATATAAAAATAATTTAAAAGTTTTATTTATGAAATTTTGATATTTGATTCGGGTTCGAGTTTAAAATTGATATTTTTAAACTAGTAATTGATTTAAAAAATTAATAAGATTTTACAAAACAAAAGATAACTAAAGTTTAAGGGTTTAAGAGTTTCCAAAACGTTTAGAATATTTGTTTTGGGATTTAAGAACTTAAATTAGATAGTTTGATTTATTAGAAATAGTTATTAAGGAAAATAGATGATCTTGTAATATATTTCAAATCTTAATTTCAATTCAAATCTACTTACTAAATTACTTACATCAAATTATCTATTTTTTTCTATTATTTACTTATTTGATATGTTTAAACTATCTACTTCATATTTCTAACCTAGGTTAAGATTTAGGGTATTTCAAAAGGTTTGTAGCTAAAATACTAATAACGTGAATCCTATTCCCTTTGAAATTTCAGCATGGAAAATTTCTTATTTAAGTTCTATTATTCCAAATGATGATTGGTGTGGCATATGTTTTGGACATTTTTCACTTTTCTGAATTGAATTATCTATCACGAAAAGAGTATGTTTCTAGTTTGCCTATTGTGAATATTCCTTATGGTGTATGTGAAACTTGTCGACTGGGCAAGAAGCACAAAGACTCATTCCCAACTGGAAAGTCTTGGAAGGTGAGAAAGTTCCTGGAGATTATCTATTTAGACTTATGTATGGTTGAGGTGCCGACACATGGTGGTAGCAGGTATTTTATTACTTTCATTAATGATTTCGATAGAAAGACGTGGGCATATTTTTTAAAGCAGAAGTTAGAAGCTTAGGATGCCTTTAAGTCATTCAAGGCATTAGTGGAAACAAAGCGTGGTTGCAAAATTAAAGCACTAAGAATAGATGGAGGCCAAGAAAATCTTATATATGCAGACTTTTTTGAGCAATATGGAATTTAACACTAACTAACAACCAGATATGCACCTCAACAGAATGGAGTTGCAGAAAGGAAGAACAGAACAATTGTGGACATGGTAAGATGCATCCTGAAAGCTAAACAATTGCTTAGAGAATTCTGAGTAGAAGCAGTTGTTACTACTGTTTATATTTTGAATAAGTGCCCAAATAAGAGTGTTCGTGACAAGATACCTGAAGAAGCATGGAGTGGAAGGAAGCCCTCAATCTGGCATCTCAGAGTTTTTGGGTATTGCATACGCCCATGTACCATATCAGCTTAGGAAGAAATGATGATAAAGGACAAAAATGAATTTTCATTGGCTATAACTCAAACTCAAAGGCATACAAATACAATCTAAAGATAAAGAAGGTATCATCAGTAGAGACGTGACATTCTATGAAGAAGGAATATGGGACTGGTCTACAAAATCCTAGAAGGAGGCAGCAGTAATTCCTGATGATAATGAAGAAGATGAAGGGCAACCAGGTCCAACTCAAGATGTGCTAGAATCATCTAAAAGACCATAAAGGTGACGCCTATTACCAGCTAGATTAGAGAATTATGTTGTTGGTGGTGATAATGATCCTTCCAATGAAGAAATTATAAATTTTGCATTGTTTGCAGATTGTGAACCAGTGACATTTGAAGAAGCTTTAGGAGACCTAAATTGGAGGAAGGCCATGGATGAAGAGATTTATGCTATTGAGAAGAACAAAACATGGGAGCTAATAGATCTGCCTATAGATAAAATGCCAATTGGAGTGAAGTGGCTCTATAAAATAAAATACAAGCTTGATGGAGAGATAGACCGATTTAAAGTAAGGTTGGTGGCTAAAGACTACAAGTAAAAGCTTGGTATTGATTATTTTGAGATATTTGCTCCTATTACAAGGCTAGATATAATTCCTATGATTATTTCTCTTTCTGCTCAAAATAATTGGAGAATATATCAAATGGATGTTAAATATGCTTTTCTAAATGGAACACCAAGAAAAAAAAAAGTGTATGTTGAGCAACCTGCAAATTATGTGATTGAAGAAAAGGAAAATAAAGTTTACAAACTAAAGAAAGCTCTACATGGGTTGAAGCAGGCATCAATAAAATGGTACAAGAAGATTGATTCATATTTTGTGCAGCATGGTTTTCAAAGATGCCTGTTTGAGCATACTTTATATATTAAATTTGTTGAGCCTGGAGATATTCTTATTGTGTGTCTTTATGTTGATGATCTAATTTTTACTAGCAACAATTCAAGAATGATTGAAGAATTCAGGGAGGCTATGATAAGCTACTTTGAAATGACAGATATGGGCCTAATGTCTTATTTTCTTGGCATTGAAGTTGTTCAACAGAATGGTGGCATTTTCATTTCTCAGAAGAAATATGCTAGTGATATTTTGAAGAAATTTAATATAGAGAATTCGAAGCCAGTCTCCACTCAAGTTGAAGAAAAGTTAAAGTTGACAAGAGAAAATAGTGGCAAGAAGATAAATTCAACTCACTACAAAAGTTTGATTGGAAGCTTGAGATATTCAACTGCAACAAGATCATATATTGTTTTTGGAGTTGGATTGCTTAGCAGATTTATGGAAGAGCCACATACTTATCATCTTCAAGGAGCTAAAAGAATTCTCAGATATATCAAAGGTACTTTGATAAAGGAAATTTTTTATGCCAATGATAATGATGTGAAACTTGTTTGTTATACAGATGGTAGGGTGTACAAAAAAACTAACTAAATAGAGAAACCGAACCGAAACGCAAAACCAATTCGAAAAATGTGGTTAACCAGTCCATCGGTTTTAGTTTTGGTTTATGGTTTTAATTTTTTTTTTCGATTTTCAGTTTGTAACCGTGAAAATCCAACGGTTAATAGTTAACCGATATCTATAAATATATAATATCATATATATTTAATTTTTTTAATATAAAAGGCTAAAGAGTTGAAACCATAATGTGATATTATTAAGCATTGGTTATGGTATAAATGACTTCCACTAGTTGTGTTTTATGATATTATAGTTCTATCTAAATGAACAAAGTTTTTATTTATTTATCTTTTTTTTTTTAAGTTGTTGGTGTTGTGATGGAAAAGAAGTAATAAGAAATATGAGCATTTGTTTTTTTTTTTTTTTTTTTTGGATAAGCTTGAGAGGCTTTGAAACAATAGATATGAAAATTATTTTCAAGTTGGTAATCGTATTGCTCTCCTTTTGTGCATCAATTGATATGATTTTATCAATTATAGTTAAGATGAGGTTTTAATAGCATATAACTTTAAGAAACAAAATTATTTAATTTTTTATGGACCAACTGAAAATATGATTAACCATAACTTTTAGTTAATCATTATGCTAAATGGTTAAAAACCGAAAATATTAACAGAGAAAAACAAAACCGTTAACAGTTTACCGTTAATAATGGACCGATTAAGGTTTGGTATTTTAAAAAACTGATCATAATGGTTAGGTCAAAAAATGGGGTACAGACAGGTTAACTGGTCCATGCCCACCCCTAACAGATGGTGATTGGGCAGGAGATATAGAAACAAGAAAAAGTACAACAAATACACATTTCATTTAAGAAGTGGTGCAGTATCATGGTCATCAAAGAAGCAACCAGTTGTTGCATCTCTACAGCTGAAGCAGAATATATACCAACATTAGTTGTGTAACTCAAGCAGTGTGGCTGAGAAGAATAGTTGAAGTGATGCATCAGAAGCAGGAAACTCACACAAAAATATTTTGTGATAATAAGTCTGCTATTGCTCTATGCAAAAATCCAGTTTTTCATGGACGGTCCAAGCACATTGATATCCAGTTTCAAGATCTGAGAGTTGATTGCTGAGAAGGAAGTAAAAATTAATTATTGCCACACTGAAGATCAAATTGCAGATATTTTTATAAAGCCTTTGAAAAATGAATTATTTTATAAGTTGAACAAAATGCTTAGAATGATACAAGCTTGATTTAAGGGAGGCAATGTTGGTTAAAAAAAATAAATTAAGTTGTAAAAGAAAACATGGCCACCTGCAGAGCCGCATTGAAGCTAAAAACAAAAAAAAAAAAAAAAAGCCAACATTATTGTGGTAATAATTTACAATTTATAATCCTATTTGTACGTGCCTTCACAAATGATTTTTCTAAATTATTAATTCTATTGTATTGTAATGCTTATAAAAGGCCAATCTTATACCATGTTTTTTGCATCATATATGAGATTGTAATATTGAAGCACTTCTTCTCTCTCTTGTTTTTCTTTTTCGCTACGTGTGTGTGTGAGTTAGATAAAATAATGCCTCACTTATATCAGTATAGACATATGCATACATTATTGCTAAGGCATAAAACTTCTTAATAAATTGAAGATAACAACTGTTTTGGAAGAGGGAAAAAAAAAAATAAATAAAAATCTTAAAAAATTAGAACCTTTGGGAAAAAATTACCAAAAATATCACAGTTGAAATTATAACTTGAAGCCACAATTTCATTTGTACTAGACTCATGATTTGAAGTCACTATTTCAAGGCGCACATGAAATTAAAGATACGATTTTATCAAAATAAACTTAAATTGTGTCTTCAAGTCACAATTTTAAAATAGTTAAGCAAAAATAATATATTATAAATAAGTAAGTTAAACTTGCCTCTTAAGACTAGTCCAATACAATTATATTTAAAAGGCAAGTTCAACACACTTATACTGTACTCAAACACAAGTTCAATATATATAACTCATGCTTTTCTCTCTTTAACGTCTATTGATAAACCTATGAGCACTAAACCAAAATAAGAAACAAAAGCCCCCAAAAAACCCATAATTACAAACTCTTAAGAAAATAAAATAGCATGTGTCAAACCTTAACAACCTTTTTTGAGGTTGTAATACCTCAACCGAGAAACTTGAATTGACTAGTTTTAAAGCTTGAAAATCAATCCTGAATAGTGTAATAAGTTTTGTCACTCCTTCCAAATTAAAGTTATACTTATTCAAGTCGCCAATAGAAAATAAATAATTTATTTTTGGTATATTGTTTGTACCACTTGTTCATATAATCAAGATTAATCTCATCTACATCTGTTTAGGAAAAGGAAAAAAAAAAAAAAAAAAAAAAAAGAGAAAGAGGAAGAACAAGAGGAAGAGGAAGGGAAGAGTTTTTATTCACTATCATAAGAGGCTATACTAAAATCATAACTTGAAGATACAATTTTAATTTATTTTGAAATTATGTCTCCAAGTTACAAGTTTGAGAGCTGCACTTTTTTAAATTTTTTTCTGAAGATATGATTTTAGATTTTTTTTTTTTTTCCATTATTCTCAGTTAAGAGATTTTCTTTCCCCCCTTTTATTTTACCAACGGGACATAGATATAAATGAAAATTCAAAAAATCCAGCACACGTTAAAATTGAATAGGTATTATGTACTCCCGGTTTGCCTTGTCACCAACAAATCCATTAAATTGTAGCTCAACAATATATGGACCCTATTCCAGAAAGGAGATGAAGTCAAGGTAAAAGTTTACCATAAAATAAAGGTAGCGACAAAAGTTGTGCGTGAGTATTACCAATATATATACCTTGTGTAGCATTAGTTGGTCAAGTTACCACTTTTAAAAGCATAAAACGTCATCACCCACCAGGCCATAAGGAATCAGGAAGTTGCTTTTATTATGCTCGCTCCTGGCTGTACAGTCAGGACCACGACCATGCCCTAGTTGTATCAACATACATTAATTTTAATGTTGTAGTTTGTATTTTGTAACAGGTTTTATAGTAAGGTGTGTCCCCTGAACATTTCATAAGTACGTGCGGCGCAAATGAACAAATGTAGCGGCTACAGCTTGCCACATATGGGAGACTTGCTGGTTTTTATCACCTCTATTCTCTTTACAGCTTCTAAAAGTCATTGCTATCATTAGACATCGTCACGGTTTCGAAATCGAACCAAACTAAAACCGAAACCATCAATTTCGGATCTTGAAATTAAGGAATCGGAACTAAAACCATCTCCTATGGTTGCAGTCTGGTTCCATGGAACAATCGGTTCTCGTTTTGGTTTTGGAATCGCGATACCATCTTTTTAAAAAGAAAATAAAAAAAAAAATAAATTTTAGTTTTTAATAAAATAAATTTTAAAGTCAAAATGATTATTGAATCTAAAAGGATTAAATTATTTAACCAAATTTTTTAAAAATTTATGTAGAATACACATTTATATGTATATAAACACATTCAATATCAATTATAGTTAGTATTATGATATTATAAAATACTCTAAAAGATAAAAAGAAAATTATAATGCAAAAAATAATCTCACATTATCAAGAAAATGTATTTTGTTTTCAAAAGAAGTTTATCTAAACTAATTATATATGAATTTATTATATTTATTTATGTTGTTAATAATAACATATTAAATATTATGAATAAGTAATAAATTTTACTATTTATATGAAATAATTTAAAAATTAATAATTATATATTTAATATATTTTTATTTTTTTATGGAACGGAGTAAAACCACCGGTTCCACCGGTTCTAGACCAAAGAACCATCTAGAGGTTTCGTAATTTTATAACATGAGCTAATTGCAAGTTGCAACATACAATTTCCGGTTCCAGATAAATGCAAATAGATCCTCTAATTTTTTGTAAAATATTATTTTAGCTTTTACCACATTAGATGTTGAAGATATATAAATGCTGTAAATTTGTTTCTTTTTTATTTATTTTTTAATTGATTGTAGCGTAGAAGGAAGGCTCAAATATGATGTACTCCACTTGAAGAGGGATATACCCACTAAATTAAAACCTAAATGGTGACAGTATAAAACCTTTTTCAAGTTCAGTGATAGTTTAGGGCATATGGGCATATTTTTAAAAGTTTCGTATTAGAATGGAAGAAGGTAAAAAAGGAATAGGAATTTCTTTATTTAATCATTAGAGATATTTTTAAAATAAAAAATATTTTTTATTAAAAATAATCATTCCTCCAATCTATAGAAGGAATAAATATTTCTTATATATATTATATTATATGGAATAGATATTCTTTTAATAAAAATTTTTTTTACAAACCAAATGAAGAAATAAATATTCCTCCATAATAAAGGTGGAATGCTAATTATATTCCATTGAACTAAATGTGTCATTAATATATCAAATTATATTTGCATTTACCCTATATACTGGGGATGCATTTCAAAATACCATTGTAATATTTCTTGTAAAAAATGCAATACTCATTGTTTTTATAAGTGTTGCATGTTATGGATGAAGTACTCAATTTTTAAGAGTGTCTTATGTATAACATGCGATACAATTTCAATATATGACGCATATCAAATATATAATGCTGCATAATGAGTATTTCGTTTTATACATATGATGTCTTGATGATGTTTTAATAATTATTTTAACATAATTTTTATTTACATAATTTTTATTTGTAGAATTGGTAAAAAAGAAATATGTTACTAGATACATATTGAGCCAATCAAACCCTATGTGAATATCATTAACCCGGATGTTCGATTTATTGAACATAGAAAGAAATTTTTGACATAAATTCTATTCAATATAACCTTTTATACAAATCCTTGTGTATCTCTAAAATCATGAGGAAAACATCCAATTAGCCATTCCGACTTCTTTTTTCTAATCATTTTGACTTGTCATAACGAGGATCAAATTTTGAAACTTCAAATATGATGGTGATGCTACCTTACAAAGGTTCCTCATCATATTCTCAGGAAAAGGAAATAAATAATAATAATTTTAAAAAATTACAAAAATATCATTAGAACAAAAATAATTTCAGACTTTTTTGAAAAAATAAGTTCAAATACTAATAATTTTATCTCTTCAAGAAACGAGATTGGTAGAGTTACCCTAAGTATAACCAAAAGAAGAACCCTACTTATAATCAATGTCAGACTTCTTTTTTTAGAAGTGATTGTTGAAGTCTCACATTGTTTTGAAGTGAGATTATTCTTTTATGATACTTTATATAAAGCAAATAGATATATATATATATTTTTAGTTATATTTGTTTAGTGAGTTATTATTTATAATACATTAAATGTCGTAAATAGATAATAATTAACTTCTATTCACATGGAAAATAGTATAAACATTTATCATTCTATACTTTTTTGAATTTTTACACTATTTATTTATTTATTTGTATCTTAATAAATTTTTTTTTTGTTCTTTCATTTTGATTTACTTGGCCAAACCGGTGTCTTGAAGAGATGATGTTGGTGTAAGTTTATTAATCTCATCTCTTGAAAAGACGAGTTTAGCACTAATAAACTCGTCTCTTTAGTTGAACTTGTCTAAATTTGAAATTATTTTTATTCTAGTACTATTTTTTATATTATTTAAAAAATATTACTATTAATTTCCTTTTCCCGCATATTCTTCGCACATTAGCGTGCTTGATTATTCTTTAGCTTTTGTCATTTACGGCGTGAGTTCCCCTCTCCTTAGAATATAAGCCCATAATTAAATCAAAGAATGACGAAAAAATATAGATTCTAATTTACATGTCAACCATAAGTTTACGATGATCATTGATTATTTGAATTATTTATGATTGTATGCTTGCGCCAGATGGGTTTCATGAATTGATTTATGGGACACTACTAAGACAATATTTTGGAGACAACAAATATTTATACCTAACAAATATAATCTATTCTCAAGTGTAATAGGATCTCAAGTTTATCATATGGGAGCATGTTTTAAGTTTGAATTGAAAGATTTTATCTATATCGTATCTATATTTTATCTGTATTTGTAACTTATCTATATCATATTTGTATCGTATCTATTTACTTAGTTTATGAGTAAAATCATCAATTATTTATTGAAATATATTATTTAATAAATATTTATTTAAAAACGATAAAGATATGATATCGAAAGAATAAGTATATGGTGAAACAAATACACCTCCATGTATCTAATAATTTTTCAATTAGTATTCAAATAAGTGGAATGCAGCACTTACATCGAATGAATAAAAGAGACATTGACCCCTCAAGCCCCCACACACACAAAAAGAAAAAAAAAAGAATAAAAGATAAAAGATAAAAGTACTAATTTCAATATATGTTTGGCTATAGATATTTTATTTATTTTGCTATAAATGACAGATACGGTACAATACCCAAAATGAAATCAATGTTTTATCATAGTAATCTCCATACCCTTTTTTTTCCGCTAATCTTGACACGTTCCATTATATTTCATGCAAATGACGCTTTCGAGCATATGGGAACTATAAGGGCACGACTTGCCCAGAGCGCGCCGTGACCTACCGTGCTCTTCAGCGGGTCACACGCCACCACTCCGAAGCCAGGCAACGATGCGGTTGGCGACCGAGAAATGGGCGTGGCACAGGTGCCCGCTTCTATATAGCTAAGCATCACGTTTTTAGTTTCGAGAATATGCTATGTGACTAAAGCAAATCAAAGGACCTTGATCCCTTTTAACAGCCTGCTATAACATACAACCTACTAGTCCAGGGCTTGAGAATGGAGATCGTTTTTCACCAGGGTCAGTATGGTGCGGTTGAGTCTGTTTCACCTCCGGACTAAATCAAACCTTATATTGTAGTTCGCTTTTACTTTTAAATTTGAATCTGATCATACAATTTAATTCATAAATTTTTTCATATCGGAAAAAGGAAAATAGTTTAGTAAGGTTTGGTTAATGATTCAAATTTTCTTTTTATTGTTAAAAATATAATATTTTATCAAAAGGTTTCAATTATATATTTCTTATCAGTTATGCAAATACAAATAATAGTATTTAAAATTAATTATTTACCTAAATTAATATTTAAAACTTATAGCTAGAAAGCATTTTATCCATCATAAAACTATAATCACTTACTAGTCTCATTCTCTTCCATTAATCTGAACTGCAATATATTATACTTGATAAAATTAGAATATACTATCCCAAGATGAGTCACATATTTCAAGTCATTGTGTTTCCGATCAATACATCATCAATTACATAAATAAATAACTCGGTAATATAAGTGGTCTGATAGTAAGATAAAGAAAGAAAAAAAGAATGTTAAGAACACAAGAGGGTAAAACCTAAAAATTAACTTGTTTGTAGACATATCATAACAATCACAAATATGATATCACCAATCTAATTTCATTCTCACAAAGAATATATATCTCAATAAAAAAGTTTAAAAAATAATTAATTTTTTTTCAACAAAACAATTATAAGAAAAAACTATGTTTAAGTTTTTTCTTTTTTTTCCTTTCAATATGTAAAATGGTTCGAATATGTTCTTGTGAAAGAAAAAGATTAAGTTAAAGCCGAGCTCTTTAATTTGGTAATTAGTTATTTTACTATAATATAAAAAGAAAAAAGAAAAGGAAAGGTCAACTATACTTCCATTAACATCTCTCATCTTTGGATTTAGTAAGGATACTAATTTGAAGACTTACAATCCGTTCACTTCGTTGAATGAGTAAGACTATAATGAAATTCTTATTACTGAAGAATGGAATAGAGCTGCGATTTTCCTGAGGAGGGGTGAGGGAAGACAATTCCAATATTGAATTGCTATTTATAGGTTTGAAAAATGAATGGCTATTTAATGTTTTTTTTTTTATAATAGAGATTCCTTATGATATTGCTATTATGGTAAAGTGAACACTGTAATAGTTATTTATAAGGAATAAGGCTGTAATGGAATTGCAATTATTATAAAATGAACAAGCTATTAAAGTTTAGAGCACTAAATTACTAAAAGTAAAACTAGAAACACTAAATTATCCAAAAAAAAAAAATTCCAGAGATTTCTCTAGTCTTTTTCCTGCTAAATCCATACAAACAATGATATGATGATGAAAGATAGTGCATGCATCATTCTTCCAATTTTCTTAATTATTAACAATGAGAAAACTTATTTCTAGGGTAAGGAGATATCCCTACAATATTGATAAGGGTATATCATCGATCCCTTCAACTTAGCAAGAGCTTATACCTCAACTATGAACTTTCTCTACGTTAGTTTGGTTTGAATGAGGAGTCGAATAGCTGAGTCAAGACTTCTTCAACAATAATAAGGTAGTTGAGGTACTACTCTTAATTATAAGAGCGATTATAATCTAATTCTTTTAGCAAATGGGACTAGGAAGATTTGTCAACTAATGAAACCCTAGACAAGCAAGGATTAGTTCTCTTTCATTCGTAGCATATTTACCCATAACAAGAGAACATATATCAATGTTGCAAAGTGAATTGGAAAGAGTGAGAAATGGTAAACATTTTGATTGTCAAGTTAAGTCTACATGAGAGAAGGAGAACAAATGGGAGAAAACATTCATTGGATGTACACAATATGTATTATATACATGTGATGTATAAATAATTCTAAAAAATAACATATTCGTTGTTATAAAATATAGATAGTATATATTATATGTGTGAAAATTTTATCAATAACTATATATACGTTTGGTCAAAAAAAAAAAAACTATATATATACGTACACGTGACATATAATATAGAATAAATCTTTTTATGCAAGGATTTGCAAGCCATGCATAAGGTTTGATTTTTTCATCATTTCTCTATTGAATCAAATAAGTGCTAGTGGATTACATGGATTTTGCCTAAGAAACAGTAATTATAAAAAGCAAGTAGACATATGTATCACATAATAATAAAATAAAAGAAAAAGATGATTACATGAATCTAGACATAGACGCGGGCTGGATCAAACCCGTCATCTAGTTAGAACCACCATCGGTGGGTGGTCGGGTCATAGGCGAGTCAATGCCCTTGACCCGTCAACTGGCCAAGCCATGCAGGTCTGACAGGGAAAAAAAAAAACAAATAACACTCATGCAAATTTGTGTGTGCGATGAGTGTTAAAATTTATGTGTGCAATAGTGTATGCGCAATGAGTGTTTTGAATTGTGTATGTGTGAATAGTGTGGGTGTACTATGAAGTGTGTTAGGTGTAGTGAATAGGGGTATGTGTGTGTGTTGATTAGTGTGTGTGTGTGTGTGTGTGTGGTGTGTGTGTGAAAGTGGCATATGAGTAATGTCAAGGGACGAGATTCTTACCCATTAAAGAGTTTCTATGCGATGCTCGACCATCCCTTATATCATCTTTTACTGCTAATGTAACGCCCTAAACTAAGGCATTACAACCCGCCACGTGTCCCTCTCTTAAAAGAGACACGCAAAGGCTCTAAATCTCAATACCACAAATATAAACATATAAAAATCTCCATGAACCCACATTTAAGGGCACTCTAAAAGGAACAAAACCTGTGAAACCTGTAATTTATAACTTTCAAATATCTCCTGTAATATAAACTAAATCTGAGTTGGCAAAACCAAAGCCAACAATAATCCAGAAAAGATCTATCTTCCAACTAAAAACATATAATCCTGTTTAATAAACTATTACATGAAAACCAATACTTCAAATCCTCAAAAAGATAACTAATCAAAATATTGTTTCAAAAATCTTCAATAACTTAAGAAATCATTTTTTTTTTCATATGCCCTGTATAACATCCTATTCCTCTGCAATATAGTCAGGTCCACTATCGCCATCCCCATGATCAAAATATAAGTCATAACCAGACAAGTCATAAACAATATCTCCATCACCTGTACCTGAAAAAGAAAGGAATGAGCGAAAACGCCCAGTACGCCAGTCCACAAACAATATGCAAATGCACAAACAACATGTATAGATACGTGCAACTAACTAAATGCAAACAACAGGATTATTATCTTCATTAAGCCTGCAAAACAACACAGTTTAGAATCATAGATCTCTGATCCCAAACTTGGAGTTACTCAGACTCCTGAAAAACAACCATATATCGAAAATAAATAATTATATACATATATTGGTGAATGGGTACTCCCCAAACACCCGCGGCCATACTGCCAATAAACCTATATCTACCGGAATCATCTCCAAGTGCAACTCCACTAGGGACAATGACACACAAGGATCATCAGGGTGCCTCACCAGTATCACTGTCTGCCAGGTCTTTACTGGTCAAAGCCAAAGACATCCAGAAAAACAATTTAAGCCAAATAGAATTAAGTTAATTTATATATCTGTTCCTACAAGCAACAATCAGAAAACTAAACCTGCAAGCAAATACAGCAAACAAGGAAAGGTCGTACCTTTTCCAATTCCAGGGACAAATCTCTCAAAATCCTCAAATTCTTAAAAACAACAAGAAATCTCCCCATCTCCACCAACTCCTATATCCACATCAACAACAGTTTCACAAACTCCAAATGTCCTGTTACAATATGTATATATATCAACAGACATGATCGCAATATCTTAACATAAAACAACCTATCTAAACTAACCTGATATAGAATTTCTCAAACTCGACCTATATTGATCAATAACCCCAAGCACTCGGAATCTTCACCAAAACCCTATAAAACATATCATATGATCAATATTGTAATATCAAGGCCGTTCAGTTTCGTATAAAAGGATTCAAAACTTACACTTACTGATATAAAACGTATAATACTTGTTTCAATATAATCCTTCGATTGATTCCCAAAAGATCAAATCTTGATGAAACTAGGTTTTCTCCAAAGAACTTCTTCAAAATCCAAACATAAATCTTAAGGAAACGAAAGGATATACGAAGAATCTTGATAAATAAAGGCAAGATTACTGACTCTTGATCCAAATCTGATCTCCCTTGATATTGTTCTTCAAAAACACCCAAAAACTCTCAATTCTCTCTTTCTGTCAAAGGAAGGAGGTTACAAATGAAAAACACGAACCCTAGGATTTCTTATAACAGCACAGAAAACGAAAAGACACCTTATGTATTATATGCCTGCCATCAGCATATGACAACTTTTACCCTTTATCATAATTTATTGAAGATTTACTATTTTTAAAGACTTGTTGACCATCATCAATGTGAGGGTTGATAATAACATCTCATTTATTAGGGTTGACCATAGAACCCTCTTATTTTATAACAAATGACAAACTTGCCCTTCTTTATAATTTATTTATCTTTATATTACATTTCTCCCCTCCTAAAAGAAACTTTCGTCCTCGAAAGTTAGCCGAATCACTATCTCCTTTTTATCCATGCATCCATTGGTTCTCTGTCACTCCTTTTCTTCTTGTTTCTGATTCTTTACACCATATTGACCCATCTTCATGTTTATATCTGCTAGCTAGAATTTAATTCCATCAATGTTTCCTTAATTCTTAACTTTCACCACTCAATCTGGATTCACTTCCTCCGTTACTTCACAACACACCTCTTGACTATAACTTAAACTTATTAACAATATTCATCAAGAAATCTTTCCTTGACTTCATTGTATTAAATCTTCAATTCAGTTTCCTCGATCGATGTTTAGAAAGCTGAAAATCTCATAACTATAATTCCAAATTTAAATTCCAAAAGTCAATATCTTACATTAACCTGGAGCTCCAAATCACTATGTTACTTCTACTTCCATTGATTCAACTTAGTTTTTATCCTTATTGTTCCATATAAAAAAAATTCACATCACTTGCATATCATTCATCTAATCTCAAAATACTCATTAGCTAACCATACTTCTTCTAATATGTTTTCTCAATCTCCAATATATTTTCTTATATTTTCCATCAATATATACATGAAGATTAAAATTAGTACTTATGTCCTTAAGTAAACCTTTAAAATCATCGATGACTTCTAACTCTTCCTTTGACATCATTACTTCTAACGTTCCGATAATTCTTTGATATTTAGATTACTAATGCACTTTGTCTCCAATTTCACCATACAAATCCATTTTTGGCCCAATATTAAGTGATTGTTCTTCACTTGGATTTGATATCCTTATATAACTATTAAATTTACTTCTCAACAAAAGATCTTCTTTGATTATATACTTTTATCTTAATTCATAAATCAATCATTACATCCTCTAATACAATTGTATATTACACTGTAGAAAATTCAATCCAACTTATTATTTGACCATTATACTTTACCTCTAATTACCACCATTTCCATTGAAACTTCTTTAGGACATATCACCTTTAATCCTTCAAATAACAATCAGAAAACTCAAATCACGAAATTTAAGATTTTTCAACTCTAATGATCAAACCTTACATTTACTTTGTTATTTCAGATGATCATAACATCTATCTATTGGTTAATAAATTTTTTTTTTATTGTCAGACACCATAGTTAATCCACAATTTTGTTTACCATTTGTGCCATTCCAATTGTCTCCCAAACTTGTATAACTACTTTATATAATGATTTATATAGTAGTCTCATATATACTTTTCTAAGATCCATCCTAAAACCCATCATCATATATTAGTTCAGATGTCATTATCGTCCATCATTCATAGATTTCTCATACCTTACAACTCACTAATATCACATTTCTTCTTGCAACTGTTCCACATATACATTCATATCTATATAAGATTCAACTATTCTCTTATTTACTGATTATTCCAATCTTCTCATCTAGTCTTAAATATAATCTTTCTCACTTACTTTCATTCTTCAACATGACCTTTGTCACTTACTTTCATGTGTCTACTAGGCTACAATATAATTGTCAACCATCTATAAAGATTTTCTTTATACCTCCAGTTTCTTCTAATCAACTTTAATCATCTTTCTTTCGCCTCTAACTTTTGTCTACATCTCATCTTTAATACTGTCGTTTTATCTCAGTAACAGTCTTTATTTTTCTCCCATTTCACCAATCATTTTCTTATAGTTCTGACCCTTCATTGTCATACTAACACTTATTATCTCAAACTTTACAATAAATTACTTTGAATACCCCTCCAACAACTATATTAGCATTTTCTTCATCCTTACACTTGCCAATAACTTTAAGCGGTTATTTATTTCTATACTTCCTTCAAACACCATATTTATTCCACTTCATTATATAAAAAGAAATGAAAGAAAAACCATAAAATATATAATTGTATTAATTTGGTTGTTATGCTCCCAATAAATTTCAATAAATGAGTTATTTATTGGTATATTTCACTTGCTGGTATTATCATTATTTAGACTTTTGTCGTTTTGATTCTCGATGTTTTTTATAATGATTTTACATTCTTCCTTTTTTTTTTTTAGTTGATTATATGAGTTAACCATTATATTAATAATTTTGGCTTTTGTCACAATTATCAACTTTTATTATATTTGTTATTAATATCAACATTATAGTTATGAGGTCTATCGATTTTTTTTTTTTTACACACTTTGTTTTGCGTTGGAGTCTTTTCTTATTTTTCTATCATAACTATAATTTTATTTTATCTTTAATTTATTGGCCTTCACTTATTTAGTCATGTTATACATATATATACACATATATATTCGCATATATTTTATCGTTTTGCTTGTGATCAAGAATTTTCTTTTCATTCCATCGTGAATTTAATAGTGAGAAGGGATGACAAGTATCGAGAGTAGCTGAATTGACTGATACTAGAATGACATACGACTTGACTTTTAAGACAAATTCAATATGACTTGACTCAAAATAAAAGAATACGACAAGAATGGAGTTGATAAGATTTACACAACACGATAGAATCGTAGACAATACTTATGACCTTAAGGGTAAACCATGAACTCATAAGTCATACCTCATATATTCTTGTATTAGATTCATTGTTATTACATATTTGTACACTAAGTAAAGATTCAAATTACTATGACTATTCTTGATCCTCGAATTTTATATGTTATCATTATTTAATCGTTACTACCACTATGGAAATTTGGTGGGGTAGTTCTCATTTTCATTCTTTTTTATTTATGGCTCTAATATTTTACCTTTGTTATTTATTTAAAATCTTTGGAGATTATTATAAAATTCTTTCTTAATCCTTGTGCCTTTTCAATTTGCATCATTTAATTCAAATAATGATTCTTTTTTTTTTTTAACTTTTCTTTGAATTTCATAATTAACAATCATTAAATATTTGTTGACTATCATTAAAGATTTATTGACTATTGTAGGTTGTCTCTTGGTTGACTCAAGAGGATGTTTCAATCATTTATTTCATTCAATTAATTTTTTTTTTGGAATTTGTAGTCATTAAGATTGTGATGGTTGAGTTTTAAATTTCTTTATGTAAGTTACGATTATAATTTATGTATTTATATATTCTCTTTAACTTACTCTAGTCATTATTGCTTTGTCTGTTACATTTCATTAGATGTCATTAACTCTTGTATAAACATGTATATGTATTATAGCAGAAGACTAAAAGTCATATGTTTAGTAAGAGGGTATTTTGAATTTTATAAATATCATTTCTAGATTTTTTTTTTTTTAGCTTTATTTGTTATATTGACCAATTTTCTATGTATTTTAGGGAGCAACAACAAAAACAAAATAAAATAACAAATATTCCAAGAAAATATATGAAAATAATTATGAAAACATAATGACATAAATGAAATAAATATAATACCGATAAACAATAAGCTATAATGAAAGAAACAATAAGAAATCATAAAGAAGAGGTCAACAGAAAATTTTTATTAAAAGAAACAACTCTATACTTTCCATAGCTACTGGCTTTCCCATGATCTACCCCCTCTCATCATCTCACCGTCCTAAGGAGTTCATAACCTAATTTTCCTAAAGATCATAAACCTATGCTCTGATACCAATTAAGCTGTAACGCCCTAAACTAAGGCATTACAACCCGCCACGTGTCCCTCTCTTAAAAGAGACACGCAAAGGCTCTAAATCTCAATACCACAAAATATAAACATATAAAAATCTCCATGAACCCACATTTAAGGGCACTCTAAAAGGAACAAAACCTGTGAAACCTGTAATTTATAACTTTCAAATATCTCCTGTAATATAAACTAAATCCGAGTTGGCAAAACCAAAGCCAACAATAATCCAGAAAAGATCTATCTTCCAACTAAAAACATATAATCCTGTTTAATAAACTATTACATAAAAACCAATACTTCAAATCCTCAAAAAGATAACTAATCAAAATATTGTTTCAAAAATCTTCAATAACTCAAGAAATCTTTTTTTTTTCATATGTCCTGTATAACATCCTATTCCTTGCAGTATAGTCAGGTCCACTATCGCCATCCCCATGATCAAAATACAAGTCATAACCAGACAAGTCATAAACAATATCTCCATCACCTGTACCTGAAAAAGAAAGGAATGAGCGAAAACGCCCAGTACGCCAGTCCACAAACAATATGCAAATGCACAAACAACATGTATAGATACGTGCAACTAACTAAATGCAAACAACAGGATTATTATCTTCATTAAGCCTGCAAAACAACACAGTTCAGAATCATAGATCTCTGATCCCAAACTTGGAGTTACTCAGACTCCTGAAAAACAACCATATATCGAAAATAAATAATTATATACATATATTGGTGAATGGGTACTCCCCAAACACCCGCGGCCATACTGCCAATAAACCTATATCTACCGGAATCATCTCCAAGTGCAACTCCACTAGGGACAACGACACACAAGGATCATCAGGGTGCCTCACCAGTATCACTGTCTGCCAGGTCTTTACTGGTCAAAGCCAAAGACATCCAGAAAAACAATTTAAGCCAAATAGAATTAAGTTCATTTATATATCTGTTCCTACAGCAACAATCAGAAAACTAAACCTGCAAGCAAATACAACAAACAAGGAAAGGTCGTACCTTTTCCAATTCAGACAAATCTCTCAAAATCCTCAAATTCTTAAAAACAACAAGAAATCTCCCAATCTCCACCAACTCCTATATCCACATCAACAACAGTTTCACAAACTCCAAATGTCCTGTTACAATATGTATATATATCAACAGACATGATCGCAATATCTTAACATAAAACAACCTATCTAAACTAACCTGATATAGAATTTCTCAAACTCGACCTATATTGATCAATAACCCCAAGCACTCGGAATCTTCACCAAAACCCTATAAAACATATCATATGATCAATATTGTAATATCAAGGCCGTCCAGTTTCGTATAAAAGGATTCAAAACTTACACTTACTGATATAAAACGTATAATACTTGTTTCAATATAATCCTTCGATTGATTCCCAAAAGATCAAATCTTGATGAAACTAGGTTTTCTCCGAAGAACTTCTTCAAAATCCAAACATAAATCTTAAGGAAACGAAAGGATATACGAAGAATCTTGATAAATAAAGGCAAGATTACTGACTCTTGATCCAAATCTGATCTCCCTTGATATTGTTCTTCAAAAACACCCAAAAACTCTCAATTCTCTCTTTCTGTCAAAGGAAGGAGGTTACAAATGAAAAACACGAACCCTAGGATTTCTTATAACAGCACAGAAAACGAAAAGACACCTTATTATTATATGCCTGCCATCAGCATATGACAACTTTTACCCTTTATCATAATTTATTGAAGATTTACTATTTTTAAAGACTTGTTGACCATCATCAATGTGAGGTTGATAATAACATCTCATTTATTAGGGTTGACCATAGAACCCTCTTATTTTATAACAAATGACAAACTTGCCCTTCTTTATAATTTATTTATCTTTATATTACAGCTAATCTAGATAGTGAGCCAGCCTTATCTTCCCTAATTTCCCAGGTTTATTTCGAGTCCCACATTCTCATAAGGAGTGCCCTCTTGGCTTTGTCATGATCTTCCATATGTTTGGGAAGTTTAACTATATCAACTGGTTTCGATCTGTCATGGCCTCATCAGAAAAGCGGCATCAACTCACAACCAGTTTGTTCACAGGAGGTTAGGCCCACCTTTAGATATAACCCACATCAAAACAAGCCCTCTATTGATGCCATTCATAACCTTATACGCCCATGTTAAATACTCCCGTAAGGCCCTCAACTCTCGAATAGTGACAACTATATCGCGAGTTCGGGTTAAAGTAAGATCTTATGCTCAAACCCTATCGTTGTGCAACTCAACAAGAGACAATGTTGAAGGATGGATAAATGGATGAGGGTAAGAGGAAACCTATGAAAGTCCAAAGTTCTAGTAAGATGATCTTGGGTATATTGACAACAGATGCAAAGAAGTGATTGAGAGCTTCAGAGTAGGTAGTGGCAGCAGCAGATTTACCTCATGGCGAGGATATCATGAATTTAAGTGGGAGAGAGTGTCACGGTCCGAGAGTTGAGGATCTTATGGGAGTGTTTAACTTGGGCATATAGTGTTATGAGTGGTATCAACAGAGAGTTTGTTTAAAATGTGGGTTATATCTCTAGCCTCCCATGAACAAACTAGTTATTGGGAGTTGATTCCACTCTTCCAATAAGGCTAAAGTAGGCTAAAACCAGTTGATATAATCGAACCTCCCAAACATATGGAGGATCGTGGCAAAGCCAAGAGGATGCTTCTTATGAAAATGTGGAACTCGGAACAGACCTGAAAAATCAGGAAAGATAAGGCTGGCTCGCTATCCAGATTAGCAGCAAACGATGATATGATGGATGGTCAAGTACCGCACGGAAACTCTTTGAGGGTGAAACTCATATCCCGTGATAAGTAGTGTGTACGCCAGCCTAGTGTGTCAACGTGTATGTGTTGTATTGTTTTTTAAGTGTGTTTTGTATTGTTTTTAAGCGTGAATGCACGTGTGTATTTTTTTTTTTTTTTTTGTGGGGGGGGGGGATGTGGGAAGGAGGGCATCACGAGTCAACAGGCCGTTCTGGTCTTGCATAACCGGGTTGACCGTCGCGGATGTCTGTGGACTCTCCATGCATCTTCTTCGATTCTTCCTCTTTTTTATGTAATTGCTTCATGCATCATTGCATTGCTCATTTTCTCCAAACTGGCAAGCTTTCTTAGATCAAGATCGTTTAGCGGAAGTCCACCTTATGATAGAATAAAAAATGATCATGCCGGTGGACCTGACATCATTCTTGATATGAAATTTTCAATTTGTCTTTTGAGGCACCTATATATTAAATCTACTTAATGGATAATATGATTTTCCAAAGCGGCAGGCTAAAAATGTATAATCTAATTCAATAAATATTCAATATGTATAGGTAAAGTACATGGGCTTTTCTGGATTACTGATAAGTCGCCTCGCATGCTCATTGATTGGGTATCGTTAAGTTCAAATCGCTAAGGCATTAAATAAATATATATACAATTATATATAAAGGAAATAACACCTCATTTATAACCATGAATAGTGATAAATAGGTGTAATAGTTTGATGTATGATTTTGATAATAGATTCATATTTTGTAAAAACTTTAAAATATTAAATTTGACATAATATTTTTATACTACTAACCATTCTTTATATCATGTGAAGAAACAACATCTGATATTTATGTTGTTCTTTTTATTTATTTATTTTTATTTTTCCCGTTGACTTTTTCTTTCCCCAAGCATTGACTAATGAAATAAAGTCTTGATTCCATATGATTTAATTAAGCTAAAACAGTATGATCAAGAGTGCATTATTAATTTATCTTAACCTGTCAGTCAAACATCCGTCGAAGTATTTGGTTACCCTATCACTCAAATTTACCACATGGGTAATTTTTTTTTTTTAAGGACAATTTTAAAATCATGCTGCAAAAAATGTCCTTTTATAATTTTTTTTAAAACATATTGCTATTGAAACTTTATAATTATGGTATGGTTAAAAAGTTATAAAAAGTGAAAACTATTAGTGGGTACATAATTGATAATACCCAACACTCAGACGTCCCCCACTCGGCAGTTTTGACTCTTGACCTACTGAGCTCGACACATGGGATTAACCAGCGGGCGTGTGCCCGTGCACATCCACTCTTGTCCATTAAAAAAAAAATGCAAGAAAGAAATAAAATAAAAATTATTTTTTATTTTAAAAATAAGAAATAAAAAAAATAAAAAGTAACACAAAATTGAATAAAGTAAATAACATTTAATGCCCTAACTATTTCTAGTGATTAAAATTTTTTACTACCTATTGACAATAATATTTAATACATTGTTGATAACAATAGAAGAAATAAATATAATGGATGAACATGTTTTATTAGTTTATAGAGAGTTCCATTAAAACAATCCAATTTTGAAAATGGGATGTGCTTATGTAAAAATAAATGATCCTCCTTAATAATTTCTTGTAAAAATAGGCTAAACACTATAAGATTCTTGGTTTTAATTTTCATTTTGAGTTTAAAACTTTATTTTCAAATAAAATTTATTTTTATTTCAATTTATTTATTTAAAAAAACTAAGCTAACTAATTCGAGGCTAAATCTACTTCGTAAAATGATGAGTCCATGATTCAACAACCAATGAGTCTATGATTTAGGAACTGGCTCACCCTCAAACAAAGTAGTTTTCATTTGGAATCGAGACCCATCAGTTTCGAGCCACGTCTAAACCTGACATAAGACTAATTACTAATGGAAATATTAACAAATCAAGTAAAAATAATGAAAATAAGAAATTGATTTTTCAATAAAAAATATATGACTTTTTTTCCTTCTTTTGGATTCACATGTAGCCCTTAGCTACCACATTTGACCCATCTCCATTTTCAAACCAAAGTCACTAGTAAATGAAAAAGTATATGATCTTACATAAAAACAGCAAAAACACATAATATAAGAACTATAGGAAAAACAAGAAAATGTAGGGAAAAGGATATGCATTATCATATTCTCTTATTCCCAAGGGTAGATGCAGGATTATCAGACTATAATTAGTTAATCTCAAAATTATTTACTTATATCTACTAGACATTACATCTTATATTTATATATAAGGATTTCGTTAATGACTTCAATGTGATAATTTATTAAAATTTCATGAAAATATTCATTCAAGCAATAATTAAGAGTATTTTGTCTATTTTATAAGAGATTGTATATATATCACTTGAAAACTAATTCTTAATATAAACTATAGAGTTTATATACTTATAAGTTTTATTTTAACCCAAAAAAAAAAAGATAATCCATGTGTATTTTAATACATTAATTATTGGAGAAGAATACTATTGAATCAAATTATATATTTAACTTGTAATAAGATTCATTTGCAATATATATTAATAATATAATTATTGTTTGTGGTATACTTAAATAAAAATATTTATTTAAAGAAGAATTCATTTAGTTAGATATAATTTTATGATAAAAAAAATTAATGCTATTAGTTAATGTGAAGGAAAAAAAAATGAGAGAGAGAGAGAGAGAATAAGAAAAAGTAGCCATGTTATAAATACATGTTGAAAAGTAAGAAAACATGCAATGATGGAATTTGAACAAAGACCTTTTAGACATAAAGCTATTGACTTAACCACTAGGTCGTGCTTACTTGGGGGTTATGATTTAGTCTTTAATAATATACATATAACATATGTATTTTTTTATTTTTAACAAAATTAAAAAAAAATTCGTGGGTTTAAGGGCAGGGCCCCTTCGGCACCCCTAGACCCGCCCCTGCATATTTCCATGTACAATGTAGGGAAGTCTCTTATATACAGCACAGATATACATCATAACTTGTAAACAAAAGGTTACAATACTTAATATTGTGATGAATGGACATAGGGAATGAAGGGATAGCAAGACAATCAAACATCATAAGAAACAAAATGGAAATCCATATATTTATAACATTCCACTTTGGATCTTCAATTTGTAAATACAAATAGTTGTAATTTCATTAAAAACCTTACCAAGGAAAATTTAATGGGACAAAACCTTTTGTCAAGGAAAAAAAGTACAACGCTAAACTCTACTTATTTTTAATATCACTGGAATTCTTTAAGTCACTGCATTCTAATATATTGAACCGATTTCTAAATATTGTAGTAGGTAATGCATTAGTGAATTTGATCTGCTAGATTATTATCATTTGAGCGAGTTTGTTGAATATTAGTATTACCATTCTTTTGAAGATTATGCGTGAAAGAGAATTTTGATAAAGTGTGTTTTATTTAGTTTCTCTTAATATATCCTTCCTTTAAATGAGGAAGGCATGTTGCATTATCTTCATTTATTGTTCTTGGGATCTTACTAATTGAAGATAGATTACATGCTTCTCAAATATGTTTGGTTATTGATGTTAGCTAAATACATTATCAACTTGTTTCATGAATAGCTATTATCTTAGCATGATTTGAAAAAGTAACGACTAATGTCTACTTTGTAAAACGCTAAGATATAACCGTGTTTCCATGTGTTATTAAATAACCTTGTTTGTGACTGACCTTTATGTAGTCAGATAAATATCTTTCATCTCCATAACCAAGTAATTACAGTCTATATTCATTTGTGTAAAACAATATAAAATTAACAATTCATTAGAAATATTGCTATATATGCTTAATATAATTTCAATATCTTTGAGTTAGTGAAGAACTATAGCTCTTACTAACAAATTAATTGAGAAAAAATTTCAAACCTTGCATTATTAGCATAAGATATTAGTGTAGCTATTGCACTAGGATATGGTACTTCAAGATCATGAATTTCTCTATTATCTTCACTGGGTCAAGAAGGATCCTTGTTTATATCAAATGATCGAACAACCATTGGACTACTCAATGTATGTGCTTTATCCGAATAAAATCATTTGAGAACATTTGCTATATAATTTGATTGTTGAATAGAAATCCCATTTTCTATTCGAAAAATTTGCAGATAGAGACATGGATCTTTCATTTCAAATTACCTTTTCAATTATTTTATTTCTCTTCATTAGTTTTAATAATATTCAAATCATCAACATAAATACAATTATGACAAATTTAAATCTGGGTCTTTATAAAAACACGTGAACAAATTGGATCGATTTTATAAGCTTTTTTTTTTTTTTTTAACATTCACCAAGATGATTATACAACATGTCTTTAGGTCGTTTTAATCCATGCAAAGATCTTTATTTAGAATAAGTTTATCAAAAGCTTGCATTATATTTTTTAGTATCTTGTATCCTTTAGGATTTTCATATACATATCATTATAAGGTGAGCTATGTAAATAAGTTGTGATTAATTCATTAATCACATATCAAGTCTTTTATGTACTACGAGACTGATAAAATATCGAAAAGTTATTGCATCCATCACAATAGAGTATTTCTTCATAATTGATTTTAGGTCTTTAAGAAAAATCTTATGCAACAAATTGTAGTTTGTATCTAGTTACTTCCTTGTTCTCATTTCCTTTTTGCACAAATTCCCACTTATATTCTATTGGTTTTCACACATGCAGATGTCGAAACAACTAGTCCAAAAATTTTATGTTTTATAAAAAAAAATTCAATTATTCTTGTAGTACATCTTTTATTTTTGGCAATCATCACTATTTCAACATTCTTGAACATGTTGTGGCTCATAATCTATATTTCCATTTATAATATTTGATGCCACATTTTATGCAAAACTATGGTCATGACTTTTATTTCTATTCTATCCTTCTTTAAAACTAACTTAATTTATCAAACTTTTTTTCATTTTTATCAACATAAGATATTTGTACATCTTCAAGAAGTTTATTTATGTTAGTATCCTCTTCCTTAATAAAATTATCTTTATTATTTATATTTCATCTTTGAGGATTTTTATCCTTATAACCAAGAGGTCTTCTATGCTTTAAGGTTGTTTGAGATTTATTATTGGGCTATACATCTCAGACATCAATACGAATTGAAACATTTTCTACTAGTATGTGTGATTTTGTTACTCAATCGTTTCGAAACAGCAAGTGCATTTGGCAATTTATTTGTTAAAATTTTCCAATGGTTTATCTTTTGGACTTCTTGTTCACATTGTTTTTTTTTTTTTCAGATGGGATTATGATGAAGTATGTCATGTGTTTTTTCCACATTTATAATTTCTTCATCTAATACTAGAAATTTCTCTTCATCAAAATGACAATTTACAAATCATGCAATAAATATATTTCCCATTAATGGCTTAAGATATTTAATTATTAGGAAAGATTCATGTCCAACATATAATCGTTGATTTTCTCTAAAGGCCCCATTTTGATACCTTGTAGTGGAGTAATAAGAGCATATACTATACATTTGAAAATTTCTTAGATGAAAAATAACTAGCTCTCAACCAAAGACAGAGTTGTAGTAGAGAGAATTTACCGTATCTTGTTAGTCTAATACACATGGGTAGCCATTAACTACTATATTTGACTCATTACCATTTGCTATTCAAAGTCACCAGTAATTGAAAAAGTTTATAATCTATATAAAAATAACAATGCATTACATGTACATATATCGTTCAATTAGAGGCATTTAATTTGTCTTCGAAAGTTATGTATATATGTATGTATTATTTTAAATTTAGAGACAGATTTGAGATAGAAATTTAAAAGAAAACATAGCGCAAAAAAAAGCTCTCTTTTCCACTATAAAATAAAAGACATATTTGAGATAAAATTAATTTTTGCACAAATTCATAGATGATCTGTCATAGATTTTGTTGTTAAAATATGAATAGATTACAAAACTTCTCCAATATATGTCATCACAAATCCATCGTAATCTCGATGCTAATCATATAATTTAGAGATAAATTTTTTTCAAATTTTCTATCTGTGGAGGCCAGTTTTCTTGTAGTGAGAACTATAAAAAAAACAAAAAAAAATGTAGGAAAAACAATATTATATTATCTTATTCTCTTGTTCTCTTATGCAATGTAGGGAGGCCTTCATTTATAGGGCATACATACATCATAAATTATAGATAAATAAAAAGTTACAACACTTAATATGGTATATATATGAAGATAGGATTCACTGGTTTGACATCTGTTTCAATCATATTATTTATAAAAAACATATGTAATATACAAGTAAATATTTCATAGTGAAGGGTATTCATGTAATCAGATGAATTTGGACTCAAGGAAGACGCACGTGAATGAGTGGATGATTTAGGAGCAGGCTGGCATATAGGCCGCCAGCCTATAATCCTAAGCTACCAGCTTAAATATAAAAGACAATGGCCTAAACACCAACTTGGAGGTTCGAAGGAAAAATTTTGCGAATTGGGAAATTGGTCGTACACCGTCCTTTAGGCCGCCAGCATACAAGGGTAGGCTGTCGGCGTATCCAAGAAGGCCACCGGCCTAAGTGGCGGCCTTGGACGTTGTTTTGCGACCCGAGAGTTTTAAGCCACCAGCTTTGTTTTCCCTTCTTCCAGCCTATATCGCTTCGAGTTAAAATCATATAAATATGTTTTATAACCAATTCTAATCCTCATAACCTCTCTTAAGCATATAGAAACCCTAATAGACACTCTCCAAAGTGGATTTCATCGAGGAATTGGGTAAGTAACCTCTCCTAATCCTTTAGTTCATTCTAGGATGTGTTCTTTCTAAGATTGTGTTGTTGTTTGGAGAAGCGAATTTATCTTTGGTGGAAATTGAAAGAAAACCCTAAGTGTGGAAATTGGGGATTTCAAATCTACAATCAATTGAAGAAGGGAAGACTCAATTTGGAACTATAATTCATAGATCTTAAGTTGTTAGGAGAATTGAAATCATATATATTGTTGAAGATGATTTGTGAATGCATAAACAATGGTGAACAAGAAATCTTGGGAATTAGGGTTTCACTTTTTCATTGGTGTTGATTGGAGATCTGGTGATTCTATGAGTTTCACATGAGAAAGGTATGTTGAACATTCTAGATTGATGAATTAGGGTTTAGGGTTTAGGGTTTAGGGTTTATATTTCTTATATTTATATCAACGTTGTAAAGGGATTAGTGGAACGGATGATTCTTTGTTCAGGTGTTTATTTGAGAATACGATTTGTATTTCTTAAGCGGAAACAGGTACGTCCTTACCATGCTTGTTTGTTTGTGCTTGTAGGATTAGTTTATAAATATGACCTAATTATATCTGACTTTAATTGAATCGAGTGTTCGTTGTGAGTGGTTGCGGTTAGTAAAGACTACGCAGAGTGTGATACTAACGCTGGTAACCTGATGATCTATGTGTGAGGTTATCCCGAGTGGACTTATGCATAGAGATGATTCCAATAGTTTAGGAGTAGTGCGAGTACGGCACCCGGGTATGTAGGATTCCCAACACCATAATATATTATCTTACCTATTTTCCTATACTGCTTGCTTTTAAGGAGTTTGAGTTACTCCATGTTTAGGATTAGTCGTAGATGATCTTAAACTTTGTCGTATGCTGGATTAATAAAAAGATAATAATTGGTGCTTGCTGCATTAGATACTAAGTCGTGTGTGAACTGTTTGATGTATGATCATACACCTGTGTTTTCGGTTTGGATGTACTAGGCCTTTGTGCTCATTTATTTTTATTTTTTAGGTTCAAGTGAAGACCAGATTGTATATGACTTATCTAGCTTTGATGTATTCATAGAGCCTGGGGAGGACGATAGTGGAATTGACTACCCAGCTGATATGTAGATGGCTGGATTGGAATTACGCTAATGATGATGAGTTTATTAGATTTCCTTTAGATTTCTAGTTGTAAAGATTTAATGAGTTATTAGTTTTATGTTTCTTATGAGATTTTTATCAGTTGGTTTGGTTTATACTAACATGGATATTTTAGCAGTTATGTTTTATTGATTTTCATATTGAGTATTCCTTCATGTGAGTTTTGGTTATTTGATGGATTATTGTGGTTTGTAGATGAAATAGCCATACATTTCCTAAATTATATTTTATAAAGTGTTATTGAAATTATATATGATTTTGAAATGAGATATATGTGCATGAACAATATAATTAGTGCATGTGTTGAATATGTGTCATTTTCTATGTGCGTATGTGTAATAAAATTAATATTATTGTTTATGTATATTAATGTGCGCATAGGTAATGAATGTTTGTGTCTTTTGTGAATTAATATGTGTTGTGTTATGCTTAGAATTTGTCAAAACGACTTTTGAAAATTCTAAGAAAATTTTTGACAGAATTTAACAAAGTTTAAGCCTAATTTTCAAGCCTAAATTAAACTCAAATGCATTCCAAATTAAGCCAAATTAAACCTAAGTCAAAATACCCCTAAAGTCAAACTTTGGATAATTATAGACCTCAAATTTGATTAATTAAGGACTCTTTTGGTAGCCCGATTTTTCCATACGAATTTCTTTCTTTCCTTTTCCTTCTCTTTTCCTATTTCATCAAACTATAAGCCCTAAACCAAAAACCAAAATCAAGCTTTTGGAATCAACAATTTCACCAAGCCAAAGCCTATTCATGTAAGTTAATGCAAGCATAATCTTTTTTGTTTTATTTCCTTTCTTGTATTTTGAATGTAAAATTTATGGTAGGATGAGTAAATGCTATTTGAGTTGATTGATTTATGCATTGATATATGTTAGGTTGTGCTTCGTTATCATGTGAGCTTAGTTAAGTGTTAGGGAAGTTGTAAGGAGTGTTGATGAGTATTGAAGCTAAATTGAGTAGTTGAAGTGTGGAATTCAAGTATAATTGGTATTTGAATGTTGTAGTTGAGTGTTTGATGATTAGAAGTGGGGTTTGTGTTGTTTGGATGGTGTTTAGAACATATAACAAGTTTTGGGAAGCTTAGAATAAGTTTGAAGAATTTTTGAAATGAGTTGATATTGTAAAGGAAATAGGAGAAGTAAAACATTTTCGAATAAGTTTGTTTTTTATCGTACGTCGGCATCTGGTACTTCAACGCCACCGGCGTAGAGGTGATGTTGAAGGTGATCAGAACTTATTTTCTTAAATCCGCTTAAAACGCTGCCGGCTTTTGTAAGAAAAGTTTGCTAGTGTATATTTTTCAAAGCGTACGCCGGCTTAAGGTTCTAATGCCGCTGGCTTAGAGGCGGTGTGGAATAAAAACAGAATCATAATCTTTAACATCGGGCTTAAAGCCGCTGGCGTGGTATCCCACGCTATCGGCATACATGGATACGCTGCCGGTGTTGGGGGTATTTACGGCCATGAACCAATCCCATGAAACTCTCGGAAAATTTTTAGAATTTGAAGTTGCAGTCTATACCGACTCAAGGCCATCGGCGTAGACTGAAGGCTGCCAGTGCTGGTAAGTATTGAATTTTAGTGCATTGTGCACCGGTTCAACGCCGCTAGCGTTGAAGGCCGGCATGTTCCCTACAGTTTTCATATTCAAAAACTTTCTCTAATATTTCCCAAAGCTTGATATATAATCAATTGAATATTTGTTGAGTATTGAATGATATGCTATGATGTTTAAATGCTCTGTTATGACTTAATAATAATTTATTTGAATTTCTTTGATTAGTTATATTTGAAACTAGCTAATTAGTGCTTGAACTAAGTGAGAAATTCAATATTATCTTGAATAATGATAGATCCTCGCTCGGCCAACCCCATTAGTTTCCGAGCTATTTCAGGTATGCGGTAACTTGCTTATTTGTTTGGTAAGATAAGCATTTTTCAAAGTTACTCTTAATTAAGAAATTTAATAATTGATTGATGAGTATCTTTTATACAGTTGAATCTGGTTCGGAGAGCGGTAACCCTGCTCAGATTGGAGGCATGGTAGTTTTAGGTGCTTAGACCACCCTGTCATTTTGATATGACTTTCATAAGTGGTTTAGCGGGTAATCGATAGGGAATTTGGTATTGGTATAACATTTGCTTTATTCTTGAAAGGATGTAATATAATTTAATTCAATGTTTATGGGAACACTTGAATTAAGTGATATTATAGATCAAGTTAAGTGAAGTCGAGAAACGACAAGAAACCCTAAATGAGATTACTTAATCGTTATGAATAAATTTATCTAGGATGGTATGAGTATCCGAGCTACTTATATCAACTCCCTGAGCGTCGTGATGCGTTACTTAGGATCCCCTAGTATTACGGGCTACGCCGGAAGGTGGGGCTGCCTAGTCTGTATGAACAGTAGGGACCACTCAGGGAGGCGGACGTGATACTAGATCCTTGATGTCCGAAGTTTGAATACTCCCATGATGTATGACTAACTAAAGATTGAATAATAAATTATTAGTTGTTGCATTTTGCATTTAGCTTAAGCATGTATGAATCATTTTGCATTTGTATTCGTTACTTACTTACTGGGCCTTTGGCTCATATTTTAACCATTTCAGGTGATGAATCTGAAGAGTTTCACACGAATATGGGGTATGGAATCGATTTCAAGGATTTCTTGATGATTTGGAGGACTAGAGATGACCTTAGACTTGATGGAATCCAAGTTTTTGTAATAGACTAATTATGATAGCCTTTATGGTTGTAGTTAAAGTACTAGGTTGATTATATGTATAATTTTGTTAAGGCTTGTAAGAAGCCTTTGGTTATAATGTGTATATATATGTACTTAGCTATGTATGACTTGAGTTTATTTCTTTTGTGAAATATGTTAATGGTGTAGTATGTTTTGTTAAAATTTTTGAAAAACTATGGTTCTATTATATTAACTATGTGGAATTAGATAAACAATATCTCAAACACTTCTTTTAGACAACCTTACATATAATCCTACAGGTTATATGTGGTTGGGGAACTGTTATCACATATTTTAATTATAGGAGTGATAGTAGGTCCTTACATTAGATGTATTATAGTCTTTGCATGTGCCCTTTGAGAGAGGACACGTGGCAGGTTATAATATCTTATTTTAGGACGTTACAACATATATAGATAAAAACAAACATTTTTACTTACAAACATACCATATAGATGAGATACAGATAAGATACAAATATAAATAAAATACATATAATATATAAATGAAAAATAGACCATCCAAACAGACCTTTAAGGTCATAGGAAACTGATATCCACAGAAAATCATGTATTTATATTATATGAGGATTTAAAAAATATTTGGCATTTGTTAAATTTTGATTATAATAACCACCAAAAGGTCAAAAATGTTTTCTCCTAAACATTGAAGAGTGTGCATGCGCGCACACATATCTATGTAGGAACATACAGGTGCGTAAGCCATAGTTAATATAAATGCGACTCCTAAATTAAAATTTAATGGTGATCCTTAATAATTTAAAAAATTATGGAAAAGTTAAAATAACAACAAAAAATGGCACAATAAAACATGAATGTCATAACTGATAATGATGAGCTTAAAACCTAAGCTATGTTAGAATAAATAAATAGGACGGAAGGAAAATTGCATTTTCAAGAGTACATTTAAAGGCAGGAAAAGGAAAAAATAAATTCAGGAATGAAAGTTTCCAGCGTCCCACTAGTTTTTTTTCCCTCTTACAAATGAAGAGAAAGAAAAAGGAAAATTGGAAAAAGGTATTTAATTCTCCCTTCTTCCCCCCTTTTTTATTCTATCTTATTTTCATTATCTAAACATTCTGAAAGGAACCAAATGCTTATATAGTCTTTTCTTTATTATTATTTTTTATTATTGTATATTCTTCCTTCAATGTTAAGGTTGGATTTAAGATACTCAATACCTTATTTTAATTCAAAAACAAAAGCTTTCCATTTGTTAGTTATGGTTCTGCTAACCGATTAGTCGATCAGTGAATGATATTTGACTGGCTTGTATATATATTATTGCAAAATAATTTATCCATACACTTAAGAGCAAAAGAACGTAATGTGAAGAGGGTTACTACTAAGGTTATGTCGTGATTGTGCAGTTTGTATTTGTACTGATGTTTTTCCTGTAAAGCCGTGGCTGGCTTTGTGGCATATGCATGTATTATCTGTCAAATTATTTTAACATTAATGGCCCATGTGACTTATAGTATGATTATAATATGAAAGGTTTAATATGATGGTCATTTAGGCATAATGGTAATTTTGAGTCATAGGGTTTCAAATCCCTCGACTCTCTTTATTTATATATAACAGTTAAAAGAAAAATATCATGACTTTTCATTACAGAATAATTTTTTTTCATTCTCCACCATCAAAAGAGAAACAGAAACGGAAAGGTAGAGTAGGAGAAAATCACCAAGAGAAAATCGAAACAGATTTTCTTCTCTTGATTGGAATTCAAAATCATGGACAATGGTATGTATCAGAACCATTATAATTTTGATTGTTTCTATCATGTTTAGAAGACTGATTTGGAAATTAGTTTTACATGAAGATTTGTTTTTGTAAAATCTAAGAATTTCTAACAATTGGTATCAAAGGGTATGGAAAACCTATTCAATTTAATTTTCCGAAATGTTCCTATGTTTGCATTAATGAATTATTGCTTTTCATGTTTTCTGTTTCGGCATTTACCAGGATATCATGTAATGTTTGTGTTTTCCATTTCGGAAAACAATAATATTTCATAAAAATGAATGAAGGAACATATGTTTCTGTAATATAAATATTCCATGAAATATTCCTGATTTTAGAAAAGTAAGTGTACGAGTACGAACATTTAACGGAACGTTGAATTATGTGTTCCTATTTCCAAACATAGTTTGGTTTGTGTATGCTTCACAAACATGGAAAATAAAAACAAATATTTGCAAATATATATATGTGCTATATTTCTGATATTTTCTGCATTAAGGATAGTTTATTGATATTTGTTAATTTGAATGATCTTAATGATTGAAAAGTTTGATGTTTGTTGAGATTATGTTAGTGTAAATGAAATGTCAAAAGCTTGTTAGTCCAAAGTGGCCTAGCTTGGAAGGATTTAAATATTTAATTGTGAATTTCAATTGTTCATCTTCTTTAGATGCTAATAAAATGATATAAAAGTTTGAAATGAACAATTGTAATCATTAATCATAAGGCTAGGAGATCATCCAAAGATGGATCATTGCTTATAATTAATGATACTAAAAGAGATTCATTGATATACTGGGTGAATATGGCTGTATATCCAAAGATAACATACATATTGACTTAAGTATGATTGATTGATCTATCAAAGTATATTTATCTAAGCATCATTATTGATTAAAGTTATGCATTAAGGTATCACCCAAAGGTGACCTTAAATACATAGTTAAAGTTTATCATTTGTTTGAATCCATTTAAGTTTACTCAAAGCATTAATATGTATATTTGGATTACATTTACAGCTTCTAGTAATTTGTTCGCTTTGGGCAATGGAATGATCAAGTTCAATGGGCTAAACTATGCGGAATGGTCTGAACAGATCCAATTTCAACTGGGCATTTTGGATTTGGACCTAGCAATTATTTCTGATGAAAAGCCTGCAGCCATTACTGAGACTAGTACTGAGTCAGACAAGTCTCTTTATGAGACTTGGGAACGGTCTAATAGGCTGAGTTTGAACTTGATGCGAATGACGATAGCTGAAAATGTCAAGCCATCGATGCCTAAGATGAAAATGCAAGGGAATTTATAATGAGAATTAAGGAATACTCTCAATCAGATATAGCTGACAAATCTATTGTAGGGAGCCTAATGAGTGAGCTAACGACCAAGAAATTTGATTGGTCACAGCCCATTCATGATCATGTGACATGCATGGCTAATCTAGCAGCAAAACTGAAGTTAATGGGTATGGATGTGAGTGAATCTTTTTTGGTTCAATTCATCATCAATTCGCTTCCTCCTGAGTTTGGTCAGTTCCAGGTGAATTACAACACCATTAAGGAAAAATGGAACCTTCAGGAAATGAAGGCCATGTTGGTTCAAGAAGAAAGGAGATTAAAGAAGATGAAGGATCACTCTATTCATCTCACTGTTCATAATGATGCTGGTAGTAGTAAGTCTAAACCAGGCAAAGAAGAAGGACAAAGCCTCTATGAAAGTTGGTGGAGGTCAAATCCATAAGGATCAGAAGTGTTTTTTATGCAAGAAAACGGGTCACTTCAAGAAAGATTGTCTAAAAAGAATGGTTTGGTTTAAAAAGAAAGGTATGTACTGTATATCAGTATGTTTTGAATCAAATGTAATTGAAGTGCCTAATAATACTTGGTGGCTAAACTCTGGGGCTACTATTCATGTGTCACATATTATGCAGGGATTCCTTTCAATCCAGCCCAAAAGAGGAACTGAACAGTTTCTTTATATGGGAAAAGAATGAAGGCACGAATAGAAGGAATTGGGACGTACAGATTGATTTTGGATACTGGGTGTCGCCTGGATCTAGAAAAGTGTCTCTATGTTCCTGAATGTGCTAGAAATTTAGTTTCTGTTGCAAAGTTGGATGAAGTAGGTTTTAACTTTAAGATTGGAAAGGTGTATTTTCATTGTATAGACATTCGTACTATTATGGATCTGGTACTTTAGTTGATAATTTATATCGTTTTAATCTTGATGTTATGTATGCTGAATCTCTGTTTCTTGTTGAGCATAGTATAGGTAACAAACGTAATGCACACAATGATTGTTCTGCTTTCTTATGGCATCAAAGATTAGGTCATATATCCAAAGAAAGGGTAATGAGGTTGGTGAAAGGTGAAATCTTGCCTCAATTGGATTTTACTGACTGGATATATGTGTTGATTGCATAAAAGGTAAGCAAACTAGACATATATCAAAGAATCCAGCCACAAGAAGTAATGAACTCCTTGAATTGATACACACTGATATTTGTGGTCCTTTTGACATTCCAACATGGGGTGGTGAAAAGTATTTCATCACATTTATTGATGACTACTCACGATATTGTTACTTATATCTACTGCATGAAAAGTCACAATCAGTTGACATCCTAGAGGTGTTTGTTAATGAAGTTGAAAGGCAGTTAGATAGAAAGGTGAAAGTAGTGAGATCAGACAGAGGTGGTGAATATTATGGTAAATTCAATGAAAGTGGACAATGTCCTGGTCCATTTGCAAAATTCCTTGAAAGTCGAGGCATATGTGCACAGTATACAATGCCTGGTACACCACAACAAAATGGTGTGGCTGAAAGGGAATCGTACACTTATGGATATGGTTAGGAGTATGTTAAGTTACAGCACTGTACCTTTATCCTTATGGATGCATGCATTAAAAACTGCTGCATATCTGCTGAACAGGGTTCTAGTAAGGCAGTCTCTAAGACTCCTTATGAATTATGGACAGGTAGGAAACCCAGTTTAAGGCACCTTCATGTTTGGGGCTGTCCAGCGGAAATAAGGATATATAATCCACATGAAAGAAAGCTTGATGCAAGAACCATTAGTGGTTATTTCATTGGCTATCCTGAAAAATCAAAAGGGTACAGATTTTATTGTCCTAACCACAGTACAAGAATAGTTGAGTCTGGTATTGCTCGGTTCATTGAAAATGGTCAATTTAGTGGGAGTGGGGAATCACGAAAGGTGGATATTAGAGAATTTCAAGAAGAGACCCCTACACCCAGTGTTTCTACTCAGGTTGTTGTTCCTTTTGTTGCATCACAGTCAAGCAACAAGCTGAAAACAAGTTGATGTTCAAAACACACAAAGTGAACATATTAGAGGTGAACCAAGCAACAATGTGCAAGTCACAAATGAGCAAGGGACACCACAAGAAATGGCATTACGGAGGTCTATGAGACAGAAAAGACCAGCTATATCGAATGACTATGTGGTTTACTCACTTGAACACGAATCTGACTTAAGCATTGATAAAGATCCAGTCTCATTTAGACAAGCCATGGAATGTAGTGATTCTGAAAAGTGGTTCAATGCCATGAAGGAAGAGATGAAATCAATGG
The DNA here is from genome assembly GCA_024138025.1 of Combretum micranthum. Taxonomy (NCBI): domain Eukaryota; kingdom Viridiplantae; phylum Streptophyta; class Magnoliopsida; order Myrtales; family Combretaceae; genus Combretum; species Combretum micranthum. Next base: position 1,013,388 of record JAMXBD010000174.1, read on the forward strand.
ATGTAAATAAAGTCGGGAGCTAGTAGAGTTGCCTGAAGGATCAAAACGAGTTGGCTGTAAATGGGTCTTTAAGACTAAGCGAGACTCAAACGGCAACATCGAAAGATACAAGGCCAGACTTGTTGCTAAAGGTTACACTCAGAAAGATGGCATTGACTATAAAGAGACCTTCTCTCCAGTTTCTAAGAAGGACTCCTTAAGAATTATTATGGCTTTGGTGGCTCATTATGATTTAGAGCTTCACCAAATGGATGTAAAAACCGCCTTTTTGAATGGTGACTTAGAAGAGGAAGTTTATATGGACCAACCTGAAGGTTTCATAACCACAGGACAAGAAAATTTGGTGTGTAAGTTAAAGAAGTCGATATATGGATTAAAACAAGCTTCCCGACAATGGTATATTAAGTTCAATAATACCATTACATCATACGGTTTTGTAGAGAACACCGTTGATCGGTGTATCTATATGAAGGTCAGTGGGAGCAAGTTTATTATATTGGTCTTATATGTCGATGATATCCTTTTGGCTACTAATGACATGGGTTTGTTACATGATGTAAAGAAATTTCTCTCTGAAACTTTTGAAATGAAAGATATGGGCGAGGCATCCTATGTGATAGGAATAGAGATATTTCGCAATAGATCACAAGGATTGTTAGGATTGTCTCAGAAAAGCTATATCAATAAAGTATTAGAGAGATTTAGAATGGAAAATTGCTCTGCAGGAATAGTTCCAATTCAGAAAGGGGACAAGTTCAGTGAATTGCAATGTCCAAAGAATGATTTGGAACGAAAATCAATGGAATCCATTCCCTATGCATCACTGGTTGGAAGCTTGATGTATGCTCAGACATGCACTCGGCCAGATATTAGTTTCGCTGTAGGAATGTTAGGCCGATATCAAAGTAATCCTGGAATAGATCATTGGAAAGCTGCAAAGAAAGTACTTAGGTACTTACAAGGCACCAAGGATTATATGCTTACTTATAAAAGGTCAAGTCATCTTGAAGTAGTGGGCTATTCGGATTCAGATTATGCTGGATGTGTAGACTCGAGGAAATCTACATTTGGTTACATGTTTCTGTTGGCTGGAGGAGCAGTTTCATGGAAGAGTGGGAAGCAGTCTGTCATTGCTACTTCCACTATGGAGGCTGAATTTGTGGCATGCTTTGAGGCCACTATTCATGCATTGTGGTTGCGGAATTTTATCTTAAGGCTTGATTTAGTGACAGTATAGATAAGCCGTTAAGAATTTATTGTGATAATTCTGCAGCTGTTTTCTTCTCTAAGAATGATAGGTATTCTAAGGGTGCGAAACACATGGATTTGAAATACTTATCTGTTAAGGAAGAAGTGCAAAACCAAAGAGTGTCAATTGGCATATTAGTACTGAACTGATGATAGCGGACCCATTAACTAAAGGTTTGCCATGAAAACGTTTACAGACATGTTGAACGGATAGGCATTTTAGACAGGTCCTCACAGATTTGATGGTTAATGTATAAATATTATACATATGGTTGTACTGCTGTATTATTATGACACTTATGAATTCAGTTAAAGTTATGGTTTTGCTTGCTCTTTGTTATCTACATCAGGTTGTATACAGTTATTGTTTATGAGATAACTAGTAGCATATTTGGAAATGACAATTTAAAGTTTTAATGTTCCTTAGTTAAGTTATTATGAATTATAATGATCATGTGATACATGGAAGGAATCATGTCATTAAAAGATGTGTGACCGCCATGATCCAACCATTTTAATTCAATTGAGAATTATGATTTGATGAACTCTAAATATGGTGCATCTTATTGGTTATTGATTCATCATGTATAACATGGGCCAAGTGAGAGATTATTAAATTATTTTAACATTAATGGCCCATGTGACTTATAGTATGACTCTAATATGAAAGGTTCATAATGGTCATTTGGGCATAATGGTAATTTTGAGTCATAAGGTTTCAAATCCTCCACTCTCCTTATTTATATATGACAATTAAAAGAAAAGTTGTGACTTTTCATTACAGAATAATTTTTTTCATTCTCCACCATCAAAAGAGAAACAGAAAAGAGAAAGGTAAAGTGGGAGAAAATCACAAGAGAAAATCGAAACAGATTTTCTCTTGATTGGAATTAAATCATGGACAACGATATGTATCAAACCATTATAATTTTGATTTTTTTCTATCATGTTTAGAAGATCTTGATTTGGAAATTAGTTTACATGAGAAGATTTGCTTTGTAAAATCTAAAATTTCTAACATTATCTATTTAATCATTTTTCTTTTTAATAATGTGATCAGCCATTGTTGTCTTCTTACATAGATAAAATAGTTATCAAGTAATAGGGGATGTTATATATAGTTTCTTGGGTAAATTATACCAATTAATATCAACATTTTGGGGTAGATTTATTTAAGGCATTAATATTTAAAGTATGGATGGGCAAAAAGGCAATCAAACCAAACCAAACCAAACCGCAAATCGAATCAAACAAAATTGAAAAATAAAATTCAAACGGTTTGGACTACATTTTAGATCGGCTATTCCCTAACATTTCCACCCATTTAATTTGAACAAACTGTTAAAAAAAATTAATTAACTGAATGAAAATAAAGAGTAAAGAAATAGAGTCGATCCAAACAATATAATTATAATCCTAGTTCCTATATTTCTACATTTCTAGTCATCTCTCATTATTCAATTTGTCCTTCATAGATTTCATCATTCTTTTCTCTTTATCATATTTGCTTTTCAATTGTCTTTCTATCTTAATCCTCAATTGTGAAACTGATGATTGTGATACTATGCTTAAATGTGAGGAATTTTTATTCGGCCTCTCTCTCTCTCTCTCTCTCTCTTTTAATTATTCGGATTTACCAGAAAATTTATAACATTTTTATGGTTTCATCTTTAAGATTCATGAATTGAATCAATATTATGAAAAACTATAAATTTTAAGAGAAAATTTAACGATATGTTGAAAATTGTAAACTTTAAACTATTAGGATGACTTAAGTAACTACTTAGAAAATTATGAGACTGAAATGGAAAACTATTGTTTAGTTGTGAACTGTTGTATTATGCCACGAATTGAAATGCGATATTAACCTTCAAAACAATGATATATTAATTTTCATGTAATGCATAATCCAAAAAAATCAAACAGTTATGTAATGGTTTATAAAACTTCCAATCCAAGCTAAACTGTTATTTAAAATTGGGTTTGAGAATAAGAAAAAACCAAACCATAAATAATGGTATTGTTTGTTCGTATCATGCCCACACTTTTGACTGCTCATTCACTTCGTTATAATTGCAATTCCATTACTCTATTCCTTACGAATAGCTATTATGCCATTTAGTTCACCAAATAGCGATTCTACAATGAATCCCTATTATACAAAACATTGAATAGCATTTTTTTATTTAAACCTATAAATACAATTTAATGTTGGAATTGTCTTTTTTTCAAAGTACCCACCATTAAATAAAAAATTAATAAAGAAAAATCCTATTACAACTCTATTTCATTTCTCTATATGAATTCCATTATAGCCTTTATTTATTCAAGAGCCGTGAGTGTTTTAAAAGAGGATTCAATGTTTTACTAAATGAATCACATTGCTCATCAACTTTTCACAGAGTTCATTTAAGGTATTAAAGTATGATTTAATTTCAATTAATTTTCCCAAAATTTCTGGATATCTAATCTGATTCACTTTGAGAAACGTTGATTATTTTTCTAACCAGTCGAAACTTTGATTATTTTTCTAACCACTAAAAACATTGATACCTTAAATGAATTTATGATCTGTTTGGATTGTTTGATTTTCATCTATATCTATATCTTATATGCATCTGTATCTTATCTGTTTGTGGTTTGTCTGATTTGCTTATGAATAAATATGTCTATTTTTATCTATATCTATTTTCTAATAAAGAGTCCGATTTAAATAGATTACAAAACAAATGAAAAGTCAACCAACCAAAAAGACCCTCACAAAATTGATTCTTCTTTTTAACCACTTGAGATACTGATATTTTAAATAAATTTACTCTCAAACATTGTATCATTTTTGTGTAATTTACCCATAATTTCTTATTTGCAAAAAATAAAAATAAGAGTGAAAGAGTGGTCACATTCAATTGCTCCTTATATCAACATATAAAAGTAAAAATGAAAAGAAATAATTGGTGACAGATAAAAAAAATTAAACCAAATTCATTTGTAACTCAAACAACCAAAAATTGAATATATAGTCTTTTGAATTATTTAATTTAGAACTTCTCAATTCAAACCAATCTATAATTTTATGGTTGGTTAAGGAGCAAATTGAACCAATTTGTAAAACTAATCCAAATCATTTTAGAAAAATATAATAATATTTTATTTGTAATTGTAAATTTTCTTATATGATCATACATGTTCTTATAGTTTCATTATGATATTTATTATTTACTAAATATTGATTAATATTAACTTGTCATTTTTCAATTTTTTTTAGATTCAAGATATATAATGTTGCCTATTGAGTATGGAATTTGTTTATTTACCTATAACTCTTATTATGTATTAATTATTCAATATATTTTGTTAGCAAATCATTTTTGTTCATAGATGATTTTTGTTTGTGGATGATTTTTAGTTTTGACCAAATTTGTTAGTAGATGATTGACTAGATAATTTTGTATGGGATTATAAATTATGATTTGTTATGTATTAGTTAGTAATTATACTTTTTATTGATGTATAACTTACTAGTGACTGAATGAATTTGTGAAGAATTATGGATTACAAGTGTGATGGATTTATAAAATATTTTATTATGATTTGTAATTTGAACTTTGTAGAGTAGTTTAAATATTTGAATATATGTACAAATGCAAAGGATTAAAGTAAATTTTTTTAAATTAAAATTTTTAATCTATGATTAAAATTGAACCAAATAATTATGTAAAGGTTTTGTTTGGCATAGGAAAAAAAAACTAATCTTCAATCATGGTTTAATTTGTTTTTAATTTTTTATTTTTTGTAAAAGTCAAACCAAACTTATTTTTGCCACACCTGAAGTAATATAAATTTATTTTTCAAATGTTTTTTTTAGAAAAAAAAAGAGACCTTAAATAAAAATTATAAAGTTCTCTTCCTATTAATAAAAAACTACATAACTAGACTATAAGAGAAATCAAAAGAGTAAAATAAGTAAAATTCAAAGGGTTGGTGCTTTCTTGATTTAACCTTAGTGTTTATTGTGTAATTTCTACATTTATGTTGGTACCCTCCAAACATTGCATGTAATAAAAACAACCATACAATGGATGCTTCTTTCTTTGTTTGCTATTTTGTAAGGTATAGGCAATCTAATATAGTTAATAGTGATACAAGAAGGATATCTAGAAGACCTAGATATTTGGAGGATTATTATCTACTAGAAAATATCAACTAAAGGAGTTGGGAATGAAGGTTAAAGAAGTCTCTTTCCAACAAATTATAACAGTAATAACGGAGCAACTAATCAAATAGTCAAACAGTTGCTAGCTACAATCTAACAATATAAAAAGAAGAAAAAAGGGAAGAATAGGAGGGCCCTTGTTGTTAAACTCAACCTTGAGTCATAGGAGTCTACCGGTACTCAAAAACCGATAAGTATCCATCATCAATGTCACAAAACATAAACACACAAACACTTGAGATTAGCTTAGTTTAATTAGCTGATAAACACTAATAAGAAATAAACCCCAATCGAATTGTATTTTGTTTTGCAGAGATTTGAGTTCAAGATAAAACAAACAAATTAAGAGAAGTGAAAGTATCATATTGGATCGTCATTGTGCAAATGTTTGATTCATTTTGGAAGCTGGAAATAATGATTTAGGGTTTCATTTGTGAGAGTTTGTTTCAAGAGATGGGATTTCTTGTGGTATTTTCGAGTAGAAGATATTTTGAATATGGTGGGACAATTCTTTTGTCGTATTGTACTAGTACTTGTTTTCTTGAATAATGTTGGATTGAATGAAGTAGTGACTGAGCCTGATTTTTTTTCTGAGTATTATTGGGCTTACCTTTTATGTAGTTTACTTTAGTAAACCTATTACAATCCAGGTAAACCATGATCTTGAAGTTTCTGCTCCAAAATTTTTAGAACAGTTCGGTCGTAAATTCTTTAATTCCAGAATTATCGAATTGTAAACAGTAAAAAATCAATGAAGTTGGTCGGATAATAACCAACTAGGAAACTTAGATTATAAATAAAAATAATAACCAACAAGCAATATATAGTAGGCTTTGAGCAATATGTATACACACACGCACACATAGTAGGCTAGTTATTCCAAATTCCTTTTAAATAATTCTACTATAAATTCTTCATGGAAAAGGAAAAAAGATAAATACTGAAAAAAAAAAAATTACAAAAACGCTGTAACATGATAAATAAGGATTAAGGGAAAAAAATAACTTTTTCAAAAAAATTACACAAATCATGCTTAATAAAAGATAATCCTATAAATAGGTAATTTAAACTCATCTCTTAAAAAGACAATATTGTAAGTGACCGATCCAATTTTTTTAAGAGACGGGATTAGTCTAAATACACTAAACACGTCTCTTGAAGAAATAAAGAGACGAGGTTGATTCTAATAATAAAACTTATTTCTGAAAGAGATGAGGTTAGACATTTATGAACTGATCTCGTCGTTTTTTCAAGAGACGAGTTCGACTTGCTTAAACTGGGATTATTTTCATTCTAGAGGTATTTTTGTAATTTTTTAAAAAAATATCAATATTAATTACCTTTTCCCGATAAATAATTCAAGAATAAGTAACTCCAACTTGTGTTGGAAAAGATAAACTTTCGTTGTATTAAACTCATCTTTTCAATTAATAAGTTCTTTAATGCTATTTTAATCTCCTTTCTTCAAAATAAGAAAAAAAAATGGACTTATTTCTTTAAAACATAAATTAACCATAAACGCATCTTGAGTTTATAACAATTCAAACTCCTCCCTTCAATTAAACAAAAAAAAAAAAAAAAATCGAACGTGCTTATATTCAGTAGCATTTCTTGTAAAGTTTTTATTGAAATTTTTTTTTTGCCTTTTACCAAATTCTTTAATCTCAGAATGACTTAACCGTGAAAAAACATAAAGTGGACCCGACCATAACAAATTAAAAAAAAACTTAAATTAGAAAAATTAAACAAATAAAAACGAACCAGCAACAGTAGGCCGCTCCAGATCCATTTTAAAATAATTCTATCTTAGAATTTTAATACCAGAATTACCGGGACTGTAAAAAAACACAAAGTTGACCTAACTAAGAATCCACATTAAGAAAATAAATAAATGAAAACAAAACCAAGCAGCAGAAGTAGGACCCACGCTGACGTGGCTGTCTCTCTTTCGAGCACCCCACACTCCATAGCCATCGTCAAATAGCATCACACTCGAACCAAAAAAACAGCTCTCTCTCTCTTTCTCTCTCTCTCTCTCTCATCTTGATCAACACACTCTCATTTGTTTATTCTCTCTGAATATTCGATCCAAGTTCCGATTTTCGATTTTGAAATTTATATATCCTTGTCCGAGTTTTGGTTTTTTTTTTGTTTCATTTTGATAATTTTTTTTTTCCAATTGTGTTACTATTGATGGCAATCGAAGATGATGCAGAGAGCATAGGAAGCAGAGCAGTAGACTCATCATCTGCAACTAATTCAAACCCTAGAGAACATCACCAGAAGCTCGAAGTCTACAACGAAGTGCTTCATCGTTTACAAGAATCCAATAGCGAAGAAGCGAATCTTCCTGGTTTTGATGATCAGCTTTGGACTCACTTCAATCGCTTACCTGCAAGGTAAATTTTTTTTTCCCTCACTCACTCGATTTCTCGTGTTTATTGCCAATACTTGTGTGTTTTCAAGTCTAAATTTGGCAATATATGTATATATTGTTGACAATTGTAATTAAAGTGTTTTTACTTCCATATCGGTTTAAAAATGAAGGATTCTGATGGTGTAGTTCTTGATATTTTCAGTATGGTTGAATTATGTTGAAACAGTCAATAGTACGGTTTTATTTATTGTGTTCTGAAGTTGTTGAAGTTGACTTTAATATCTGAAGTAATTGCTGCACTCAAGGTTTGTAATGTTATCTTGTAATGCATAATTCACCTTTTATCCAGCCATTGTTAGAATTGTAGGCGAGATAGGTTATGATATGATGTGATTGTAATGTAGTTGAAGGATTTGAAGGTTTAATATGAGATATTTGGATTGACTTGATTGTAACTTATCAACTTGAAATGTATTGAGTCAGTCTTATGGATCGCAATGTGAAGCACTAAGTTGATTTTGATTTATAAACAAATCGGTTTGACATGTATAGTCATATAATGGTTTTAAGAGGTGTGGAAATTTTAAAAGATCATTATCAGTATGCATAATTGAATTCTCTCTGGCTTCTTGAAACTTAGTCTGATGAGGATGATCTAGAATGACTATGATGAGTAAGGCAAGCATGGTTAGCCGAAGTATTTACGTGTGGATAGCTTGAGTTGTGAATAGTAACCTTCAAATCTCTCTTGATCGTTTATTTTTCAAAATGGAAATCTGTTGAATAATTTGATTCTTATGTGTAGATATGCACTAGATGTAAACGTAGAGAGAGCAGAGGATGTTCTCAGTCATAAGAGATTGCTTAAGTTGGCAGAAACTGCTGCAAATCGTCCAGCATTTGAAATCCGTCTTGTCCAGGTAACTGAGATGAATCTTTTGGATCATTTACTCTTTAAATTTAATGCTTTCATTTGAATCAAGATGTGTGGGGGATATGATGTTGATGTATTATGTGTATTTATGTGTGGGATACTTGAATTATCAATGTTATGAACCATGTTGTTTCAGGACTGAGAATCAGGGTTTTTCGTGATTTTTTTCTTCAAAGAAAAGAGTCACTGACAAAGACATAAAATACCTTATAAGAATATACCAATAATTGATTTGTAACTCTGATATCAGTACAAAGTAATTTTTGGAGGAGCTTGCAACAGCTTTTATTCAGAGTTTTGCCTCCATTGCTTTGTCAGGCACTTGGACTTACCAGTTCTCCTTTACATTTCTCTATACAATACCCAAAACCAATTTGGAATATTTATCATTTTATTTTGGCTGCATAGATTGTTAGAAACAACTCATTTTTTGAATGTTTGAATGAATATGGATATGCATGCATGTATTTATGTATATGTCAGCAGATATGTCATTTCATTTCTCATATGTCTTAATCTGAGAATGCAAGTTTAAACTGTTACTCTGACAAATCATTGCATAACCAGGATCATTTCAGCAATTGATTTTTTATGCAGGTCAATCCTAATGTCAATGGGAATGGTGCTGATCATATGAATATAGACTCTTCCATGATTGAAGATGCTCAAAGTTTCCCAAATAAATCTAATAGGAAGGGGTATGGTTCTCATTATGTCTGTCTATTGGCTCAACATTCTTAAAGCTAAATGGGATTGCATTTTAGATTGCCGAATTCCTTTCTCTCTAACTTAGTTTTCTGATGTCTATTATCTTGACATTAGCATTCACCTCCCACCTACTTTTGGTTCATCAACAAATCTTGAAGGGTTAATTTCAACTGCCAAAGGATATACAGTTGAAGATGATGACAGTGTTGTTCATTCACCACAGAATTCTGGGTAACTCTTAATGCTGCATCTGCTTCTGTGATCATGAAAAACTATATTCCGACATATTTTTCAGGTTCTCCATTTGGGAAGCATCTCTGAATAATTTCCACTGAGCAAAAAATTCTAGTGAAAATAAATCTTTTACATTATGAAACTAATTTCTGCTAATGTCTCCTTTGTTTTAAGTAAAGCTATATGTTAATGGATAAACGTTTTTATGAAGAGTAGTACATATTTTTTTTAAATGGTTGGTTAATTTTATGAAAATAGTTTTCTTTTATATGTATAACTTTAAGCAAGTCATATATTTAAGTATAAAAAAATTAAAAAAAAGATACATATTTTAAAATGAGAAATAAATCTACTTAAACGAAAAATATTGATGGCCAAAAAAAACAATGAAAAATATTAAAAATTAATAATAAATGTTCCTAGATAATAAATGATTGGTAGACAAACTCATAAATCAATGGAAAATGGCTTATAGTTTTATAATCCGTAAGTTTTTTTTGGCTAATTATAATCCATAAGTTGTTTTCCCAGAAATAAGTTATGAATTAGTTTATGTTTTCCAAAACAGGAAAATATTTTCAATAATTGTCTCATTTTACTTTAAACAGGTGTGAAAAAAATAAAAAAACATTTTCTTGAAAAATATTTTCATTAAAACAAGTGGCCCCGAAATACATACCTAACATTGCTCTGCTATGTTTTAGACTTTTGCGTCTGGTGATTGCCAAAATGAATCTGTTGGACTGTGTTCCTTAAACATTGTTCAAGTTAGAATTTCTCTTTCCACTTTTGACAATTTATATCGCTTTATGTTTTCAGCTTAGAAGCTACAGTGTTAAACTGTTTATATCAAACACACGCATAAATTTTTGGGTTCTTATGAATGTTAATCCTACAGGCCTATGCTCGAGGTTACCTTTGCAACTCTTGACAAGCGAAAGCTGCTAAGTCAGGTAATCATCCATAGTCCAAATGTGATTTATGGAAAATGAAATAACATGAATCAATGATCTTCCTTTTCTGAGTGATTCTAGTTGACTGCCTTGCTTGCGGAAATTGGACTAAACATCCAAGAAGCCCATGCCTTTTCCACTGTTGACGGGTACTCATTGGATGTGTTTGTTGTTGATGGCTGGAAATCTGAGGTATGTTTATCATTAGTGATCTTTGAAGTCAAAATTTATCAACTTAGTCATGGTGATTTTTGTCTTATGTTGCTTTGATATCTCTTATGAAGGAAGGGCTTTCCCAAACTTAAATCTACTGATGTGTAACTACCGCCCACTAGGATGTGATGAACCCTTCATTCTTCTGTATATCTTTAGTGCTGTGGAGTGGCAATAAACTCCCTCATGGATGCCTTTTGTCTCAGTCCCACAGGAGTGCATTATAGTGCTTCTCAATTTCATATTCATCTTTTTCCCTGCACTCCATCATAGCTTTGCTTCCTAAGTAATAGAAGGTCGTATTTTTGTTATGCATGAGACATTTCTTCATGTAGTATGTTTCATGGTCCTTTCCCTGCATTATCTAAGTTTGTTATTATTTTTTTTTTCCCTTGGAAGTCCTTTTTCTTCAACATTTTTGCCAGGTCTGGCTGCCTCATAGTTTTCTTAATGGCATAATATCTTATTTTTCATCCATTTTCGCATTGAATACTTTCAGATTCAGAAACTCCGAGAAGAATTGGAACGTGGGCTACTGAAATTAAAGGTACGATTCTGCAATGCCTTGTTTTGCATTTTTTTTCTTACGTATGATTTTGAGGATTGTGTTGTATGCATTTTACATAATGCAATATTCACTACCAAAGGTTGATGAATTCTTCCTCTTTTTTTTCTCCTTTTTGTTTTCCTCCCAATTCTTCCAGTCGATAAAGATACTGAAGAAAATTTTCATTATATATTCAGATTCTTAAGAACTTTTCCTTTTTATGCAAAGGATTGGCCTTGATTTGTCTTGTTAAGGTCATTTCAAATTTTTATGATGTCTTTAGTCCTTATAGATCTGCATGCATTAATGCATTATTGAGAATCTTCTCATCAATACAATGCTTTCTCTCATCCATTCAAGGAAATGACTGGATTGTAACAATACTAACACTCAGTGAAGGAAATAAGGAAACTACTTTATTTTTGTCCAATTTTTTGGTGTGTACGTCTCTTTTTCTGCTTTACATTGGACTATAAGTGAGGTTTCTTGGATAATGTTTGAATGACGGAGTGCTGAATCTGTGTTTGACTGCATTTAGTATCAACCAATATCTATGCCTCTCCAATGTTATCTATAGGAGCAATCACCACTTAAGAATCACTCAGAGATGGATCTAGATGGACAAGACCAAGCAGGTGTATCAACTTTTCCTGATTGTGTTGAAATTCCTTCAGATAGAAATGATGTATGGGAAATTGACTTCAAGCAGCTAAAGATTGGGAACAAAATCGCATCTGGATCATTTGGTGATCTGTAAGTCTTCCAAATTGGACACCAACTAGTTAGAACACCACATAGTACACGGGTTGTTAACAATTATTTATAAATGTGATAGATATTGTAATTTATACAGCTATTTTTATTTTTTAGATATATAAAACGTTATAATGTTTGAAAAAGTTGTAATCCTTTAGGTCATGAGAATATATAAAACTCGCAATTTTTGTACAAATAATATTTTGTAGATAAAGATATGCCTTTTTGGAAATAAAAAGGTATATGTGATATAAATGATAAGAACTATTATTAATAAACAAATACTAATCATAAAAACTTTTGGGAAAAATAAATTTAAAAAATGGAAAAAAGATACGAATCATGTTGTGTGTAAACTTATGAGATATTAAAAGGTAGTATTAATATGGTGCTTTTCCATTTTATTTTTTTTTAAAAAAAAAAGAAAGGAAAAGATGGCTTTTTACAAAATGTAAAGGTACGAAAATGAAATATCAAGGAGGTACAATTAATAAAAAATTTTGTTGGCTTTTTGTGTAATGTAATTACGGTATAAGTAATTAATATCGAAAAGGTATATTAGGAAAAAAAAACTCCTAAAATTATATATTATAATAGATTATAGATTATTATAATAAATCATATATTATAGTTATATAATATATAAACTGAGCTGTTATTCACCAATGCTCTTGTGTTTCATAAGTTTTATGTAATGAAAATTAGGGTTAAGTGGTGTGGTTTTTTGGGGTTGAAGTGATGTGGTTTTTCAGATAATGTAATAACATGAGAAGGTAATATCAAAGAGGTACCTACTGCCAATATGAAATGGGTAATATATCATGAAATGCAATAATACGAAAAAGGTAATATTTAAAAAGTACAATTTGAAAAGTCAAAAAGGGGGGAGTACCATTACCAAAAGGTAACAATAACAACAATATGAAAAATCTAATATCGAAATGTATAATGCAAATAGATAATAACAAAAAAGTATAACATTAAAAAAGCTTTCAAAATTATATATTATTGTAGATTCTTATTTTAACTATGTGATGACCGTGAATTCAACATCTCAGGTATAGAGGCATGTACTGCAGTCAAGATGTAGCCATCAAAATTCTCAAGCCTGGACGTGTTAATGCTGAAATGCTGAGGGACTTTGCCCAAGAAATATACATTATGAGGTTTGTTGTAATAATTTCCTTTTCCAACTTGTGGGTGCCTTGGCCCAAAAAAAAAAAAAAAAAAAACTTGTGGGTGCCTCATATTTGAGCTTTTATAGTTATCTCTTTCTTTCTTTCTTCTTTCTCCCACCCCCTCCCTCCCACCCTCCCCCCTTTTTTGGAAAAGAAAAGTTCTTTTGGTAAATTTGAGTACCAATCGTTTGATCTATTTTTGTTCATTCAAGAATGTTTATAGAAGAAGCACTTGATTGTTCCCTTCTACCAGTCGATTGTTTGGATACTAAATATCATCTTCTCCTCTCTTTTCTTCTAGCATTATACTCTACTATCTATTACTTTGTACTTCCTTTCTTCAAATCCAGCAACCCTTACTCTTGTCCATTTTGAGAAGCAAATCTAATGCACTAGGGACAAGTTGTGTGTGATGTTTCCTTTCAATCCAACTGACCTTTCTAATACTATAAGAAGTATGCTTATCTGCTTTCAACTACATTAATGGCCCATTTTTCACTTAAGCTTCAACCCAAGTGGACATGGAAGCCTTGAAAACTTGGCTCTAATTTTTCTTTTCAATGTAGAAATAGCATGTGTTTATTATTCTGGTTTTCTCTAACATATAGTGGTGATCTAACAAAAGGATCAGTTACCGCACAGAAACTTGGAAGACATTAAGGAGCTTATCTATATTTTCTGGATCCTTTTAAAGAGTCATCTTTTGAGAAAGTGTCTTAGAAGTTAATCTTTTCTTTTCTTGGTTTTCCTGGGAATTCATACAGAATATTAATATGTATTCTTTCCAAATATTTAAATAACAGGGAATTTCTTTGCTTTGAGTTAAGAATTAAAGGAAGTGCTCTCTTTTTTTTTCTTTTTCTCTCTCTTTCTTTCTAACTGCACAACAAATTACTTCGAGCTTCCTCATTTAGCATGTCAAAATAATGTGATTGAGAATTGTCTCTAATGTATCATTATTGAGCTTCCTCATCTGCATTATTCTTTGCTATGATCTTTTCTGTCTTGACACTTTAATGTCCATAGGAAAATCCGGCACAAGAATGTTGTACAATTCATTGGAGCCATTACTCATCCACCTAACTTATGCATCGTGACAGGTAATTCTGTGGTGTAAATTTTCCTCATTGTCAAGTACAAGAGCATGTTCCTACAAATAGTTCCTCTCAATTTGTGCATGGTCTGCTGGTTGATGGTTTTATACCTTCTGACAATTATATATAATTATAAGCTAGAGGTTGCAAAATTCTTACTTATACAATGTTTAGAAAATTAGATCTCTGCCTCTTGGCAATTTATATGTGAATTCCGTTCCATACTTTGACTTTCACTTTTGCTCTTTCACCAATGCTCATTCAACAATGTTCTTATTTTATCAGAATTCATGTCTCGGGGAAGCATATATGATTTTCTACACAAACAAAACGGTTCATTTAAGCTCCCAAATCTACTGAAAGTAGCTATTGATGTTTCCAAGGGGATGAACTATTTGCACCAAAATAATATAATTCATCGGGATCTGAAGTCTGCCAATCTTCTAATGGATGAAAATGAGGTAAAGATTTATTGAAACTTTGTTAAGTTTTTCTCTGCCTTCAATCTTTTTTTGCCCCCTCTTTTCAACATAGAAAGAACAAATTTCATTTATGCATTTATTTTTTTTTTCAATCCAAAGGTTTCCTGCTGTTGCACCCAGCTGTTAGCTTGCAGATCTGCACTGGGGGATAAATTTTATTATCCTTTTCCTATTCAAAATTTGCATAAGTAATAAATTGCCCACTGACTCATAGAATATTTATTCTTTTAGATCTGTGTAGAAAAATTTTAAATAGCATCTATCTAAATATCAGGAGTAACTAGTTGTCTGCTTGATGCTTCCAGAAAAATAAACAGCTAAAGTTGTGAGGGTTAAATCAATAGCAATGCTGGAGATGCAACTAGGTTAAGAGTTATTCCATTTAAGAGATTGCTGTAAAAATAATAATGAATAAATAAATAAATAAAAAATAAAGAAGTAAGAAGAAGAAAGAAAGAAAGATATTTGGATCAGCAAGATACTTGGTTGTTTTTTTGGTATCTTAAGTGCATTACACATGGATGTCAGGTTGTCAAAGTGCAGACTTTGGGTGCCAGAGTACAGGCAGAAGATGGGTGATGACGGCTGAAACTGGAACCTACCGCTGGATGGCTCCTGAGGTATGTATATTGTGTATATTAAAGCTATGATCCTATGTCTCTGTGTTGTGCAAAACTAATGAGACAGTAAGCTATATATACTTATCATGCACTCTCGGCAGAAAGTGGCTGTTCTCCTTGTCTTCTGCCACTACTTTATCAAGATCTCCTTTTACATTCTTAACTTTTCTCAACCACATGGTTTAGTTGAATATATATTTTCATTAAATGCGAAATACTAGCTTTCTATTTGATTCTGCAATGATCCAAGGCCAGCTTCCTTGATCTATTATGAAACTATCATGAAGTTAAATATCTGGAAAGAAACTATCCAGTTCATGTGCCATCTTCTGTGGCATGTTTTTTCATGTTGTAAGGTGGTGAGGAAATAATAATAATAATTTCATATTTTAATATCTGTACAGAATGTAATTACAATATAACAGTTTGTGCAAGGACCAGCTATGCTAGTTGCATGGATCACAATAATCTAGAGAAGACAGAATGCGCTCCCTCCAATTGTTAATGCTTTGGTTTTGTTTTTGACATAATTCAATGCACCAATAGAAACCTTGTAAATTAGATAATTTCAGTGGTGCAAAAAAACTATTGATATGGCATTCATTTCTTTCATATGCACTAAGATTAAGTCCATCACTAAATACTGATCATAGTGGATTTCTTGATAAAGGTCATCATACAACAAGGACGATATGACTACAAAGTTGACATCTTTAGTTTTGGTATAGTTTTGTGGGAGCTTCTAACTGGGAGAAGTAAGTCCTGCATTTCTTTCCATAGTTTATTTCTTAAGTTTTCACCGTGATTGATGAGTTAGTGCTCTTTACTTAGTTTATACTGGAATTTATGTATTCTACTCCTGACATTTCAGCTTCCATATGCTCATTTGACTCCTCTGCAAGCAGCAATAGGTGTGGTTCAAAAGGTGAGTTATCTATCTTTTTCATTTGTTATACCTTTCCTTTTTCCTCTTTCTTCCCACCCCACCCCCCCTCCCTATTGATACTGCCTCTTTTAACCAACACTCTTCCACAGGGATTGCGTCCTCCAATCCCAAAGAACACCAACCACAAACTAGCTGAATTGCTTCAGAGCTGTTGGCAGCAGAATCCTAAAAGTAGGCCTGACTTCTCAGAGATCTTGAAGAACCTCCAGGAGATAGCTAAGAGGTACTGGCCTTCATTTGTACCAAATCCATAATGCTTTTTTTTTTTTCCCCCAGAGATTTGAAGTGACAATGCTACGCTATTTAATCAGGTTAACACTGAAGGTGATCGTAAGGATAAGTCAGTGGCTGGATTTTTGTCAGCATTCAAAAGGCACCATTAAGATCAAATCTGAATTATATCTTGTATATGACTCTGACCATCAAGGTTTATATTGACAAGCACTTTCTGTTTTCCTATAGTGTTTGTCTGGTAATTAACCAAAGTCACGAAAATCATGTTTTGTCCAGCAAGAAGATTAACCATATGCAACATCTCATTTTTATCATGTTGTACCCCGACGTCTTTCTTCTATTTGTTGTTTTAGTTTGGCTATTGTATCTCAACGAATGCTATCTTTACATCTGAATACCTGCAGAACTGTACTTGAGTTCTTTTGTATTTATGATGTTAGCCAGTCCTAATATATTTCATTTATTGTATAAAGCAATTGTCAAACTGGGCTTTTTGTTGCTATTTTTGAATATTTAAGGACAATCTCTTACAACTTGAAATACTTATTCCTAACTTTTTTTTTTTTTTCCGCACTTTTCATTCTTCCCCCTTCTTTTCTTCCCAACATTTAGAAATTGTGTTTAGTTAAGATCGGTGGTATTGATGGCATTTGAGCGTAGAGGCTAGTTGTAGCTGTCGCTTGTGGTATAGATTAATATTCCGTTGAAAGTAAATAAGTAATAATGAGTGAAAGAAGATGGTACTTTTGTGGAAAATTTGAAATAGATCCAGTTGGTGCTAGCCACGGAGGTTTTGAAAATTTGTGCTCAACTTGTTAAAAGTTTCGACCTCGATCTGCACTTTTTATTAAATCTGAAACTTAATCTTGAGTTTAGCTTATTTAGCAGACTTATTTGTTAAGCTTGAGTTTGAGTGGCTCATGAGATAATGTAATATCTAAAACAGCATTTGATTTGCATAAATTTATATGACTGTAATAGACAAAAATTCCAATCTCTTATTTAGTTGTTATTATGGACTTTGATACTAGACAATAGATGCTGAGAGTATTATACAAATTTAAAGAAAAATTGAACCACGTTAAAAACGGGGCAAATCTTTTTTTTTTTTTTTTTTTTACTGGATAGCTCAAATCCTTCATAACATTTTTATGTTGTTTTGTATTGTTTATACTATGCTATCTAGTTTCTCTTATCCTATTCAATTCTTGCAACCAAAAGCTAAAAAAAAAAAATGAAGTTTTTGTGTGTGTACATATATTATCTAAAAATTAGTTTTTTTTTTAAAAATAAATAAGTTTGTTTATAATGACTACTTGTAAGCCTAAACAAGCCTGCTCTAACCTGACTTGTTAGTTAACATCGAGTTTGAACTTGACTCATTTGAATAAATGAATTTTACTAGACTATAGCGGACGAATAGATGGGCTTTCACAATCTTACATCCAGTCACTATAAATCAAATTAGTTTTGTTTTGTGCTCTTCATTCGTTGGCAAATGGAGGGGGAAAAAAACGAGGAGAAAAGTAGCCATAAACTTTTGTGCGAGACAGTCTAACAAGCCACAAGTTAGATGTACTTGTCTAACAATTCCTGAGACTACCAGCTCAGATTTTCTTAAGCTTGTTATGGAAGCTAAAAGACGGTTCATGACATTAAGTTATGCTAAATCTAATTGCCAAAGTAGCTCTCTGTATTATATGTTATTTGTGTCTTACTTTATCAAACATGCCTTAAGGGAAAAAAAGTAATAACAAATGAGTTGAGTCAATCCCCAGGAAAAAAAAAAAATAGAGTTGAGTCAGTAAAGCTTGTATGTACCCTACATTTCCCAAAAAAGAAGAACATAAAACTCGTTGGCAATTTTTTTTTCTTTTATGATCATAAATTTTCGCAAAGATGTTAATCAAGATAAACTAATAGATTGATCACAACCATGTGTTCAAAACAAAATTTCTTCTTTCACACTATCCATTAAAAATCAATTGTTTAGTTTTTGACGTTTTTCATTTTCTGGCTCAAGAAACATCGTCGTCGTGGCACTCGTTAAGAAGTTGCCTTGTGCGGACTCTGACCTGCAACCTTACAAGAGTCCATAAATTGGAAGGCTATGGCTGCCTGTTTCCGCAGTAGGCACCACGAGCCAGTGCTTGCAGCTTCACCAGGCTCCTTAATGCTTTGAATGCCCTTCTTGCCTGTCCATATTTAGAAGACAAGCTATATATTGTGGCAAAAAGAAGTGAAAATCTAAGCCTAGAAAAGATTTATTGGGTATTAATGTCATGTTTATATACACAATGGTAGGTAAATACCAACAAAATTTTTATAGATGCACCAGTCAACAATAACAACATGATCCGTTTTCGCACCAAGCTACGGGTGTAAAATTTTTATCGGTACATGCACGCCTGATAATTTGGATTTATAACAAAGATGAATAAAAGAAAGCTTAAAACAATGTCTGCCTCATAATCATATCTGATCACATTCAGTAGGGTAGCAGTGGAAGTCAATATTGAGGTATACATGCATAGGGTTAGTGGTTAGTAACACACAGATGGCCCTGAAAGTTGCCTGGATTTTGATGGCAGCCATGTCTAGTTGACTAAAATACTGTGGCGTCAATGGTGAAGGTGGCGGCGCATCGATGTCGATGTCGATGTCTCCTGTGTGATCGCCTTTTCCTCTCCAAGGGTTATAGGCTCTCTGGAATTATGATAATTGGAGGCGTGATGATGGATTGTGATTTCTTTACAAGAATGTAGTGATAAGTTTTGTGGAACTTATTCTAAGAGCCTTGAGCCACTTCTTGGACAATCCATGATCTTGGTATTTCCGTATTTTTCTATGTTTTGTGCTTGCTTAGAGATTTATTGTCGGGGCAGGGTAGGGAGGTCAGAAAGCCGTCCATGAAGTGGCGTGAAGGAGAGAGATGTGCGCAGCATGTCTGGAAACTCTGAAGTCAGAACGTGGGGTGGATGACCTCTCCTTTACGTTGTGTGAGTTTGAAGCATTTTACACCACCCCACCCCCACCCCCACAAAAAATATATATATATATATGTGTATCTATATATTATTCCACAAAATAGCTTGAAATGGGTTTGTATGGAAATACCGTATTTTTAAATAAAAAAATATGAATATATAATATTTTTAAAAGATATTTTATACTTATTTGACTAAAAACATATTCAGTGAATGTGTTCCAATTTTTACAAAAAAAAAATATATTCATTGACTATATTCATATGTATTTTATATTATTTTATTTTTAATATCCCGACGCATTCAATGTATGCACTCAAATATACTTGCGTGCCATTCCCTAAATGCGAATGCACCCACTTAGCAACTGTTGTTTGAATTCTTTAAAAAAAGACTTTGATATAAGGAGAAACAAAGCATGGAAGGAAGGAGAAGAATTGACAATTAGGGGTGGGCACAGATCGGTTTGATTCGGTTTTTTCCAAAACCAAACCAAACCATAATTTACGGTTTGGTTTTTTTTTCCATTCCAAACCAAACCATTAAGTAACGGTTTGGTTCGGATTATAAATTTTTTTTAAACCAATTAAATAACGATTTGGTTCGGTTTGGATTACGGTTAAAGCAAAATTCTGACTAAAATTTTTTCTGTTCTTTAGCTTTTTTACATTTGTATAGATTTTTAAATATTATATCATTTTACAAAATTGATTTATAAACCCACAACAAAATACTTTATAATTTCATCATACTTTTTAATCTATAGTTCTCTATAAAATCAATTATCCCACCAATAAAATACATTCACTAATCAATACATAGTAAGTCATAAGTTATGATTTTTTACTATAACCTCATGTCAATTATCTACCAATAGTTTAGCTAAATAAAAAATATCTATCAACAAAATTCATCAATGATAAAATGACCAGCTGACAAGATATATTAAAATTAATACATAATGAAAATTTATCATATAAATAAATTCATACTTTACAAAGTTAAAAGCTATTAAAAAAAATAATAGTTCATCATCAAGAAAAATTAATATCATGAGCTTAAAAAAATTTAAAAAAGAACAAGTTGATTTTAATTAATATTCACCAAATAATAAATATCAAAAGAATCATATAAACATAGTAAATATCGTTTATTTTTTAAAAAGGTTTGGTTCGGTTTTACGGATTGGTTTGGTTTACCTTCCAATCCAAACCATAAATTACGGATTGGTTCGGATTTGAAAAATTTCAAACCAAACCATGAAAAAAAACCATATTCTCGATTTGGATTGGTTCGGTTACGGATTGGTTTTGGTTCGGTCGGTTTTTTTGCCTACCCTATTGACAATAATACCTTTTCCCTTGTACAAACCTAGTTTCTTAACCTCTGTAGGATGATACTTGTATAATTGATCCAAATTCTTTGGGTATCTTTGGTGCTATACCTGCTGATGCTGGGAGATTTGTTAATGAATGCTTAGAACACGTCCAGCTGGTCTTCCTGCAGGCAAGATTTCTTCTTAGACCACCTTTTATCCGCAGATTACTTTAAAAAGTTACTTAATATGTCATGTCAACTTCTCAAGTAATTTTTCTTTCTAAGTAACTTCATACTTTATCCATGAATTAATTCAGTAAAGTTTTTTCATAATTTTTAACACTTTTTTGCGACTCTATGTTATTTTAGATAATTATTTTAATATTTTTCTCACTATATTAAATAAATATGGAAATAAATTTAAAAAAAAACATTAAAATTAATAATGACCATTTTTTATTTGTATATAGTAATAGCTTATTTACTATATACATAAGAATAATTTGATGACTAGTGGATCCTAAATGATGTTTACCACTATGAAAAAAATTCTAAAAAGATATGGGAAAATAATTAAAAGGCCTATTTGAGGCCCTAAATGATGTTTTTTCGGGCCTTAAATTGGAGATTTTAAATGAATCCTCATAACTAATGTAGCTCTCCCAATGAGTTTCGTCTAGACATATAATAATAAGGATTATGAATTATATCCTAAAAGTTATAACTAAGTGAATGTGAGTTGCGTATTTACTTCTTGTTTGACCAAAACAAAACAAACAAACCAACCATAGCACAATGTAGGCCCAAAACAGTAGCGACAAACAAAATTACGGCCAAAACTATGGTCGCGGTTTATGCTGTGGCATAAAATCGCCACCACAAACGATACTACTGCCGTAATTTTGGGTCGTGGCTTGAACTGCTACCACAGTTTTGACCGTGATTTCATTTGTGGCTGTGGTTTTGGATAGCAGCTACGGTTCCGGGTCTATGGTTGTTGAAACTAACGATTCTTTCTTGTTTTAATGATCTATTTACATATCTCTTCTATCCATTGACAATTTCTTAGCTATCATTATTGATTTTCCAATTCAATTTACTTCTAACGTTCGTTTTCTTGTTTGTAGCATTCATTCTCCTTTGTTGTTTCAATTGCTTTATCTTTCAATTAATTAAAAAAAGGTGTATGATTTATTCCCATCAAAATGTGGTAAATTTTGAGAATTATTAGGGTCTATGTATAAGCACAATTTGTGAATGGAGAGATTTTTTGAATGGTAAGAAATTGTAATAAATTTTAACGACAAAAACTTGTAAATTTTATATATTTATAAATAAAGAAATTAAAAAAATTTCTGTTGTTGCAATGGTCGAAATGGCCATATATTGTTTTAGGCAGAACATCTAAATTTTTCATTTTGAGTAAAGTAGCCTTTTTTTTTTATTAAAATGCATTTTGAAGGTCCCATAATATGACAAAAGTTAGACAAAAGTTTAGTAGAAATGAGTTCCTTTGTAGAGCAACGATGTTTCATCAAGCATCTCAATTTATCGGTTGGTAATATCAGGTGGCAATCATTCACATGGGAATTTGAGCCAAGCACCTCCAGTAAAGCTAGTATTATGTATCAAATAACATAAAGTGCACTCTAGAAGAACCAATTGTGACAACATATGATGTCGGTAGGGTTGCATATTCATTTCCATAACCAGGCATTCTCTGGCATTTTTTTTGTGTTCAAAATAAATGACTAAGCTAGGTGCATTCAAATAATTTTTCTTTTAAAAAAAAGAAAAGAAAAATCTCGAGCCCAAACACTAATTGCACTAGGACATATTTAAAAGAAAAAAAAAAAGAGAAGAATAAAACATTGAATGTGTTTGCTTCATACAAATTAGAATGCATTCATTGAATGTGTTTTTAGTCAAGCAAATACAAAATATCTTTTGAAAATACCATATTTTTAGATTTATTATTCGAAAATACTATATTTCAATACAAATTCTGCTTGAAATGTTTGCATTCTATATAAGAATTGTAAGTGGCTTTAGGCATGCTTAAAGAGAGTTCAAGAGCATGTGAGCTTAGTATGGTATGACCTGACACAATATAGTATGAAAATAAAAAAGGAAAATACGAGGGATAAGTTTCATTGGCAGTATCTAAACTTTTTCGATATAATAGAATTGTACCAAAACAAATTTTTTTCCACAAAAATATTTTAACTTTTAAATCTTGCATCCATGTACTTTTAGCTGAGATTCGACCAAAACTCCGGTACTTTGCTAAGATGAGCAATTATTATTCTTAAAAAAATAATTTCTCTCCTATTTGGCTATTTATTTATTTTTTCTTTATTTACTTCTCTCTCTCCCCTTCCCTCTTATACATCATGTTCTTCTTCAAATCCCCATAAAAAAAAAGAGAAATTAAAACAAGAAACACAAATTAAAAACAAAAAGCTCAAAATCCCACCAAAAACCCAAATATAAAATAAATACCAAAATTTATGTGAATTTTTTTGAAGTAGAAAGAAGTTTGCATAGATGGACACTCAATGATATCCAAAGAATTTGTGTCGTTGAGCGACTGGCTGCTGAGGAGGGTAGTGCTGTTGAAATGCATGTCCTTGAGGATGCTGATCATCAGGTATAAGTTGGCTCTTGTTTTTTCCCATTTTGCCAGATACATACCGATAATCCATATGGTATTTTTAGGATTCTCTCATCATCATTCGAGGTTATTAGAACATAATGAATATATAGCATTAGAGCTTCTTGGTCATTTTTAAGGCATTTATTAGTTCTTTTTTTTTTTGTGAGGTTGAAATTTCTATGTTTCATATAATTATGCCAAATAGCTCTAAATGCATGATTGCTTTTCATGATAGGAAACGTTTCATGCCATGTTCACTATGATTTAAGTTTTCAATGTAATTTTAAGTTTTTCTTTTTTTTTTTCCCTGATGATGAACATGAGATAGGTTTTGTTGCTGAAGCTTTGGTGGTACATAAATTTTGCCACCCATTCTATGTCAGCAAGTATCGAAGTTTTGGCTAGATTTCGATTAAAAGTACCATCAGCATAAGATTTAAAAAGTTTGGATATTTGTGTAGGCAAAAATTTTGTTTATGTATAATTCTATTATATCGAAAAAGTTTAGCTACTGCTAATGAAACTTATCCAAGATATGAGCATAAGGGTGCAAATGAATTAAACCGATTCACAAGCTATTTTAGCTTAGTTCAATATTTACTTGAGTTTAATTTGAGAATAATCCAATCGAGCTTGACCTCAAGCTACTTGAGTAGTTTATTAAGTTAATTTTGAGCTTCATATATTTATCTTGATTAGCTCGCAAGCTTAATGGAACTTTAGCGAACTTGAGTTAAATATAAATGTTGATCCAATTTGAGTTGAGATTGAGTATTAATATTATTTTAATTGGAGTTAAAAATATTAAAAATAATTCGAGTTTAAACAAGTTTAATTGAGTCAAACCCGAGTTTACATTGTGTCATTCTGAGTCAGACTCGAGCTTGAAATCTTAAGCTTAGTATCATACGATCTAGACTCGACTTGTTTGCAATCTTACACGAGCATGCATAGGCAAGCACGTTGCATGCTAAATGTCACGGGACGGGAGTATTACCTTTTAAAGAATTCTTGTGTGGTGTTCGACCATCCATCATATCATGTTTGTTGCTAATCTAGATGGCGAGCCAACCTTATCTTTCCTGATTTCCCAGGTTTGTTCCAAGCCTAACATTCTCACAGAGAGCGCCATCTTAACTTTGTCACAATTCTCCACATATTTGGAAGGCTCAACTATTCCAACTAGTTTTGGCCTGCCTTGGCTTCATTAGGAGAGCGGCATCAGTTCCTAACCAATTTGTTCACCAAAGGCTAGACCGACCTTCAAAGTTAATCCATACCACAAAAAAACCCTTTGCTGATGCCACTCATAACGCTATATGCCCAATTTTAAACACTTCTAGAAGACCCTCAACTCTTAGACCGTGACATTCTTCCTTACTTAAATTCATGACGTCCTCATCATGAGACAAATTTGCAGATACCATTACTTACTCTCAAGCTCTCAACTCCTTCTCCATGCACATTGTTAACATACCCAAGATCATCTCACCAGGACTTTAGGCTTCTATGAGCTTCCATAGGCTTCCTCTCACCCTCACCCTTTTCTTCGTCCTCCAAGATCAACTCTTGTTGAGTCATCCAACAATAGGGCTTGAGCATAAATTCTTGCTTCAACCACAACTTGTGATGCAAGTACCTTCTAGCAATGATGTCCTTCTCTGGTGGCCGCTCCGCTTGAACTTCATCCATACAAGCTCAGCTGACATCAAGATTAGGGTATAATCTTGTCTCCATGACTTGTGAAACAGCTGCCCTCTAGCAATGATGTCCTCTCTTTGGTGACTGCTCCACTTGAGCTTCACCCACATGAACGGCATCAATAACAAGAACTACCCACTCACGAAGCACATTGGATAGCATTAAAGTGGTTTGATGGAGTTAGTTTGAGTGTGAAAGCCACCAGCAAGTATATCGATTGTGCAAGTATAGTTAAACGGGAGTATTCAAGGTCAAGATCCACAGGGAGCTAATTGACTAATTACTAGATTATAGTGATTTTATTTTAAGCTGCGCAACCAAAATAGAGTTTGAGATTTCTAGGATAATTAAACTACTTCTACAATTTACCACTACAAATTATGACTAATCTAACACTAAAGATTATACTAACACTAAAATTACTGTTTGAAACTCCTTTAGTAAATAGGTGTGGGATTATGTAATGGGTTAGGATTTCCATTCATTGTTTTGTCATTATAGTCGGGTTTGTTTATTTGGATAGTGATTAAACTCACAAGAATTTTCTTCCCTTTCGAGTTAAAATTCTAACTATAACATGGATATTCCTCTCGAGTAACCCATTTATAATTACCAATTAAATAACACACTCCTCTCACAAGCCATATTATTATAAAAAATTTATGATTCAAGCACATTTCCTTGTTAGTAAACCATAATTTCAACGCATTAAGTAAATGAGTTTTACAACTTGAGACAAAACAACACGTGTCCGTGTCAATTTAGAAGTTGCATTTTCTATTTCAATCAAGCTCGTGAATCCCTTTTGAGTATCTTGAGCTCTAATTTACAAGAAGTTCATAGACAAACTTTTCACCTTGTAAATATTGAACTAGAAATAACCAAGGTTCCAAATAAATAAAACCCGTTATAAAATACTAGTTAAC
This sequence comes from Combretum micranthum, assembly GCA_024138025.1. NCBI lineage: Eukaryota > Viridiplantae > Streptophyta > Magnoliopsida > Myrtales > Combretaceae > Combretum > Combretum micranthum. The sequence goes on from JAMXBD010000174.1 coordinate 1,039,712, forward strand.
TACTTAGGAAATCCATGAACACATCACATAATCCCTAAATAATTCTAGCTCATATTGAAAAGTAGAAATTTCATTCATAATAATAAACCAAGCATAATTCATAACAAAAGATATGAAGAGAATACACCTAAAAAGTTAGGAATGTCATCCTAAAGATTTGGAATCCACTACACTGTGAATGTGCATAATAAATAGTGTCAGGCAATGAGGTGAAGTGAGGTCGAGAATGAGTAGTGAGGTGGATGTGGGTCGAAGTGTGGAATGTCTAGACCCAAGAGGGTCAGACTAAGAGACTCCCTAAAAAATGACAATGGAATTGGTATATATAGGGTCTTGTGGAAAGTGAGTTGGTAAATGGAGATATGGTGATATAACAGGTAATGGAATTTGGTAAAAGTAATGTGAGAGGTAGGTAGAGTGGATCCCCAAAATACTAAAAAGGTACAAAAGAAGAATAAAATGTCTTACAAAATATTTACAAGCCAAAAAAAAAAAATAATAAAACAACAAGTTGCTTGAGCTCAAAAACTTGCTGGTTGGCTCATTTGTGAAGTACTTAGCTCAGTTCATTCTTCTAGATAAGATAAGCTTAATTTTGAAACTTGAGCTCATGCACGTTCTGATTTGTTATGTACTCTAGCAGATTGGTTTGTGGTTGAGCTCAAGTTGGTGCCCAACTCCAACTTGATTGCTTGTAGATCGGTCGTGGCATTTAAGGAGTTTTGTCATCTGTGTTGAGGAGATCAAGTCAGCTCAGAATTTCTGTCTCAAATTGGTGGAGCACGGGGCCTTGTCTAGGCTGCTAGTCTACTTCTTGGAAACCTGCTAAGGGAGGCTTGGCAGGATTTGCTAAGGAGTAGTCAGTCAACTTGCTCAATCTATGTTCAACTCAGGTCGGCATATGCACGAGCTTGGAGATTGGACGCTCAGCATGGAGATCAGCTGCAGCAGTATCGTGATTGCTCAAGTGCTCGGGTTGGTCTCAGCATTCTGGAGCAGCTTGTGTGTACTTGATCAACATGGGAGCTTGGATTTGGAGTGTACAGTATGTTGTTGCTTGGTTTTGCTCATTTTCTGTCCTATGATCGGTGCTTGGATTGCTTCTTGATGCTCGGTGGAGTGATGCTGGGTGCTCCTGCTACAACCTGCTTATCTGGTCGGTGATAGTTGCTTGGGGGTGCCCTGGTTGCTCAAGCCTAGTGCAGGTAGCACGACACCCACTGGAAGCTCGGATCTCTAGTTGTGCTGCTCTCAAACTCGTTGGTTTGGTTAGTGTGTGCGTGTGGCAGGCTGCTTGGGTGGAGTTCAGGCGACTCGGCTCGAGCTGCTCTCAATTAGCAGCTGCTCACTCATTTGGAGGTTTGGTTGGTGGAGCTTGTATTTGGCGCTCGATGGGTCACACAAGAGCGCTCGGATGTTGAGTGTGTGGGGCTGCTCCTTGAATCCACAGCTCAAGTTATGTCGATGTGATGGAATAAGGACAGTTCATTCAGTTAAGTCATCAGTTGAAGCTCGGTCAGAATGGAGGCTAGTCAGTGTGGTTGAAACAATACTGCTATCCTGGAACTCAGCGTGTCTTGTGATTGGTCGGTGAAGTGCAGCTCAGTCATATCTGAGACCAGCACTCGGAGCTTGGGTTGCTCTGTTCTTTAGCTATGATGAGCTGTCCTGTTGCTGGTCGGAAAGTTCGTTGAGCTGGTCGGTGCGTTATATTGGATACTTGCTTGGTTCTTGAAAACAGGTTGGTGACTTGGGAGCTGAGCAATTTGTCAGCAGAGCGGCTTCCTTATGCTGCTACTCGGCATCAATTGGCATCAACTGCTGCTTGCTTTCAACAGAGAGTTCGGGTTTAAAATCTGCTGCTTCGTGCTTTGATGACTGCTGCAACCATTTTATCTCCGATCAAGCGCTCAATAGATTGCAAGAATTCTTTGATACAAACAAATTCAATCAGTAAACTGATTACCAACACTTAGACCACATGTCTATAAAAGATTAAACCAACAGCTATGAAAAATATGAATTTATCATGAAAAACTCCATTTTTTTATCCATTTTCTCTAATTTCAAGCAATTGAACCATAAAATAGATATTTCATAATTTTCCAACATATTATACATTAAAACTCAATGAAATGTTGATTTTTTTTATAAATTTTATTAGAGATAAATGTGCAGTTTTTCACATTTATCATGTAATTGTGTATTTATCCAGTGAAATAATAAATTTACATCTTTTTCCTTCTTATTTGTAACTTTTGTTGCTTCGCATTTATTTACTTACAAATTCCAATGTAACTTACATCTAAAGTTTTCTTTTATAATAATGTAGTATGCACATAAATTAATTAAAATAAAATGTAGACAAAATCAACACCATAAAAAAAAATAAAAAATTCAACTTCATATTAAATCCCTAACATACCAATAATATCTTATAAGCACTCAAGTCGCAGCTTGCAAACGATGCTTTACATATTGATTTTTTTTTCCCACACACGCTATCTAGAACTAACTAGTTTTATTGTAGATCATACCTCATAACTTAAGTCTCATTTTCACAATTGCATATTGAAGGGTAACATCTTAGTATCCATTTCTCATTAGCAATTTCCAAAACGCTACTTATTAAATGTTTTATAGTTTACGGTTCATGACTACAAGTTCCAAGTGTTAGCTTATTAAAATACTCTAATATTATATACTAATCTTAATTTTTCATTATTATAAAATACGAAATTGATTTATCATCTTTTACAAAAAATTTAAAGTTGTTTTCTATATTTTTGTTAACCTAATAACGATAATTTATACTACTTGAAGATATAAAGATTATAGGTAATATTTATCAAGAGGATCAAGTTAATATTAAACAACTTCAAGATTGTTGGTCCCAAAAGATAACAAAGAGGGGGGAAGGGGGGTGAATTGGTTTTCTAAAATGAAAATTTAATCTTTTCAAAAAACTTCACCAATTTCACAAACTTAGATTATCTATTAAATGGCTTGTTAAAGTCACTTGAAAAACAATAAACTTAATAAACAGAAACTTTGATTTCAATTCAGATGAAAACTAGTTCAAATAGTATCACAAGTAGCTAAACAAAAACGATAATAAATTTCTAGAGTTTAGTCTTTGATTTAGTTTCTAATTTATAAATACACTTATATTTACTTGATAAGTGTCCAAAGACCCGAATTGTTGGTGCTATATTGGGCATATTTTATATGCTATTTGTTTAAATATTGAGGAAAACGATCTTTATTGAGTTAATCTTTTGTTTCAGGGACAATCATCAAACAATCGAGCTTTTCAAGGGATTATCAAGGAAAGAAGCCAAGTTTGGAGATTTTTGGAGCTTTTGCGGAGTTGCTACCCATACACTAGTGACATTCACACCATTAGTATACTTTTGGAGGAGCGTTTTTTGAAGAAATTTTGAAGATTTAGCCAAGAATCAAGGGTACACGACCTCTCATACACTAGTTGTGTACATTAGGTTGTGTACATGTGCCAATAAGGGAAAAACATGCTACTTTAATGAGTACACAACCCCGATGTACACGGGTCGTGTAGGGGTCGTGTAGGCATTAATGTATATATATACATGCCTTCTTGCAAAAAAATTCATTCATTCAATATAGAAACTTTATCCCGGAACCCTAGGGACGCCTTTGGAGAGCTCTTGAAGAAGGAAAATCGTGCTTCCACTTGAAGATTCTCAACTACACATCTACAAGGGTTTTATCTTGATGATTTCTCCTTTTTCTTCTTCCATTATGCTATTTATTTGTGTTGTTATCTTTTCTATGGAAGAGTAGTTGTGTAACCCTAGGTTTTGAGAAACCCTAGCCTTCATGTAAAGACTTGTTAATCACTTGAATGTAAATTGATTTTGGATTTGCTTCATGATATATAATGTTGTTTGTGACAATTTTAGGTCAAAGTTGTTACAACTCGATTCTTGTTAATTTGAAGGAAGATTTCGATTAATGAGTGTGATCTCTCGTGAGCAAAGGGGTTAAGTAATCCACCTAGAAATAGGGTTTTTCTAACTTTCTATCGATTAGGGTTCATGAGCTTTAAGCGATTCTAAATTGACCTTTGTGACGGAAGAAATTCCCACTTTTGCAATTTAGGGTTAGGGTTTAATTAACTTGAAGAGAGTAATTAATCTATTTAAGTAACCGATAGTTCAAAATCAAAGTTCATTCAAGTGAATCCACTTCTAGAGATGAAGGAGGCTAGGGTTGATCAAAACCAAAGGTTTTGTTGTGAATCGTTTATCTTCATTTAATTGTGCATATCTTGAGTTAGGGTTCTTGGGTTTTATCTTAGATTAGAATTAGTGATTAGTTTAGTATAAAATTCACTCTTGACTTGGCTAGATAATAGTTAAAGGGTAATTACTAGTAGCTGTACATTGATTCCTAGGACGATATCCGAGTTAAATTCTATACTACACGATAGGTGCACTGCCTTGTGTGGATCTAGAATTTACAAGATTATAAATTTTAATACTTAAAGATTCGACACATCATTACTCTCTGATTTAGTTTCTGAATTTAAATTGCAGGTCATATAAATAATAAAATATGCACGAAATTTAAAGAGATAGAGTAGAGAAGAGTGCAAAGCGATTTATAGAGGTTCCACCTTAAGCATCAATCCTCTCTTCTAGCACCAAGCCAGGGATCCGGTATTCCACACCGTTATGTTCCACTATCCAACAAACCAATAAGTTACAAGTTGTCTTTTGCCAAAACACTTGACTATAAATGCACTCAGCTTAATCCTCCTAGCTTCCTTCAAGCTACAATCAAACTACTGAGCTTACTTGTAACTCTCAAACTCACTCAAAGAGTAATCACAGATCAATTTGAGGAAGTAAGTAAAATATCCTTTAATTTCAGTACAATGAAAATATAAATGACAGTATTTGCTTGAGGAAAATATTGAGAGCTTTTTCTTGCTTGTTTTCTTTTTCACATAAAGGATGGATGTCTCTTCATTCTTCTGTGCTTGTAATATATTTTTTATTGTTCAATGGCTAGTAATGGATTAGGTCCTAATATTTAGCTTTATTTTCTCGAATAAAATATGCTGGTCGTTTTTCTCTTCATCTGCAACAGCTTAGATAAATTCGAATTTCCCTTTGTCTTACTGGTCAAGATATTTTGCTTCTAATCCGGATCTGATCTTTTGATGGATTTTCTTCAAACGTTTAAAATTTAAATCAACTTTGTTGTAGATAATCTTTGAAAGGTTCGATCAGATCTCATTGTTCCTGTTGAAAAGAAAATATCCCATGAAAAACTCATTGTTCATTATCTTCTTTAGTTTTGAATTTCCAGCTTGTGAAGATAATCTTGAATGCAGATAACAATCCCATCAATTGCGTCTAATTAGGATAGATACTCTCTTATATTATTCAAAGTTGAAAACTGATCTGTTTCCCATATCTTTTCAGCCATGTATCTCGCAATTTTGAATTAAACTTGTTGTTGTTAGTTCAAACAGCTGTTCTAATCCTTGTGATTTAAATCATTGTCTTGTTAAGACACGGCCAAAAAACAAATGTATCGGCTTCTTGTTTCTGATTTTCAACTTGAATCCATCAAAAGAGATTTGAAATAGACTATATAAACTTAAGTTTCTTGTTCAACTTTAATCCTTAATAACAAGCTTTAATCCAATGAAAACTTGAATCCCCATGGATAATTTATCTAACTTTGTGGAACATAATTGAATGTATTACCCAAGTACATTCACTTTGGTGCTGGGTCTTCAAAATTACAAATTAATTTGGAAATCATTCGTTTTTCATATTCATGGTCGTGATCTCACATTAGTCTCTGAATTTTCTTCTGACTGGTGTACAAGTCTTTGTAAAGTGCTGGTTACCTTCTGAATTACTTTCTGACTACTCACTTGTTCTTGAAAAACTCTCCTTAACACTTTCTAAAATACTTTCTGAGTTGTATCCTTTTGTAAAATATTTTCATAAAACTTTTGATCATATTCACTGCACACTTAATGGATTTGTTAGTAAACACTTAACTCTTTTTGTTATCATCAAAATCATCATTGAGAGAAACCAACAAAGATAAACATGACTTGAATCTTTCCTATTATCAAGGGATACTATGGACTATTGAAGATATGCTTACATATGTTTTGGGACAGATTTACATGAATTTTTCAAGATAAATAAAGGGCGGTTTTGAAGATAAGTATCAAGCATCAGTTTACTAGTTCAAATTTGAATTCAAATACGAATTTCAATATCAAGGTAAAAAGCTCAAGATAACATCCAAGATTTTAGAAGAGAAAAATATCCTAATAGCTTGCAACAATCCTTTTTGAACGTTAAAGACCAGAAGCCTACATATCAGAAGATTTCCTTTCAACAAAAAATAGAAGAAAGAAGACAAAGAAAGAATACGTTGCAGCAAAACAAAAAATTAGACGCTGGTCTTTCTTGCAAACTTTGAATAGATATTGTGCAATTATCTCTTTATTGCAAATTTATTGATTTGGTTCTTTTATTTGATTAGTGGAGGAACCGTAGTGTGTCATTCCTTTGATTTGTATTAAAAGTAGAAACTCTATAGTCAGTGTTAGCTAAAGCGAAGCTAGGAAGAATGAGTAGAGTGAAATTGTGAACTACTTGTAAACAAGTTTTGATTAGATTAGTAGAATATACTCGTGTGGATTACGAGGTTCTTAGCTTGGAGCTGGAAAGATAGACTGACGCACAAGGCGGAATCACTATATATCACTGACTTGGCTTTTCTTTCCTACTAATTTAATTTCTTGCAATTTCTATTTCGTTTTAATTGCTTAACTTGTTCTCGTGAATTAACTCAAAGGAGATTTAATTTTTAAAGGCTAAAAAATTCATAATTTTTAGTTATAATCAATCCAACCCTGGGACCAACAAGTACAATATAGAATGGTTCAACTAAGCCTACTTGTATAAGCTATTTAATAAGTGATGTAAATTTTTTTCAATTAATAAAACAAAAATCTTTTAATATATATATATATATATATATGAAATCATATTTTTATTTTCTTTGTCCAATAAAATACTAGAGTGAATTATTCATTAACAAGATCTGGGATAGCAAAGATAATATAATCGCTAAATATCAAATTTAATGGAAGAACAAACATAATTATTCCATAAAAAGATAGATTACTTTTTAGCATCACATTATTATTGATATGCATAACACATGCATAATTCTTAAGAATGCAAGGTATGGGTTATGTGGCACATAAACAGAGGATATTAATCACATTCTAAGAGGCTGTCATCATGTTGTTCTTATATCGTATAAATTTGCCTTATCGTAAGCTAAGCAATTTTTTAAGTATGTTGTTTAATGATTGGGTTGTGACTAATCTCGTGGATAATGAGTTGGCTGATAATATCTCTTGGTCCATATATTTTGGAATTGTTTACTGGCTGATTTAGGGTTGGAAGAATAAGGAGGTTATGTGGAGGAAATTATTCATGATAATTCTCTTTGTTCTACTATTACAGCTCAAGTTAAGGATATTGTTTTTGCAAGAAATCAATTTATGAAGTGGTCAACCTATTAAGGAAGTACAATAGAGAGCTTAGTTAGTTGGAGCCCTCCTCCATATGGATGCTTTAGAATCAATGCTAATGGGGATGTGAAGAATGAAAATGCTATTACTTCTGCTTGCGGGTAAGTAGAGATTGTTTGAGAAGTTAGGTTGGCCAATTCATGGCTAACATTAGAGTAAGTTCTACAATTATAGTAGAGTTGTGGGAGGTACTTTATGGACTTCAATTAGCTTGAGATATGGGAATAAGGAATGCTATTTTAGAGATGGCTAATAAGAATATTGTGGACATGTTGTCTAGTAAAACTAATAAGAATCATTGTCATGCTAATTTACTCAGACCCATCGATTAGATTCTTTAGAGAGATTCGTGTGTTAGAGTAGTCCACACTTATAGAGAAGCCAATTCTTATGCAGATGCTCTTGCAAATAAGGCGGTCGAGCAGCAATTACGAATGCATATTTTTACTTCTAAGCTTATTTTTGCTCGTGATTTTTGTTTAGAGATACTATAGATGTCTGTTATACTAGAAGCTATATTATATAGTTTCATGGGCGAGTTTGCCCCACTTTGATAAAGATAATAAAAACAAAAAGGATAGATTTAATTCCAACAACCTATTTGAAATCCTTACGGCAAGATATGAATTGAATACTTATTAGGAACTTCTACAACCTGGTGTTGTTTCTATATTAAATTAATTTAATTATTAATATAAAAGGAATTTGGATTGTTTGATCATGATTGTATATAGATACGAGACATTTAAGAGATTCACATATCAGTCGATTAAATGAATAATGGGATCACAAAATGTTTCATTAAAAACAATTATGGTTCATAACATGAAAACTTGTTACTCAAACGTGTTTGTTAATGTACTTGGCATATAGTACAATTATAATCTTGGATGAAACTTGTTACACAACATGAAAAGCTTAAAACGTAGACACCACAACCATATTATTGGCTATTGCAAATGTTGATTATAGGTCCGTCGGAAGACCATTCTCTACCCATGAGACATAACCGCCGGCTATGTCCGTGATCGCGCCGTATCCTGAAAGAACAGAAAATTAATCGAGTTTTAGCTGGATCTAGGTCATGAATTCAAAGATCAAATGAGCAAATGCAATTGTAGAAAACACATTGGATGGAGTCTGAACTACTTTAATGATTGTGTTACAAGATGACTAAACAGGGCCAAAAATGAATCAAGCCAAGATGGTAAAACGTTGAGTTCGAATTCAAGCTTAGAATTTTGAGCACGAGCTTGATGTGATCAAATTTATTTAGATTTGATTTATTTAAAGAATATTTTTTATTCAAATAAACATAATATCAATATTCAAACTCTATTGAAACTCAATTAAAATTTAAAATCACCTTAAGTTCCACTGGGGTCTTGAATCAATTGAGCTTCTCATGAAGTTCAAGCGCAAACTCTATAAACTACTTGAATTGCCCGTATTTAAAGTCGACTCTAATATTCTTGAATTGAAACTCAAATAGATATTGATTCGAACTCAAATAGTTCATGGATAATTTGATTTATCCACCTCTCTTAATTGCAATGTCTATCAATGGTAAAATAAGCTCAACATATTCATAGATAAGTGCTTACGGAAGCAACGAGTTCTCTTGCAGCCATCATAGACCTTTTCCCTAATTGGCATCCCTGTCAAGATAAATCAAAATTCAAATCATAATCCCATAATTAAACAGAAACAATAACAAAAAAAATGTGAAATACACATTAACGATATAATTGAAGCTTTACCACAATAATCTCATCGTCTTTTCTGAAACGTAGTGCAGCCTCTTCCAAAAATTTCTCATTTTTTGTCATCCCTGCTTTTTCAATCATATCAGAACACCAATATTTGCTTTTTTATTTTATTTTATTATTATTATTATTTTAAAATAAAGAAGTGGTATCTTATTCCTTAAATAGAAAACTGAAGTTAGCTTCATACTACTAATTATTAAAATACCTGATCCAACTTTGTACATGTAAGGAACATTGATAGCGCCATGGGCATGCCCTGCCTTGAATTCCTCAGGAGTCCTACACAACATATCACTATCAGGATTATGGAATGTAAAAAAGACCCATTATCAAGAAAACAGGGGAATAACAAGTGTTGATCGGAGTTTCAGCTCGACATGAGATTTTAAAGCTTGATCTCAATTCGAGTTCAACCAAGCTGACCCGAAAGCTGGTAGTTCAATTCCTGGCCTTGGCTCATTCCCTTGATTTTAAGCTCAAATTCAGCTCAAAGTAACACAATATGATTTTGGGGTACAAACTGATTAAGCTTGTTTAAACTCGGTTTATTAAAAACAAATAATGTAATTATAATTGAAATAATATCAATACCTAAACTCCATTAGAATTCAATTAACATTTGTACCCAACTCGAGCACAATAGATTTTGACTAGGCTTACTAAATACATGAAACTTGAGCTTGGCTCAATAAACTACTCAAATAGCTTAAATTTGAGTTCAACTTAACTATTCTTGAATCAAACAAAGATAAATATCGTGTTAAACTTAGTAATTTATGAATTGACTTGGTTCATTCCAGGGAATAACCGACTAAATGCTTTGGGATGCCTGAGTGCCTATCTCAAGAATTAAGAAATATCTTCAAACAAATACTTGATCAATGAAGTAATTTCATCAATAGAGAAATGATTCCCTGGATGGGAATATTATATCCTTGTACTTGACATTGATTACGGTTATGGGGCAACCGGTTCCAGATGGCTAGAGTAGGAAATCTTTTCCTATAGGACCAGGTTTCCAAACAGAATCTAAACTGAAACAACCATGTTAGAATACTATACTCTATAGTCTATAAATCAACACGCTTCAAATTAAGATGTGGAATTTGCAATTTTTACCTCTTCCATCAGATTTTTCCAATTCAAAATTTTATAATTATTCATGTCTAAGAGCACGATATTCAAATTGTAAATCAGTATCCCTTCTCGCAAATGCAAACATAACGAGTTTCATCATAGAACCGCAATGTACCATGTAACATCTAATTATCATCCTAAAATCAATCAAACCAGACAAAATTGGGATAGGTTCCAGGATCTGATAGATTTTGAGCCTCTTCTGATCATTCATCAGGTACCCATTACATTACTATAGCCTAACATCAAACCCAGTTTACTAAATTTAGTACTCATAAACAGAAAAATTTAAGACTAGGTAATCTGTGCAGTTCAAATGTATAATCCTGAGATTAAAAAAAAATTAAAAAAAAGAAATGAAACTTAGCTATGGAATTCAGAGTTCAGACCTGACATCCAAATAGTGGTGTCCAGCTTGAAGAAGCTCATGGGCAACACGGACAGGCACTGAATTGGGAGCTGGCACTCCTGTTGCTTCAATATTGCCACTTATACCAGCTTTAATTTTTATACTTCATATAAACATAAAAAAAATAAAAATAATAATTATATAAATACATAATATTTAGTAATTCTCTACCAATAAAACAAAAAATCAAAATCATTAATTGGGAACTTTAATTTTTTATTTTCTTTTATCTAGCTGAATACCTTCTACTTGGAACCTTCAAGTTGAAATCCACTGAGCATGATCTTTGTTTCAGGCTTAGTAAACATGAACTCCTGCAAGAGAACATATTACACGTTCATATTATAAAAAAACATAAAATAACAAAAAAAGGTGATTTGGTGCCATGATAAGTATAAATAAATATGGATAAACATGCACAAACCTTTGTTTGTGATTAAAATTCACAGGAACGGTGGAGCCTTTGAAACATACTGAAGCAGCAGTAGCAGTAGAATAAGCAGAAGGAGCAACAAGTGAAGGTGATATGGATTTCATTCTTTTTAGCTTTTTGATCAGAATTGTATTGTCACTTTAGTCGGTTATCTTTTCCTAGTATTCTGCTGTAAAATGTAAATAGGAATGTCTATATCTCTTGGCAATTGAGCACTTTTTATATATTGAGAAGAGTCACGGTTTGGGCAAAAAAAGGAGGAAAAAAAAAAGAAGAGCCACGGGAACATATGTTTAGGAAATGGAAATAATATTTATATTTTTTAAAAAATTATAAAGATACTATAAGGATGAAAATAATCCAAATTTAAGTAAGTTGAACTTGTTTCTTAAAGAGACAGGATTATAAGTAGCTAATCTCGTCTTTTTAAGAGATGACTTTCGTATTATAAAATCAATCTTGTGTTGATTCTATTCTTCTCTCTTTAAGAGATGAGGTTAACGTATTTATATTGATCTCGTTTCTTGAAGAGATGAGATCGATCATTTAGAATCTCGTCTCTTTAAGATATGAGTTTAAATTGATTTTTTTATAATTATTTTTCATCTGATAGGATTTATATAATTTTTTAAAAAAAGTGATTTTTTTTAATCTCATGTGTTTTATCTCCTTTTATTTGTTTATTATATTTTTCATATATTATTAATATTAAAGTATTTATTTCCAAATAGTCATGATAGTAATTTTATTCTTCACTTTTTTTTCTTTTTTTTGGCAGTCAGTCACACAATCATTTTACTCTTGTAAATTGGAAGAGATTACTAGAAAGTAGAAAAAAATGAAAAGAAATAAAGTTGGTTTCGATTTTCGAAAGTGCCATTGTTTTATGGCAAAAAAAAAAAAATTGCCATTATCTTTATGGCCGAATATGTCCATTTCCAGGGCAGATATTTATGATATGACCACTCCATGTTTAGCAATCGGGAAGTGTCACAGTGTAGCTGAAATAAAGTAAATAATTAATTGGGCCCCCATTATGGCTCCTTGAAAAACCGAGTCAGAGACTCAGATTTGGGAACTCTTTCGCGAAATGGATAAGAGGTCAAGGCTCCTTTTTATTCATGGTATTGTATTTTTATTATTTTTAAATAAATATTTATTAAAAAATAAATATTAATAAAAATTAATAATTTTATTTATAAATAAACCAAATAAATATGACATAAATATAAAAAATATAAAATTAAATATATTTACTATATAAACAAAATTCTATCAATCCAAACAGCTACTCCACGTATTTTACATATATAATAATTCATTAAAAAATGAGATAAACTTATAGGTCGAACAAAATATCTTATATTAAGGTTATATTATAAGATAGGTTTTGAATTTGAAATGTAGGAACTTATATCTTATAAGATAGGATATGAATAGAATTTCATATCGAATTGATACTATACTCTTTCACTCCTCAATACAACATATCTATATTTTAAGAAAATCTGGATATGAGGGGTACACAAAAATTAAACAGTTGAGCCAACTAAGTAAAAGTGGTGGAATATACATCTTTATCCATGATGAAAATGTAAAGTTTTTCAAATTATAATTGATTCTATAATATTCAAAGTTTATAGATTTATTTTTATAATTTACCTTAATGTTAATTTAGGGAAAAAGAAAATAATATTTAAGGTTTTTTAAAAATTACAAAATTACCATTGTGATCAAAATGATCCCTGTTTTAGGCAATTTGATCTCCTCTCTTTAAGAGACGAGATTTCACAGTGGAGGAAAAGACGAGGTTAGCACAAATTTTCTTTGCTCTCCTTGCCGAACACATTTCATATAACACTCATTTATATATTAGTTATGATAACCTGTCAAAATCATATATAATCAGTTATATAAATCATTCATTATCCATCCACCATGGGTAAATAACTTTCAGATTATATGATCCAACCACAATAGTATTCCCAAACCTAAGACATCTGAACACAATCCCAAACCTAATCCATCCAACCATAAACCTTTCACCGTTAACGTAATAAAAAACTCATAAAACATAATAAGAAATGATTGTATTACTGTTCAATTAATAACATCAAAAGAAAATGAAAATTCTACAATCATAAAACATAAGAATAAATAAAATATAATCTCTAGTCCTAGGTCCCCTCGCCTCCCTTGTCCTCACCTGATAAAAATCCGAGAGAATGGTATATGCTAATGCACATCCTGATGGAGATGCTTCATAGATGGATCAACCTGTCTGAGTGTGACATCTCTATCTCCACCACCAACACTGTAAGGATGAAATGAAACAGGGTTTGAATCTACCTAGGTGAGTCCCACCCCATATCATGTGATAGTGACGGTCACCTCTTTGTGGAGCAAGGGGAGTGTAGACCTTTGTGTATGCGATGTCTAGCATCGGGGTCCGCAAGATGTGTATATGATGATATTGGAACAGACACGTAAAAGATAATGTGCTTAAAATTTTGAAAAAACAAATCCACAAACATATACAACACCCAAAAATCTATAATGCAACGTCAATAATCATGAAAAATTAAGCAGAAATCTCAACAATCTCACTTATGAATTTCGACACGTATGGAGCGTTTTTTGCATGAATTGCTTGACTTTTTCACCAACTGATGTGTTTATAATGCCTATTGATCGAATTAACCAAGATAACTCGCAAAATTGATGAAAATTCGAGCTGCAATTGACAAATTAGGGTTAGGGTTTATGGAGAGAATTAGGGGTTTTCTAATTTTTGCCTACTGTTTGAATGATGAAGAAGAAGAAGACGGCCAAAAAATAAGCTAGAGACGAGGTTATAAGTTGCTGACGAGATGAGGTACCTTCGAATTATGAGAATTCGTATCTTCAAGAGATGAGGTTAAGTTGCCTAAAACTAGGATTATTTTGATCCTAGTGGTAATTTTGTAATTTTTTTTAAAACTTAAATATTATTTTCCTTTTCCTATTAATTTATGGTAGTTAATAGATCTTGAAGGTAGATATTCCATTGATTCTAAAATAAAGTTCTTGTAAGAAAGTATCTCTCTTTTTTTTTTTCTCTTTTGTTAAGTTTGAAATATGTTTTTATGTATAATAATTGAGTTTTATTTAAAATAAATTGGCATAATTCAAGTTATTTATTATGTCTTTATTTAATATGTATTTGATAAATGATAAAAAAAAAGTAATTATATGGAATTATTAGCATATTTTAGACAATGCTTATGTCATGTAGAGAACATATGAAATTTGCAGTATACTTGATAAAATGTTCAGACATGTCTAGTTAACATATCCAATAGAATCAGGAGTGAGCAAACAACCAATTGTTATCTTTACATTAATTTCAACAATCAACACAAAGATAATTCAATATCGTGATAGTTTTAACATCATAAATGGTTTTTGAACTTTGGCAAAATATCCAATTAAAAACTTAAATTTTGAAATTGATCAATTCAGTATTTGAACTTTGAAATTGATCAATTTAGTACCTATGGAAGTACTGTTGGCGTGTACGAAAAGTTTTTCCTAATACTAAATTGATCAATTTTAAAGTTCAGGTACTAAATTAATCAATTTTCACTACAAGAAATGTGGACTTTAGAGACAAAAATTCTTTCTCTAAATATAAAATTTTCATCATAAAAATCATTGTTACTAATTTTATTTGTAGAAATATAACTTTTTTTATCCATTTTTCATTATAGAATTTCTATCTCCAAAGACCAATTTTCTTGTAGTGTTTAAAGTTCCGACATATTTTGTCAAAATTTAGATACCATTAGTGATATTAACCCTATCCTAATAACACGCGTATCTTTACTATATGTAAATACATACGATGTTGGGTACTCTCTAACATCCAGGAGTCTAAAGAGTCCAATCCTAAATTTATCCGCAACCATCTCCGGGTGCAACTCTACATAGGGATAATGTCACGGAAAGATCACTGAGGTGTTGCATTGCCATCACTAGTACTCCTAGTCAATTAACCGCAGCTAGGCATACCTAACAAAGAAGTTTAAAGTCGGATATATAATTAGTCAAGTTAATAGACTATCTTAACAAACACAACCATCAAACAAGGTAATGCATGTGCCTGTATTACAAGATTCAATATGAGTACAAAAGTCCAGTGTTAATGTTGTTTCAAGAGCTTAAAGCACACTTCAATCCTATAAGAATGAATAATGTTAAGTTTCCACACCTTTACAGAGAAATAATAAGAAATTTGGTGTTAATACAAGGTGCACAAGCAAAGTATGGTACCATGTCAAGGGTCGTGTACTTAAACATGGCTCTGTACTAGGTCATGTACTTCTAGAGAAACAGTGCTCATATCACAAAGGGTTACATTACTTGGAACATGAGCTCGTGTATTGGTCGTGCACTCCTAGGATTCAAATTCGTCGAAAGCTCTAAGAGATGCATAACTTGATAAATGGACTCATGTATAAGGTGTGTATTTTTGGAAAAAACCATTTCCAACACAAAAAAAGTACACAAGTTGATACATGAAATTGTGTCTAGGTCATGTACTTTTAAGAAAACATCACTTTTCTCTTTTTGAGAGGTCCACAGCCTAGTGCACAAGCCGTGCATCAGGTCGTGTACTTTTAGAAAACTTCATTCATAAGCTTTTCTAGTATTTCTAGCCCCAACACAAGTTTAATCATTTCAACCAACACATTTTTAACCCCAAAATCATCCTAAAACGTACCACTGCTTTCCAATCATATCTAATACCCATGAATAAAACATATAAGCGTAACAATTGCATAACCTTCTTGAAGAATCTATGTTATTCCTCCTACAACAATATCCTATGCTTCTTGCTTTGAATTTTCTTGAGGAATCATACTTACATTCTCCTCTTCTCCCATAAAAAATCACTGCATACATCGAAACATTACGATTTTATTATCTTTTCCGTGTAATTCATCGATATTGACAAGAAAACAACACAATTTTATCACTTTCTATGAAGTTTTGTTGCTAATCTTCTCGATTTGTCCAAGATCGTTGAGGGATAGGAAGTAATGAAAAGAATGAAAAAAAAAGGTGGTTGCTGAATTTTGATCCTTTTTAATGTTCCCTGCCAACGTGTATCTCTCTCCCTCTCTCTCTCTCTCTCTCTCTCTGCCAAAGATATCTTGGCTGAACATGTTTACCCCCTATAGAATAAGGAATTACATCTATGCCACTCCCTTTACTCATTTTATTTAATTTAATTATTTGGGTTATTTCAATACCTTTCTATGTAAATGTATTTCAACTTTTACATATAACTTAATCATGAATATGGCAAAACTTATAACATTAAAAAGGTTACTTTTTAGGTTTCTTTCCATGGGTCCTCTATTGTGAATATATGAGATAAGAAAATTTTTCATATTACACAAAAATGTATATATTACTATAAATTTAAAATTGAAGAAAGAAGTAGAAAATATACAACTTGAATAAAAAAATTATAAGATTTATAAGATATTATATATCCTATAGTTTTATAGGATATAAAATATAATATTAGTACAAGCTGTTGATGTTGTTAAACTTAAGTTGACCCATCCGATTCAATTCAGTTGAACCTGCTTTGACCATTATAGAATGATCCAAGTTCAACTATAGTTTTACCAATGACTCCTAAAACTCTAACATATCTAAATCAAACCTTTAATCCGAGCAAACTCTTAGACTGGTGCGACAGCACATTATAAGCTGCTACTGGATAAATTCTAGGTATAAAATTTAGGTTTTGTCCTTTGTAAGGTAAAGTAAGAATAACGATTTATGCCACACGTATTTTTGCACCTGCTCACCTATATTGTTGAGGCTCTTCATTGTGGCAAAACCATTCTATTCGATTATGATCGCATTCATGAAAACGATAATTATCTAGCAAAACAAATAGTAAATGTAACATAATAACAGAACCTTGAAAAATTTCCACTCCCGGATTAAAGAAAATTCAGTTAAATGGGAAGAATCATTTACCTGTTTAGCATAAATTTGTTTTAGATATTTTACAATATTTTTATTAATAATTAAAATTTAAAATAATTAAAAATGCATATGCAATTTTGTGATTTTATAGACGTGGCAATAAAAGATTATCTCGTAATATAGGTGGAAAATAACTAACTGCGGTTAGTAATGATGATGAAAAAAAAAGAAAAATAATGAAATTATATTTTATCAAAACAAAATCATTTTTCATATATGCCAATGACATTCCTCTTGTACTGCTACTGCCATCACCTTTCATAATTACTCCCCACTTTTGGATTATTAGATTTTTATAGGTATTAAAAACTTACAGATATTAGATTAGTATTAATTTAGTATTACTTTATTTGATTTATCTATGAATAAAATTATAAATTTTTTATCAATATTATATTTATTTTAGTTTAATATTAATTTAGGTTGAAAATAAAACCGAACTGAGTATCTGCAAGGCTTGTGAATTACATTTTGGATAATTGCTATCCAGCATCGTAAAATGTTTATTTATAATTTCGATAAAAGGCGACGAAAACGCTTTCCCGGCGGCCCTATCTTATGGAGTTTTCCCCCTTGGAGAGATAGAATCAGTGACATGTAAAGCGATAACGTTGGTCTCGCCTTCTGTCAAACACATATTTCTATGCACATGTGGTCGTTGTTACTTACACCTGGAGGGACAATCCCCTCGGTCCTTCCTATCCATTTCTCCATCGTTAACTTTCCACGGAAACAATTAGGGGAAAAAAGAAAGGGAAATTTGTTTCTGTATTATCTTCTGCCGAGTGCAGGAATTAAGGGGTTAGAGAGCGATTAAGTTATATTATATGGTCAATTAAATATTGAGCAATAAATTAAACAGCTAAAAATTTAATATTAAATGGTTCAAAAAACAATCTGTTATTATCATATATACATGCTTATTAAATCAATTTATACATTTGAAAGTTTATTTATCTATTTGAATTTAATTCAAAATATGATTAATTTGTTCTCACAAATTTTCTTTTTTTAAAAGTTGGTAACTTATTTGAATATGAAAATTTATCTGGGTTATAATTTCTTCTTTCATTTTTTAATTAAATTTATATGGCCTGTAACACGTCAAATAATTTATTCACAAGCTCTTGGTGGACATTGCAACGAAAGCCTTAACAATCTACCTTTATAAACTCCTAATATAAAAATATTATTCTAGCACTTTATGGTAATTATGGCCAACTTAAGCCAATCGGAATTATGGAGGCTATGTAAATATTCAAGGTTTCATATGAATCAAGCATTATATTTAATTTCATTGATATTTATATTGCATTGTATTTCCAAATATTGTAATTAATTAGGGCAATCAAATCTTGATCGTCCAATTATGTAGCTATTCTTTAGCAGAGACTAACTACCATCAAACTATGGGAAGTGACTATTATTTAAGTGTAGGTAGAATGGATTCATTTGGTTTTCCTTAAAACCAAATCAAATAATCATTTAATGTTTGGTTTATTTTCAATTCAAACCATGCCATATGATTCAAATTAGAAAAATTTTCCATGTCCTTAAATAATGGTTCGGTTTAGTTCGGTTCGGTTCGGTTCGGTTCGATTTATGGTTAAATCATTTTGTAATTTTAATATAATATATTATATAACATTTGATTTCATATACGAATTATTAAATTCATTTAAAAGTAACAAGTATTAAATTTTATAAAATGTAAATAAAGTCAATATTCATACTAAAGAATTTCAAATGTTCATTAACAACTAATTTTATGAATAAATATTATGTGGCATATATTTTGAGTCAATCTTTTTACATAATTTATAAATTATGGATATAAAAGCTTAGTAATAATACAATGAATAAATCTAAACTAGAAAATCTTTTAATTGCTATATAAAAGCTTAGTAATAATACATTAAATAAATCTAAACTAGAAAATCTTTTAGTTGCTATATTATGATGTAAGAAGTTTATTAATCACAAGTGAAATACTCTACATTTTTTAAAATTGTTTGGTCTTTTATGGATTAGTTCCAATTTCCATCCAAACTAACCATAATTTTACGAATTGGATCAGTTTGGAAATTTTATGAACCAAATTGTTAGCAAATATGTATATTTAGTTTGATTGGATTTAATTTATGAACTGATTCATACTACTCAACTTTTTTTCCCTACATTTGGATCTTTACATATTTATTAATTATCCTTTAATTGTTGATTTCAAATTGATAATTCAATGTACTTGTTTGTTTTTATTTATTTCTTTTCAAGGAGACAAAGCTTGACTCCTTTACATAAGAAACTCACTTCTGAATAGATAACTAATCAACCAAGAAAAAAAAAAATGGAGATACAAAGAAAGAAAATCACTTCTTTCTTTATATTCTTTTTTTTTCCTTTTCTATTACATCATATAATTACCTTCTAAAAATAATTAAATTTTGATTGTTGATATGAGTTTTACCTCAACAAGTGAAATATGTTTAAAATGTAATGTTACTGTATAAATTATAGCTCATTAACTAATTATTTCCTATACATATTATTTATTTATTGGTTCCATCAATGTTGATAGATTTTCTACTCTATGAGTATGTAAACTTGCAATGTATTACAAGTGACACATAAGATGAAGCTGAAATTCACATTTATGAGGATTGTGACTTTATAGGAGACTTAATTGTAGATAATCTCTTATGAGTTATTCTTTTGGCCTACATAGTGGTCATATTTATTGTTGTCCACATACTTCACTCATTCACCACTTGTATACTTCTAGAAGAGAAAGGCATCCCTCTACCCATGTCTCTAAGTGTAAGATCTACTGATTTACTAAGAGATTTTCATACTAGGGAGTCCTTGTCTCATAAAGGCCTTATTAACTTTTGTCCATCTCTTGTTTGTTGATTAATAAAAGATCTACTGATTTACTAAGATTTTCATACTAGGGAGTCCTTGTCTCATAAAGGCTTATTAAACTTTTGATCCAGCTCTTGTTTGTTGATTATAAAATTTACATGGTCTTGAGAAAAGCATTAGCTACAAAGTTTCTCTACAATCTATTAATGCACTATCCACTACGGACTCATTTTTTATCTCAAAACGATCATTGTAATATTATGGTTTATTGTAATAGTAAACATGCTATGTATTTAACTACGGGTCTTATGCTTCATGGATGAACTAAAGTATTGAGCTAAAGGTATCTTTGGATATCTGTATTTTATCTAGATATGATTTACATTGTATCTTATCTATACCTGATCTATTTGATCTGTTTATGAATAAAAATATATTTTCATCTGTAACTTTTCTTGACAAACGTCTATTTGAAAACGATAAAAATAAGATGTCAAAATAACTAGAAAGGTACTGTGAAGTAAAATACCTAATGTGTATAGCTTAACACATTTGATGTGCTCTTTTTTGCATTCCACTCAACTAGCAAGGTACTAGTGAAGTGAAATACCTTAATTAATTAAAATAAAGTGACAAGGGCTAAAATGTAAGTTAAGATTTTAATGAGGGCAAAGTTGTTAATCACTATAAAATTTAAAATACGTTGGTTTAAATTAATGTATATTGAAGTTAGGAGAAAACCACCCCAAAATCCCCTCGTATTTGTAGAAACCTCCCTTTCTCACATGTAGAAACTTTTTGTAGTATAAAAATAAATAAATCATAAGGAATGGCAAGATGTCAAATGTTTTTAAATAAGATGGCAAAATAATCCAACCATAATATAATAATAAATAATAATAATAATAATAATAATAATATACCTCTTTTATCTCTCTCACCTAAAACATACGTATCTTTCTTTGAGTTGTTTCGCAAAGAGATAAACCCTAAAACCTCTCTCAAGCCTGTATCTTACTTCAAAGAAGATCGAGAGTCCAATAACTAGGTAAGTTTTCTCCTTTTTAATCCTTTATTAATCTTGAGGAGTTGTCTTTTCTAAGTAACATTGTTGGTGTTGAAGGGATTCACTCGTTTGGAGGAGTTTTGAAAAAACTCAAGTTGTCTTGTTGGTGGTTGTAGTTATTGATTTTGAAAGGAATAAGGAAAATTTCAAATACCACGCTTATAACAAACTTTATATTAAGAAAGATGTTTTCTTTTGGAGTTTCATGGTTTAGAATCAGAAAAAGGTTTTCTTTTTAGTGTTTTTCGTCGTTTTGTAGAGTGAAGGGGGTTCATACATATCTCGAGCCATGATCTTCTTGGAATTGGCGCGAGTGAGAGGAGATCACTACCTTGCAAAGGTCATGATGGTCATCACCACCCATCAAGGTCATGATAGCCATCATTGCTCACATTATAGTCGTGACAAGGGTCATGATGGCTATCACGCCCTCCATAATGGACATGACGAGGGTATTGTGTTGAAGTTTTTCCTTCCTAATCCTATCATGCCCCCTATCATGGGAATGACCAACAAGGGGATGTAGTAATATTCTTTAATCCATGTTTTTGACCTTTTTAAACTCCTTAACTCTTAGTCTAACCTTTCATATACCTAAATCTAAGTAGTAAAACCTATCTCAAACCTAGAGTAGTTGTAGTTTTTTATAATTTAGGAGGTTAGATGACCTTAGAATTATGTTTTCTTATTCAAAACAAGTTTTGAGTTAGCATTTGCTTGTGTTCAGATGTTTCCAGTAAAGCTAAGTTATTTGTTCTAAATGTCGTTTCAGGTACGTCATTACCTTAATTATCGTTTTTGAATCTAGGCTTAGAAATTGTAAATGAACTTAATGTTATCCAGCTTTAAATTTGTTATTACTTATGTTTGGTTGGGTCTAGTAGATCGGGAGTACCGGTGCTACTAGGATGGCACCCTGATGATTTGTATGCAGCACTATCCTGAATGGAGTTATACACAGAGATGATTCTGGTAATTTAGAAGTGGTATGAGCACGATACCCTAGAGTGTGTGGGAGTACCCAACACCAGTACGTATATATAAGTATCTATGTATAGATATTTATTTTTCATGGAGTCATGAGTTACTTCGAGCTTAGGACTAGTTGAAAAGAGTTACAAATTGTGTTAGTTACTTGGCTAATTAAAAGATAATAAATTTGTGATTGATGTATCTTGCATATTGTGTGTAAAGTTACAAGATGATTGCTCTTGCACATGTTATTGTGGTTTGACGCACTAGGCTTTGCACTCACTCATTTTTTTTCAAGGACCAAGTGAAAAACCTATAATGCTCAATCTATCAGGCTATGATGTGTTCGTAGATTTTGGGGATGACCATTGTGGAGCCAATTTCCCAGTTGATTTTTAGAAGAGCAAAAGTTTGTGATAGTTAGAATTGAAAACTTTATGAAATCTCAATTAGTTTTCACAACTCTTGGAGTTTGGATTTCAGTTTTTATGATTTCTAATGTTTTAAGATTTTCCATATGATATTTTAAGTTTGATTTAAGTTGGCACTTTATTTATGTCAATTGAGTTGTCTTGAAGTTTTGTTAATGACATGAATATTTCAAAAGTTTTCCTTTAATGTGAGAAATTGGAGATAGGGATGCAACCGGGGTGGGTCGTTATAGGGTACCACCCGCCCGCCCGCTTAAAACCCTATAGGGTTTTAGGGTCGCGTTTTGGGTTGTACTCATAACCCGTTGGAAAACCCGACCCAATTTAATTAAAAAATTAAAATTTTAGTTTAAGGAATTTACTTGTTCATTAGTTAAATGATGCTTTTCATATAATCATTTTGTTATTCATGTATTGAGTCACATGATAGGATATAAATTATATTTACAATTAATAATCACTACAATTATCCAGAGAAATCGATTTCCATGTGCAACCTTTCCCCCTTTTTCAAATTCATTTCTTTCCCATGCAACACAACAAAGTATAAAAATTAATTTTCTCAGAAAAATATAATATTATTATATATAATGACAAATAAATCAAGAATATATAGATCGTCGTGTGTGTCATCATTTTTATTATTATTATTATTATTATTATTATTATTATTATTTTGAGTTGGATGTATTATATATATATAGATATATGTAAGTCTTCTAATATTTTAGGCAATGACATGTCTTGAGTTACTGACTTTACCTTATATATTCAGTTTTCATGTTTAATAATTTTTTACCTGTCTTTAATGTTTTCTAGTTTTTTTAAAATAAAATTTAGGATCTTTATCAACTCCATTGAAATTTTTGCCCTCCTCAACATGCCTCACTACGATAATAATTTAATGATAATAAAAATGATGCATTTAATTATGTAATGATTAAAGATAATGTTAATATATTTAGTTACATAATATAATAAACAATATAAAAAGGGTTGGAAAAATTACGCGAACCTCGCCACACTAGTCAATTACGATAGGGTAAATAAAAAACTACCACATTGGTCAATTACCCTAGATTCAATCTGAACGAAAAGGAATGAAGCCCTCCTCTTTTGTAAAAATAGGAAAATATCGAGGTTTTATATAGAAGAAAGAAAAACAGGTCGGGTTTGGGTCGGATTGGGTTCCTAAAAAATCGGGTCGGGTTCGGTCGGGGTCCTGGGACACCCATTTATAATCTAGTCGAGCTTGGGATAGGATGAACCGACCCGTTTACATCCCTGATTGGAGATGTATTGTGTTATAAATTGTGGTGTAGTAGAATCCAGGGCTTATAGTATCCATCTCTAGTGAGGACACGTGAAGCTATTAATGCTCTCAATTTAAGGCGTTATACTTTCCTTCATCCCTCTTAGTAAAACCATAGGAATTCTTGAATAAATCTAAATAGAATCAACAACAATGACACTCAAAGAGGAGAAGGAGATATTTTAAGAGTAACTCCTAGAGGAATGTTCGAATGTGAAGGAGGGAGACTATGTACTAAATGTAAGCATCAAAGAACTTTCAGAAAGGAAAAGATTTCAATGTGTTTTATCTTTTGCATGTTATCTTCATGGAAAATATGTAATTAAGGGTTTATTTTCTATAAGGGAACATTTGACATAAGTATAAAGAAGATCGAAGATATTTTGAAGTGTTAATTTTTGGTAAAATGGGGTAAGGTAGTTATGTGTTTTATGGTGTTTAAGGTAATGAAAAATTGTTTGGAATGACAAAATTATGTTTCGAGTTGTAAAAGAGTGAAATTTCAAGAAAGGGACGTATTCTGGAAGTGCACGACTAATGCACGACTTTATGTATCTATGTAGACAAATTCGTGTTTTCCAAAAAAACATGGTTGCATGTATCTAGTCATGTTTCTCTATATGTTTCAGCAAGAAAGGAATGCTGGAAGGACAACGACGTATAAATGACACTGTATTCCTAGTCATTTTCCTCTTAGTGCTTGAATTCTATGTCTGCAAAAGAACATAAGGAGATATGTCAAGTCGTGTGGACTTTTTATGACCTATTTTCTCTTTCTAAGTAATACCTTACCCTATACCCACTTGTATACTAGTTTATACATGTTATAACTCCTTGAAAATCATTCTTTTCTATCCTAATCATGACTGTATTCATCAAATCTTCTTATTCTACAATCTAAGTCTACTTTAAGAATTTAGAACCTAAGTTATAACAATGTAGGACTGGGAGTAATAAAAATATAATGAGGGTTGAAGTAAGACAAATAGAAGGTTCTAAACAACCCAATTATGCGTAATTCAAGTAATGGATATTGATTTGGAACATAATTACTTCTAAGCACGTGTATACTTTTCTTGTTGCTTATGCTTGTGTAAGATAGAATGTTAAATGGATTGATGAACTATCCAGTTAAATAAATATGCTTGATGCTTATGCATGGTTGCTAGTAATAGGTGGAGAGTATCTATGTTATTATCACCGCAACCTAATGATCTATATATGGAGTTGTCCGGGAGTAAAGTTTCGCGTGGAAATGATCAGAGTAAATCTAGGTCAGGAAATATTGAGGAGTACCTAATATTCATGTTTTGATCTCTTGGATGCCGAGGAGTACACGACATCATATATATATTATTATATTTACATGTGGTGGGATACTAAGTTATCCCTATGTTGTTGGCTTGGCTTAAATTAAAGATAATAAAATGTCAATTGTTGCTTTAGTATTAGGTTTGTATGTGAACGTGTGTTTTATAAGTATGTGTGTGTGTGTGTGGTATACCGTACTAGGCTCTAGCTCACTCTCTTTTCTTTTCTTTTTTTTCAAGTACAAGTGAAAAGTATGTAAGCCATTATATGCTTAGCGCTTATGAATAGTGGGTTGGAATATCTCTAGCATTGAAGACTCTCTAAATGATGAATAGAGTTTGTGAAAAATTAAAGTAATTAATCTCAAGAGTAGTAGATGCCTAGTGTTTATTAAAAGAAATATCTTATAGTAATAACTTATAATCCTTGTAACTTTAGTATGGTAGATGTTAGTTAAACTCTTAAAGATCATAAAAGGATAATTATGTGGTTGTTTATAATTACAAGCATGAAAATATTTTGATTCATAATCACTAATGTATAAGAGATCTTGGAGTATTTACAGTGTTTATAGTGGATATTAGTAGGTTATGAGTCTTAGCGTGTCTATATCTCCTATAGACACGTGACGGGTTATAAATGTCCTTAAATTTGGAGCATTACATGAATAATGGTGAACAAGATGTCGATCCCACTTGAAGTTAGTAATTAGTGATGATCAACCATAATGGGCAATTGACCACCTAGCCATGACTTCAAACATCATTCTCCATCAATGCCCGGATTTCCTACTTTGTGTTATTTTATACTGTACACCTATTTAAGACCTGAGGGTCTATGTATGCTATTTTTACAGTCCATTCATTTGACATGAATAGCTATTTATTCCTTTCCCGTTTGATATAAAGCTAAAATTACTATATTAACTTGAAATGAATGGCAATTCATAATGAATTACTATTACGAAATGGTGAATAGCAATTAATATCTCCAATCCATGAATTGTCATTCAATGGTCTATTTTTCAATTTTATCGTAAATGTCCCTATCTTAAAAAGAACACCTATATAATTATTCTCTTTATAATAAATACATGAGGCATTATAGATATTTTACTATTATTTAATAATTGCTTGTTTTACTTTTTATACCAAGTAAACATTATGATAGTCATTATAACCCTATTATATTCTCTTTGAATTAAAATTTCATTCTCGCCTTATATCATTAAGAGAAGTGAACGAGCCATTAATTTTTATTTTTTGCAAGGTTTTACATCTCCAAAATGTCAACACATTTAGGAGCCTTGTGAATTTGAATACAATTGTACTCTTTATTAATTCAAGTAAAGTTGCTTCTCTTTTCTAGAAAAAATAAAAAGAAAGAAAAAAGGAAAAAGGTTGCTGCTCTTCTTTGTCCTTTATTTTTTCCTTTTAATTTTTTTATTATAATGATACAATGATTTTCTATGCAAATTTTTTTGCTTTAGTCTCCTCTCTTTTTGTGGTCGACTCTATCGTGCTTTCAACATTTTTAAGACACTAATGAAAGTTTTCTTTATATACCAAACACATACCAAAAAACGAATAGAGGGGGGAAAAACTAGTAAACATACTTAGGCATGTTGATAACAAATATTTCCACAAATGTGAAATTGTGATATCTAAAATTTATTAGAAGACATCAAAAACATTGATCAACACTCGTTTAGTATTATATTGTTATTGGTTTAGTATTATAAACTGAACAATGGTCACTTGACAAACAAAAGTATAATAGAGGAAAATTGGAAATTTCGCATTGGTCATGCTTCTCAATCACAAACTTTAAGCCAATTGGCTAATATTCATGGGCATGACGTGTAAATCCCTAAATTTTTTTGTTCTCTTAGAAAATATTCTTAGAGTTAAATACCAAAAATGAAACCTTAAAAACCGACCAAAGTTAAAACCGAATTCTAAACAAGATCAAATACGGAATTTCTTAACCTTAATAAAGAGAGGACCTTCAAAAACCAAATGGAAAATCTAATAATCGTTCAATTCAAAATCCATACCTGAAACAATTTCTCTATTCTCTAACATGTAAATCGAGACAATATATCCGAATAACACTCAACGACAAAATACTAAAACCTTAAACCCTTCGATGAATTTTAGAAGAAAAATTTTCAATTACCACCAAATGTCAAACAAAGTCACCTATAATCCTAGACTCGACTAAACAATCCGAGAATTATTAAATACTAAATCAATCATAAAAATAAAGTAAAAACTTAAATTTTAAACAAAAAATAAAACAGTCATAAATCCCAAAATTTTATAATTTGTGAGAAAATTAAAGCGGAGTTAAAATTGGATCCTAAAAGTCAACTAAGCCAACAATAAGTCCTAGTGAGACTAAATCTTGCAAACCTACGCTCTTCAACCTAGAGAATTAAAATTGAATTAATCTGCTTATAATTTGTAACAATATAGTAAAGCTTAAAAATAATCATATTCGTCAAAATTTAGTTCATTTTGGACCGAATGGGATCAGATTTCAAAAATTGTGCCTTAATACACCAAACGATAAAAATATTCCTAATACCATTAAACTCATAATAATATCAACGTTCCAAAAATATCAATTTTAGAATTTTTTTTATAACTAAAAATATCATATATAATGTATTTTCGCGTATTTTTCTTACTATCGGTAATTTATTTGTCTTGTTTACATTCATTTCACAATTTCTACTATTCATTACTATTCACTTATCTCTACTTTTCTTGCTACCTATTCTTTACAACCTATATACTTATTCCTTACAATTTTCTTTTCCCATAAAAATTTTATACTATATATTGCTAAACTTCTCTTATAGTTTTCTTCTAAAATTAATTTTTAATTACTCTTCCCCTACATGCCATCAAGTTTC
Source organism: Combretum micranthum (assembly GCA_024138025.1). Taxonomy (NCBI): domain Eukaryota; kingdom Viridiplantae; phylum Streptophyta; class Magnoliopsida; order Myrtales; family Combretaceae; genus Combretum; species Combretum micranthum. Next base: position 1,068,003 of record JAMXBD010000174.1, read on the forward strand.
TTTTCTTTTTCATTTATTTAATTAACTACAATTTCCCTTCAACTTTATCTATAAATACCCCTTCCCTCCTTCACTTCTCACACGATTTTTATTTACCATAACAAAACTCTATCAAAATTATTTCTCAACGTCTTCCTCTAATTTTCCTCTCTAAAATTCTCTTCTCAACTCTCTCTTTTTTCCATAAAACTATTATATACATTTACTACCAAAATTTCATTTCTTCTTTAACCAAAAAATAATTTTAGGTAAAGATTCTTACATTCATCTTCATATCATGCAACTTAACATGACCATAATATATTTCCTAAACACATGAGTGTTATGAAAGCAATACTATGTTCATGTTTTGTTCTTATTCTTGTTTATGCAAAAATTTTATTATTATGTTGATATTATATTATATATATTTATTGCTTCTAAACTAACTTTTATATGTTATTAAATATATTTATATATATATTTTTTTTTTCTTGAGAGCTCACTAACATAATTATTTATTTATGTTCACGTAATTTATTTATTTATTTCATACTATTATATTAAGACCAGTCTTTCTAGTCTTAGATATGTCCATATCAAGTCAAAACAATTTTCTTTTCTTTCTTTTTTTTCTTTTATGAGACTTATCTATAGTCTAAGTCTGGGAAGCCTTGATATAAATTTAAGACTTCCATATTTTCTTATTTGTTTTTGTTAAAAGACTTGCCGATGTCTAAGTTTAGGAAGCCTTGATACAAGCGAAGACTTCCAAATACTTAACTTTGATTATGTGCTTATTTTATTTCTATATCTTTTATCTTTCATATAAATTATTTTTGTCATATTACTTAACTATAAGTTCATATTCATACATGGTCATGATGTTGTTGTCTTAATAAAAATAAAAAAAAATTCTTTCTTTGATAAAGAAAATAAACTAAGCTCACAATAAAAATAATTTTTGTCACTTAAGAAAGTTTTCATTAAAACTTAGAAATTGTTTTAACAACTTCTCTTCAAAAATTTAGGTAAGGTCATCATAAATTTTAGTGTTATGCAAGACTTCTTAAAAATTTAATTGAGTAGTTTCATTTCTCTTTTTTCAACCTACCAAAAAAATAAAATTTATTATTGCTAATTTTTATACGCAAACTTTTCTTAAAAAAAAAAAACTTATTCATGAGATTATTACCAATACTTTAATAAACACTAAGAACAAAACAAATTTTTTAAGTCAAGCTAAGATCTTAAAATCCACTTACAAATAAAGAACTAAACTTTAAGAAGTAAATTCATTTTCTTTTTATAAAATTAGGTACTCACTTGTAACAAACTAAAGATTTTTCCAATGACTCCTAAAGGTTCATGGGTTAAGAAATTTCAAATTAAGAAAGGAATATTATAAGCATAAAAATTTAGAACAAGTCACTCACTCAACTTTCCTCATATGATGAAACTTGAAACATTTTGTTATACAACGTAGGATGATTTTTCCTTACAACCACACAAAGGTGCATGCTTTGGAAAATAATTAGTTAAAAGAAGTTTATCACGAAAAATAAAATATTCATGAACTCAAAATATGGAATCATGATTTTCTTTAATTAAGTTTCATATTTACAAAATCTAAGAATTAAAACTTTGTTTAGGAACCGAACTAAGAGAAATTTTCTATAAGGGAATATACTTAGAGTTTCATGCCACCAATGAATAAAACCAAGTCTTGTAAGATAAATTATAAGATAAACTCTTTTAAAAAATGAGCCTTGAGAATTCAAAATATATATTGAACTATAATTATTATTTCTTATTGTTGAATCATATATTCACAAGATAGCAATTAAATCACAAGTCAAATGATGACCTTTACAAAACTCTATCTTTCACAAAGATTGTTTACAAATTTATTCTTGAGATAGCAATACTATAATCATGCATATAATATGATTCTATGTATATATTAAAAGAATTTTTTAACTATATAGATATTTATGTGTTTGCTATTGAATTTTGGATAAAATAGAATTGAGAAAAATTACAAATTGAGGTTGGAATTTTCCTACTAGAGCTATGCCAACCTTTTCCAACCCAAATGACTTCAAATATTAAAAATAACTTTAGAATGGATACATCTCTTCGTAGTAGTAGAAAACGAGATCTTATATGCGAAATTCTAAGTTAAAATGAGCAAGTTATGGTCATTTTATGTTGGGATTTCACATTATCGGAATTTTGATGAAACTAACTAAATAAAATTAGAAAGTTTAAGTAGAACTTCTATGAAATACTCATCCTAGGTATTTCTTTTGTCTAGGTCACAAAGAATACGAAATTTCCTTTCTTGAGGATTACTATGACTAAGAAGACTACAATATGGGCAAGTGACTTTTCCCTCTTAATTTCGTTACCTTACTTGTGCTTATATAGATAGTTGCACTAAATCTATAAGCACAAGATAAAATGAACATATATGGGGTATGGGTTTATATGATTATGCCTTTATGTATGTGTAACAATGGATGCTAAGCATATCGGAATTCACAAATGATTGTTTAAGTATATTGTTAATATTACATGTTGCTTATGTGTGTATGATGATTGTTTGATCACCTTTAAGTCTACCATAATTATACTCAGCCTTTAGATAAATTAAATGGACACGCATTGCATCCGTCAAGTCACATCATAAGGATTGCTACTCTTATGCGAAGAATTGAAGGGCCAAAGGTTAAACTCATTCTTAGGGAACTAAGGCGTACTAGTACTAAGGATACATCCCAAGGATGAGTCGTACTGACTAATAGCTGAGAGTAGAATGCTTAGGGACTAGCAGTGAAGATGGCAAGGATCTTCGTACCTAAATTCTCTAACCTTCAATACGGAGGGGTAAATCCATTCTGTATATGATTTCCGAATAACCATATATATTTGTGTAATCAAGTGATTATTGCATAGCATATGTATGAAAATTAATAAATTTGTTTGAAATTGCAGTGCAAATAAAAGGGAATGAATCGCTAAGCTCGTTGTAAGCTTATACCCCCATAGGTTTTTGTTAAAACAGGTATGTTTACGGTTATGTCAGAGGATCAGAATATTAAGGAAATTGTGGGGCGAACCTTTGAAGCTCTTGTGGAAGGAGTGGAAATATAGGATGGATTTATTTTCATGAAATTTCTTTATTATTATATGTGATATGTTAATGTTTTGGAGATTACTATAAAGTGTATTTATGTAATCCTAAAGACATTAGCGGGGGTATGCCCCTAAGAATTGTAATTAACCTTATCCATATTTATTATTAAGTATTCCTCTGCCTTGTTATGCAATTGTTATCTAAGTAAATTGCATTATTCCGATGTGTTCCCTCCGATGTGCTGTACGTCTTGTGCATGATATAAAAGCCTTTGCATAACTAAGGAAGTCATTCCTAGGTTTTAATATTATGCACGGTAGACTGCTGCATTTTAAGGTACCCCTCGGGGCGTAACATGACATATTTCGTATCTCCTCATGAAATGTGAGAGTAGCTACCTCGAAGGCATTCTCAGTCAGGTGAAACATGTCACAAAATAGGTGATTTGACCTATTTGGGCATAGATTTGTATTATCCTACATAAAGCATAGATGCTCAGCATCCGGTTGCCCTGATCCACAGTATTCTAATTCTTCATTCTTGAATCCTTCAACATTAACAATGAAAGACAAGTTGTCACAATCCCATATGGATTCCATAAGAAATTATAGAAGGATACTTAAGCTTGGAGGGCTCTTCCACTAGTCTTTTAGGTTGAGCTCTCTCTTCAGACTTGGTATCTAATATTTGATACTTTTGTTGATAATGTCGATATCAACGAAAGGGGTAATCCAAGAAGGAGTGACCTGAAAGTGCTATCTAGTAGAAAAGATTAGAGTGAAAGCCGTTTAAAGCAGGCCACCTAGAGTGGGCCGCCGAGGGTGTTGGCTTCTCAAGGGTTAGGCAATATTACAATCCTACACCAGTTCCATAGAAATTTTAGAATGGTATTTGGCCTAAAGGGCTCTCCCACCTGATAGATTAGTCTTTTTATTAGACTTTTTCTGCGAACTTAGTACTTAAGACAAGTCGCCTAAGTAAATTGCCGTTATTTATGGTACAATTTGGATCATTAACATAATAGCAAATCTTTAATATGAATAAATGAAAATGGTCATTATCTCACCTAAGGTTTCATTTTCATATATGAACTAAAATATCCTAAACACTATTGAAAGATTGATGGAAGTTACTTATGAAAAATTAATTGTAAAGGAGTATACATATCAACTTTCCTTTTAAGATATATAAATATATTATATTATATTATAAACATATAGAAAGCAAGAAAAAACAGAAATGACGTATATAAGTGAATGCTTTGTATTTCATTTGACTACCAAAAAATTCGGGAAATTGTATTGCCACGAAAGTCGTGTTGTAAGAATCACCACGTGAATATTTCATGTCACCTAATTCTCAACTCAACCCCTTGCTAGAGGCTAGAGACTAGAGACGACAGTGCAGAAAGAATGAGCAAAGTCATTCAGTTCTTCCAAACAACCCTATCCATTTTGGATCTGGTTTTGAAATCATTCGTAACGGCAACACCCGATGATTGGAACACTTACGATGCCAAATTTCCTAGCACTCATGTTATACAAATTGTGTCACAAAATTAAAAAGTACAAGTAAGAGGTATTGAAAAAAATTAGAAATAAAGCAATTAACTTTTTCTTGTTTCCCAACAACATATTATAAACTCAATTAAAATCACAATTTAGGGGAATATCTTGTGTTACAAAAGTAAAACGAAGTATATATTATTCCAATCACTGCAAATTGTAAAACTAATGTCTATTCGATATATTGCGGTATTAAAATAGGAAGTCAGGGTCTAAATCCATGTACTATCATTTTACTAATACATTTTAATTAAGTTACTTATTCGATGGACTTTAGCCAAAATTATAATCCAAGAGAAGGACTATAGCATATACAAAATGATTATAACTGTAGAATAACTCATAAATACTCACCCTCAAATGGAGATTGAAAGTAGAACTGAGAGCTGTCAGTAACTGTTGTTTGGGAACTGTATTTCGATTGTATCGATGATGATTGAAAATGTCATTGCTTCAAGCACTAAGCCAAACGAGTTGAGTCGAGATAATATAGTGTCCAGCTCAAACTCAACAGAAAAAAAAAAAAAAAAAAAAAAAAAAAAAAAACTCAAAACTGGAACTTGATTGAACTTTGATTTTAAAGCTCGAGCCCGATTTAATTTGATATTCGACGAGCTCGACTTGGTTAAGTTCGACTATTCTTATAAAAATTATTTGAATTAAAAAATAAGTTGGAATTTTGGAATAAAATACAGAGTTTAGTTAACTTTGTCATAAGATATAATAAATGTATATCATTAGTTATAAAGGAGAAAAAAATGAATGAAAATGGGCTCTAAAAAGGGAAAAACACAAGTTCTATCTTTTTTTCATATATAAAAAGCTTGAATAAACTTGCAAGCTACTCTAATTGAGTATTTTAATATTTGAACACGAATTCAATAGCTACTTAAGTAGTTCAAACTCAAACTCGATTCAATTGCAGCAGAGTCAAATTCTAGCTATTATTGAGTCGAGTTAAGTAGCTCATGAGTAGGCTTGACTCATTTATAGCCCTAAATATAACCTCACCCTGCAAATAAAATGGGAAGGATATATTATTTGATTAAACACTTAGATTATCTATCTGAATTATGTGAAATGATATGTGAAAAATAAAAAATTAAAGGATAAGATTAGAGATACAATCGGATCAGTTATTAACGGCTTTCCGACCCATCCAACCCGATGAAAACCCTATAGGGTTCAATTTTATAAGGTAATAGGGAGGGTTTGGACATAGGTAAAAAACAGTGTAGGATATTAGGGTCGGATTTGGATACTCATAAAACCCAATGGATACACACACCCGTTAGTCCTAGTAAAAAAATAAATTTGTAATGTAAATACATTTACTAAATATAAACATAGTAACAGGCTAAATTTAAAAACATGTTGGCCAAGAGAAGGTAGATTGCCATATTATTAGACTATTATTTTATTGGCTTAAGTCTGTTGAATCTATTAAAAAAAAAAAAGAGTAAGGCAAGTTCGGGTTGATAATTGGGCGGATGGTCGAGCGGGTAATCGAGTTGATAGTTGGCCAGGTAATAGGGCGGGTGGCGGGTTTTAGAGTAAACTCTGTAGGGTAGGTTTGGATATAGAAGGAAAACCCTCTAAGGTTATAGGGTCGAGTTTGGTATGTCCTATAGTGTAGCAGGTTCGGGTTTGGGTTCGGGTTCATATGACATGTTCGAAACCCAACCCGGTTGCATCCCTAGATAAGTTCAAGATATTGAAAATATTCAAAATAATAATGAAAACATCCTTGTTTTTCAAATTTATACAAAAGATAAATTGGAAATTGGATCAAAACCAAAGAATTTGAGTTTCTTTTTATTTTCTTTAAGCAAATAAAAAGGGCATTCAGTTCGAATTTGTGTTAGAGGTAATATTTGGCAATGAGTTCCAAACACAACATTGAAAATATCATTATTAAAAACTTTTAGGAGGCAAAGAAAGAGGAAATTGTAAGTATATTTATAGGAATACGGCGGATGTTCTAAATGTTTGAAAGTTTTTTTTTTATCTCTTAATTTCATATAAATATATATATGTATACATATAATTTTAATCTAGGAGACTAAATATCATGTATTAAAGTATAACTTACGTAGTTTTGAATTCCAGTGCCATCAAGAATACCGGAACAACCGGATGCGAAATTGACACTCGGACTCGGAGGGATTGTTGTACCTATAATTCTGATACCGAGATGATTGGTGAATCGTAGTGGATTTGATTTCTGTAATTTGGATACAATAAAAAATAAAGGATATGAACGGTATTGACAACGGATACTACGCGCCGAAATCAATCCAAACTACACTCTATCTCATTTGATATTACGTAACAATAAGATGAAGTAGTTTGTTTGCCACAACCACAATATGATTGATAAGAGTATGCAAATGAGAGAAAATTCTCCGATTAGGTTTTCAAAATATCAAAGTCTGTCTAGAAAACTCATTACAAGGTATTTATAGTAGCTCTCCAAATACCTATCGAAATAAAAAAAAAATAAAATAAAATAAAAGACGACACTGAATGCCGACAAGAAATGCTGCCGACCTTAAGGCTACTTACAAACATCTGCAAACAATCCAAGGAGACCACGCTGTCAATCACGCCCGTAGTGATAAGTATGCCGCTGGCCTTGGGAAGAAAGTCGTCGGCCTTGAGATCAAAGCTGCCGATTTTGAGAGCCAGCTTTCAACTGTTGCAACTCCGGTCTTCAATTGTTAAGCTGCATCTTCTCAAGTCTTCATATCCCGATTCCCATCAGGGATGTTGTGCTTGAAGGTGGATGATGGGTCGCTCACCAAAGAGAGATACGGTGGCGGGCTTCCTTAAAAGCCCATGAGCATCATTAGGATGAAAAATAACAAAATAAATTGCAAGAAAAAAATTGTTTGAGGGAATCATTAGGAATCTAGTCATATTGGTTTAATGTTACAAATGGTACATGAATTTTGACAAAATATATAACCAGATATCTAAACTTTTAATTTGATTAATTTAATACCTAAACTTTGAAATTAATCAATTTAGAACCTGAAAAAACTTTTTAGTCATACTAAATTACCTCTTTCAAGTTTTTTCAAGTAATAAATTGATTAATTTTAAAGTTTTTCAAATATTAAATTTATTGATTTTAAAATTTAGATACTAAATTGATTAATTTAAAAGTTTAGATATCTAATTATATATTTTATCAAAATTTTGATACCATTTGATCTATTAACCCTGCCATATTATATGTTCTCATTTAAAAGAACAAGCTTTTATGGAATTGGCATTCTATCACGGCAAAATCATAAGTTGAACAAGAGGGCACAAGCGGACCTGTTTGCCTTGAGATGATTCACACAAAATCATCTATAATCCGGATGCATAACAATTCTAATGGATTTGCTATTAGTCATAACGTCATTGATTTTGGGTGTTCTCCCTCAGTCGATTCGAGGACATTTTTTAATGCTGTAAATTGATTCCCAGAAAAATGTGTCGTTAGGGCTTTTTTAATTTTTTTTCCTTTTTGTTATATGATTATATCATATCAATCACTTGTTAACATAAAATAGGTTTTATTCCTATTCATCCAAGGGGATGGAGAGAGTTTGGTGTTATATATTTTTAATAAGGTAATAATATAGTCTTATCTCATCAAGAGTGTTCTCTCTCCTCTCTCCTCTCCAAGCTAAATTCTAATTAGAGAAAAACCTAGGGTGGCTACCATTGTTAGCCGCCCCAACACTCTATCATTTTCTCATTTTTTTGCTTTTCTTAATCTTTTCTTTTATGCTCTTCATTTTCAAAACCCATATAGAAACCAACAAACCATTTTATTATCTTTTTTTCATCTTTATCTCTCAAGCATTCTAAGGTTATAAACTTATTTTAGAATATTTGAAACTAGCGCTAAGAAGAGTGTGTTAAAGGATTCAACATTTCGATATCAGCATTTCAAAGTCTTATACAATTAGAGTTCTCAAGGTGAAAAAGAAGAAATCTTTTCCATCAAAAGTTTTTCTCAATTTGGGTCTTTGTGTAATTTGTTTTTTTTTTTTTTAATGCTCTACCCGTATGTGGGTATTTTTTTCAAACAGAAATCTAAATCTTTGTTCTCATTGTAGAACTTTTTCTGTTTAAGGGTTTTTTATTTTCTCTTTTGGCATAAGAGATGTAACATTATTGGATAAGGTTTGTTACTTTCATCTCTTATTTTACGGCCCTTTTATTTGGGAGTTAATAGAGGAAATATAGAATAATCATTCCTAGAATCAACTTATGTCACATTTAGTATACAGGAATGATTTGGAATGGAATGGATTGAATTGGAATGGAATGAGTTGGGAATGATAAATCCATTCCTATGTTTAGGAGATTACATAGAATAGAATGGCTAAAAGTGTAATTGTCGAAAATGCCATTAGTAATAAATGCAAAATATTAACATATAATATAATACAAAAGTAATTACACTCATATGATTAATAAGAGTGGACTAGAATCCTGATTCCACTTTCTCAAAGGTGGAATCAAACTCCCCTTTAAAGCCAGAATCATCGATTCCAAGGAATCGCGATTCTGGCTTCTAAAAATGCTTCCGAACACTGGGAAAGGGAATGGAAGTCAGAATCACGATTCCATTCTGACTCATTCTTTCGTACCAAACATGTACCTTGTTTACCTACACAAATGAACTTATTATATTTATTACCAATAATCTTTCTATTATACGTATAGAGGGAATAAAAAAAAAACCATCTACCATATGGTTTTTTTTTTTATTACCTTTCTATTCTCTCTCCAATGGGAATCAAAATTCAAAGGATGTTAACTTTTACTCTTAGTAAATTTAATCATTGATAAATATACCATAACAGTATACAAAACCCTTCTTCTAGATACAATTGTGTCATTATTCATTTATTTTATTGTTAAGATTTATCAAATTAAGTACAAACCTACAATATAGATTATATATAACATATACATATAACACATAATTTATGACTTGTATAAGTAATAACTTGCATATAAAACCTATAAGTAACATATATGGATTATTTATGTTATATATATGAATTATAGAATCAAGTATGAAAAAATAGTGTGCATTGATAGAATATATAAGTTATAATCTGCAACTTGTATATATAATTTGTAAGTAAAATATAAAAATTGTAAGTAATATTTTATATACATGATTTATATAAATATATAAGTTATAAGTTATATATATGAAAGTTACATAATTTACTTATTATATATATATAAGTGGTGAGTAATATATAAACTCATCCTAAAAATATATAAATACATAAGCTAGAGAATAATGAATGTATGAGCTATATATGTATTTATATGTTATATATATGATAAATGAATAGTGTATTGATAAAATACATAGGTTATATATCTAAGTTATACATGTAAGTTAAATTATATATATACATATAAGCTATAACTTGTATATATAAGTTACAAGTTATATATTTTTATGTTTTATAAGTTACAAGTCTTATATATATAAGTCATATTTCATACGTATAGGTTATAAGTAATAGTTTATATATACAAGAAATAAATTATATAGTATATCAATTGCATAGATACAATTTATAAAAAAATATATAAAAATATAATCTATAGATTTTAAATAAAAATGTTATGTATTATATATGTTATATGTATAATAAGTAAATAGGATATTGATAAATATGTAAATTGTATATAAATTTATAAGTTATAAATATAAATTATATTTTATGTGTATAAGTTATATATGTTTTATGTTTTATAAGGTATAAGTTATCAAAATAAGCTGTAATTAATATATATAAATATATATATAAGTTATAAGTTATACACATAAGTTATATTTTATAAGTTGAATAATAGATAGAAGCTATAATTCATAACTTGTATATATGTAATATATAAAAGTTATATATATTAAGCTATATCCCATGTAGATAAGTTATAAGTATGTAAGTGGTTAGTTATATATATTACTCGGTCTAAAAACCATAAATAAATAATCTAGAGATTATGAATATATTATCTATATTTTATATATGACAAATGAATAGTGTATTAATAAAACACATAAGTTGTATATAAGTTATAAGTTATGAATGTAAGTCGTATTTTTTAATTGGATTATATTTTTAAATATTTATAAGTTATAACTTATAACATGTATATATAAGTTTATAAGTATATATAACATGTATTATATATTTAATATATATAACAAGTGAATATGATATTGACAAAATATGTAAGTTGCATATATAAGTTATAAGGTATATTTTATAAGTTATGTTTTATGTATATAAGTTAAATATATAAGCTATAATTCATATATATAAGTTATATAAGATATCATATTGTTTATATACATATTTATACATAAATGTCAAAAAATATATAAGTTAATAATCTAGAGATTATAAATATTGTATAAATGGCCAATAAATAGGGCATTGATAAAATATACAACTTTTATGTATAAGTTATATATACATATATATTACATTTTATAAGTTATATATTATATATATGTGCATGTATAGCATATGGACTAATACATAATCTATACATATTTGTATATGTGTATGTAATATATATCATATATAAATTATATGTTATATATTTATATATAATGTATTTGTTATGAATAGTATATGTGTGTGAGTATGGGTATGGGTATATGAGTATATTTATATAGCTTCTTACTTTTTTTTTAATCCAAATAAGGGTATAATAGTAATTTTAATTCTATCCCTAGTTTACACTACAATCAATAAATTAAAGTAAACATAAATATTAGAATATGTATTTCTAATAATAAAACTCTAGATGAGGTAAACAAGGTAATACATGATTCCTAATTTGTTACTAGTAATACCATTCCCAACACATAACTTTTCTATTCTCCCTCTATTCCATTCCTCCAAGTAAATAGGTCTTTAATGTTTTGGGTTGATTTGTACTTGTGTTCTATCAATGAATGAAGTTTCTTGTTATCTAGCCATAATAATAATAATAATAATAATAATAATAATAATAATAATAATAATAGATAAAAGTATAAAAGTTAAAAATAAATGAAGAAAAGTTAGATAAAAGTAGATAAATGAGTTTTTAGCTTAAGATCTTATAAGAATTCGATTTCTTGGAACAGATATTTGAATTTGACTTGTGGATTCTCCTGGATTTTCTTCTGATTCTTTTGAGTTTTGGACATCATTTAAAGGTACGCAGTAATTTGTATGGTAATTGTTAGGATACGCATCTTAAATGGACTAAAAACTTAAACTTGGCCTAATAATTGTTTGAATTGGTTGTCTATTATGCTGTTTAAATCCGCATCTGGCCCGATATGGCAGATTGGTATCCGGCTCGGGGAGCAACACTTTGCTCAGATTGGGGGCATGGTAGATTAGGCGCTTAGGCCCTTAGGCTACCCTTGTCTTTTATAAGACTTTCCTAAGTGGTACGGCGGGTAACTAATGGGGAAGACAATATCAACATAATATTTGCTTATGCTTAGAATGAAGTGGCATGATTTAGTTCAAATGTTTGTGGGAACAGTTGAACTAGGTGATGTTATGGACTAAGATAAGTGAAGTCGTGTAGCGGCTGTCAACCCTAGATGAAGTTATTTCCTCTTTATCGGATATATCATCTAGGAAATATAAAAAACAAGCTGCTTATATCAACCCCCTGAGCGTCGAGGTCATTACTCAAGACCTCAATTACACCTATTGTCTGGAGTTTGAATACTCCCGTGCTATTTGTTTACTTTAAAGAAAAGATAATAACTTGTTGTTTGATGCATTGCATTTAGCTAAGTTCTTGTGCCACATTGCTTGTGAGTACGTTACTGTGTACTAGGCTTCGGCTCATTATTATCGTTGTTGTTCTTTTCTCTAGGTGATATATTGAAGATGATGATGGTGTTCCTTGTTGATGATGATGTTGGTGTTGATGGAATTGACGATGATGGAAGATGTTGATGATGCTTAACTTGGATTTAGGGCAATTGTGATGATTTAGAGAGAATTTGTGGATGAGTGAAGTGAGTAAGAGCGTGGATGTAGTCGAGTTACTTTTTTTCTTTGTGATTTATTTAGTGAGAACTGGATTTATTTACAAATTATAATTCTTTTAATGAGGCTTGTTAATGCCCATATGTTTTGTAAATGAAGATCTACCCTTAAGAGTAGATTAATAAATGTTTTATAAAGTTTTGTTTCTTAAAAAATTGGTCTGCTTTGTAAGGAATAGAGTTTTATAAATGATTTTAATAAATTATTTTCCGCTACTAAATCCACTTGTTGCCAGAATCTAATATAAATAATTTCATAAATAAAAATGAGTAGCAATGTCCAACATAAATAAAATGTTTTAAAGAAAGCTTGAGCATGTAATACTTTAAAGTATTATATGTGGCAGTAGCGCCTTAAATGATTTAATTAATCGAATTAAATTTTTGGAAAAAAGTTGTGACATTAAAACTAAATAATTAGAAACAACAATTGCAATGATGTTTATAGGTTAAAAATTTTGTTTATCATATAATTATGTTTTAAAGGATCCTTGTACTTTTCTTTTGTTCTTATAAAAAATATGTATATAATATAAAATCAAAGAATTTTTTAATATCTGTAGATGTATGAATATCATTAGAAAGGCCTCAAGCCTAATCTTTTATTTGAGTTTAACTCTTTAGGCTAATGTGATAAGGCTTAGAGAATTAGGTCCAACTTAGTTAGGATGATCAAGGGAGATTTAGCATGATAGGCTTGAAGTAGAGCCCATTGGAATTGACCTATCCAATTCTAACATTTTTCAAATTGGCTTACACACATTACAAATGAAGGTCTTAATAGGCCTGAGTGCATAAGGAAGCTTATTTCTACACCTATTATGATGGGGACTCATTCTAGTCATTGGTCGTCTGTCTCATTTGATGGACAATATTGACGGCTATATTCTCTATGAATACCTTTAGTCCCCCTTTCATTTGAATAATTTTTTAAAATCTTAGATAGACACCGTAGTGCTGTTGGATTTTCGTTTTAGTGAACCAATCACTTGTCTTGATCAAGAATGGATACTGACTCATCCTATTTAGTGAGGTTGATGGTTCTTAGCTCCCTTACATATTACACGTGTATTAGAGCCTACTGAGACTGCCTACTTCTCCTTCCTACACAATTCTCTCTGATCATCTTCGTATGTGTTGTTTCCCTAGGTCATGGCAGCATGATAGTCACATAGTACGTAGGTGATCGTTGCATCCGGAATCATACCCAAACAATATCCATATTAGTAAATCCAATAACACTTGTATGGTGTTTTTAGTCTTTTCCTACATTGAATTTCAAAAATTAACCTTTAGACTCTTCATTTAATATAACCTCTTCCATAGTTACCTAGGAATCCAACAACCATTTGATACTATACCTTTCTTTTTTATTCTCTCTAACTATACTCGTTTTCGGTAATCTCTAACTATACTTTGCTAATTATAATCTTCCACACATATTATTTTATTTTGCTATAATAACAATTTCACTATGACTTTAGTGGGATAACCGATGTTATATACTTTTTTTTTTCTTAAGCCTTTATCTCTTATGACCATAATTTACATATTACATGTAGAGCTAAGCATACAGGCCATAGCCCATGGGCAAGCCTGTTTACTTGCTTTAAAAATATATATATATATGTTATGGCCAATTTTTTTCAGCCCTTTTCAAAGCAGGCCAAATTAGCTTAGCTCATTTAAGCTACAGGCTAAAGCGCGATAACTTGTGACAGGCTAAGCCAACCTGTAGGCTAGGTTGGAAAAAAAAAAGGAAAAGTTTAAGAAAAAATAATATAATAAAATTCTTGCATTCATAGCAACTTTTTCATATTAATAAGTACAGAATGCTCGAATCATTAAAATAAAAATGTATTTTAAAATTATGTTTACAATTTTACTCATTGATAAAATATATTAAAGATATTATAAGTATTTTACATCATTTATTACAGCTGGCCAATAAAAAAGATGGTGGCAATAGTTATACATAAAATGCTAGCCAATACCTACCCTCAAGCATTATTGCTAAGGTTTAAAAAAAAATTACTTAGTTATGTACTTGTTATTTATAAAAGTGAGAAACTAGTTTGTGAGGAAAAGAAAACGATAACAAAATAATATTTCAATTTACACACAAATTAAAATAAAATTTTTTCATTTTGGCTCGGAGCCGGGGCCGGGCCTAGAATTTATGACCATTTAAAAGCTACCCAAATTAGCCCAACCCGTTTAACCTATGGGCTAAAGTGAGCCGGCTTGCCAAGCTCGTATGCTCATCTCTAATTATATGCTAACTTTATAACTAAAATTAATTGTTAATAATCTCTTATGAAATTTCTTAATGTCAATATTAACCTTTTACGTGATATCAATACTTGTCATTACCAAAAATAACTTAAATGAGCTTGAGTGACTTTAAACAACCTTGCTTAGAAGTTTTAGAGCCTTATGACTTAAAAATCAAGCTATTTACCAAATTCACGTTTTAAGAGCTTAAATTTCAACATATAGGCTCAATACCTTTACCTATTTCTATTTGGGCATAATTCAAAAATATTTAAGCCTATTACTTGCTTATAGGTATTGAATTACCTATAGGGCTCAAATATCCTTTCTTGGGTCCAAAACCTTAAAATACAAATAATAAGCCTATATAAGAATTATAAAGTTTAGTAGCCTAAGCCTAATTAAAACTTAAATTAATTCCTTTGAACTTATATCCAGTTCAATAGGTCCAATATCCAGCTTTACTCTAACTAGACTTAATTTCAAAACCAAGCCTAATACCACCTAATCTATAAATTATATTCTCTAATGGACTCAATTCTTAATTTTCTAAAGCTCATTACCTTCAATAGTGTTAAGATTAATAAATATAATCCCCAACCTTTTAGTGAAGTTAACTATGGTTAAACAAATAAGGCAAAGAAATAACAAAGAAAATAAATAAAAATACCAAGAATGATACCCTAAAGTGTTACTATTCAACTTGACATCTCCAAATCTACTAAAACTAGATGTATTTACAAAATCTAATACACTGCCAAACATTAAAATTGAAATCAAAATCCAAATTCTTCACAATATCTTAAATGCATCTTGTATGTACCAAATTCAAAAGTTTCTATAACTAATTATCAAAATTAATGTTTCACCGAAAATAGACACCATGATATACTTTATAAATAATGAATAGATACCTGTCTTTGTCACTAATTTCATATACCCAATGACAATATCATGACAAGTCATAGCAACATCACAAAAAGATTTAGATACTTACTCAAGATGGTAGAACAAGTTTGTCTCACTACACCACATAGTTTGAGAAACCCAAAACAAAATCATCTCTTACATACATACAACCAAAACGAAATTCCAAAAGTAACGTATATAAATTTTGATAAGTGATTTCAAAACAAAGTTACGAAAATCAACTCATGACATGATTAAAAGAAATCTAGTAAAACAAAAAATAAATAAATATATAAATAAATGAACAAATAAATAAATAAATGATAAATGACACTCAAATTTTACTAGTTGATTTTGACGTCTTTAAGTTAACTACTACATTTGATGTATTTATAAAATCTAATGCATTGTCAAAAATAGAAATTATAAAATAGATACTAAAACATAAACCAAAATTTTCTTTTAATTTAAAAAAGTTATCCACAGTAGCATAATGATTGTGATATCACAATGACATAATTTATAATAGAATGATTTCAATAAATAATGATTAACCAAAATATCCAATGTCAATATAAAACATGATAAATAAAGAATATGGACATGGTATGTTTCATATGCAAGTTGGCATATGTATACATATAGAATGGAATGGCAAGAATTTACAACTTTCTTTGTTGAGTTGTCATATCTTGTCAGTTAGTTGGAGTCATGTTATGGTGAGTCGTCTTAAGTCGAGTCGAGTCGAGTTATCGATGGTCTTGTCAAGTCCAGGTATCATCAAGTAAGTCAAAGGTTTTAAAATCACAAGACTAGTTCTTGATGTTTTATATTTGTTAACAGTATATGATAGTTTGGATCCGTTGAAGCATGACATGGCAGTTGTCGATCTTCAAACCCCTCAAACTGACTTCATTTATATCTAGACAGGACGATATGTTAGAAGCATATCCATTTGGAAACTTCACATCTCTAATTAAGTTGCAGACCTCTCTCATTTACCGAGTCAATAATGTATATTCAGTTGGTGACTTGAAAATCTGACTTCTACATGCTTGTGGATTCAACTTTGAGTAAATATCTATTTTCTAGAGGGTCAGTCTGGCCTCTTTTATGTCCTTGGACTTGCCCTTCAGACCGAAAATAGTCCTAACTAGGTTGTTGTATAGAATAGAATGCATGTAAGAGAAGCAGAGAGCCCTTAAAGAACTATAGAGCATACAATTTTTTTCAAACACTCTCTTATCTTCTCTATAAAACTTTAAGGGCCAAAAGAAAATCTAAAATGGATTAGTAAGATATGGGAGGTTACTAAAGATAAAAAATATATATTTTTTTGTTTCTTTGATCTTCCCATGTGTACTCTAAAGTTGCCTATTTAAGAGATCCCCTCTATCAAAAAGGGATGATTTTTGTATATGCTTTATCTTTTGTATATATCTTGTATATAGTGTCCAGAGAAGACATGAATTCTTTTTCCCTTACTCATCCCAAAAGATGAAGTACCCACTAATGCCATACTAAGATGAACAAAGGCCAAGTACTAATTGTTTACTATTGATTACAAGTCACCAAGCATTAACATTTTCACTGTCGCTAAATCTGCAATTTTTGGGTCTACGTTTCAATCAACTCACTCATGTATACTCAACTCAAGGAGGTATGAGTTTCGCCTCTCACTAGTAAAAGGGGCATTGTAGACATCTCATTTTGACATTTTTTGTCAAAATAAATACTTAGTTTAATATATACATAATTGAATTTTGCAAATTATAAATGTTAAAGCTAAAAAAAAATAATAATAATAAATCACTTTAATAGAAATAAATATGATAGATGTAATATGGATAATTAATATAGTATAATGTAATTTCAAATTTCATAAAAAAAAAAAAAACACTGTTCATCGTTTTCTAGCTTTGGCCGCCGATGGGCCAAGTTTGAGAGCTTTTTTGCTCGGTTTTCGACCCGTTTTTTACAAACACAAGCACGTTTCTTAAAAATAGGCATGGAGTAGTTTATGTTGATATAAAATTTAGTTGTTTTCATCAAGAAAAGGATTTGAAATTTGAATTCGAAAATTAGAAAAAACTTGTTTTTAGCTTCCGAAAAAAAAGGAAAAATTCGAGATTTTTGTTAATAACAGCTGTTTAACGTTCAAAATCATAATGGTAATGACAGCTATTTGTAATAATTGACCGTTTTTGACAACTAATTAATAGTTGTAATTCATTTTTTCGGATAAAAAATAAAAAGCCCCAAATTTAGATCTATAAAAGAGGAAGAGAAAAAACGAAAAAAGAAGAGGACAGAAAACAAAGAAAAGAAAAATCAAAAAGCATTTTGATACTCAGTAAGTTGAGAAGTTCCATTTCCATAAATCAATTTTGCCAAAATCTACGAACCACCGTCGCTTTGGTTACCCTGTTGCCTTCCCCGCCGGAGCCGTTCTTGGTCGCTGTGGTCTATAGCCGTCGAAGCTTCGTTGAAAATCCTCTGCTCGTGTCGTCATCGGCCAGCCGATCTCTTCCACTGCTCGTGTTTTGATTTTGCTCCCAGAATAATTTGATTCTTGCCATTTGCTGTGCGGATCGATTCCTCCAACCACGCGCGCGTCCACTGCAGGTATGTCTCCTGCTCTCAACTCAATAATAATAATAATAATAATAATAATAATAATAAATAGGAAAATAGAAATAAGAAAAATGAAAAATTAATATATAATTATAATATTCAAAATCTATTATGAATATATTGTGTTTCTTTAAAAAAAATAATAATAATAAAATAAAATATGTGAAATTAGTATTAGTTTGAATCAAAATAGTATAGTCATTATAATATGTATATATATATATAATATATATTGTCAATGAATATTTGCTTTTCGTCATAATGAATACGTTTTTAAGGAAAAGTTTTGTTATTAACATGAAAATTTTGATTAGACTAAAGTTTTAGGCTTATAATGAGTTGTCCAATAGTGTATGAGATGGTATTTCAATGTTCATATTAGACATGTATTTTGTGATTTTATTATAATGCATACATTTATGAAATTGTTTTATAATATTGTCTAAATATTACCTGTGATCTTGGTATTGATATAACAATTTTGAACAAGGCATGATATTGGATATATGTTATTCTTTATTCAATTAAAGTTTTGGAATTGTAATGGTGCATCGTATTGTGTTGAATCTTGTGAATAGTTATTCATGAATTACAAGTTGAGATATTATTTATGATTAAGAGGATATATGAAATTTGACAATGTCAATGAATGTTTGTTCTAAAAATATTAATTTGAAATTTAGGGTTTAAATTGTCATGATTTAGTTTTTTATTGTTTTATCTTTTTGCATTAATATAGTAATGATTTTTTTGATAAAATTGAACTATTATATATCATGTTAGGTATGTGTTCATAGAATTACATTAAAATCTTGTCATTGATAATATACCTATAATCATGCCATAATCATAAGGAATATATGAAATTTTTTAGTTTTAGGTTTACAACATTTGAAATTGTGTGATCATGTATGATGATTAGTCATTAATATTCCTTTTATGCCATGATATAGTGATGACCTTGATTGTAATAATATTGAATTTTATGATTTCACCATATATGAAACCATATTAAAATCTTGCCCTTCATAATGTAGTTTCAATGATATATAAATCTTGATTATGCCATGATATTGCTTTGTTGAAATTAGCTTGTTGAATATTGACATTCCTTATAATATTTTTATTCTTGATGATATGTATGATCAATTGATATGCATGATATGTGGTTATGATTTCTTGTTCAAAATTTTTGTCACCTAGAAAAATATGATTTTCCATAAAATTGCTAAAACCTAACTTGATAGATTTAGGGTTCATGTTAAAAGATATGTATATATTTTTCACAAATTAACAAACTTAATGAACTTAAAGTGAAAAGATTTCGAAAAATTTTAAAATTAACCAACAAACTAATTTTTTCTAAAAAAACTACGTGTGGTCTGATCCCGATTAGCGGGTACGTAGGCACCTAAATGGGCGACTTAAAATATGCAAAAAAAAATTATTTTTGTGAATTTGTATGATTTGTTAGTTTAGTTTAGAATATATGACTATTGATAGAATTTAATAAGATTTGATTAATTTGAATATTTCGAGTTTTTTAGATTATATACGATTATCGATGGAATTTTATTAGTATTTTTGTGCATATTAGACATATGTTTAGTTAATTAGATTTGATAAATAGTTTAGATTTGAAATTAGAGTTTAAAAGAAAGCAATTTAAATATGGAAAGTTTAAAGTGGTAACCGTTTAGGTTTTAATAGGTTAGCCCCCGAACTCAAGTTAATTTCTGGTTCTTGTTTTCAAAAAACGATTTTTTTTGCAGATCAGTAGCAAAACCAAAATCAACCTACCCATTGGTTTTGGTTTATTTTTTTCTCGACTTTAGTCGAGTGGCGACTCCAAAATGTTTTAAAAATTCAAAATTTCCTTTAATTCTTAGTCGATGATTCGTATTGAATGGGTTAGGGCTTAGTACGAATCGAATTAAAGGAAATCGAAAGAAACCAGGCTCGACAGGCATTTTTTCCATTGAGAGGTGCAACCTGCCTCCTAATTTTGCTCCCTGTGATAAGATTTTTACTAGTGTATTTTATCCTTAAAGTTCTTTACACAAGGTTCTTTACATATTTTTTTAGATTTTATAGATCTCATATACCTTTATATAATATATATAAAAAATTTATAAAAATAAAAAACATCACAAAGACGTGAAGAACCTTATATTTTGATGTTTTTCGAAGAGGATCCCAAAAGTTTTAAGAACCTCTTCTGTCCTCTAGGATATCAAAAAGTGAGATCCCTTATATAGGATTCAGTGTTAAGAATCCTAGGATAAGAATACTCCAAAAACAGATGGAAAGAGGATACATAAAGTCTTTGCCAAACTTGGATTCAGTTGCTGGCTGCCTACTGCCTAACTTTTACCAAAAGCTAACATGGATCTAAAGTGATCCATTTCTCAATACAACGAGTCCTTCAAGGAAAGGAAAATGAGAAGCAACAAATAAGTTCCTTTAAGGGGTTCGCTCTAAAAAAATAATGGAACAATAATGAATGAAGATAAATCAGTAGAAGTAGTTTATAGCTTTGTGTGTGTGTGTTTTCTTTCTTTCTTTTTTCTTTTTCAAATATCGTTGATGTTTCTTGTTCTTTTCTTTGGTATAAAATCTCATGTTATATGTATTGTTGAAATTATCTAGAATATTAGTTTATCTACATTTTTTGTTATCAGTGTATTCTTTGCTATGAAACTTGTAAGCACTCCACTTGTTGCACTTTTTTGGTTGTCAATTCCCAATATCCTATATTCCAGCATATGTAATGGTATTATGTATTCTACGATCTATATTCACCTAGATTTAGTACATGTAGCTAGTGTTGTCAGCCTATACGTGGCATCTTTAGGATAGCGTCATTTGCAAAATAAATATTGCATTATTTGAAAAACACTTCCAAAGTTTACTTAGGGCTTAACTAGAGATTAAGACTAGTTGATTATGTGCATTATGACTCTATGGCGACTGACATTGTAGGAGATCTCTCGTGCAATACATTTTCACCATAGGTGATTGTACTATAAGTTTTTAAGCTCTAAAACCTATTGTAGCATTATCTACCGCAAATTTGAGTTCATATAAGTCCATACCGTGAAGGAAATTATTTTGTTGAGGGGACTCACTCATGAAGTCACAAAGTTTCATGACAATATTGTTGTTTATTGCAATTGTTAAGAGCTATATACATATAAGGTCAATTAGTGAAGGTTGAGCAAGATGCAATTCCCCTGCAATTCAAGCTATAATTAAGATTCGTTGATCCTAACTTATATTCTCCATTACGTCTGATCCGATAACAATCCAAGATAATTATACCTAAGCAACCTTT
Source organism: Combretum micranthum (assembly GCA_024138025.1). Taxonomy (NCBI): domain Eukaryota; kingdom Viridiplantae; phylum Streptophyta; class Magnoliopsida; order Myrtales; family Combretaceae; genus Combretum; species Combretum micranthum. The sequence continues at coordinate 1,089,938 of JAMXBD010000174.1, forward strand.
TTTTTTTTTTTTTTACACCATCTTATTCAACTCACAAGGGTTTTAAAAGAATGATATTGACTTGAAGTTAACTATCCTTAAGGTCCAGTAATCATCCACCCATATCTAGAGGTAGAGATTGATAGTTTATCGCCTATAACAATGGTGATCGTTTGAACCAATGGTTAACCATTTACTCCCAACTTTCAAGCACTGATATTTGTATAAACCTACATTCTTGTGTTGCTGTTTTATTTTTTGTTGTACACCCATTTATGACCTAGGGTCTTATATATGGGTTTTATAAGATTTATTGACCAAAGCTTTACATCTCTTCATTGTCAAACAAACACTTCTGAGAATCTTGTCAGATTAAATTGCTGAATCTCCCACTCTTCCCTACTTGAGGACTTCTCATTATATAGGGTGTTGCTGAATTGTTTATGTCATTCCTGTTCTTTCTCAATCTCCACACACACACACACGTGTTATTTTTTTTTTTTTTTCCGACATTACCACAACACAACGAATAAATATTGATTAGGCAGAATGGTAATATCAAGTTTATTTATTCATTTATTTTTCCAAAATAATATCATGTTGCTAACAACATGTAATGCATCAATGCCATATAAAAGTACATCGAAAAGACTAAACCATGCATATCTAGGACCATCTTACAATAAGGACAAGTCTTATAAACTAAACCATGAGAATTTGGTAAATGAAAATCACAGTAAAGGGAAATGGGAAATCCACGAAGGTCATGATTTTCAGATTTCGATTTGAGCTAATTGACTGATGTTCATGGGCATGACATATGTGTTATTCCCTCCATAGAATATGTTAGCTGCTATTGCAGAAGCATTCTGAGTTGGATGAAACAAGTCCCAGAACAAGTAATCTGACCTATTTTGGCAGAGACTTGAGTTTTGCATTGCAGAGCATGGCTTTACCGCGTTCAAATCGCCAGATCCACAGCAAGCTGTGTCTATATTCGTAAATCCTTCACCATTGGCAAAAGAAAAATGCAACATAAGTAAATAGCTATAATTTAATGTCTAGTTTGGTTCAGCAGCAAAAAGGCAAATCTATGTAAATAAAAAAGCCATGATTATTAATAGTGTTATGGTCTAGTAACATGTCATCTGGTTTTTTTTAAGTTAGAATACCAAGTTAATAAAAAAAAAAAAGAAAAGAAGGAAAAATGAGCCACAATCTCAATTACACTATCTTGGGTGTTTTAACAATTTTAGCTTTTGAAGTTTAAATGTCATTTTCATTATCAGAAATTTGTACTTGACCTCCTATTATTTACTCTTGTACTCTTAATCAATGGCAATGGGTACTTGTCATATTTATCAACTCTAAATAAATAAGGGGAGGTAGTCAATTTATTATAGTCAATTGGATGGGACATGTAAAAAATTTAAAATTAATGTATAAAATTTAACAAATAATAGTACATTAGAGGGTGGAACTTGAGTCAAGTCACTTATAGAGAAGATGTAAGATCTATTGTTGGATCTTGTATAAAGTTGTAGGTTTATTTAAAAGGTTGTAGATGTGGTAGGTTATGTATAAAAATTATAGGTTGTAGGTTGAAAACGTGATGGGTATGGTAGTAAAACTTGATCCAAGTAGGTCCCATCCATTGGGTATGATGTACACTTAGTAAATTCAAATTTTGCAAATCCAAGTTTTAGGTGTGAAAGTGATAAAAGTATGCAAATTTCAAATAGTAATTTTTATATTATCTAATAAATGAAATACTTCCCATTTAATACGATCTTATTTTCATTCTTTGTGTATATGGTGGAACAAATGTTTAAAAAAATAATATGTTACATTCAAAGGGGATCATGCCATATGACTTTTAACTCTAATATGAAATTCATCATTATTTAACATATTTTCCTTTTACATTTTAATGCAATTGCATTCCCTCAAACATTCACTAACCATATAATTACCTTGAGTTTTCTTTGATTATGATAAGTTTTAGTGAAAACATTCATTTTTGTTTTCTCCCTGAGGAGAGAGAATCTGAACTTGACTCCCCAAAAGTCAATATTAATATGATTAGGTGATAAGGCTATTACCTAAAAAAATTCATTCATAAATAAACAAAAGATAGACATTTCATGCTTTTCATGCCATGATGGAATGAAATAAATGCTCCATCCAGCAACCATAAACTGAAAAAAAAAAAACAAGGAATAATAGAAATGCAAATTTGGTTATCTAAAATAAAGGTTAATGAGTGAAAATATATAAACAAAGATGAAATTGAGACATTTTATTCCATTTCAACCAATGTAACAAGATAATATGACAATTAACCTTTCTTTCATTTCTCTTTCTCATATATTTCTATGCATTTTTGCCCTCTTAAAATTATCAAACACGGTGAAAAGAAATGGGAGAGAGAATGTAAGCAGGAGAGGAAAAAGATATCAGCCTACTATTGAAGGAAAAATGAATAACTAAAATAGACAAAATATGAAAAAAAAGAAAATATAAACGAAAAATCAGAAGGTAAATGAAAAAATAAACAAACTAGGAAATAATAGTGAATCATCATGTTTGAAAAAATTTCACAATTAATTTTTTTTTGGCTAAATATTTAACCATCCAAGGAATCTAAATCGAATTGCTTTTCATTTCTCAATTAATGCGCTCATTATTTTGCATATCTTATTCACTCAAACTAACATCAATTTGAATCTCCAAGTTGCCTTTTGAAGGGACAAAAAATGAGTAATTTTATGTAGGGGAAAGAAAAAAAAATTACCTTAGATTTCTTAACATATAAGGAGGAAGAGAGAGAGAGAAAACCTACAAATGGTTTAATTTTTATGTATAAACCAAAATATTTTACACATTAAGAGATTAATGAAAGTTGTTTGCGGTAGGGATGTGCACGGTATGGTTCGATTCGATTTGCATCTCGAACCGAATCACACCATATTTTATGATTCGGTTTTTCTTTTAAATTCGAACCTAACTATACGGTTTGGTTTGTAATTTTTTCGAACAAAAATAAAAACAGTTTGGTACGATTCGATTTGTAGTTCAAACCATTTTTACTCATAAAATAAAAACTATATTCTATCAATAAAACTTCAATTACATATTTCTTATCACTAATGCAAATATAAACAACAATACTTAAAATTAACCATTTACTAAATAAACATGTAAAACTTATAGGAAGGAGAGATTTCATCCATTATAAAATTATAATCGTGACTAGTTTTATTTTTTTAAATTATTTTGAACTATAATGGTATACTAGACTTTATCCCAATATAAGATACAAAACCTAATTTTTATATGCTTCTAATTAACATATTATCAATTATATAAATCAATGAGTAACTAAATAATAGAATTAGTAAGATAAAGGGAAAAAAAATTTCATAAGTTAGAGCATTAGATTCTAAAATCTAAAATCTATCTTATTTGTGGACAATATAATAATTAAAACATAATATAATAAATCTAATTTTATTGTCATGAATGATACATATTTAAGTCATAAATTTTAAAAATGATTAAATTTTTAATGAAATAATTAAGAGTAAAAATAATATGTTTAATTTAAAAAAAATGTAAAATAATTCGATTCGGTTCGGTTCGAACTATACGGTTCGATTTAGTGTTCAGAACCGAACCGCAAACCATTTGCCCTTTACCGAACTAAATCGCGAATCGAACCATTTCAAAAAAGAACAGAAATTTTGGTTCGATATGATACGATTCATGGTTTGATCGTTTTTTTGCACAATCCTAATACAAAGAATTAGGTATAATCAAGTATAAAAGACATGTTGGGAAGAAAGGAGGAAAAAATGAATCGGGGATTTGATTACCGAAAAGTCCGGGATTTTTTATTGCCGTGTAAGTCATGCTGTAAGCATCTCCGAGTGAATATTTCATGTCACTTAACTCTGAGCTCAATCCTTGCAAGAGGTTATGGACGACACCATAGAAACACTTAGCATGATCATTCAATTCGTCCAAACAATTGAACCCGTTTAGGGTCTCGTTAAGGAGTCGAGCATAAGGGCAACATCCGATCATAGGAGCACTCACAATACCAATTTCCTAGCACCCATGTCGTACAAATCCTGTCATCAATATTAAAAAAGTGTAAGTAAAATACTCAGTTAGTGGGCTTTAGTGAAAATCCTAGACTACAAGCCACGTGGATATAGCAAATGCAAACCAACCCTTAAATGGCAATTGTAAGTAGAATTGAGAGTGGCCATCAACACTTCTATGGGAATTGTAGTCCGATTGTATCGATAATGATCCAAAATGTCGTTGCTCCCAACACTAATGAAGAAAAGTGATTGGGCCATAAATGCATCACATGCTTTTGAGCCGATTATACCTGAAATATATCCCTTTACTATTGCAAATTGTTGAATCTGCCGTCCCATGGATATAACCTCACCCTGCAAATACAGTAGCAAAGATTTCGTATTTGATCAATGCTTGAATTAGCAATTTAGATCTACAATGAATGGTGAGAGAAATTTTGAGATAAATTTTGAACTTACTTTAAATAAAATATAAAAGGTGCTAATTCCTAATTATAGTAAAAGTAGAGCTGCAAAAGAGCCGAGCTATTCGCGAGTTACTCGAGTTTTGCTCGCTTCAAGCTTGGCTTGGCTTGGCTCAGCTCGGCTCGGCTCGAGCTCTATTAGTAAATGAGCCAAGCCTGAGCACAAAGTAAAGCTCATTTACCTAAATGAGCCGAGCTTGAGTTTTGATTTAGGCTCATGATCTTACTCATAAACAAACTCGTTTAGGCTCGTGAATAGACTCACAGCTAAGCTTGTAATTGGCTCGTTAATAAACTCATTAGCAGATTTATGAAATTTTTTTTTTATACATGATATATTATCTATAACCACAAAATAAAAACAATAGAATCTAATTTTTATTTAATAACTATGTATATATATCATAGCAACACTTACATATTATATTTTAGGTTTAAAAAAATGAAAAACAGATTATCTAAATGAGTCAAACTCGAACTTAAATTTCAAGCTCGATATAAGCTCGTTAGACTTGATAAAAACTCAACTCGACTTGAGCTTTTTTCATAAATGAGCCGAGCTCGAGCTCAAACTTAAGCTTGTTTAACTAAATGAGCGAGCTCGATCCTCAATTTTAGGCTTGATAAAAAACTTGGCTCGGGCTCGAACACAAGCTCGCTAAATTTTAAACGAGTTAAACCCAAGCCTTTAAAAACTCGGCTTGGTTCGGTTGCAGCCTTAAGTGAGATTGGTGTTTCCACAAAGAAAGAAAGGGGAAAAAATGGACTCAAAAATTTGATTTGTCAAATGAAGTAAATAAGTAATAATCATTAATCTATCTATTATTATGACAGGAATAATTACACCAGAGTAGATCAATGGTTTTAAGTAAATTCAAATAAGATATCAACATTTTATATAAAAAAAAAAAAAGAAATAACATTATATAAAGTGATGCAAATACATGATCATGTTCTAAAAATTTATATCATGATCAATAGTGTAGAAATTTATATCTTTATTATAGTAATTTGTTATGCAGTTCAAACATTAGTTATACTATTTTATGTAATGTTCATCCCTTGATTTCTAAACTAATTAACACGTTAATCTCCTATTTGAACTTGCTGAAACCATTATCGTATAATTTTCCCCATTATGATATTACTTAATTCGTTATCCTCGCTTTATTCTTCCGTCCAAGCTCTGATATTCATATATACATAAAATTTACGGGACTAAACGCTAAGTATCGAAAAGGGGGAGCAAAAGAATAAGAAAAGGTAAAAAGAAAATTTACACATTCCTTGCTTCAATTATTCCTATATGTTTGAGAAACTCTGAATTATAACTTACATAGGTTAGATTTCCAGTTTCATCAAGAATGCCAGAACCTGCGGATGCGAAATTCACACCTCGGAGAACGCTTAGGTTAAAGGTTAACGGCATATTCACCAAAGAGAGATATGACGGCGGACTTCCTTGAAAACCCAAGAGCATCGCTGAGGAGGAAAAAGAACAAGTACGAGAAGATTAACCCAAAAAAATGTAGATGGTAAGAATTTCGAGCAAATAGCAAAAATAAACTTTTTGCTTCCAGCGTAAACACACCATTGTATTTGCAAATTATACTCTAATGCCCTCAAAACTCTTATAAATTGAAGTCTTCAAATGACAGTAAGATTCTGGTTATTATGCGGTTTCACTTTCTTACGTTGTACACCTTTAGTGAAGGATGTTCTCCGGATCATCTACCTATGTTTTTTTAGAGTAATTCCGTCATTATAGATGCAGCTTAAATTGAATTGTACTGTACCTATTTGATCTGCGGAATTAAGCCCGTTGCTAAACCGGCCGGTCGGGATCATGTTATAGTAATCAATTCCATAATATGGGAAATCAGCTTTTGCTTTGCTGAGATTCAAATTGTTGTTGGTACCAACATCAACCGTTGAATCACCAAATATAAACACAGCCGGCAAATCAACTGCGTATGAAAATTGCACTCCAAACAGTCCACACAGTACTAGGAACAGAAGCAATATATAGGAAGAAATTGGATTCTTCATTTTGGTAATTGTCAGGAATTCCTAGTGCTCAAGTTGCTTAAAATGTCGATTATATGTATATATATATTGATGTGGGGTTGACGATGATGTCAATAATGATCCAATAAGATGCGAACAAGTGTAAAAGATATAAATATTTAAGCTCGGTAATTTCGATTCATTTATGTAATAAACAATTGTTGTAATCAGATTTGAGCGATTAGACCTAAGCGACTTTGCTTCCCCCATTATTCACACGTACCCTTTATGCATTCATTTACGCGATCCATGGCTTAAAATAGTTAAAAACTTTAGTGGGCGTGTTCAATATTTGAATCACTACACACCAAAAAGAAAAAAAAAAATTGCTATAGAAATCTAGGAAGATATGTTATATTTCTACAGGTAAAATTAGCAATAATAATTTTTATAATAGAAATTTATATTTAGAACTAGAAATTTTATCTCTAAAACCCAATTTTTTGTAGTTAATCTATATGTACTTAGGAAACATGCGGTTCTCCCTTTTTTTTTAATATTTTTTCCTCCAACCTTTATTCCGAACTAGTATGAGTGTTGAAACATATAAAATAATTACATAACAAAATGTTTAATGTATAATCTCTGGTTGTCTAGATGGAAAATATATTATCTTTTTCAATTTTTGGATTATGAAATTATTAAAAAAAAATTGAAATTGCTATCAAAATTAATTAATCAGTAACTATTCGGCCACTCACGCATTTTTCTTAAGGAAAATGAGTTAATTTAATAATATTACGTGTTATAAGCAAATTCCACTTAAAAGAAAAACAACAGTGAGTTGTCGTCCTCGTTTTTATCATTTGCTTCCAAGTATGGTGACGCCGCAACGGGATGCAGCCAATGCATATAAAGTAAATTTTCTTAGTTTCATTGCATTGTAATTTATAATATTTAATGGGAATATTTGGCAGTACATGACCACACAAAGTTTTTCTTTTTTTCTCTTCTTTTTATTTACTTATTCCAAAGACCACGAGGTTTGATAGGCTCTTCATTGATAATGGATAAGTTAAGTAAAAAATAAAAATTTAAAAAAAAAAAACAAGGAGGAAGAAAATGAAACGCATTTGGTCCTGTTTAAGTAATGGATTCTAGTCTTGTAAAACTGCCAACACAATTTACTTTTATTTCTTCACCTTTTTTTTTTCCTCTTTAATTGTACTAGTCTTTTGCATTTTCACTCTATCCAACATAGATGGCCAGTAAATATGGATGAACATCCAATACTAGACATTGGCAATGAAGTTTAGTTATGTTATTATTTGAGACTGAAATGCTACAATCACACATGAATACTTGATCACACGGATCTTAAGACAAAAGGGGACAATTATACTGAATTATGCACTATAGCCAACTTTCACCATCCGCATTGATGTAGCTTCCATTAAGAGAGGTAGACAACCTTAAGAGGAGCAAAGTCAAGTAGCCTAAGAGGTGTAGTGTGGATTTGTAAAGCATGATACTAATGGCTTGTTCACTTCGCTAAATGAATAAGGCTATAATGAAATTTCTATTACTGAGTAATGAGCTGTAATAGGATTTTTTTTATTAATTTTATATTTAAATGATGGTATTTTGAAAAAAAAAAACAGTTTCAGCATTGAATTGGTATTCATAGGTTTGAATAAAGAATGACTATTCAATGTTTTGTGTAATAGGGATTCATTATGGAATCGTTATTCGACGAACTAAACAGTATAACAGCTATTCATAAGGAATAAGACTGTAATGGAATTGCAATTATAGCAAAATGAACGAGTAGTAATAGGACAAGATAAAAAGGAGAAAGGACCTAACAACTGACAGGGTGATGGACTTTATAGGTATAAGTATCATATGGCTCACGCCCCTCCGATATTGTCTTTGTGCACTGTTGTACCATGTCACCTATAAAATTCCATCTTGCTTCGATGTCATAGCTTGATTCTACATATCCTTAATGTCGTTGCATTGATATTCCAACTAATAATGTCTGTATAAAACAAGCCCTCGGACTCTTTTCTCCAATGAATCCATTTTAATACAATTGTTCAAGGATAAAATTTTTTCCAACAGAGGAAGAATGAAATGCCCTCACAGGAAATAATAAATATAAAACAAATAATAAATGAATAATTAATTAATGAAACATCTTGAGAAATAAAACATAATAAAGGTGTAGCACTCTACCACATAGAAATATTCATTTAAGCAATTGGTGCTTAGGAGATAGTACTTAAACTAAGGATAAGGCCAACTTTCATCACATAATTATAAAGCACTGTGAAAGCATCTCTCAAAATACATAATCTTAAGGTATCCCATTGCCCAAGTTCATCATAGCTAAGGTTTGATCATCAAATAAACATTATCATGATCTTTCATAAATAAGTTAATCCATGCTGTCAAAGTAATTCCTGCCCTAAAGCTAAGGTCTTACATTTTCTTCCTCTTTAAAACATGAGATTTGAACAAAACAAACCCATCAGCATCATAACTAAGTAGTCAAAATAGCAAGCAATAAATAATAAGCCACGATACAAGTATAGTAATATCCAGACACTTATCAATATAATCATCCAATCACTGAATGTATATATAATGATATGGTATATTAATGCATACATTAAGCAGTGACCAATATTATAAATAAGTAAATAATGAGTGGTCTTTAGACAACTCTTAAGCAATATAATAAAAGTGAGCTTTGAACCCAAATACAATAAAAGTTGCACTTGGTGGCTTTAGAGTAATGAAATATGAGTACTTGATTATTCAAAACCTGGCATGCAATCTATATGCTATAAAACTAAGATTTGTAACTTGAGTTTTTCAAAATTGGACCGTTAGGTTCACTTATGCAATCCGAGATTTCAAATATGAACCTTAGACTTTAGGTAAATTACTCAATATTTGAAAATTTTCATTTAAGATATTAATATTTTGTAAAATAGGCAAATGAGATATCTGAAATGGACAATTATATAGGAAAATTTATAGAAAACAACTAAAATGTTGATATCTTAAATGCATTATGACCAAAAAGAAAATAAAATTGCAAAACATTGATTTTCTGTTAAGCTCACTTTTTGAAATGTTAATTCCTCTATTTAATCATCCGAAACATTAATACCTTAAACAAATTTACACATAAATATTAATATATTTCAATCCAACTTACCTTAAATAAATAAAATCATATACAAGGATAGGAAAGTAATTTTTAGACTAGTAACAAGGATATAAGGGTCAAACTTAATGAGAATTTCAAAGATATGTTAGTTTGTCTAACATATAAAATTGCTACTAACTTGATCACTTCGATGAATTCTTTTCTTGCTCTGTTAACATCCTATAGAAATTGTTCTTCTTTCTTCAAACGAGTTACAAGTCTTGAGGAATTCGTGAAGGTTTTCACAATAAGTAAAATCTTACTTCTTTCTTTTCCTATCTTTTCAAATAAGATCAATGTTTGGGATATCAAATTTATGGAGAAATTATAACGATGATAGTACCTTCCACTAAAGCATTGAGTTTGATAAAGGGATTTTCGAGAAAAAGTTCCTGTAAAGCAAGAATTTGGAATTTGAGGAGCGAAAGATTTAAGGAAATTAAAAAAGGTAATATGATCTAACACAAGTTTTGATTTTCTATAAGTTAGCTCTTGTAAAAGACAGTAAAACTCACACATGAAAAGGTAAATTGCATCGACATGTTGTAACATTCAGGGGTAAGTGATAGGAATCATGAATTGTTTGGATCGATAACTTGAGCTACTGCTAGAGGCCTGATGAACTTAGCTCAATGGATTATCATGCATGAACCGAATGAAGGTGAATTAGAGTATTTACATAGTTATGAGATACACTTTGCTATTGGACATGGTTTAATGTGTTTAAGTGTAATGGAAAGGTAAATTTTGAAGGAAAATTCATCAGTTTTGATGAACATGGTCGTGGCGAAGACATTAATTGAAATTGAGCAAGTAAATAAAGTCACAAATGAAGACACCATCCTCACTACTCCCGGCCAAAGATGGTGCTTGAAGATATTGCAGGAGAACATTGTTTGGGAAGAATAAAGTCACAGTTGAGGGCACTGCCATTCGCACAACTACCCTTAGGCTAGTGCCGGCTTTACATGGTTGTGTTTTGGGCTGTATCAATGTCTGATTGTAAGATTTTTATATGGTTGTTGATGGCATGTCCTGACACACAATCGTAGGTTGCTTAGCTTGTTTAAAATTTAGTGAGCTCGAGCTTGAGTAGAGCATTTTATTGAGTTTGAAATTGAGGCTCGAAATTGGCTTATTTAGTTAAATAACATTCAGTTTGAGCTTGAGCTCAGCTCTTTTATGAAATGAGTTCGAGCAGAGTTGAGCTTTTTATCGATTCTAACAAGTTTTTATCAAATCTAGAATTTAAGTTCGAGCTCGACTCATTTAGATAGCCCGTTTTCCATTTTTTTAACCTAAAATGTAGTATATAACTATTGATATAATATATATACATAATTATTAAATAAAAATTAGTTTTTATTGTTTTTATTATGTAGTTATAGATAATATATTATGTATAAAAAATTCATAAATCTATTAACAAGTTTATTAATGAGCCTATTAACGAGCTTAGTTGCGAACTTATTCACGAGCCTAAATGAGCTTGTTCACGAGCCTGCTTATAAGCCTAAATTAAAGCTCAAGCTCGGCTCATTTAGGTAAATGAGCTTTACTTTGGGCTTATGCTTGGCTCGTTTACTAATCAAGCTCGAGTCGAGTCGAGCTGAGCCAAGCTTAAGTAGCTTGCGAATAACTTAACTTATTTGCAATCATAGCTGTGGGGGTTAAAGTGCCTTCGTGCCTTGTTTCTAAGTCTATTTTTAGTTTTCTATTTAATTAGTTTTGAATTTTATTTTGTAATCCCTAGGTTTTGGCCATAGCATAAGTTAAAAGATCTAAAAAGAATTAAAATCTAAATCTAATTTTATATTTTGAAAAATATAAAATGTTTTGGTAATATACTAATTAATATTTTTCAGAAATATAAGGCGTTGTTTTGCAAACATTAAAAAGGTTGTGGTTCTTCATATTTTATAATTAAACATTTATCTAAAAGTACCAGAAATTTATTAGAAGCTGTCACTATTAGTGTTAAACCATGGACATATTGTCCCTTCTTTTAAATAAAGTTTCTTTCATTAAATGCCGAAATGATAATTCTCAGTTGAACCATACTTATTTTCTTTTACAAAAAATAAAAGTGATAAGAGATGTGAAAGTTTACACAAAACTGGGCATTGTTGTTATTTTTAGAAAAACAACATGACATTTTGAAAGTTTACTTTTCAAAAATACTTTCTTTTACCCTTATAAAATGTTTTCTTCCAAACCTTCGCATTTTAGTTTGATAAACCCCAAGATCATGTTTACAAGCGTCACAATTAGAGTTTTGGAAAGAAAAAGTGAAGTAATCTCAAAAAGCACAATAGGTATCTTCGCTTACCTTATTTTCAAATATTCCAAAAAAGTATCTTTGTTAAATACATCAGTACATGTGCATATTTCACCATTCATGTATGAAATATCTTTTTTAGTATATATCATATTTTAGAAAACTAAATAACAAAACTTTGTTGGCTAAGCAATGTTAAAAACAGATAAAAGCATGTTTTGTGACTTTGTTTGGGCTTAAAATAAAAATATTTTCTATATGTGTACAAACAAAAGCTATTTTATCTCATCCAAATAAAGAATAATATAACATGAAATATAATAGTAGATCTACCCTCTAAGCTCTTATGTTGGATCTAAATTTAGGGTTTACAAGATAGAGTTTTATGTTATATTAGTGTGTTGTTGTTGTTGTTGTTGATGTGTTTTAGGTTGTTGTTATGCACTTTTGATGCTAGTATCTGATGCGAGAACCTTCCCAATCACGCGTGAGAACCCTTTTAGATATTGTGAACCCCCAGCACAGTAATACGAAAACCCACGAATTCTATTGGTAATCAATCCGTAAGATGGATTAGAAATAGGTTTGTCTTAGTGTTTGATCTAAATAGATAGAACAAGGTCAGCCCTATCTCCGAAACACTCCACAAAGAAGGCGATCAAAACTCCTTTGAATGTTCCTATAGCATGTATTCTAAATCAAGAACACAAAGATTTTAAGCAAAAGCTTTGGTTTTTCATTCAACAATAATCTATCTTGTACAAGGACCCAAATAGGGTTTATATAACTCAAACAATGAAAACAAAACGTCAAAACAATGAATTCAATACGTCCTAAATGTTGGTTAGCGGCCAATCAAAGATGGCAGGCGACCATGAGCATTCTGGAGCAAAATTGTAAAGCTCGAAAAATTGGCCAGGGGAGTCATGGCCGGCGGCTATGGGAGAATGGCTGGCGGCCATTCTTGCTTCTCTGCACAAATCAGCTTTCCTTGGCTCTATTTGATGATTACTTGAAAAATATTGAAGTATACTTGCTCCATCCTTGTTCCAAAGCCTTGATAACCTTGTGATTCATCCTTGGCATGCTCTAATAAGCCTTGGAAGTGATTATTGTAGGCTTGTTGAATCTTCTTAGCTCTAGCTCTTGTGATTGGTACTTGAGGAAAACTTATTGGACTTGAATTTCTTTGAGTTTCCATGGTTGCCACTTGGTCTTCATGTTGATTCGGATCTAAACTTTGGACCGTTGGCTCTTCTGTAACATTCCCCCTCTCCTCAAAAGGATTCGTCCTCGAATCAAAAGCATCACCTACATCAAAAGGACTAAGATCAGCAACATTAAAGGTTGCACTAACATTATACTCACCTGGTAAGTCCACTTTATAGGCATTGTCATTGATCCTTTCAAGTATTTGAAATGGACCATCTCTCTTGGATTTAACTTGGACTTTCGTTGTATTGGAAACCGCTCCTTGCGAAAATGAACCCAAACCCAATCTCCGGGTTGAAAAATCATTGGTCTCCTTCCTTTGTTCACCCTTAAAGCTACCTTGGCATTTTGTTGTTCAATCTGGTCCTTCACCTGTTTATGTAGCTTCCTCACAAAGTCTGCCTTAGATTCAGCATCAAAAACAAACTTGTTAGGCGGTAATGGTAATAAATCAATAGGAGATAGTGGATTAAAACCATAAACAATCTCAAATGGAGAACAATGAGTAGTGCTATGAATAGCCCTATTATATGCAAACTCCACAAAAGGTAGGCAATCCTCCCAAGTCCTAATGTTTTTCTCTATTATTGCCCTCAACAATTGAATCAAAGTGCGATTTACCACCTCCGTTTGTCCATCCGTTTGTGGGTGACAGGTAGTTGAAAACATGAGCTTAGTCCCCAACTTTCCCCACAAAACTCTCCAGAAATGACTCAAAAATTTTACATCCCTATCACTAACAATGCTTTTAGGTATGCCATGCAAACGCACTACCTCTCTAAAGAACAAATCAGCAATGAATGTAGCATCATCAGTTTTATGACATGGAATAAAATGAGCCATTTTACTAAACCTATCAACCACCACAAAAATACTATCACGTCCTTTCCTAGTCCTAGGCAATCCTAGTATAAAATCCATAGACACAGCAGTCCAAGGTTCATCAGGAATAGGCAATGGTGTATATAATCCATGTGGTTGTAGTTTAGACTTAGCCTCTTTTCATGTAATGCAATGTTGACAAATTTTATGCACATCATGTCTCATGCCAGGCCAGAAAAAATGTTCATGCAGCATAGCATAGGTCTTATCTACCCCGAAATGCCCATTAAGCCCCCTCCATGTGCTTCCTTAACCAATAATTCTCTAATCGATCCTTTAGGAATGCACAATTTATTCTTTTAAACAAGAATCCATTGGATACAAAATAATCATTTATTCCAGTCCCATCAACACAAGCATTAAAAATTCCAGAAAAATCAACATCCGTTGGATACAAATCTTTTACTAACTCAAAACTTAGTAAAGAAGTACTAAGAGAGTTAAGTAAAGCGTACCTCCTGGAAAGTGCATCAGCAACAATATTTTCCTTACCTTGCTTGTATTTGATCACATATGGGAATGTCTCAATGAATTCCACCCATTTGGCATGCCTCCGGTTCAGTTTATCTTGACCTTTCAGATGTTTCAAGCTTTCATGGTCAGTATGTATGACAAACTCCTTAGGCCAAAGGTAGTGTTGCCATGTTTGTAAGGCTCGAACTAAGGCATACAACTCCTTATCATATGTTGGATACTTCAATGCTGCTCCACTCAACTTTTCACTAAAGTACATTAGTGGCCTGTGGTCCTGCATTAAAACAGCTCCAATTCCTATGCCACTAACATCGCCTTCAATCTCAAAAGTTTTGTCAAAATCAGGTAAAGCAAGCAATGGTGCATTACACAATTTTTCTTTAAGTTCATTAAAGGCATGTTCTTGTGTATCACCCCAAGTAAAACCAACATTCTTTTTAACAAGTTCATTCAATGGTGCAGCAATAGTACTAAAATCCTTGATGAATCTTCTATAAAATCCAGCAAGTCCATGAAAGCTCCGCACCTCATTAGCTGTCTTAGGTCTAGGCCACTCTTTAATGGCTCTAACCTTCTCTTCATCAACCTCCACTCCATTACTAGACACAACAACAAAACCAAGAAAATTAACCTTATCCATGCAAAACTACACTTCTTAAGGTTTGCAAATAATTTTCCTCCCTTAGTTTTGCCAAAACCAGTTTTACATGCACAACATGATCATTCAAAGACTTAGAGTAAATCAAAATATCATCAAAATAAACCACAACAAATTTACCTAAGTATTCACGCAGCACATGATTCATCAAACGCATAAAAGTACTAGGTGCATTTGTAAGACCAAACGGCATAACAAGCCATTCATACAAACCATATTTAGTCTTAAATGCAGTTTTCCATTCATCTCCTACTTGCATGCGTATTTGATAGTAACCGATTTTAAATCAATTTTTGTAAACAAACATGAACCATACAATTCATCTAACATATCATCTAACCTAGGATAGGATGACGATACTTTACAGTGATTTTATTGATGGCCCTGCAGTCTACACACATTCTCCAAGTCCCGTCCTTCTTAGGTACTAAATTACAGGAACCGAACAAGGACTTAAGCTCTCCCTCACATACCCCTTCTCCAGCAACTCCTCAACCTGCTTTTGAATCTCCTTTGCCTCACTAGGATTAGTCCTATAGGCAGGTCGGTTGGGTATGGTAGCTCCAGGAATGAAGTCAATCTTATGCTCTATGCCCCTCACTGGTGGAAGTCCACTAGGCATCTCTTCTGGAAACACATCTTCAAATTCCTGCAACAAATCAGAAAACACACTAGGCAAAGATGGGTTAATATCATTAGTGGCCAAACAAGCCCCTTTGTACAAAAGTACAAATATAGGCCTACTGGCTTTCAACGCATGCCTAACCTCACTTGTCCTAGCAATCAAACTCACACTCTTATTCTTTTGCTCTCTAGGCCGTTCTTTATTTTGCTTTTCACTCCTCTCTTTTCTTTCTCTCAACTCACCTTCAACGCTCTTTTTGTTTGCACTCTTATTTTTCTCTCCCTCAAGAATGCTTTTTCTCTCTTCACGCTCTTTTCTTTCGGCCTCCTCTCTTATCCTCTCCAATTTACATTGATCTTCATACACTTCTTTAGAGGATAGTGGTGACAAAGTGGTTTTTCTTCCATCTTTGGTAAAAGTATATCTATTTAAGTAACCATCATGCATTGTTTTCCTATCAAATTGCCAAGGTCTACCTAATAAGATATCTCCAGCATGCATAGGAACAACATCACATAACACTTCATCATGATATTTACCAATGGAAAAAGAAATTAAAGCTTGCCTATTTACCTTCACCTCGCCACAGTCGCTGAGCCACTGAAGCTTGTATGGTCTAGGATGTGAAACTGTAGGCAATCCCAATCGAGTAATTAGAAGTGTACTCACCACATTTGTACAACTACCTCCATCAACAATCACACTGCATGCCCTCCCTTGCACATGGCATCGAGTATGGAATAAATTCTCTCGCTGCTCCTCATGACATTCCTCCTTCAGCTGTGTGTTAAGTGCACGCCTGGTAACAAAAATATCACCCTCACTGGCTCCTCAACACTTCCCTCATCACTACAATCTTCCAATTCGGGCATGTTGTCATCTCCATTGTCACCATCATCTCCCTCATCATCAGTGACAACTTCACCATTTCTAACCACCATAGTCCTCCTATTAGGACATTCCCTACTAATGTGTCCAACACCCTGACACTTCCAACATTTGATATCTCTATTCCTTCCCTTCTGATCAAGATTTTGGCTTCTCAGATGAATCCCCACTAGGCTTACCTTTTGCTACATCCACTGTAGGCTTAGTTCCACTTTTATATTCAGATTTTCCATATCCTTTCCAAGAATTATTATAACTGGAAGAAGATTTGGAAACATACCTGGTTGAACCTTTGCCTTGGAGTTGCTTCTCAATTTTAATAGCAAGATGTACTATTTCCTCCAATTCTTCATAATGTAGCAAATCACTTTGTCGGCAATCTCTTTGTTCAAACCACCCAAGAAACGTGCCATGGTGGTCTCCTCATCTTCTACTAAATCAGCCCTAGTCAAAATCATCTCCATCTCCTTGTAGTAGTCCTCCACACTCCTACTACCTTGCTTCAACAATTGTAACCTTTGAATCAATTCCCTTTGAAAATATTTGGGAACAAATCTCTTTCTCATGACGGCCTTCAAATCGGCCAATTGTCAATAGGATACTCCAGATTCCTCCTCCTGCTAGTCACCAATTGATCCCACCAAGAAATAGCATAATCCTGAAACTGAGTTACAACCAACTTCACCTTTTTCTCTTCACTATACTGGTGACAATCAAAGATCAGATCAACTCTTTTCTCCCATTGCAAATAAGCTTCTGGATCGGACTTGCCCTGAAATATAGGAAGTTTCAATTTAATATTACCCAAATCTCTATCTACATAGTCTTCATTCCACCTATTTCGACCAGTAATATAACCTTCCTGCATTCGGCCTCTTCCTACACCTCTACCACCTCTTCCTCTTCTATTGGCTATCATGGTGGCACTATCCTCAAATTCTTCCTCCACATAATCATTAATCCCCAACTTCATCTACCTGGGGCGAGGAAATTCTAACTCCTTTTACTCCACTAGAACTCGGCTCCTTTTTCTCTACAACCTGTAGCCTCAAATTAATATTTTCTATAGACTCCTTCATATCCAGTAACATTTCAGTCAAGCGTCTATATTCCGAAGCCCTAGCATCTTGCATCAAACCCCCTTCTCTTCCTCCATCATCCTTACCAACATCAATACCCTTTCCTGACATATTTCCTGCAAAAATCAACACACGTTAAAAAAAAAAATTCCTCACAAACGCTCCCTTTCGTGTTTGCACTCTATTAGATGGAGTTGTCCACTCGTGTTTTCTCAGGAATAAGATATATCACTCGGGTATTCCTCACACCTCTCAAGCTTGTTTTCTTTCGCGTTCTTAATTGAATCACACTTTTAGAACGATTCCAAGAAATTCAATCTGAGATAATATGAGTGTCACAAAAAGAATCCTTTTCTTTCCTCTCTCTCTCTCTCTCTTTTTTATATATCAATTTTCGAATTTTTTTTTTTTTTTTTATCAACTCAAATCACAAATTCAAAGATTTCGAAACCCTAACTTGTGTTTCCCTATAGATCTGGACCGATGACACTCAAAAGATCAAAAGGACGAATCTTTTATGATGTATAACAAGATAAAGGTATGAACTTTTTGTTCTCACAAGAATCAAGATGTGAGCTTTATGATCTAAAGGAATAAAGATGCAATCTTTTTGATTGATTTTCGAATTTAAATTCAAAGAAAACAAAAGATAGATGAAAAGAAAGATATAACCTGATCTAGAGCCAAAGCTCTGATACCAAATGATGCGAGAACCTTCGCAATCACGCGTGAGAACCCTTTTGGATATTATGAACCCCCAGCACAGTAATACGAAAACCCACGAATTCTATCGGTAATCAATCCCTAAGATGGATTAGAAATAGGTTTGTCTTAGTGTTTGATCTAAATAGATAGAACAAGGTCAGCCCTATCTCCGAAACACTCCACAAAGAAGGCGATCAAAACTCCTTTGAATGTTCCTATAGCATGTATTCTAAATCAAGAACACAAAGATTCAAGCAAAAGCTTTGGTTTTTCATTCAACAATAATCTATCTTGTACAAGGACCCAAATAGGGTTTATATAACTCAAACAATGAAAACAAAACGTCAAAACAATGAATTCAATACGTCCTAAATGTTGGCTGGCGGCCAATCAAAGATGGCAGGCGGCCATGAGCATTCTGGAGCAAAATTGTAAAGTTCGAAAAATTGGCCAGGGGAGTCATGGCCGGCGGCCATGGGAGAATGGCTGGCGGCCATTCTTGCTTCTCTGCACAAATCAGCTTTCCTTGGCTCTATTTGATGATTACTTGAAAAATATTGAAGTATACTTGCTCCATCCTTGTTCCAAAGCCTTGATAACCTTGTGATTCATCCTTGGCATGCTCTAATAAGCCTTGGAAGTGATTATTGTAGGCTTGTTGAATCTTCTTAGCTCTAGCTCTTGTGATTGGTCCTTGAGGAAAACTTATTGGACTTGAATTTCTTTGAGTTTCCATGGTTGCCACTTGGTCTTCATGTTGATTCGGATCTAAACTTTGGACCGTTGCCTCTTCTATAACAGTATCTATTCTGGAGGAGTTAGTAGTGTTTTGGAGTAAGTTTAGATGTTGTTCTATTTGTTGCTGATGATCGGGGCCTAGTCTTGCCCTGAAGTAGGTCAATGGGAAGCATCGTGTAAGTGTCTAGGGGTAAGTTTTATACACAGTATCTGTCGCGGCCTAAAAGTTGAGCCCTCGACATGCCTGGGACAAACACTGAGAGTTGTTGTGCCCAATATAAAACCAAGTGTATAATGCACAATAGCTATCGTGGCCTAAAGTCAAGCCCTCGAAAAGCCTATTACAGACATTGAAGCAAGTTTAAGTGTTGGAGTATAGTACCCATCGTAGCCGATGGTCAAGCCTTCGACGTACCCCGCGACGATGCTGTGAATGTTTTTAACAACAGACGACCCCTAGTTTATTGAGGCGCGACGTGGTTTTCTTGAAGCAATATACCTCGCAACCCTTCCTAAACTGCCCTCGACCCCCTTATTTGTGTAGGCTTGAGCTTAGTTTTATGTAGTAATGTAACCCTTGGCCCCCCAACCTATGTTATTAGTTTTTAGAACCACTTTAGTTAAGAGGTTTATAGCATGTTTCTTAGGCGTGAGAGAGTTTTGGTTAGAGTTCTTTTCTTGTTATGTATTTATGATGCATGCTTGTTGTTTTATAGGAGCTTTCAATCGAGACCCAATGTTTCCCAAAGATTACTATGATCTCTAAGCAAGATGCATAGGGAAGTGACTTGAACCTTATCACGATGTTGTGTTTGTAATGTAGCTGCACTTGTTTCTAAATAAACTCAACTAATTATGTATGGGAATGGGGATAATGTATGATGTATGGTGCTTGGATACGTGGCAGGCTTTAATATTAGAAGTGATAACAAACTTTCTATTGCTGATGTGTAATAAGTATTGATGATTGTTTGAACATTGCTTGGCCACCAATAATATGACTTAAGTCTTATATGATCCTTAGTCTAAAATTGACATGCATTGCACGACACAACGTTGCATTAGCATGGTACCCATCTCACGTATTGACATTCCGATCCTATACTAATGCCTAGTTATGCCATGAGAGTTTGGGTGGGGTTCTCATTAGGTTGCTGGCCCCATAGGAACTAAGTTGACCTAAAGGACGTTGCCCGAGTGGTGGAAGCTTTTAGGGTATCAAACTTACGGGGTTTCTAATGGTTCTAAGGTGAAGTTGAGATTACGTTGAGTATGTATATAAGTATATATGTATATAAACTAAGTAATTTTAGAAAAGTTACTCCTTCCTTTGTTCTCAGTCTCTTATGGGCACGGACTCCTTGAGATTGGTTCTTCAACTCCCAAGTGATGCCGTAAATCTTCATTGGTTTGGATTCTGATCATTCGAATTGTGCATTACATATGATTGAGTGTGACATTGCATATGATTGTAATTAAAACTTATTTGATATGTGCTTAAAGTGTGGTTTAATCATGTTATCTCACTGAGCTGTAGTGTGCTCACACTCCTATAGACTTTATGTGTTTTCTAGATCTCTAGAGTAGATCCAAGTTTGAGGTAAACGAATGTAGTAGATCTCAAGGGGAAATTCTAGGGCTCGAGTGAAAGTGGAGATAGTTTCTTTTGCATCGATACCTTATGTTGTTTCTTCAAAGTTGTAAGTTTATTAAGAGATGATCTTAAGCTGTTAGAAGGAAGTTTTTGTTGTAAAGATCTTATATGTATGTTTGTCTTGACAACCTCACAATCCCATTTTGATATGTTCATGCCACAGAGTGTCCTAATAGTTTGATGCCAGCAAGCTTTCTTGAAAGGCCTGTGTTGGCTTATTTTTAATTCACCACTCTTCAAGTCCTTATAGCGGCGTCAATGCTATTAGGGTGCACTATGGGGTATGACATATATTCTATATTTGTCCTTACCCAACTTATTGGAGTATATATGGGATATAAAGGTTGTGTTAAGATCGTTAGTCAACTTTTAACATTTTAAATCCTTGTGATCAAATTACTCTCTTGAATAATATTGAGTTTATATCTCCAGATTGTTTTTTATTGTTTTCTTCAATCATTTATCATATCGATTGATTAAAACAATTACTTGATTCTTTCTTTGGTGCATAATATCCAATAATAGATCATTCATATATTTAATTTCCCATAAATCAAAAACCTAAAAACATATATTAAATTCCTAAATTGCAATATAACACGAGATTCATATATAATACACGTGGATTCTCCAATTCACATCATCTTAGTATCAAAGCTTGAGGCTGCGAATTGCAATTTAAGGCTTAGTGGTGATCACTTGTGTGGTACGTTTGGGTGATTTGATTGCTAGTATTACAGGTTTCATTGTTATTAAATATGTTAGGAAATTTTGATGTAAAAAATGGAGATGCAAAGGCTCCAAAGGTTGAAAACACTGCTAATGTGGGTGACTTTATGGATTTTATGAGGGAGATCATGCAATGCATGCAAATAATGATGCAACAACAAAATGAAATCTTAACAAATGTTGATCAAATCATTAGAGAAACCCTCATAATCATGAAACATCTTAACATGATATTATCAGGGAAGCAGAGAACAATCCAGGAGTCTAATTACCTCATGTGGACATGGAGTAATAGAAGGTCGCAGAAGAGGTAGTGATAAAGGTAGGGGTTATGCACACCAACCAGCACGCAGATATTGAGTTAGAGATTATGATGATAATTTAAGTGATCATTGTGATGGACATACACCTTAAGGATTAGGTGTTACTAAGATCGTAAAACTGAAAGTTCTATCTTTTGATGGTACTGAAGGAGCAGATAAATACTTTGATTAAGAGGATCAAATAGAAAAGTTTTTTTTATTATCATAAATGTATGATTTGCAGTGTTTAAAACTTGCTACCATTGAGTTTAAAAGCTATACAACACATTAATAGAAGAATGTCTTCAATAGTAGGACAAGGAATAGAGAGTGTGATGTTAAAACTTGGGCTGAGATGTGAGAATTATTGCAATAGAGGTTTGTGGCCTATTATTATACCAAAAAATTATTGATGCGATTGCACACTTTGTGACAAGGTAATAAAAGTGTGGCTGAATATATTGAAGAATATAAAATTCTTATAGTTTGTAGCCAAATTATTGAGACTTCAGATCAATCTATTGCTTAGTGTATTGCTAGACTGAAATATGATATTGTTAATGTTGTGGAATTTCAAAGGATTGATACCTTAGAGGAGGCGATATTGATGGTAGAAAAGGTGAAAACACAGTACAAACACTATAAATCCTCAAGTGACTCTTCTAAATCTGAAAGTAGTATGAAATCTTATTGGTATGATAATAAAAAGAAGAGAACTAGTAGCCCTAAGAATGAGGAAAAACATGAGTCCAGTCAAGAGAAGCCTAGTGATGCAAAAGGAAATTCAACTTCTAAGTTGTTTGTTTCTAGTAGTGCTGGAAAGAGAACTAGAGATATTAAGTACTTTAAGTGTTTATGAGCATATGGCTATCCAATATCCAAATCAATGTGTTGTTTACTCATGGAGGTTGTTTGGAGAGTGATGGTGAAGGAGAAAGGAGTAGTTATTCTTATTCTAATGAGGATTATGAGGAGGAACTGCTAGCTGAGTAAGTAATTGAGGCTGTTATACCTTTAAATGGTGCAGAAAGGAGGAATTTGAGTGTAACACCAGCGATTGATCATGAACAAAGGGAAAATATATTCCATATTAAGCTCCTAGTGAATGGGGTTGTTTGTGTGGCTATTGGTGATTCCGATAGTTATATTAATGTTGCAGCAACGACACTAGTAGAGAAGTTACAACTTCCTACCACAACTCATCCACAACCATATTGGTTGCATTAGCTCAATGACAAGGGCTTTGCCCATGTTACTATATAGGTATTGTTTCTATCTCTTTGCATAATCATTTACAAATGCAGTGATTTATGATGTAGTACCTATGAATGCATCTCATATTTTGTTGGGTTGCCCTTAGTTATTTAATCGAAATGTGAATCATAATAATAAGGACAATACTTATTTTGTTTTATTCAATGGACAGAGGATCAAATTGTTTTCTATGAGCCGCAAGGGTATGAGACAAACACATAAGTAATTGAATCTCCCTAAGAAAGAATCATTATGGTTGACAGAAGGAGTAGTTGAGAAGGAACTTGCTAATGGGCAATCGATGTACTTATTACATGTGAGGTGGGTTTTGGGGATAGAGAGTGATTCTCTTATTCTAAATGAGGTGCAACAATTATTGAAGCAATTTTTTGATGTTTTTCTTAAGGAGTTTTCAAAGGGATTACCTCCTTTGAGAGGGATTAAGCATTAAATTGACTTGGTATTAGGAGCTAATTTGCATAATAGGTCAGCCTATAAGATGAGTGAGGTTAATGAGTTAAAGAAATAAGTTGATGAATTGCTAGAGAAAGGGTTTATGCATGAGAGTATGAGTCCATGTTCAATGCTAGCATTATTGGTACTTAAGAAAGATGGCAATTGGAGAATGTATGTGGATAGTAAGGTGGTAGATCGTATTACTGTAAACTATAGGTATCTTACACCACATCTTGATGATATGTTGGATGAATTGCATGGTGCCTAATTGTTTTCTAAGATTGACTTAAACAATAGGTATCATCAAATAAAGATGAAGGCTGGAGATGAAAGGAAAACAGCTATCAAGACCAAGCATGGTTTGTATGAGTGGACGTGATGCCCATTAGCTTGTCTAATGCCCCTAGTATTTTTATAAGATGATGATTATGTGTCGAGGGATTTTTTGGGAAAATTTGTGGAGGTTTATTTTGATGACACCTTGAACTATAGCTCGCATTTTGATGGTCATGTCATGCACTTAACTTCGATGTTCATAGTGTTTAAAAAGGAGAAATTATATGCTAATTTGAAGAAATATATTTTCTATCAACATGAGATGATATTTTTGGGATACATTATATATAGGGAAGGCCTTCGTGTTGATGATGAGAAGGTTAAGGCCATAACTAAGTAGCTTATTCCCATTAATGTTTCCAAGATTCATTAAAGATTTTAGCACTATTGTAGCATCTTTGACAAAGTTGGTGAAGAAGGGAAATCCTTTTCAGTGAAACCAAGCGATTAATCAAAGTTTTGAGATATCCTCTCTATCTTTCTCCTCCGATCCAGGAGTGTTTAACACACACCCATTCCTCTCTCTCTCTCTCTCTCTCTCTCTCTCTCTCTCTCTCTCTCTCTCTCTGCCTTTTGAGTTTTTTCACTACCACTCTCCATTGTCTTCTTCCTTAATAGCCCTCCAACATAGACTAAACTGTATAAAAAACAATAACAATAGCTAGACAAATCGATAAGTTTTATTTTTTAATTAAAAAGAGAAAAAAATTAAACTATTCTACAAAAATTTTAGGATTTCTAGTACCTATAATTGAATTTGGTTTAGAGCCAAATGATTCGGAAATTAATTGAATATCTGCTACCAATCAAAACATACCTGCAATTCCAATTTGATAATGGGTTTATTACTTTCAATCAATTAAGCACTAATGAAAACTCATTTTCTCAAAGCAAGTAATTGCCTTAAATTAACCAATTAATTTTTCCTATTTCTAGAAAATTGATTAATTGAGTAACCCTTTTTAATTTCCCAAACCCTAATTAGATTAAAACTCATATTTCTATGTTATTATTAATCCAAATTAGACATTCATAGATCTAATTAGAAAAGATTTTCTCAAATTCAATCCTCAATTAACATGCATTCCAAGGATAATTCAAAACACATGCTTGGTGAATTGACACTAACAAATTGAACACAAGCATAAAATTAATCAATAGCATTAAATATTAACTAAATAATCCAAAATATCAACCCAAAACTTCATTAAGCTCAAATGAACAAATATTAAAACATCAACCATATCATGAAATTGAAAGAAAAAAATGGAATCACCTTGTCATGGAGATCTTATATTCGTAATCCATGTACAAATGGTGTGTCTAACTTGTTCACGGCATGGAATCCACAAGAGAAACTAAAAAGGACTAAAGAAAAAATAAAAGCAAAAAAACTACTGTCTTCTCTATGCTATTCTCCCCGTGTCCTTTCTTCTACTCTCTCTTTTCGTCTCTCTATCTTTTTATATATATATATATTCTCTGTCCAGATCTCTTCCCTTACACTTGTGGGCTAGCCAAGATGGTAATGTGGCATTAATGACACGAGCATTCTTTCCTTAGTCTTTTCTGAAAATAGCCCAATTCTTTTATTAATAAAGTAGCAGACCACCTGTTGGATATTCTTTTCAAGCCTTTTTCATGTGTACCTCCAGGCTCCAACGTTGCTTTTCAATAGCTACTGGAATAAAATTTTATCAACCCCCCAATGTCTTCATACAAATCCTCCATTACAAAAGGGAATGCTGCTGTCTTCTTAAATTAATCTATAGTCAAGAGTGGTTTTGGTTTAAAATTGTCAAGTTCTGATCAATTTGTACTGAAGCTTTGTTCAGCTTGGTTTTCTCCAAGTGTTGTCGTGTTTGAGTTGAGCGCTCCATTGAGGTGCTGCTGGCTCGATATTAGGCTCTCATGTGATTCAGATCAAGGGTACTCAAGTTGTGGTCGTTGGAGTTCTCAAGTCTATTGCTGCTCTATCATGGAACTTGGTTTGAGCGTTCTAGTATGGCAGTTAGATTGCTCTTGTGCCGCATTAACTGCAATTTTGAAGCTTGATAGAACCGCATCCATCTTCACTTGATTTTAACAGCTTGGTTCTATAAAAAAATAGCACAGATTTAAACATTTAGCTTACTACAGTTAATTTCTATCCATCTTCAAAGGTTTGGCTTGCTGCAAGTACACATAAAGAGTTGAAAATGCAGACGACAACCAAATATTCAAGAAGCTCTTATCAATTTCTTTATGCAACATCAAACTAATAAAAGCAAATTGAGCACAAAATATCTAAATACCAATATGATATTGGATTTGCATAATACCCAGACAATCTAATTACATTTTAGTGCTTTTTCTAAATTTTCATACAATTAATCCACTTTTTAATGCAATTTATCATTTTCATGTTATTGATTGGATGAAATCACTCATTTATACATGAAATCACTCTACTTCTATAGAGATAAAGGTGTAAAAGTACACCTTTATCAATGTTGATCAAGCAAAAGTTAACTTCAGCTCTTTTGTTAGTGCTACCTGATTTTAATAAAGCTTTTTAGCTTGAATGTGATGCCTCCAATGGTGTAGTTGGCGCGGTTCTTATGTAGGAGAGGCGTTATATTGTCTATTTTAGTGAGAAGCTTATGGAGTAGCTTTGAATTATCCCATCTATGACAAAAATTTGTATCCATTGATTTGAGCTCTTACAGTATGGTAACACTATCTTTTACATAAAAAATTCATTATATTCTCTAATCATGAGTCCTTAAAGTATTTGAAAAAAGTCAAAGTAAATTGTCCAAGTGACATGGGAGATGGGTGGAATTCTTGGAGATATTTTCATATAAAATTAAGTATATGAAGGGCGATACTAATGTGATAGCCGATGTGTTGTCTACAAGATTTTTTTTTATTGAATGTATGCTAAATTGTTGAGTTTTGAGCATATAGTGGAGCAATATTCAAGAGATAAGGTGTTTGCACCTATTGTGGTAGCTTGCAATGAAGGAACATTGGTGAATGGATTTCATATGATATATGACTATTTATTTCAACATAGAAGGCTATATATTTCATATGGTTCTATGCGTGAGATGCTTGTTAGACACATAGTGGTAGACCTTCTAGGAATTTTGGCAACTATTGTACTCTTGATGCATTAAAAGAGCACTTTTATTGGCCAAACATGGCTAAGAATATTTATAAAGTCATAGAGGGAAGTTCTACTTGCAGCGGAGCTAAGAGTAGAAGTGAAGTGCAAGACTTGTACACACCATTACCTATTCCTAACAAACCATGGATGGATTTGAGCATGGATTTTGTTTAGGGCCTTCTTAAGACTCAAAGAGGACATGATTCGGTTATAGTGGTGGCGGATCAGTTTAGCAAAATGACACACTTTATTCCTTACCATAAAATCGATGATGTGGTTTATATTTCTTGTTTGTTTTTGCTAGAAATAGTCAAGCTCCATGGTATCCCACAATTGTGTATGATGGAGATATTAAATGTCTAAGCTACTTGTGGAAGACCTTATGGTAGAGGTTAAATAGAAAGTTGCTATGTAGTACTATTTTCCATCCACAAACCGAAGTTGTGAATATAACGTTAGGTTCTTTGTTGTGAGCCACAATTGGGAAGAACTTAAAGGACTAGGATTCATGTTTTCCTATTGTAGAGTTTGTCTACAATCACTCAATCCATGGTGTGATAGGAAAGTCACCTTTTGAAGTAGTTTATGGGTTTAATCCCAATACACTATTGGATTTGCTACCTAAGGCTCCCACAATTGAAGATAGCCAAAGTGAAATAGAGTGCGTTTGCATCAATGGGTGTATGATTGCTTGCAAAAGCAAAATGATAAAGTGAGAGAAAGAAGACACAAAGGAAGATGAAGGGTTGAGTTTGAGCCAAGTGATTTAGTGTGGATTCACCTTCAAAATGATAGATTTTTAGGAAAAAGAGGGCTGAAATTATCACCCCGAGCCAATGGGTGATAAATGTGTAAAAGTACACATTTATCTCTTATATTCAATACATTTTCATGTATGAAACAGTGCTTTTATGGTGAGATTAAGTCAAAAACTGATAATGTGAATGACCTTGGGTCAAATGCATTCAAATATGTAAAAAGCTGTCAAAGATGATGAACATAGGAGTAAAATGGCAGGTGAGTGTTCCTAAAAGCAAAACCTGCCTAATTGGTATGGAAATCTCACTTAAAAGAGGTTCTCAAAGGCTTGATTTTGTATTAGAATCAATTCATCGTCATGACATCTAAATTGTATTTGAAGAATTGGTTAAACTGTTTATTCTGATTGGCAAATGTCTCGAGCATTGGTGTTTATGCTCCGCATGCTCAGGAGCTACGATTTAAGTTGAGTAGCCATTACAACAGACTTTAACTTGTGAAACTTGAGCGAAATTTCAGCAGAATACCATCTCAACTCAAAACATAATCTTGTTTCTAACAAGAAGTTGTCAGTGTAGGAGCTTCATATGCTAACTATAGCCGAACCAAGCATCCGAGCTGTTGCAGTATAGTGATGCACTAGAGAGAACTCAAAGGGGCCCTGACCGAGCGCTCATGGCCGACCCTAGGATTCCCATGCCGACTTTCCTCAAGTAATCAGCTATCATCTTCACTTGGCCGAATAGTTCATGCTATGTGTGCAGCTATTGTGTGGGCGAATAGCAGTTATTCCATCCAAACTATCGCTGCCACAATTTGATCCAACTGAACTGGAGCATCCTTCGTACTGAGCGAGCTGCACAACATGATTAAGCCGCCATGTCAAATCAAGCAAGCAAGATGCAAGCATCAATTATATCTGATCGGACCATTGAGTTGTAATTCCAAATGCCCATCGCACCAACCTGATTCGAGCTCCTGCAAGCAACCGATCGCGACAGCACACTTAATCGAGCATATCAGAACCCGACTTGAAGTGATGAATCCGAGCTACCTTTTTCCGTCGAGCTGCCATGACAAGGACTAGCCCCAGCACACACAAACCATCCATGTACATGCAAAACTAGCAACTCATGGAGGAGCAAAATACCCTAGTAACAGATAGTGCAGCAAGCTTGAACAGAAGAGATCAACAATAGCAAAGGTTCTCTGCTATTTCAATTTAATCATATTCTAATACTTGTGTCTTCGTGCACTCAAGCTGCCCGTTGGTACCGCACCGCACCAGCAGACATCTTTGAGATCCAATGCTGTATCAAACTCCTTATGCAAACCAACCGACAAGAGCAGCAAGCTAGAACTCCCACAACGCATAAGACAGCAAGTTCCATGCCACTCCGACCCGAAGCAGACCAAGATCAGCAGCAACTGAGCTGCTCTCTTTAGTAAAGCCGAACTCCGCAGCAAATGGAGACAGCCAAGCTGTGGAGCGCAGCAAATTAGAATAGCCCGAGCAACCCAAGCTCCTATGTCCAAGCACACAAGCAGCACATCAACCTCAGTCCGAGCCTCAACGTCACATCAACTTCTGACTTACTAGGTCGAGACCTAATCCAACAATGCCGATACAACTGAACTGAACACGGCCTACAACAGCCAGACCTTCGCATCGAGCCGAGTAGCCAACTTGAAACATCCCGACCGGACTTAGAGCTAACACCGTCCTGGTTTCATCCAGTTCCAACACCAGGCTGACTTGTTTAATCTAACTTCAACGAGCTCTAAGCACGAACAGACCGACCTATTATAGCATGGAGTCCCACCGAGCTGCGGTAGAACATCAGCTGACACCGAGCTTCGTATGTTCACCCAAGAGCTCGCTAATCTGTGTTAGAGCCCGCTGGAGACAAAAATGGAGCATGTGCCTGCTGCATATTCAAGCACCGAAAATAGCAAGGCCAACTCATGTCGAGCGGATTTGATTTCACCAAGCGGATGCCCAGTAGCGCACACACCGACCAGCTCATGATATGTGCAGAACTGACCAGATTACGAACAACCCCGAGCTTTCTGAATTCCAAATACTAAGCTAATGGAAGCAAGTTCAAAACAGCTGCTGTAGAGATCAATGCACCGACTTTTTCAATGCCAAACAGCCCAGTCATCAAAGTGCAGCAACAGTGAAGTCCCGAACTGACCTCTTATTGTTAAGAGCTTAACTGAGCACAGCCGAACTTAAGATGATCCTACCAAGAACCGAGTACCTCATAACCGACTGGACCTCGTTAAGCCAATCTTTGAGCTACATCTCAGATTATTTTCCCTTGCAATATTTATAACTTTTCTTTTTTTTTGTTTCCTTTTATTTTTTACAATAGAAGGGTCTACTCCATGTACTACACACTTTCCAAGTCACAAACCCCATACAGTATAGATACCTATTCCCATTTTCACAGAAGGTATCTTTCATTCCCCACTATCCAACATTCCATTCATCATTCATTTACACTCCGTTCTCCATTCATTCCATCCATTTACCTCACTTTACTTTCCGACCTCGACCTCATCCCATTCACCTCACCTCTTTTCACCACATCTTCTAGTACTGTTCATTACGAACCTTCACAGTGGAGTTGGATCCAGAATCACTACTAAGATATTTATAATATTTCAGGTGTACTCTCTCCATCTATTGCAATGGATTATGCTTTGAATATTGTCAAGAATGAAAGTACATTTTTGAATATGAGTTTATTTGTTTGAGTGGGATTATGTGACAGGCTAATAGATTTCCTAAGTAGTTGAATTGTTATTATAACGGATTTTATTGAATTGGAATTTTGGTAATTTCTATTTCAATGCTCAAGAGATAAAAATTTGTCTATGAATTTTCTTATGAATTAGGATTTGAGATACTTGAAAGGAAATTGATAATTCGATTGAAATAGAAAATAAGATTTCAAAATTGACATAAACTTGTGCTATTTTGGTTTCAATCTTAGAATTCATGGTCTTAATGCAATTGAAGTTGTGATTTAGGATATGGACACATGCTTGCATCACAATTTCAATTAGAGTAACATTATTTGTGAGAGAAATGTATTATTTAACTAATGATAGATAGATTACTCAAGAAAGATATCTATGTTATAATTAGAATTTCACAACTTCAAAAGGGAAGCATATTCTTGTTAATTTAATCAAAATCTAATTGAACAAAAGCATTATAATTACAAGGCAATGGAAGAAAATCCGACTTTTACCATTGCATAATCGCACACTTATGAATTGAAGGATTTTAAAAGTAATTTTTAGTAAAACTTAGTGTTAATTAAGTTATAATTTTAGTAGGAGACCTTAGAAGTAGATCAACTAGATTAGATTAAAAATCTGATATCATTTTGCTTATCTTACAGTATATCACTACAATTTGGTACTTAGCCAATTAGTTCACTGTAGATCACGACCTAGTTCCCACCAGTTTTATTACTGTACATACAATCAGTATGCTGGTCGGTAGTTTTATGTTATAAAAATGGTTTTAAAAAAGAAAAGCGTGAATTAATGGGCCATTAAAAATATTTGAGTGGGTCAATGAGAATGCTCATAAAGTTGAGTTACCAGATGATTTTGGATGAACTTCAGCTACATTCAATGTGGCAGATTTATGACCTTATTTTCTGGATGAGTTTGATCATGATTTGAGGGCAAATATTCATAAGCCTAAGGGAGATTATAGGAATCATAGATCATTTGGATCAATAGCTCAAGATAAAGCTATAGGTTTGATGAACTTAGCTCAATGAATTATCATAGATGAACCAAATGAAGGTGAATTAGAGTCTTTACATGGTTATGAGGGACATGTTATAATGTATTTGAGTGTAATAGAAAGGTAAAATTTGAAGGAAAACCCATCAATTTTAATGAATATGGCCGTGGCAAAGGTAGTGATTAAAACTAAGTAAGCAAACAAAGTCACAGACGAGGACACTACCCTCCCCATGCTCGCGCTAAAGATGGTGCCTATAAATACGGTTGTATGCAAGATCGAGAGAGCGTTGTTTGTAAAGAATAAAGTAACAATTGAGGACACAGCCCTTGGTATACCCGTGCCTAAGCTAGTGCCAGCATTATATGGCTACGCTTTGGGCCGTTTCAAGGTCTGGTTATGAGATTTTTGTGTAATTGTTGATGGCACGCTGTCACTAATGGCCATGGGGTCAGAGTGCCTTGTGCCCTATTTCCAATTCTATTTTTAGTTTATTATTTTATTATTTTTTACTTTTATGTTCCATATTTTCCCATGCATGAGCCCATCCACTAGGTTGTGTATCTCTCTATATTTTCAATCAAATAGGAATCCTAGAAGTGCATGGCCCATATATAACTCATGTACATGACTAAACACTAATCTAAGACTTATATATTTTGATATGCAAGTGCACGACTTATTTTTCAGTCTTTACATAACCTGTGCACAGCCTATGTACTCGACCATGCACTACTCTATGACTTGTTTCGTCTGCTTAATTGGTACCTTCTTGACACAACGGTTAAATTAGGGTTTATCTTAAACCATTGATTCGCACACGAATACCATCTCGAGATCTTCAAAAGCTTATTGATTCTAGGAATATCTAAGCTAATGGCATCAAAAATCGAAAATTTTTTGTTGAATTTGAAATTTAGGAAAAGAGTAATGTTAGCTTTGTAAAATTTTACTGAAAAATTGATATGTGATTATCCATTTACCCTAAGGTATACAATATATAGGCTAGCTTAAAAGCTGTCAAAAATAGAAACAAAATTTTCAAAAAATAAAAAGGTCTTAAAATAAAGTACATGAAAAGATAAAACTAACGCCATAGACGACGTGCAAAATGATGCTCCTTTAAAAAGCTATAAGAAAAATAAAACCTAAAAAAAATATTAGAAATGGCCGTTTGAGGCCTTAAATGAAGGAATTTGGTAAAAAAACTGGCCTAGTTAACCACCAAAGGTAGTCATTTCTTCGAGTGCTCTCATTTCCTTCAATTTAAGGTCTTCAGATCGCCATTATATCCATTTCATCACTTCTTCTAAGAATTTACTTATACTTTAAGATCTTAAAGCTTGAATATGAGTAGGGTAAAGGGGGGTAGTTGTAAGAGTGTAAACCATAGATGAGTTAGAAGTATAAATAATTGTGTGCAACTTATCTATCATGCAATTAGGTTAGAGGACACTGGTATTCAGGATGGATCAACTTTACGTGTATATCTTTCTTATTACTTGTGTTTATTTAGGATAGAATCATGTTGACTAAATTACCATCCGACCGTAAGAACTTTTTTTTTGTTTATGTGTAGTTACTGGTAGTAGATAAGGAGTACCCATGCTATTATCATGGTAAATTGATGATCTACATGTAACATTATCCTAAAGTGGAGTCAAGCATGGAAATGATCCATGTGTGGCGTTATCCTAGAGTGAAGCTATGTATAGGAATGATCTAAGCAGAACTAGGTATTTTGGTGTCATGGCCCAATATTTCAATTTATGCATTCATAGATGTTAAGAAGTACCCAACATCATATACGTGTATTACTATATTTATGTTTACCAAGATACTAAGTTATTCCTATGGTGCATGCTTAGCTTAAAATAAAGATAATAAAATGTTAGGTGTTGCATTAATGATATATTTGCATGTGAATGTGTGTTTGTTTGTTATATATGTGTATGTGTGGTATACAATATTGGGTTTTACCTCATTCCTTTATGTTTTTCAGGTACAAGTGTTTTGTTTCTATATATAAGCATAGCATTAGTGACCTACCAATGGAATATAGGAGTTAGAGTGATTCTATAGTTGGTTAGTTCCAGAAAGAATAGTGATTTAGTATCGCAGCAGAAGAAAAGAGATAACTATTACATTCCATTGATTCTCAGAATATCCAAAATATAATCCTCAATTATCAATTGATTTTGCGAATACCTAGATAATTGGTATCCAAAATTTAAATAACAATTGAATAATTCGAAGATTTTGGAAAAAAAATAGAGCAAAACACATTAAATTTCTATTTCTAATGATAACTGATTAATTGAATTCCTAATTTTCCCCAGGGCGTACAATATATAGAAAAAATCTAAAATTTCCTAAAAAGGAAACATCATAAAAAGGTCTACAAGCACAAAAATATTTGAATGATGAAATAAATGACATAGACAACAAATAAAGAAAACTTCCAAAAAAGTCTACAAACTTCAAAATAATTAAAAAGGACAAATAAATTCCAATTAATTTCTTTGCCAATTTAAAAAAATTGCCATCCCTTCTTCCGCCGAATTATTCTCACCTAATTGGACAAAATTCGCCCTTAAATTTTCACGGTGTCTTGCAAGATCCATTTGAAATTGACCACATAAGCCTCGGACAAATTGATCTAACCATAGCAAGTCAATTGAAAAATCTTACTCCTCGACCAATCATCTCTAATAGCTCTAGGAGTCATACGACACCACTTAATAACCAAATTCTTTTAATCTCCAATCACCCACTCATGTTCAATATAATTAACATCAAAAATTGGTTCACCATCATCAACAACTTCAAAAACATTATCCTCTTCATCAACATAATTGTCAAAGATTGGTTCTCCATCAGTTTAAAAAATAGCTTCGTCCTCCCTATCTTTGTTCTCAAAAACTGGGTTTGCATAAAAGTAAGACCAAAGCATTTTTTTCCTCCATTTTCATCCCAGTTTCACAACTCCTCTTATCTTCCCCATCAAACAATTGATTAGGGTACTATCTACAAGTAGGATTAAAATTTCTATTCTGCTTGACAATTAATTATTACATCCTCTCTGCCAAACGATCCACCACCACATCCAATCGATACTCTAAGGTTGAATCCAATCGCTCATCGATCGTGTAAGCCCTTAGATTTTATGCTTAAACCCTAGAATCGAAAGTCAACTAGAAACTCTAAAGTCAACAAACTTATAACAAACCCTAGTGGAATTAGATCCGGCAATCCCGCGCTCTTAACCCCTAAACAATAAAATTAAGATAATTATAGATTATAGTCCTTAATAATATAGGAAAGCTTAAAAATATTATATTCGTCAAAATTTAGTTCGTTTCGAATCCAAACGGGATCAGATTTGGAAAACCTTTCCTCGAATGAACCGAACGATAAAAATAATCCGATAACACCATTAGACTCGTAATAATATAAGGATTTCGAAAATATCAATTTTATAATTTTTTGGCATCTAAACATATTATATATAGTTTAATTACACATATTTTCTTTACTACTGTATTAATTTGTCTTATCTACTATTCATGTCACTATTCTACACTATTCATCTATTTCTATTTTTTCTTCTATCTATTCTTATACTCTACTATACCTATTTTTTTACAATTTACCTTTCTCATACAACTTTATTTACATAATATCTTACACATTATTACTTTTTATTAACAAAAATACAAAACAAATCTCTCTTCCCCTCTCTCTTACACAAACCGGCACCCTTCTCTCCTCTATCTATTTTTTTTTCTTTTTCTATTTATTTTATTCACATTAATTTCCCTCCTCATTTATCTATAAATATCTCATCTCATCTCCCTTCATTTCTTTCACATACTTCTCAACCATAACGAAACTTTCCCAAAATTTCTACTCAAATCCTCTCTCTACCATCCCTCTCCATCTTCCTATAATCCCTTTTATTTCCATACCACTACAACCCCTCTTTTTCTACCATCCACATCTCCATCTTAGGTAAAATTCTTACCAACATTTGTTTACCACATCACTTAACTTAACATGACCATGGTGTGTGTTTTCGAAACCTATAAGTGTTATGAAAGTAACACTATGTTCGTGTTTTATTCTTGTTCATGTACAAATCTCATTTTTTTTTTATTATGTTATTTTATTATTGTTATAATGTTATTATTGGTCTAGTCTAACTTCTATATGATATTAAATATATTTATATGTGTATATATATCTTATAGCAAATAAGCAACTAATCTAACTTTTATTTATTTATGCCTTGCAATTTATATATATTTCTTTCATGCTATTATATTAAGACTAGTCTTTCTAATCTTAGACTTATTCTCATTAAGTCAAAACAAATGTTCTTATTTCTTTTATTTTTCTTTTTGAACTTGCTCATGTCTAAGCCCGAAAGCCTTGGATCAAGCTAAGACTTCTAATACTTGATATTTATTATGTGCTTATTTCTCAATTTTCCAACTTTCATATTTTTGTCATGTTACTTAGCTATAAATTTATGTTTATGCATGATCATGATTGTTGTTGTCTTAATAAAAATATTCTTTCTTAAGTAAAAGAAAATAAATTCAACTCACTATAAGAATGTAAATTAATAACTTAGGAAAAAGTTCCATTAAAATTTAGAACTGTGTTTCAACAAAATGCTTTTCCAAAAAGTTTAGACAAAGATCTCCATACATTTTAGTGTTGTTGCTATGCAAGGACTTTTTCAAAAAAAATTAACTAAGAGATTTTTTACTCTCTTTTCAAACTACCATTAGAACCTTAATGTTGATAATACTTTGCTATAGGAATTTTTCTTAAAAACTTATTTATAAGATCCTCACTTATATTTTAATAAGTATAAAGATCAAAACAAGCTTTTTGAACCGAGTCAAAATCAACTCACCAAGTAAAGTATACTTAAGGAAAAAATTTGGTTGACAACTTGAAAGGAATGAATTTTTGAACTTAAATTATCTTTTGAGAATTAAGGAAAATAACTATATATCACCCACTTAATGACTCAAAAATCTTTAGTTTTATTTCCAACAACTTAAAATAAAATTGTCAAACTTCACTTTTTCAACTATTAAGACAAGTTGTTTTATGAAAAATCATTGATTAAAACAACATCATTAGAGTCATGTGTATAATATGAGTTGCATATGCATTAAGAGGTTTTTCAACTATATAAATATCTATATGATTTGCAACGCCCTAACTTGATGGCATTACAACCCGCCACGTGTCCTTAACATACATGGACATGCTAAGGCTATGAATCACTAATCCCCAAAATATATACCATAAAACTTCAAACTCTCAAATAAAAGGGTACCTGTTTGAAAAAAATACTTTCAAAAACAAATCATCCAAATAACCTTATTGGCATAAACCATAGCCAACAAAATCCAAACTCATAACTTCTCAATAAGTCTTAATAAACTATTAATCAAAACATAAAACTATTTAGAAACTTAATAAAGTCTTCATAACAATCTAATTTTGAACCAACAAATCTAAACGTCAGCGGGTAAGTCTGATCCACTATCATCTTCCCCATAATCCACAAAAGCATCAAATCCTGATAAATCATAATAAACTTGATCTTCACCTGTTCCTGAAAAAAGATAAAAGAATGAGCGAAATCGCCTAGTGCGCCATACTACAACCAAATACGCATGAACATGCAACATACAAGTTTCACATATAACCCTAAACTAATGCAACAAACACATGTTATTATCTTTGATTAGTCAAACAAACAACACATTTTAGGATCAACTACAAATAATCCTAAACCCAGAGTAACTCATGATCCCGAAGAAAACAACTCTTTATATAAAATACTTTTATACATATATATAGTGATGTTGGGTACTCCCCACAGATCGTTGCGTACCATAATTAAGCTGGTACGACTCCTAATCTACCAAAATCATTTCTAAGTGCAACTCCACTAGAGACAACGACATACAAGGATCATCAGGTTACCAGCATTAGTATCACACTTTGCGTGGTCTTTACCAACAACAGCCAAGCACAAACAGCAAATAATATATTTGAAAGTCTATTATAATTAGATTCATTTAACAAATCTAAACCTACCAGCATATATATAACAAACAAAAGATGGTCATACCTGTATCAATCTCAAGGAACAAAACTATAAACTTAAATTCTACAAAATCCTAATTACATAAGCAACATAATATCAATACATGTCTTATCCATAAGCAAACTTTAATCCAAAAAAATCATCTAAAACCCTAATTTCCAAAGAATATCCAATCCACACCTTGTTTTCCTTGATTTCAATCCAACATTTCTCTAATAGAACAGATTTCTCCAACAAATCCTATAAACCCTAGGATTCCATTTCGTATAGATCAGATCAAAGCCATCAAAATCATTACTTTGTAATTATAAAGATCAAGAATATTCAAAACTTAATTAAAATTGATCTCAAAATCTCCTTTGATTAACAGAACCAGATCTCCAAGCCAGATAGAGATGTTCTCCACTTTCTCCTTCAATTTTAATAGAAAAGCCCTAAGAATTTGATTGACTTTATTAAATCCCAAAGACAAGGAAAAAGATTTACTTACCTTGATTTGATCTCCTCAAACTCCAATGGATACTAGAAGACTTGTAGAAAGGATTTTCTAGGTTTAGGGATGATTTTGGAAAAAGGGAAAGCCTAGTTTATATAAAAGACAAGGAATAACTGTTTATCTTTAATAACACCTCTTCATCTTTAGTAATGTCTCTTCATCTTTAATAACGACGTCTTTTTATCTTTAATAACATCTCTTTATCTATAATGACGTCTCTTCATCTTTAATGACGTCTCTTCATCCTTAATGATGTCTCTTCATCTTTAATAACGTCTTTTTATTTTTAATGATGTCTCTTCATCTTTAATAACGTCTTTTTATCCTTAATGATGTCTCTTCATCTTTATTCTAGTATCTGATAACCGATAAAACAAAAATCGACAAAAATTAATTAAACTTTAGGGTTGAAAATAAAACCCTCTTATTTTATATTCAAATGACATATTTGCCCTTCTTTATAGTTTATTTATCTTTATATTACATGATTGCTATGGGATTTTTGGTTGATAAAAAGTTTGGAAAAATTATATTTTAAAGGCTGAGATTTTCATGTCAGTTCTATACTGCATCTTTTTGGAACCCAAATGACCTTTTATGATTGAAAATAACCTTAGAAATAGATAGATCTTTTCAAGTAGGTAGAAAAAGGTATATAATATGCAAAATTCTAAGTTAAAATGAACAAGTTATGGCCCTTTTAAGTTGAAATTTCATCCCATACGAATTTTAACAAACTTAGTAAAATAGAATTTGCAAGTTTAAGTAGAACCTCTAAGAAATACTCATTTTGGGTATTTCTCTTATTTAGATGATGTGGAGCCTAAGTTTTCATACCCTAAGGACTACTACGACTAAAAGTTTTCTGCTACAATGGCCAGATAGTTTAATTTCCTACATCCTTATAATTATGTTTTTGCTTGTAGATTAGTTGCATTAGAATTAGAAAAAGATAAAATGGAAAGCACATGTGCTATACATATATGGTTGAAATTATGTTAAGTATATTGAGGTGGGAATTGCCTATAATAAATGTTTGACTTAGTATAGAAATGATATATCTGTAAATTCTATGATCACCCTTAAAATATCTAATTTTATGCCATAAGTACTTAATTAAATTGATTCATGCATATCACATAGTGAGTCACATTACATTCATTACTATACACTTGGTGGGACAAGGGCATAGTAGTGAGGTCATAGAGCCCAAAACTCTACTTTATGGTGAATGGTCACCTGAACAAAATGGTAGGTAGACATCCGAATTAACTACATTTTAGTTGCTAATAGTGGCTTACATAAAACTACATAAACGTTATTTGCGAATAATAGTCTATATGGTTCGGAACACCTAATCCCAAATGGAGGGGTAAATCCATTCAAGATATGATTCCTAGAAAATCATATGAATTGAATGCTCACATGTTTGTTTAATTATTGATTATCCGGGTACTTTTTGTGGAAATAATTCTCACTAAGCAAGTAAACTTACCCCTTCTTACATATTTTTTGCAGCACCAGTATTTATAGTTGAAGCCTTGAGGTTACTTTTCTCAAGTACTACCTTTTTAGATTCAGGAGTTTTTAGATGAAGTCAAAGACTAGACTTAGACTTCTAAGTAAATTCCTGGCGTAAACATTTTGATTAAGCTATGATGGACCATACATTTTGATCGGGGAATGCCCTTTTGACTTTTCTAAGACTCGTTATATTTTATATTTATGATGCTCATGTTATGATTTCCATTCTTAATTGCTATTACGAATATCTTTTTAAACAACTTGTTCCAAAGTTTGATCCTCTATGATCATGAAGGTACACCTTACACCTGGTATTGAAGCTTTTGGGATGACTAAGGTCGTCATACTTAAGTTTTAATATTGAATATGGTAGACTATCGCTTTTAGGGTACCCATTGAGGCGTGGCAAATTAAGTTGTTATCATAGCCAATTTATGAATTAAAGATCATAACAAAAGAGATGGACTTAAGAAGAAACTAATAGAATGGAAATAAGAAAGACTTAGATAGTTTTAGCATGGGTAGAATAAGTTTGCCGACTCCCTTCTTTTTGTGAATAGATGACCTTAGGAGAAGCCCGCCTTGAGGCCCAATGATTCCATAAGAGGCATAATGAGACCCTTGCTAATTACTGTTCGAGGCTTAGAGTCTTATGCGAAGAGTTTGCCTTAGCTGGAAGGCCAAAGTCGTTGAAAGAGATGTTCGCTTTATGGAAAAAGAGACTAAAGCATACTGAATGGGAAAGGGTTATGAAAAACGTCTAGTATTGCACCTTGAGAAAGAAGTATTGGTCAGAAATGGAAGTGATTTACGCCATCGAAAACATTGATGTATATGCATACGATGAGGCTATGTTGCAAAAAGCCACATTCGTGTTATGGAATGAAGGAGAACCAACTTTTCCCGATTTCCAGACTTGGAGGAAAATTACACCATTGTTCATCTATGCCCAAGACAAACTCAAAGACCGTAGTGAGCAGTGGAAGACCAATTATGAAGGAACCTTTTATTAGCAAGGCATGTATCAAAACATTCTCAAACCACCCAGTAAAGTGTCAACGCAACCACCAACTTTGACAGGAATTAAACTTGAGGATGATTGATAAGTCATTTTTACTCTATATTTTTCATAGGATTTTGAGCTCATTTTACTAAGAGTTTTTGATAAAATCCTGCAGAAATTTTGTTTTTGATAAATAATGTTATTTTAAAGCTCTTAGAATCAAATAAAGAGTAATTAAGTGTTTCAATTCAGATTTGGAGTAAAAACAACAACTAAAGTCAAGAATGCAGAAGTCAAGCCCCGTAAAGACACAACTGAGGCAAAACAGAGAAAAAAGACAACAAAAATTGATCATCGAGCCTCAATTGCGAGCCCTTGACATGACCTTCGACTTCAGTCGAAGTGATAGAGCATCATTCTGAATAAAATACATTGTCAAGCTTCAAAGTCGAGCCTCAAATCTCGACCCTCGACAATTATGTTGAACAGACCAAATCTTCATCAGAATTACCTCGAGCCTCAACAATACGACCCTCGACTCTCAATTTTACCCTCGAAAGAGCAATAGACAAAAACGCATAGTTTACTAAGGAATTTCCTGAAGTTGGGCTTGATTTTGCTTAATACGACCTCCACCAACAGATCACACGCAACCCTCGACGAGTATTTTCACATATCATATGTGCGTGTGAAAAGTTATGAAATTCTATTGGAAAGAATCTATTGAATCTGCTACGTGTCAATAAAGCAAGCTATGTTTTATATGCCTAGTAGTCTATAAATAAATGTGCAAGCATGCATTGTAAAGTATGTACCAACAATGTAAATCAGTATTAACGTAGAGTAGATTTCTAAAGGATTTTTAGGTCAAAGAATTTCCATTTCTTTTTACTCGATAATTTCTTCTATTTTCTACGTAAAATCAATTTAACCCAATGCTTGTAATTTCTATGAATTTCTGGGCAATTAATTGATTAATCTTTCAAATTTGTTTTATTTCTTCTAATATATGCTTATTTTGATAAATCCATGGAGAAATAAACTCCTACAGCGTAGGGATTACAAATCCAATTCCTAATTCAGTTTGATTTCAAATACGCTCTTAAGTAAATTTGATTGGGTGTTTGTAATTAGTAACTTGAACTTACCTTGTGGTTTTTAAAGAAATGATGTATTATTTTAGATCCACGATTGATTTCAATTGAATAGATCGAGAAATCATTCAATTGAATAGATCTGTAGTTGCTAATGGAGTCGATCCTAACTACCTCTTGTCGAAGAATGGGTGAAGACTTTCTATCACTTGTTTTGAAAATTCATTAAGTTATCTTTTCAAAACAATGGATTCCTATTCTTTATGCGGGTCTAATTGAAACTTTATATTACTGGTTTTAGCTAGATCTAGAACTACTGACTTTGAAAGAACATTTAGTTTAAACTAGAGAATCTGATAGTATAAACACACCATTTGAACAGCTTTTAAGAAGTTTGTTGTTCTTAAGAAATCATTCTAATAAGGAATTGGTAAAGTAACCATGAGCTACTATTTCATAGAAGTAACAGGCTTATTTCTCATTTTAGCCATTAAACATTTGTGAATATTCCTAACTTAGCATGGTTCATCTTTCTTTATGTTTTTCTAAACTTTTCTTTGGCTAGACAATCATTGATGTTAAGAGTATACTAGCTACCAGCCATTCCCTTGGAACCGACCTAAATATTATCTATGCTACATTTGATGGGTGTGCTTGCCCTGTGAGACCGTAGTTATTGAATATGATTTTGAAAATATTTATAAATTTGAAAAACTCAATCAATGATCAATGAAAATTGAAATCAAAATTTTCCACAACCAAGTTTTCTGGTTAAACTCTCATCCCTCATCATGGTTAAACCTATTCACGCTGCTATCTCGTCAAAAATCCAGGGGAGATTTTCAATGTCCTTTTCTTATATTATTTTCCTGCCCTTTACCATACTTGTGCTTAATTGGGGATCATGTTTGTCTTTATTTTATTTGCCTGAGAACAAGCAAAGAATTAAGTATGGGGAAAGGACATTCTGGAAGGAAAAAAGAATTATGGGTTCTATTTGAGCATGAAACTGTATATATACACTTGTTGATTAGATTTCCCCATTTAGTGGTTTGCTAATGAGCTAAAATTTTGTTATTGGAATCTGGAAATTATACTCATTTTGTTGGAGCTAGCATTCAAAAAAAAAAAAAAAGGATAATAGTGACTTTATGTGCCTTACTCACCTATTTTTGAACGTGATATACTTAGTCAAAGTTTTTAGGCAAAATCTGTGTGGGATAAATTTACTTGTTGTTTAATGATTAAATCTAGAAGTTGTGAAAGAGGTCAGAATCCTTAGTTAAAAGTTAAATGGTTGTATTTCTAAGCTTATTGGAAGCATATTTATTTTTCAACTGTTTAGAGAGCTTTTCTAACTTTTTGTGATAGGGGTATATGAAATCGATCTCTTGGTGATTCTTCTTAAATAATCTCTAAAATAAATTAATTAATAAAATAAATAAATAAAAAGCCAAAAGAGCTTAGCTAAAAAGATGCAGGCAGCACCTCGTCCAGAGGAAAAGTAAAGAAGCGGGCAAAAACCCATCCCTTTGAAAACCTAAAAAAAAAAAGAGATTTATCAAAAGAAGAAAAAAAATCCAGGGGATGGATAGATGCCACATACTTTCATTTTAAGTTGTTGTACTTAGAGAGATGGTTGAGTTATTCATATGCTTTCTAATAAGTGATGAGATGTGACCTTGTCACTTTTGCTCTGTTTGAATTTGCATCTCTTCTCTAATTTTGGAATTAGTTATTAAATAGTGGGGTTAATAGTTTGGCTTACCTGGATTAGTCTTAAAAATTTGATTATAGTATGCCAAGTACAAGTACAATTATGGTAGGTTTGAACTGTGAGGATTAATGAGTCACTTTGGATTGATAAATCAAAGAATGCTATGCTTGATGTGGTATATTTCGAGGAGTGCAATTAATGATAGATTCTGTTGTCCTGATTTTGTTTGCTTGAGGACAAGCAAACGATTAAGCGTGGGGAATTTGATAAGTGTTAAAAGACCCATATTATTTGAGCTTAATTGGACTTTTTTTTTTTTGGTAAAAACACCAAAAAAGGTTCCATTAATCAAACAAAAATGGATACAAAACCCACAAGGAGATTGTGACTCACATCTAATCTCTCAAGAACTGCTCTATATACCTGTACATTTGAGCTCTATGACTACAATTCTTGTATCTATACAAAAGAATGAACTTAATGTTTTGAAGAATGCCAACAACACTGGGAGTTTCATTGTGAAACAACTTCCTGTTCCTAGCCTTCCAAATGTAAGACACAGTTATAGCTAAAACAAATCTCCTGTAGACTGTCAACTAACTTTTCCCTCTTGTTCGCTGTTGAAACCAAGAAATCAGTCTCCTCCAGCACCTTATCCTTCCAGGACATAACCCATAACTCGATAGTTTGTCCTAAACTTATTTGCTAACAATACACTCAACCAAGCAGTGACTAATGGTTTCCATA
The DNA here is from genome assembly GCA_024138025.1 of Combretum micranthum. Lineage (NCBI taxonomy): Eukaryota > Viridiplantae > Streptophyta > Magnoliopsida > Myrtales > Combretaceae > Combretum > Combretum micranthum. The sequence continues at coordinate 1,134,386 of JAMXBD010000174.1, forward strand.
TGAGCACCACAAAAAGTACACAAATCGTTCTGAACAGATCCCCAGATTTTCAACTTATCCTTAGTATGAAGCTTGCCATTCAAAGCAATCCAAAGGATAAAATGATACCTAAGTACAATAATTTTATTCCACACTAGATTCGCCTAAGGAACAGTAGTATAAGAAGGTCTCAAAGTATTCAAAATACTCTTTGAGGTTTGAATAGTAGGATTCCATTTTATGTAGTCATTAGCGGAGGAAAGAGATACCTGTCTTACCAAATTCCATGCTTGTTGAGTACTGTCATCCTCTGAATCTGCCAAGCACCATCTATCTCTCCAATGGCTAGCAACTGTACTAAATAAACTAATACCTGTAGCCTCCACATCAATTTCTAAGAATCTCTGCAAAAGAGGTATACCCCCTATCCATGGATCCTACCAGAATAAAAATTGATCACCTCTCCCAATTTCATAAGAAAAAATATGCATAAGTTCAGGTCTCAATTTTTGCATTTCCATCCAAACCCAACTAGATTTAGGAGAAGCTTTAATACTCCAGAAACTATGCCTCTTGAGCTTGTTCACTTTAATCCAATGGCTCCATAAACTACCATCATTATTCAGCAATTTCCAAAGTCTCTTGCAAATAGCAGCTTCATTAGCCAAATGTACTGGCCTAAAGCTCAGAACCCCCCTCTTTCTTTGTCTTGCAAATTGTATGATGTGAAACTAAGCTCTTAGTATGTTCCACAGCTGAGCTAGACCACATGTAATTCTTGCAAATTCTCTCAATAGTGGTAGTTACAGCTTTAGGCAACAAAATGATGGAAGACCAATAAGCATGGAAACTTGCTAAAACTAATTAAACCAATTGATATCTTCCTGCATATGAAAGAAGTTTATTATTCCAGAGATTAATCCTGTTAGTCAACTTCCTAATCAATTCCTGGCAATCCCGTAAAGTTAATCTCTTAGTTATCAAAGGGATACTAAGGTACTTAACAGGTAAACAGCCTTCATTAAACCCAGTTAACTGCTTGATTCTATTCTTCAAACCATCAGAGACTCCTAAAAAGAACAAATGGCTTTTACTAGGATTTACTGTAAGACCTGAAACTGATTTGAAATGTTCTAGACGAGTAGTAATAACCCTAATAGACTCCTCATCAGCTGCACTAAACAACAACAGATCATCAGCAAAAATCATATGGGAGAGCTTCATGTCTTTACATCCAGGATGAAATTTGAACCCTTACTGAGTTGTTAAACCTAAATATTTGGAAAAATATTCCATACAAATGACAAAGAGTTGAGGAGAGAGGGGATCCCTCTGCCGTAACCCCCTTTTGGCATTAAAATAAGGCCCATGAATACCTTTCCATTGAACAAAATAGGCAGTAATTCTAAGATAAGTCATCATAATTCTGATAAAAGCTTCAGGAAAATGAAATCCAAGTAAAGCTTCCTCAACAAAATCCTAGTTCACAATATCATAGGCCTTTTGGAGATCAACTTTAATTAAACATCTGGGAGGAGCATGATGCAAGTGATAATTATGAACTAACTCATGAGCCAAAGAGATATTATCACCGATAGATTGTCCTAAAATAAATGCTAACTGGTTACCAGTAATTAATTTAGAGAGAATTATTCTCAGCCTTTAGGTTAAAACCTTAGTAAGCATCTTATATAACACAGAGCAACAAGCAATAGGACGAAAATTAGCTATCCTATCCGCATTGGGTATTTTAGGAATAACTGTTAAAGCGGTGAGGCTAAGCTGCTTTAGAAACTTACCTGAATTCATTGCTTCCTACACCAGATTAACTAAATCTTCCTTAACTATAGACCAGCAAGTTTTATAAAAGAAGCTGTTGAAGCCATCAGCACCTGAGGCCTTGTCAGACCCTATTGAGAACAGACCCTCCTTAACCTCTTCCTCAGAAATAGGTCCAATTAGCATTTGAATATCCTCTTCAGCTAGTTTATACCCTGTAGAAAAAACTTCTGGAACACAATGTCTCCTCCCACACATTTCAGTTCCCATGATTCCTTTGTAATATTGAGTGAAACTATTGTGAATATCCTCATCATTTTCAAATATTGAATTACCTGCCAGTGTTAATGAGGAAGTAAGCTCATAAGCCTTCTCTGCTTTATAGAATTAAAAAAGAATCTAGAATTGGAATCTCCCAACTGGATCCAATTGATCATAGATTTTTGCCTCAAAAGACTTTCTTCCAAATCCATTAGCTTCCAGAATTCCAAGACCATAACTTTTTCTTCTAAAATCAAATCCTCGTTGAAAGGATTCTACTGTAAAGTCCTCTATAACTCCTCTACTTTTACTTTCTGTCTTATAACTTGATTACTGATATCAGCAAACCCTATTTTACTCCATTTCTGCAAACCATCTTTAATCCTCTATAATTTCTTAACAATACAGTAAGCTACATACCCTACATCTTCCTTAGACCATTCTTCTTGGACAAAAGATTGGAACTGGGGATGAGTAGACCAGAAATTAAAAATTTGAACCCCTTCTTTCCATAAGCAGAAACCTGCAGGAATTTGACCAAAATAGGGGAGTGATATGACAGTATTGGGACTAGAGTATTAGATACTGCTCCTTGGAAAACATCCACAAACTGAGAGTTAACTAAAGCCCTATCAATCCTTCTCTAAATCCTAGCCTTACCCACTTGGTTATTGCTCCAGGTATACTGTAAACCAATGTTCCTTATCTCTAACAAATTACAAGCATGAATACAATTTACCAATTTAGAACGGTGCTCATCGTCCCCCCTAAGCCTATCTTGATCCCCAAAGATAGCATTGAAGTCTCTAGAACCAACCAAGGACTATCCATAGAATCACTAGACACCTCTAATTCGGACAATAATGACCTTCTATCACTAATAGCATTAAGACCATATACCATTGTCCAGATCAGAGACTAATTCTGCAACTCAAGCTTACAAGTAATGAACTATCTATCTATTTTCAACATGATTAAAACTACTTTCCTGATGTCGTATATTAACCAAATTCTCCCAATATCATCACAGCAATGATTAGTAACAAAGTTCCAACCAAACATATTTAGCTTGTTCCAAACAATATCAATATTTTGCCTCCTAACCGTAGATTCAAGTACGCCCACAGCCAAAATCCCATGTGATCACAACAGAGACTTGAGCTCTGCCTGTTTTGAAGGGTGATTGAAACCCCTTATGTTCCAGCTTAACAACATCTTCCTCTAGCCAAAGGCTTTTGGAGCCTCTGAGAAGGAGCTAGATTGACATATTTCTCATTATTATTCACAGGATTTAAAGAAGATAACTTACCCCCAATGTTGAGACTAGTGGTATAGCCATGATTCTTGTCCATTTCCTGATGTTTCTTTGTCTACCTAACTTTCTTCTTCTGGCTGGCACTCATTACAACTTGAAACTCCTCTTGCCTAATAGTTTCCCCTGATTCAATTGTAAAACCAGGTATAACTTCCCCTGTTGAGCCTTGAGGAACAGTCTCCTTATTACCAGTCAATGAGGATGCCACAAGATCCTCAGTTTGATCACCATCTACTTTAAACAACATTATCATCCTTCTTAACCCAGATCTTCTTCTCCCTATGAACTAGACAATTAGGTTCAGAATGACCATAATTGTGACAGTTGGTACACTGATGTGGACGCCATTCATATTCAACTTTTTGCACAATCTGGTCCCCATTTTCTAATTCCAGAGTTAAAGAATTAGAAAAGATACTTGTAAGGCTCATCTCTACTAGAATGCGAGCATAACTGAGTTTGCTTCTATTTTAAGTACATTTATCTAAATAAAGAGGCTTGCCTAAGAGACTGCCAATGCAACTTAGAGTCTCAGGACCCCAAAATTCCCATGGCAAAAAGGGAAGTTTTATCCAAATTGGAATCTGCATGCAATCTTCAAACTCAAAACTCATTCACTGTCTCCACTCCTGGACCAAAAGAGGGCGTTGATCAAACGTAATGGGTATATCCTCCATTGCTTCCATCTTCCCTTCCTCTGATTCAAAAAAGAAAGCAAAAAGATTCATCTTTATTTGCTTGACTTCAAGAAGCCCCAATTTTCCCCATCTGTTCTTTATAAAATTCTCCAATTTATGAAATCTAGGGTTTCCCCCCAAAATATGTCCAATCAAAACAAATTGCCATCGATCAATTTCCTTTTCAATAGCTACAAACTTAATCTTTGCTACCTGAATTCCATTGATAACCACAGTTGAAACATATTGAAGCTTCTAATTTTATAATTTCAATCGATTATATTTAAAAAGATCCGACTAGGATGTTGTTTCTTTAGGTATTTCTTGATGAGCGACAACCGGAATCTGTTCATTATCTTCTTGAATAACACTATCAGCATGATCGCTAACATCCAAAGATTGATAATCTGTAATTTTTGTATCTAAAACTTGATGAGTTGATGACGATTGCCCAAGAGTTCTTGTTTTCATCCTTGCCATTGGAAACTACATAAGTTAGCAAGCTAAAATGCTGTAGATACCCAATTTTTGCTCAAATTTAGTTTTCTAATTTATAATAAAAATTAGTGTTACATCAAGCTCATAAAAAAAAAATAAAATAAAAATAAATAAATAAAAAGTAAAAAAATAGAAAAGATAGGTAAAGTAATAAATAAAGTAAAAAATAAAAATAGAAAAGAAAAAAAATATAGGTAAATAAAAAGAGAAAATAAGAATTTTTGAATAAAAAATAAAAAAATAATAAATAATTAAATAAAAAAATGAAATTAATTATTTGAGCTTGGAATAATACATTTTTGTTGTAAATTGTTCATAAAGATAATTAAACAAATTTTCAAAAATTATTTTATTTAATTTAAGTGAATTTTGAATGAGCCTTAAAGTTTAAATTTGTTGAACCCAACCAAGCATAGGCCAATGGCCTAATGGTTAAGACCACTGAACCAGACCCAAACCCAAGCCACAAGTCATGGGTTCGAACCAGCTTGGAGGCATAAATTTTTTGCCTTTTGTCCTCATATTTTTTGGTTCGAAATCAACCCGACTCATCCACTTTAGATCATGATTTGAATGGATAATCTTTGTTCTTTTTCAAAATTGAGGATGAGGATTCAATGTTGGCATGGGATAGATTGGATTTGTATTAAATGTGTGCAAAAATCAAGCCTCGGACAGCCCCAATTTTTCAGTTGAAAATTGGGAAAAATTTTCGAAAATCTGGGAAAATTGAAGAATCATCAACGGCGGCTGATCAAATTCAATGAATTTGAACGATTCAATTGATCCTATACAGAGATAGGATCGAATATTCGAGGATTTGATCATCAATTTTGATCAGTTACGAATGAATCAAATTCCAATTTTTGAGTTAAATTTTTTACGAAAAATTGGGAAGTCATTAAATGCAATTTGTAACTGAAATCAGACCATGGATCTATAAATAGGAATGATCCATGAACAAAAGGCACACAACAATTGCAAGGGTTACTCAGAGATTCAAAGCATTCAAAAATTTTCGAAGTTAGGGTTTAGAGAGAGAAAATCACAAATTCGAAGTTTTTGGATCAACCTTGATCCAAATTGAGTGTTTAGAGAGCTTTAGGAAGATATTCTTAGTGATCTAGTGTTTTTAGATTGCTCAAAGGATCCAGATTTAAGCTCTGCAAATTTTCGAATCTCAATCGCCGATAGCCACCAGCTCGAACCACCACCTGCGGCGGTTCTGGGTGGAAGCCACCACCTCCAGCAGTTGCGCCACCTCGAAACGCGTCGAGCCGACAAACCCAGGAGCCTCGAACACCACCACAGGCGGCCGACGAAGCCTTTGAAGGTCACGCCATCGTCTTCTTTGCCCGACCAGGGGGATCCAACCCGAAGATCTAACCCGAAGTCCGGCCGAGATCCGAAGTCTAACCCGCCTCCGGTCAGCGGTCAACGGTCAACAAATCAGACGGCCCAAATTGAAAGTCAACAGATCAAACAGCTCTGATCAAGTAATCAGATCGTGCGTTCCAGATCTGATCCGAACGATCCAATGGCCCAGGTGAGTTTGGATTATTTTTTTATGTATTTATTATATATTAATTACGGAAAATAGGAAAAAAATAGAAAAAATGCAATAAAAATTCATAAAAATCCAGAAAAATTAGAATAATTATTTTTTGTGTAAATTTATATGTTTTAGCAATTTGTGATATTTTTGCATATTTTGTGAATATGTATATGTACATAGTTTGTTTTAGAAATGTATATTTGATGCATGAGATATAATTTAATGTGTTGTATTTGTAATATAACTTTGATGTGATGAATTTTGAATATGTTTTTATATATGTGATATTAATTATAATTGAATTTTTGAAAATAATAAAAATGATAAAAATGAAAAAATGAGTTTTCTAAAACAAAATTGTTTTTGTTTTCAAAAAATACTTTGGTTTTAAAAAAAATGAATGAGCAAATGAATGAAATAAATGAAAAGGAAAAGATTTTGTGGAATGAAAGAATTTTTTTTTCATGAAATTGAATGAAATTTTTCAATCTAAATTATTTTCATATAGCATTAAATTAGCTATGAAAATAATAATCAAGTTTTCACCAAATTATTTTCATAAATTTGCTATGAAAATAATCAAAGTTTTCATCAAATCATTTTCATAAATTAGCTATGAAAATAGTCATCCAAAAGTTTTCAATCAAAATATTTTCATATAGCATTAAATTAGCTATGAAAATATTCAATCAAGTTTAATCAAAATTGATTTTTCATGTAGCATTAAATTAGCCATGAATTATCATAAAATGATTTTTAAGAAAAATGATTTTGGACTTAGAGAAATTGCGTTTTCATGAAATGAAAATCAATTAATTAGATCATAGGATTATTAAAAAATGGTTTCATAAAAATTCAAAATTTAATGAATTTAAAGTGAAAAGAGTTCAAAAATTAAAATTGATCAACAAACTAAGGTTCTTTTCAAAAGAACTACATTTTGTCTTATCTCGATTAGCGAGTATGTAGGTACCTACGGGGCGACAATAAAAATGGAAAAAATATTTTGTTTTTAATATTGTGAATAATTATTTTGTAAATATAAGTTTTTTTTTAAAAAAAGGAAATATATTTGTTGATATTCATGTTCTAAAGAAATGAATAAAAAATAAAAATGAAGAAAAATACATAAAAAATAAAAATGAATGATTTAGCTTGTAAATATTTGTGTTATAATATTTCACTTGAATTTTTGAGCATGAAAAGGATAAATTATAAATTTGAAATTCCAAAAGTGGTAACCAATTTGGTTTTAATAGGTTAGCCCCCAAATCCATGATATCTGGTTTTAAAAGTTTGATTTTTTCAAATCAAATTTTCGCAAACTAGTACTAAGTTAGGATCAACTGACCCATTGATCCTAGCTTTTATTTTTTTCCCGATTTATATGGGGTGGCGACTCTAAATCATTTTCAAAAATTAAAATTTCTCTTAACCTCTAGTCGATGATTCATGTTAAATGGGTTCGGGTTTAATGTGAATCAGGTTAGGAGAAATGAACCAGGTAATGGAAAAATCCAGGCTTGACACATACGCTGTGAGAAAAGGCAGAACATGTGGGACAACTCCTCATATTTCTTAATTGGACATATTTACTATGTAATTTTTGTATTTTGATGAAGCAAAAGGACATTTATTGTGTTCAAATTCATTTTCAGGCTTCATGGGCTTAATTGGAAGATTATATGATAATTTGAAGCAAATAAAGTAAGTTTGGGTAGGACTTTACAAGAAACAAGGCTTTTACTTTTTCAGCCCTCCCTTCAACACAGCCCAAGGTAGATGGAGGGGATGAAATCAGCAGCCTGTATATACCCTCTCCTTGCATTCAATTTAGGTATCAGAATTCCCAATCCCGTATCTTGTATCATGCCATCCCTCATCCCTTGTATCATATCCCACGCTCCATATTCTGTAGAGAATAGAATATTAGAATAAACCAAAGAGAATCATTCAATTATAGAGAGAGAAACTTAAGAGAATTTTGAGGGTTTCACAGTAGGTTGTGCTTCAACGTTCAATTCATCAAGGATTTTCTGTTTTTAATTGCTTTACCTACCAATGCGTTTGCTCAATTTCTCTGAATCTTTGTTTTGTATTGCCATATTCATGGAGGAGTAGTTTTATTTTGCTTTGGTTTGTGAATCCTTGATCGATTTCATGTAACTAAACTATGCTTTTGTTGAAAATGTGATTGATTTAATGAATTCAATAGCTCGAGCTTAATAGATCTTGAATATGTATAGTGCATGACATGAGTTTATGTTTGATTTTGTTAAAATAGATCGAAAGATCATTTTAATTGATAGATCTAGGCTATTAATGAGATTGATCTTAGCTAACTCTTGCTGAGGATAAGTGAAAATCTTTCGTCTCTTGTTTTTAAAAATCATTGAGTTGGGTTTCTAAAGCAACGGGTTCTTGAGCTTTACGTGGATCCAATTGGAATTTCAAACTACTGGTTTCGGTTAGATCTAGAGTTATCAACTTCGAGAGAAGCTTTAATTTAAATTAGTGAATTCGACGGTTCAATAATTAACACAACTATTTTTCTAATAAATTCCTTAAGTTACATTAATAGATCTAAGGTGAAGATGACCCAATCAACTTTGTGAATTGATTTATCTTTAGTTTTGTATGCTGATGTGAGATCTCTTACTTTTGATTGCTGATTTTGTTAGTTTAGGTTTAGATTAGCTCTTAGTTTGATAGATTTTCTCTCTTGTTTTTCATCAGCTAGATAATAGGGCAGAAGTAGAGGTATTCACCAACTTTCCTTTAGAATATGACCTAGATCATTTTCTCTATACTACATCTAATGTATGTGCTTGCCCTGTGGAAATCGTAGTTAGAAGAGCAATTTAGAAAATTATAAATTTAGAAGGCTTTGGTTTTTAAAACAAATACCACAAGCAATGATGAAGTTTTAGTAGATGTCGGAATGGGAGAAGCTGAAGGAGGAGAACACGAGAAAGAAGTAGAAGAAGAGGAGGAAGAGGAAGAAGAAGATCCAAAAGAAGATCTGAAGGAAGACTTGGAGGAGGAACCTACTGGACATGACCCCGCTGTGCCATGGGAAAGAAAAATATGGATGGAGGAAGAAAGCAATCCTCATGGGAATATCCAATAGTATGAGGAACGACAAGCTCAACTAACGGTAAGGAACCATGAAACTACTCCAACAATGGATGTAGATGCCACACCTCCAAATCCCTTAGTAATAAACATCGAATCTGGCAATGAAGCCTTGGATCCCCTTTTATGGAGGAATGTCTACGAGCAGAGTGAGTACTCCACCGGTCGATGAAGTGTGTCCCAAGAACCTACACCACAACCTGCTACTGAAGAAGAATCTCTACTCAGTCATGTGTTATTCTTTGAAAATGAAGGAATTTATGGAGAAAATGCAATTTCTGATTTGCCAAAAAGAGCCAAAGAATTGGCTAGGAAAAGGAAGATGATGGTGAATCAGTACCTACGACAGTTCTTACGTAAGAAACACAAAGGATCATCTAGCCAAAATCCGGATGATACACCATCCCCGTAGATGTGGCAAAAGAGGAAGAAGGATGAGGAAGGAAAGAAGGAAAGAAGGAAGAAAGGAATGAGTCAAGTAGGAAACTAGACTTGAGCACATCCCATCTAGTCCAATTAGAAATTTTGTAATAGATCTAGAATGTTAGGTTGGGTAGTTTAGATTCCATGTTTTGCGGAAAAGGTGTTTTATGTTTTCTTTATAAAATATATTTGTGTGTGTTTATGTTGTCTTTTAGATTCCTATTTGTAAGGATCTTGTACTCATTATTGATTTCCTATTTTAATGAAGATGTTATGATTATGTGAATTTCGATCTTTGTAGAATTTCCTTACCTATTTCATGATTTCTTATTTCAAGATTATGATTTTTATATGAGATAAAATTTCCGTGAATTACACAATTTCCACTTAAAAACTTAATAATTCATTGAAAAGATTACAAGCTCACGTAAATAAAATCTAAACACCCGAAGTAAAAGAAGAAGAAGAAGATGACAAGAACAAAGTGCATCTAATCAACCTATGGAGGAGGCTAATCGACCTACTGCACTCCTCAAAATCCTCAAGCTGCCAACCCACAAGTGAATCTATAAGCTACACTTGGGCAGTTATCTCAAGTACTAAAAGCTTTGAGATAAAACATTCTAGCACCCGCTCCAGCTCTACCGTAATCCGCACCACAAGTATCAATGGAAGTACCTACCCTAGGAAGTGCACAATCTCAAACTGTACCTTTGCCGTCGCCACCGTCACTCAGGCCATATAAGAACTCTTTACTTGAGTTCATAAAAAACAATCGGTATTTCGACGGAGCTTTTGGAAAGCTAGATGAAGCCCTCGGAAAGCCAGACGAAGCCAAAGACTGGCTAGCACAAATCAAGAGGTCTTTCGATGCTTTTGAGGTGCCACATCATTTGAGAATCACCTTTGGTACCTCTATGCTTCGTCTCAATATCCGAGTTTAGTGGGAGTCTAAAAGACACGAGCTGATGCCTCCACTTACATGGGAGATGTTTCGCCAGGGGTTCTTAGAGAACTACTTCCCTAGAAGCCCACAAGTGCAATACAATGCCGATTTCTTACACATAGCCCAGAAAGGTCGAACTATGGAATAATATGAACCGAGTTTGGCCAGTTACTGTAGTATGCACCGGATTCCTACAAGTATAGTGAAGAACTTAAGAAGCAATTTTTTCTGAGCGGCTTGTATGAAGAATTGCGAGTAAAGTTGGAAGAGGTTGATATAAGGTCTTTCCAAGAATTAGTGGAGAGGGCTCAAATTGTTGAAGGAGCCAAGAAGAGGAAGGAAATGACTATGGAAAAGAAAATCCCTGTTTTTGGAAGAATATTTCAAAAAGGATCGAGTTCCGCACACCTGTAGAAAAGGTTCAGGCCCTTTAGCAACTTCAAAAGTAAAGTAAATAGCGAGAAGTTTACTCCCAAGCCCATCATCTATTAGAAGTGCAAGGGAACACTACCTTAAGAGGTGTCCCCTATTGCAAGGAAAATGCTACAAACACTAAGCATAAAGCAAGCAAAAAAGAAAAACAATGTAAAAAGCAAATGCTTGCAAGGATATTCAAACCCATGACCAATGCCTTTCCTCATGCATTAACACATATTTACCAATTGATCTATGCACTGTTAATGATTAAATGCCATATTACAATTATTAAATGCAATTTAGCAACCATAGGCAAACATGTTATCATGTCTTACCAGTACAAATTACAAATTATGCATATCTTGACTTCTAATTGCGATTTTAGAGTGGAATTTAGTAATTTTTGTTTTCATATCAACTTTATATTGGTAAGTATATTTTTGTACATGAGGTAGATAGGTGTTTCACCTCAAATCCTCTATACCAAACATAGTGAAAATGTTAAAAGAATAAGTGATAAAACCTAGTACAATTTATCTCAATAAAGCATCTCCAAAACATTTATTAGTCCATTCACCAATTGTGAATTTCTCAACCCCATGCCTTTATAACAAATTTTAAACAATTGTATGCATTATAGACTACTAATTCAACATCAATAAAGCTCTTTAGTTTCTCCATTTAAATCAGGTTATTCTTATGAATTCTCCAATTTAACACACTTTGTCAATGAAAATCATCTCTACTTATTCAATTACCAGTATACTAACTTTATTAACTAATAAATTTACAATTTGTCAACTAATTGATCTAATTCTCATTATAAACCAAAATTTCTAGATTTAAACATCAAGTCCTAATCCTATGTGATTCACATAACATGCACGCACATATTGCATAATTTTCATCAATTTTCCACTTTCTAACAACTAACAATGTACCTCATCCCATGTTCATCTATCCTTCAAGAATTTAATCATATTACAAGTTAAACATCAATTTGATTAAGAAAACTAAACCTTATAATAGCTCATACAATAAAACTTCAAGCCTACATGCCAACCGTATTTAATATTATCAACCTACATTAACTAGCACAAAAAATTCAACACTATTAACTAATTTAGTAGCTTGCTTCACTCAATTTTTGCACATCTTCTTCTTGCTCCAACATTAACTCTGAATGAGAGCATCTAGATCCTTCAAGAACTTAAAATCTAGATGCCCAAAATATATACCCATATAACCAAGCCAATCTCTACACTTAAATAGTTACATAACTCTCAATAATATACTTAAATTAGGGGTGTGTAAAAAAACCAATGAAACCAAAAAACTAAACTAAAAAATAGGGTTAACCGGTTCATCTTTTTAGGTTTAGGATTAAACTTCTTAATTTTTTTAGTGTTCAGTTTCGGTTTCGGTTTATAACCACCAAAAAACAATGGTTAATCGATCCAATATTTATAATACAATATACATATGATTAATTTTTAAAATATAACTTTTAAATTAGTACGTGTGTGTTTGTGTGTGTGTGTGTGTGTATAAATGTATATGGTATGTGTGTGTATGTATATATGGTATGCGAATAGGCAAAGTAGTAGTTCATTTAATAATTAAGACAAATATATATTTATATATGATACTAATTCGCGTAATCTAAGATCGAAGTTTTAAAAATGATAAAAAGATAATGTTAATATATTCTATTCAACTTCGGTCATAATGACTAATTTAGGCTAGCGCACCTATCGAAATAGCATAGAAAATATTATTGTGTATTCCTTAAGGAATGTTAGTATCTACCGTACTCACTTTCAATCTATTATCTAGCTAAAGAAAATTCAACAGGTCATGACGAACAAATATTCACAAACTAAGCTGAAGTTTATCCTACTTATATACATGTTTTCAATGCAAATTTCAACAGATAAGTTTAAAATGCGAGAATAAACTTAGGTTTAGCTTTAATAAGTTCTTATCATGTGATTTCTTAAGCAAGCTCAATGAGTTCTTGTTGAGTATACTTGTACTGTCTAATTCATTAATATATATCAAAGTCTCTCCTAAGTGTCAAGACCTCTAAACATATGCTAGACTATTAGAATCTCTTCTCAAGCTATCAGCAACCTAGATTTGCATTAAGTTCAAGAATCTTTTGATTAAAATTCATTTTCAATGAATTTCTAATGAAGTGATAGAAAGTTTCATCACTCTTATCTCTAGGTAATTATGATCAACTTCATTAATAGCTTAGATCTATTCAAGGGAATAATTTTTTCAATCTATTTAGATGAAGTCAATATGAATTACATGATGCATACACAAAACCCACAACTAATTACAAGTACCAAACAACATTTAGTAATGCACATTCGAAATCACATGAATCGGGTCTTTGATTCACAAACCTTAAGTTTAAAACAATTATTTCTCCATGGTTATTAACATTTAACACACAATCAAGAGAAATAATGTAAAATGAAAATAGATATCACCTATTGAAGCACAAAACTTGCAAAACAAACTTCAATTTAGCTCGAATTCACTATAAGAACTTTGAATCTCTAGTAAGAGTTTATCTTATTAGAAATTCTCTCTCTAATATTTACACGCCTATTCCATATTAGTAATATGTTACAATATGATACAATACTATTACAACATCCGTGCACACTTATTTATATGCGTCTAGCATAGAAATTATGAAGGTTTTATTCGCTGACATGATAAATTCTTTATAACAAACTTTGTCATATTTATACGCGCACGTGTCAAGGATTGAGTCACAACTTAAATCGAAACCTCGATTGGTGGGTGTAGTTAGCTCTACGTCTAACTTCTTTTATCGTGGTTCTATTCAGTGTCTATTGCAGTTCTCAATCACAGATGCGCCATAAGGCGTGATTAGCCCTGTTACTTGTTTTGCCCTTGATTACAATCCTAGGTAGTCACAGTTTGATCTTTGAGTATCTGTCTCTGTTGTTTTGGCTCCAATTCTTGCTCAAGTGACTTTATTTCTTTCTTTAATGATCAATGGAGCTGAAAAGCAACAAATGAATAATAATAGTATGATTTTATAGGAATTTTGTAAAGTGATTAATCAAATTAAGCACAAATTCTCGTGACTTGAATAGAGTAAAAATTACTAATTAGATATAAAGGGATCTACATAAATAAATAAGGAAACATGAATTCTCTATATGTTGCAATCACTTGGACATTACCCTTGTATTGAGTGGATAATAATAATTTTGATGTGGAGTGATTAGGACACAAAATTGGGTCCTTCATAAAACTTTATCCTATATAATTCTATATTAGGAAAGATCAATAAGACACAAGTTTGATATTTCAATAAAATAGAAATCTTGAAAAAAAAAGTAAAATATATATCTAGTAAACCATTAATAAGGTATAGATATGGAAACTTCGGTGAAAGTGTATTTAATTCTTGAAACTTAAATCTTTGCCGCTTTTTTATTTTTATTTTTTGGAAGTTTTGTGAATTGGAGTTGTATGTGTAGTTGAGCATGGATGAATAGTTATTGGCATGAAATTGAACGTTTAGTCCAAGATATTACATATATTGGACTACTTTGGATTAAAAGCATAATTTGTACAGTTAATTACATGACTAGTTCTAGTTTTATGTGATTTTGCTTATTGTTTGATGCTTACAAGTTGTGCTCATATGATACTTTTTCTTATTAGTCATGCCATGTTTGTTGTTAAATTTTGTTAGTCTCGGTTATTAAAAACAAAGTACGAAATATTATATAAAAGTTTTTGGTTCTTATCATCGTGTTAAATGGTTAGAAACCAAAAACCAAAAAAAAAATTAACTAAGAAAAAAGGGGTTGATCATTAAGGCGATTAACCATTAATAATAGATTAATTTTGGATCAAGTTATTAAAAACCAATCATTATAGTTTGGTTCAAAAAATGGGGCCATGAATTAGTTAACCAAACCTTGAGCACCCCTACTTTAAATTCATAGCCTTACTTTATTACAAATTTGTTTAAGATTATCTCCCTCCTCTTTTAATACTCTTTCATTTCCACCATTTCCTAATGAAAACATAATTTAAAAACTAATTAGTGTTAATCTTAAGTTGATCACACTTAATTTGTAAGGACTTGGATTCACCACACATTTAAAAACAGATGTATCTAGTCCCTACCCACATAAAACCTGTAATATTAGATGTAAAGTTGTCTGTAAAGAAAAAGTTTATATAATTGCTTGTATAAACCTGTGATGAGAACCATTTGAAAGAAACTTCATACATAATATTATAAACTTCCTTATCCTTTCATTAACAAGATAAAAGGATTTAAAGCATATACATACATATACTTAGATGTTACAAAACATTGGCTTGAAAACAAGCCCATAACAAAATATATACGAGCTTAACAAAACTTTTAATAGTTAACTTTGTCCATAAAACACTTTCCCTATTCTATTATAAAAGCTTTCCTCCAAAAGATCAAGGTTCCTAATTCTCCCACTCATCCAAAAAACCTCAAATTCAGTTCCATAAACCAATCAAGCATAGAACTCATCCTCTTCATCACCTAAAATAGAGGATCATAAGCCAAAGGCCTAGTTCACAAGTAATGCAAGCAAATACAAAGTGACATGTACACTTAGACTATATGCAATACAACAACTATCAATTTAATATCTATTAATTAAGTTTATCAAACAACATAGGAGTATTCAAACTCCAGATCAAGCCATTGGGAAGCTGGGGATCCTAAGTAATAGCAAATACTCAGGGGGTTAATATAGGCAGTCCGAATACCTATATCTTCTATACAATATAATTGAAAAGGATAGAAACTTCATCTAGGATTCACAATCGTTTCTCATATTTACTTGACTTAATCCATAATATCATTTAGTTCAACCAGTCCCATAAACGTAAACTAAATCATATTATTTTCTCTTAAGCATAAGTAAATGTTATGCTAATACCGTTACCCTATCGACTACCGACTGAGCCACTTACAAATTGTCATTGCATCATGATAGGGGTGGCCTAAGCACCGAAACTACCATGCTAACCTCATTAACAAGGTTGCCGCTCTTGGACCGGATTCAACAGATACGCACAAACAATTCAAACACTTTTTAAGCCTTCTTTAATTAAGATCAATTTAGAATATGCCTGTCATAGACAACAACATCCATGTCACTACATACCTAAGATATTTGGTGTCTTTATGAAAAACTAGCAAACAAATCTAACAAAGAAGGTGTATCCGCTAAAGAAATTAATTGATAAAAGTCAATATCAATTCACAATCATAACTAACACATTTATCATTCATACAATATAAAACTTGAATAAAACCTATATTAAATTATAAATCAATATTTATGCATGCATAAACATAATACATTGATTTAGTTTAAATTTTGAAAATTTAATTAAATTATTTTTTTATAAGGTACACGGCCAAGTACGCGACCGTATACACCCCTAATGTTTCCCTCACAGGAGAAGCACGATGAAAACAATTTTCGTGCTTTAAATTTAAAAGATCAATCCAAGAGAAGCACGGTTAAATAGGTCTCGCAGTGTTTCGCCCGTGTTTCTTTGCTTTACAAAACATGATGACATCTAGAAAGAAGCATGGTTTATACATGGGAGTGTGTTCTTGCCATGTTTTAATTTATTCAATTACGTTTCACCAACAATGAGAAGCACGGCGTGGTATACGGAGTCGTGTTTCTCTTGTGTTGTCACAGCTTCCTTCTTGTCTTAAACACAATGAGAAGCACGGTTAGAAATACTTACTGGTGTTCTACTCCTGTATTTCTGCGAAACTTGATTTTTTAAATACAATGGGTTAGATGACTTAAACACTACCCCATGTTTCCTACGTGTTTCTTATTTGAAAACAGAGCATGAAACTTCCGAGACTTAACACCCAATTTTTCACTTTTACAAGCTCAAATACACTCAAGCACATGCTTATCTACTACCAACATACTCAAACTCTACACTCTTATCCTTAAACAACCCTTACAACTTCATTTAAACACATCACAACTAACCCCAACCCATTCATCAACTCAAAACAAGTTTAAAACTTACGATAACTTATCTACTGCAACTTCAAAGATCTAATTACTTTTCTCAATCCACTCAACACACCAATATTACATGTAACTCATCAACAAACAAAGTTGACAGAAATGAATGAAAGAAATAGATAACGAATTATCACAAAAGGCATATAAATTTACCTTAAACTTTCTCTAACTTGAAGGTGAATTCTTGTGAGAGTTGTTGGCAAATTAAGAAGGAAATTTCGTCCAATGAGAGGGGGTATTGAGGCTGTTGGAATCGTCGGTTTTGGTCTGTCTTTTGGGTCTATTTTGACTTGTGTTTTGTTTTGTGATTATCTACTTCTCTTTTGACTTTAGGGGCAACTGATATTACGAAATAAAAGGGCTTGTGCTTGGGCTAAATCATGGGTTGGGTTTAATTTTGTTAAGAAACTAGGGCATGGGTTTAAGACTTAGTAAAATTGCTATAGCTTTATCACAAAACAAATAACACAATACAACACATATGTCAATTTACACTAACACATTCACACACTAATCACGCACTTCATATACATATAAATGAATTAATTAAATATGAAGATATATTTATCCATATATCTTCTATATTTATTAAACGCGAACTGCCTCATTCGACTCCAAGTATAATATAATATGATCTTTGTATATATGGCAAGTAAATAAAAGTTATTTTTCCACGTTCTTATACACTAACCGCCTTGTATATTATTATTTTTTTACTTTTGGCCATGTTCAGCAAGTAACTACTTCATATGTCTAATGACTACTATTATTGACAGATTTGTCTCTACTGCATATTTAACTTTCCTTTTCCTTGAACAAACCGCCCTCTGTTTTTACCCAACCTCTCGCTTTACTGCAATTTTGATTATAATTCATTTTGATTTATTTAATTCTCTCTCTTCAATGTCTCTATCTCCTTCACAACTAATTATATAATTCCTTCTATTTGATTTCCTGTTCTCAATTCATTTGTAGGAAAATGAAACTTGGGTTGGTATCAAAACAAATTGACCACGGATTTATGGGATTAAATCAATTGTAAATCTCAAGCACCTTCATGGATATAATGTTTCTGAATGGCAAAGGTAAAGTTCTTTTTAATGCCAATTTTGTGATTATATTGTACATATGATGTACATTCACGATGAGGGTGGTAATCCTTTTTCTACATTACATGTCAATATGCTTGGCATTTGAGTATAAAAAAATATTGCAATTTTGTCCTACCATTGCATAGGTATGATAAAAAGCAACACCTATTTTACTTGCATTGGCATACCTTCATGGGTAAACATATTTTATTGTATATTTCATGTTACAGTATGGTATTATAATGACATGAATCTAATATATTTATGGTCAATTTATTTTATCTTTTCCTTAGAAACAAATATATACAAAAATTAATCTAACATAAAATAATTTTAGTTTTACAAAACTAATGTTGCTTTATTAAGCACATTCATTAGAAAAAAAAAAATTCATACATAGCTAATAACAATTAACACAATATAACTACAGCAAAATATGGGTTTCAAACAAAATTAATTGTCATATATATTACAACTTAATAATATTTATATATAATATGTAGTGTTTTATATTATAGTATTTAGAATTACATTCATAATATGATGTAAATATAGCATATTGTAGTATCTTTTGTTATAGAATGAAAAACTATGTTGCATTATTTTTCTTACTTTTTTATGTTAAACTATAATTTTATCATTTAACATTACTTCATAATTTTAAAAAAAATAGCCATTATAAATGCAAATATGTAAAAAAAATTATTTATTTATTTATTTATTATCATTTTATTTTTATTTTTATTTTTTGAAGTTGGAGCTATAGAAGTTGTGTTTAAATTCCTATACAAAAATCCAGTTTGTAGTTCTCTTTATTTATCACATGAATTATTTTCATTAACCATTTTTAAATTTTTACATGATTTTTTTTTTTGTTACCATATGTCTGCATTCCACACACTTTATTTAGCATATTCCTTTTATTATTACTATTTCAAATACTATTAGATAAATTTCTTGGTAATTTGGTTAACATTCTACATGCCTTAGATCTATTTCTAAATTTGTAACTTAAAACTTTATAACCACTAATAATAAATATTGTATTTTTAGTATATTAATTATTTTATATATTTAGGCACATGTATTATAAGTACGTTGTATCCTCATTTACTAATCATACAATTACATTTACATCTGCAACGTGGTGTGTAGTTTGCTAGTTTATCTTAAGTGAATTTTGAATTTTAATTTCGCCTAAGTTTCTAATTAATGGCAAAATCATAATTTACAAAAATGAAGCCTTCGATTGCATCATTTGACTTTTCTTTAATCATATTTGATGAAATTGAATTCTTAATTGATGATTGGTATTTTGGATCATTTCGTGAGCTTTATTTTGAGTTCGATCTTTATTCGACGACCCATATAGAAATCAAGCTCAAGCCAAGATAAAATAGAGTTACTTAGCTCATCGACAACCCACATATCAATGTCAAGTTCAAGAATGCCATGTTAATATTACTTTATTTTTGTCTTTTTTTTTTCTATTTATGAGTTCTATAATTTGAAAAACTAGCTAGTAGTTAGACACTGTGTTATTGGTTTAGGAACTCGTATTAACATCTAAGTTAAAGTTTATTGGTTTTACTATTAAGTGAGTTTAAGATATGTTTAAACTTTATATTATTAATGACAATGTCATTAATTTATCGATTTCACTTTTTTCTTTGAGATTTGCTTACTACGAAAATGTGTGCCATATATTTACATGAATGGTTGAAATACTACATTATAAAACAGGCCTTTTGTAAATAAAAACAAGATGATAATACTATGAAAAGTTTAATAAAATTAGAAAGAAAAACAGTTTTCTCTACCAAAAGCAATAATGGTGACTAATTATAACATGTACTTAATAGCCAGGTTATAGTTGATAGTTAATAACATTATTTTTTATCTAGTAAATATCGTATTCAATATATTTTCTAATGCTTTTAACCACCAGAGTTTGGTGGTAAAAGACATGATATTTCATTACGAACTCATATTTGGTAGTAAATAGCCAACTTTTAGTTACCAAATATTGTTATTAGCTATCATCATACCATGCTTAATTTGGTAGCAAAAAGGTATATTTTTTTTATCACCAAATTATATTTGGCAGTTGGTAACAGTACATCTAGCTATTAATCATCATTATTTGCTACGTTTTTATAAGACTTTTAGCTTCCCAAAATTTGGTATAAAACGGAGGACGTTTTGCTATCAAATAAATTTGGTAGTATATACTCTTTATCAATTGCTCGAGTACTACCATATGCAAATTGGTAGCTAATACTTTTTGGCTATGAATTTTTACTCGATGTTGATAGCTAAATGGCAAATTTTTTATAGCAAATTCAAAGTACGTTGAGGGGATGTGATCCTTGAGAGAGGTTGATAATTCTATCGGGGGATAAAATTGTACTTTACTTCTATTAGTCTCATTAAAGATGAAAGTAAGTTACCAATTGTAGCATTATACTTGAGAGATTGTGCCATAGTCTAGTAAAGGAGGAAGGTTAAGAAGATAACCTACCAAACGAGTATTATAAGTGACTTCAGGGATATGTTTTGCCCACAAAACGCAAGATTGGAAATCAACATTACTTAGCAGGGTATTGTGATATAATATGTACAAGACTCATCAAAACTCATGTTAGAAATTCTATATCTTAAATAAAATGATACTCATGATGTGTTTTTGAATGGGCTGAAACCATAGGCAAGAGATGAGTAAGAGCAATGAGGTATGGAAAATATCTCAAGGAAATAGTTGCGATTGAGGGGTTAATATAATTCTAAAAAGAAAAAGTTAAGTGTTCATTTTGTAGGTAAGTGGAAGAAGAGGAGGAAGTTAAGGGTAGTAAATTCTCAAGGCCATCAAAGAAGAAAAACAACATAAAAGAAAATGTGGCTCATATGAGGAATGATTGGGAACTTAAATCTACTTTTGTGATAGACCGCATTATGTCAAGAATTGCCCCAAAAGGGAGCATTTGATGACTCTAATAGCATATGACAAGTCATATGATGAGGTAAAAAGTCTACTTGTTATCATACGATTCTTTTAAGCCATGAAGACCTAGGAATTTGAGAAGTGCAAGGGCTTAAGTATGTTAAAGCAATGGTAGCTATGGGGATGATGAATGTAATTGCGGATTCAAGAGTCTCACATTTATTTATATTTGAGGATGTTGCCAACATATTAGGTTTTAGGGTAAAGAGGAGCAAAGCTTAATTGAAGATGGTAAATTATAAGGAGGTCTTGATATCCAAAATGTTAAGGATGTGGAATTTAGCATTAATAGCTAGCATGAAAGGGACAACATAAAAGTAACCCCTATTTATGATTTTGATTTTGTTATTAGTATGAAGTTCTTAGATAAGATTGGCGTTATTATTGTTTTAAGATGCAACTACATTTGTTTGCTTGATGGAAAATCTTAATGCATAGTCCCAATTGTTCTAAAGATGAAGTGAATAAGAAAGCTATCACAACAACAAAGCTTACAGCAAAATATGAAAGGATCAAGCTGACATTACTTTAGAAAAAGAGTGGTTGTCTTTGGTTAGGGAGACTCCTATTAGAAGTAAGATCTAATGGAAATCGAAATTGAAAGGACTATTGAAGCTAGTGGAAATCATCCCAATGATTGGGGAAAAGAAGTTGATTGGAAAACTGAATTGAGAATGAACAAGTGTAGAATTCTCGAAGTCTTAAGATGGAGTATGCAACAATGATGTCGTTGTATTGGGCAAGGAAAAACGTCATGGGCTTATCGAAAGGAGCCCAGTTTCATTCCGATGAAGGCGAAAGAGGTGGTCTAGCATTAAGTGACTAAAGATGGAGGTTTGCCTATAAACCATTGAAATTGAGTTATCCAATTTCAATATATATTAGTAGGTGTAGTATTGAAATAACTTAAATTAAATATACTAAATTAATTAACATATATGTTTGGTTTGTTAATTTTATAAATTAATTATGATAATTTAAGTTATGGGAATTTAATTGTTGTTTGATAAATTACTTGTAATCCCCAGGTTTGTTCATAGCATAAGTTAAAAATTTAAAAAGAACTAAAAATCTAAATCTTATTTGTTATTAGAAAAAAAATACATTGGTAGTCTATTAATTAATACTTTTCTAATAATATAATATTTTGTTTTAAATGCATGAAAAGGTGAGGATTTTTCATAATTGACTCATTTCCAAAAGTACTAGAAATTTAATGCAAGCTGATGGGTTGTAAGGCATGGACATGCTGTCCTTTCTCTTAAATGCAGCCTCTTTTATTAAATGCTGAAATGACAATTTCTAGTTAAACTATACTCATTTTATTTTATGTAAAAAGAAAGCCAAATAGTGATTTGAAAGTTTAAACCAGCTAGGTGCTGTCGTTTTCAGAAAACAAACTTGATATTTTTGAAACATCTTCCTTTTCTTAAAATACTGTCTCTTGCTCGCAGAAAATTCTTTTCCTCCAAATCTTCGTGTTCTTGGCTTGAAAAAATCCAAGAACTTATTTACAAGCTTTTCAACTAGTATTTTGGAAATGAAGAAGTAAAGTGATCTTCAAAAAGTATGACAGGTAACTTCGTTTTACCTTAATTTTAGGAATTTACAAAGTGTATCCTCGTTTTGCTTTATTTTCAAAGATTTCATAAAAGTATCTTTGTCAAACACACTGGTGCATGTGCATATTTCACCATTCACAAGTGGAATATCGTTTTTAGCAGGTACCCTATTTTAGAAAGCTAAAAAATGAATATGGTTTACTAAGAAATGTTAAAAATAGATGAAAGCTTGCTTTTTCGAGTTGTTTAAGCTTAATATGAATAATGTCTGTCATATATGTTTAAACAAAAGTTACGTGGGGCTTGTTTCTTTGAAAAATGTCAAAACTTGCTTATTTTCACTTGTCGAGGCCTAAAGATTTTCATAACTTTGTTGAAAGGTTTACAAACAAAAGTATCTGAGTTTTTTGAACAAAAATTAACAAAACATGCTATATAACAGTAGTCTAACCCTATAAGCTCTTAGGATGGATCTGAGTTAGGGTTTAGAAATTAAAGTTCCTATTAAATTAGTGTGTTGCTGTTGTCATTGTGTTTTAGGTTGTTCTTATGCACGTTTTGATGCTAAGATCTGTTTTAGAGGTGTTAATACTGTTTTCGAGTTGTTTTTAGAGATGTTCTTTATGTTTTGTATCGTCGTGGCCTATTTTTCCCTCGAGGTGGATCAAAGGAAGACTTAGTATAAAAGTTAAGGAGTAAATTTTGGTAAACCATGTCTGTCGAAGCCTAAAGTTAAGCCCTCAACAGACACTAAAAGTTATCGCGCTTCAAATGTTTTAATTATAAGATAAATAATGACCATCGTAGCCTATTGTCGAGCCCTCGACATATTCCATGACAGTTACTAATGGGTGTTAAGGCCAAATCTAAACAAAGTGTATTGAGCACAATCTTG
This sequence comes from Combretum micranthum, assembly GCA_024138025.1. NCBI lineage: Eukaryota > Viridiplantae > Streptophyta > Magnoliopsida > Myrtales > Combretaceae > Combretum > Combretum micranthum. Next base: position 1,158,033 of record JAMXBD010000174.1, read on the forward strand.
GTTAAGGCCTAAAGTCGAGACCTTGATGTGCCCCTGACACAAGCTTTAAAAATTTTTAACAGCACTCGACCCCCAATGTGGTGAGATGTGATATGTTTTCTCATACCTATATACCCCACGACCCTTTCCTAAGTAACCTCAACTTTCAGTTTGCTTTAGAATGAGCCTAATTTGGGTAGCTATGTGACTATCGACCCAACTTTAGTTGTAAGCGATGATGAGAACATAAGTTAGGAAGCATATAATGGGAATCTATAATGCTTAAGCTGTAATAAGAGTTCTATCTTCTTTATTATGTGTGAGTAACATATGTTTGTTGTTTCATAGGAGCTTTCAATCAAACCCCGAATTTTTTGAGGATTAATACAATTCATAAGCTGGATGCATAAGTGAGTAACTTAAATCCTATCACAATGATTGTGCTTGTAATTTAGTTGTACTAGTTTAAAAATAAACTCAATTGATTATGTATGGGGACGAGGATGATGTATGTTGTATGGTTTTTGGTCATGTGACAAGCTTTAATAATAGAAGTAATAATAAACTCCTTGATGATCGTGTGAGATGAGTCGCTGTTTTATCTAATTATTGTATGATTGGCAATAACTTGATTTAAAACTTATCAGACTCTTAATCCGAAATTGACATGCATTGCACGACATCACACTGCATTACCATAGTACCTATGTCACATGTTGGTATTGCGATTTTAACGATGGTGCCTTGTCACTTGCGGAAGAGTTTCGGGTGAGGTCATCGTAGGGTTATTAGTGCTATGAGAATTATACAGGCATCGAAGGGCATCACTCGTATTAGAATCGGCTTTAGGGTACCAACACTTTGGGAATTCTGATGGTTCGAAAGGGAGTGGTGGTAATGTTGATGATATATAAGTAAGTAACAACTTATTTTCAAAGGAAATACTCCCTTCTTAGCTTTACTAAGAGGCAGTTTGTTAATACACGTATGTATATGGTGATGAGTTAAGAAAGTTCCCCCTTCCATGTTCTTAGTCTCTCCCGGATATGGACTACTTAAGATCAGTCCCTTTAATACCCAAGGGAGGGTGTAAATCTCCATTGGTTTCGATTCCAGTCATTCGAACCATGCATTACATATGGTTGAGTGTAGCATTGCATATGTCTATAATTAAAACTTACTTGATTATTGTTTGAAGTATGATCTGATTCGCTTATCTCATTGAGCTGTTGTTTGTTCACATTCCTTTAGATTTTATGTGCTTTCAGGATCTCTAAAGTGGATCTAAGCTTGTGGTGAGCAGATGTAGTAGATCTCTTGGGGAAAATCTAAAGCTCGACAGAGTGTGATGATAGTTTCCTTGTATAGAACCTTATGTTGTTTCCTCTAAATTTGTAAAGCATTATTAAGAGTTTAATCCCATGTGTATAGGTGACATTATGTAGTAAATAACATATATGTATTGCGAAATTTCTTATCTTGACAACCTGAGATCTTTTGTTTTTTTTAATCTTCCATGCCATGGGGCATCTTCATAGTATGTAATTCCTGCGAAAATTTTCTTGAAAGGCCTTAATAGGTATCGTTACTACTAAGGTACTCTATGGGAGTGCGACATTACAAGTATTATAATGTGCTAAAATTGAGTTGTATGTGTTGAATTGTGCTACTATATGATGTATTGTTTTAGAGTTAGAGTGAGGAGACCCAAATATTACCAATTTTCTTGTAGATCCACGCCCAACTCTTGTTTGGTGCATTTGAAATCAACTTTCTTTTCTCAAACTGAAGCATAAACTTTTACTCAACAAAGCCAAGCCCATATGTGATATAAGCCCATACCCAAGTCTTCTTCTAAACTCTTCCAATTTTCCTTAAAAGTCAAAGTTAGAAAACTTAGATAATTATCAAGCAAAAATTTCAATTTAAAATAAGTCTAAGGACTGACTTTCTCTCTCTCTCTCTCTCGTTACCTTCCCAAACATAAATAAGCTTAAATTTCACATCTTAAAATCTCTTCTTAACAATACCACACAGGATCTTAGGTAAAGAATCAAGTTAAGAGACAGGTAAGAGTAAGAATTAAGTCAAGAAAGAGGAAATAGAAGCTTGGTTGCTACTAGTAGTTAAACAAGTAAGTAAAATTGAATTCTTTCATACTTTGTTCAAATATAAGTTCTAGTTGATATTGATGTTAAGTAGAAATAGGGTTTTGATGTTTTAGAAAAATTGATGATATGTTAATATGTTTGTTAGAATAGATATGCAAATATATATGTATACTTTAAGTGCTTGAGAAAATGATATATGAAGCTTATGGTGAAGTAATGAATGTATTAATGTTGTTAGTGGTAGATAGGTAGGACATTAGTGATTAAGTTGCTAATAGAGCTCTAGAGAGCAAGTATAATGGACTTATGTTCTTCGGTTAAGTTATTGTTATATATATGCATGTGTAATGAATATATGAGTACAAATAAACTTGATGACGTTTGATATTATGTTTATAAGTAGGTCATAATATGTTTTTACTAAAAATAAGATCTTGGTAACAAGTTAAAGCATGTAGGATTTCGAAAATTTTGAAACAAACATCACATGATCAATACCTTGTTCATCACAAGCATGCTTAGGGCCGTTATCTCATTGGATCCAGATTTCCCTATTGATCACAATCGTAACCCGGCCAGTAATCTCCTCTATGTGTTTTTAAAACTTGCTATGACCAAGATCACGGCTGTTACACAGGGCGTAATCCCCTTTATGCATTCTTTTACAAACAATACGGCTTAGATCACAGCCATAATACATGTATGATTTTCTCAAAGGTTTTTCATAAAAAATTTCAATGAGGTATGTAACGGGCATAATCTTGGTTTGACCTATATCACAATCGTGATAGGGGCGTGGTCTCCTATCATGGGAGTGACTAGGCCAGTGATTTATATCACAACCCATGATCACGGTTGTGATGGTACTTGTCACGCCCTAACAAATACCCTAAACGTGATAGCCCGCTGTATACAATATTAAAATTTGAGAATGACTACCTTAGTCACTTGGAAGCTTTCATATTGGTACAAGGCGTACATTCACAACAAAGGAAGACCGATGGAGTTATGCATTTTAAGATAATGGCAGCGGAACATACAAAATAATACTATATGATTCATCAGAATATAAAGTCTTATAATTTCTACGGGGCATTTCCCTGGTAAGTCTCCATAAGAACATAATCTTACTAAGACAAATAACTAAAGCTAGAAGATTTAAGAAGAAATCTAATCTAAGACTTCAAAACAGAATTCCTCTAAAAGCTTCCCAAAACATAGATTCTACTCGGATGATCAAGGTGGTCCCTGGTACGAAACAGAGATCCTACAACATCAAAAGTCTATTAGGAAATAAGCATAACTAGTTTAGTGAGATAATCCTTAAACAAAAGTACTCATAACAAGTATTCAAACAAGTTCATTAAATAAGCATATGAAATGCAAGCAACCATATGATTAAACAATACATATGACTATCCGGTTTCGTATGTAGGATGGATTTACCCCTCCATCGGTGGTTAGTGAATGATTTGAACTAGGCCCCAATAGACTTCCTTGAAAGTTTGAGCGCATCTTGGGGTTCCAAAGAACCATGCTACTAGTCCCTGAGCTTTCCTTACCTAAAGTGATCGATCCGACTCGGCTACACCTTGAGGTCGTATTCTCCGAACGTCTTAATTCCTTAAGATGTAGCTAGGCAGCTTACCTTTCCAGTCCCACGCTGAGGAGTAGTAGTAAAATGCGAAATGATATTCCAAGTGATATGCATGAGCAATTTAGTTTAAGGGAATTTCCAATCCGACAGTAATACATTTGGGACGATCAATCAATATTTGCATATACATCAATATACATAAAAACGATTATAACAATCAACAAATCGGGCTTCAATATTCTTATCGTTCATTGATCGCACATAGCAATTCACATACATAACTCTCATGATAACCCAAATGCATATCAATTTTTATCTTTTCTTAATATCTAGTGCTCTATTCTAAAAGCACATGCGCGAATACATAAACATAAAGGAAGAGTCACTCGTCCATAGCGATCTTTTATTAATCGAACTAATTATCGGAAAGAGAAGATCTTGGTCCATGTCACCTAAACAAAAGAAATACCCAAAATGAGTATTTCATATAAGATCTACTTAAATTTTCTAACTCTATCTTATTAGGTTTGACAAAATTCGCATTAGTGGAAATTCCAACTTAAAAAGGCCATAGCTTGCTCATTTTAACTCAGAATTTCACATATTATATACCGTTTTCTACCTACTCAAAAAGATATATATATTTCTAAGGTTATTTTTACCATAGAAGGTCATTTAGGTCTCGGAATAGTAGGGTACAGGTTTGTTATGAAAATTTTAGTTTTCAAAACATAATTTTTAAAACTTTTCTTCATCCAAAAATTCTTGTACAAAAAATATAGATATTTGTATAGTTGAAAAATCCTTTGAATATATATATGTAGACTCATATTGTATGCATGGATTTAATGGTGTTGTCTTAACAATGATTTTTTGTAAAACAAGGTGTCTTAACAGTTGGAAAAACCTTAAGACTTGAAAAATTCACTTTAGTTTGTTAGAAAAATTTCTTGAATTATTATAAGTGAACGTTTCCTTCTTTTAACTTCATTTCTTAACTTTTCAGAATAATTTAATTTAAAAATAAATAATTTTAGTCTCTTTAAGATTCCTACAACTTTATTTCTAGTTGTTGAAAAATGTAGTTTTTCTAAGAATCTCTTGGTAATGACTAATGTTTCTTAGAGTAGTCATGTTTATATGTTCTAAAGTTTTCCTAAAATTAGTTCCACTTTAAATAAATAGTAATAATGATCTTCTAAGTTATTTACTAATTTTATTTTCTAAGTAAGACTTATCTCTAAAAGGTTATCCTTTGACGATTTTGTAAAAATTATCTAGACCTTAGTATTTTGGAGTGTTGGGGGAAAACTTCAATAAATGAATTTAAGAAAAACCTCTTTTTTTTTTTTTTGAATAATGATTTAGTAATATTAAGTGTTAAAGAAACTTTCTTATTTCATTGGTTTAAAAAGAGTGTATATGATAACTTTACTTTATGTATTCCTTAATATAATCTCATGTAGTATTATTACTAAAACCTGTAATGAACTTATCTAAATTTTGGAAAAGATTTGTTAAGATAAAACTTTAGGTTTTTATGGAAAAATCATTTCTTATGTGACTAAAATTTATTTTTAAAGAGATTTCTTATTTTTCTTTACTTAAGAAAACTCATTTTTATTTTTGTCGAGACAATATCAACATGTTCATGAATGAATGAGAGTATGTAGTTATATGAAATATAACAATATCACATAATAATAATAATAATAATAATATAATAATAATAATAATATGGAGCCTTAGCTTCATCAAAGCAACCTGGTCAAGTATTATGAGCCTTAGCTTTATCAAGGCTCCCCAAGACTAAGAACAAGCTAGTCCCAAAAGAAAAGAAAAAGAAAAAGAAAAAGAAAGAAAAAAAAGCATAATAATAAGAGCAATAATAATAAGATGTTAAGTTAGTGAGCACTGAGGCTCTAATAAATATATATACATAATATACATAATATCATATAAAAGTTAATTAGAGCAAATAATTACAACAATAATAATAACAACATAATAACGATAATAACATAATGGAAATTTAAGATATGAACAAAAACAAAACTTAAATATATTGTTAGTTCTTTAACTATCATGAGTCTAAGAAATACACACTAAGCTCATGCTAAGTTATATGAACATGATGAGTATATGTGAGAAGTTTTACCTAAGGTTATCAATTTGTTGAAGAAGGAAAGAAGTATTTGTAGTAATATATGGGAAATGGTTTTGTGAGATAAAAGAGAATTTGGAAGAGAATTTGAGAGAGAGTGTTGGTGGAATGATTTTGGTAGAGTTTTGGTAGGAAAATAAGTTGTTTGAAAAAATGAAGGAGCGATGGGGTATTTATAGAATTTTGGAGTAAAATTAGATATAATTAAATAAAATGAAAAAAAAAATAATTTGGATGAAGCATGGGGAGGGTGGCACCAGTTTTGCATAAATAAGAGGGGGAATTGATTTATTTTGTTGTTTTGTAATGAAAAGAAGTAACATGTAAGATGTGATGTGATTAAAGTTGAATGGGTAAGGTAAATTGCAAGGAATATGTATGGTAGTGTATAAGTGTAGATTATAAGAAAAAGTAGAGATAGTGGAATTGTAATAAATAGTAGAAATAGTACTATGAATAGTAAACTGGATAATTTAAATACCGATAATAAAGAAAATACGCATAAACGGCCTATATCTAATATTTTTAGTTACTGAAAATTTCTAAAACTGATTTTTTGAAAACCTTATATTTTTACGAGTCTAATGGTATTTTTGGAATATTTTCACCGATCGGTGTATTAGGGCACGATTTTCGAAGATTGATCTTGTTTGGATCCGAAACACACTGAAAATTAACAAAAATGATATTTTTAAGCTTTCATATATTATTATGAACCATTATCCACAATTATCTCAATTCTATTGTTTAAGGTTTAAGGACGCGGGATTGCCCGATCTAAATTCACTAGACTAAACATAGAACTAGGTTAACTTTACGGTTCCGGTTTGTCTTTCGATTCTTAGGGTTTACTTATATATACCGAAAAATCTAGGGGCTTACAATACTCGTGATATCCATCACAGTCTTTGTAACGGGTGTAACAAATCCCCTAATACTGTTTATATAAAAATAAAAATAATAAATGAATACTAATAATAATAAATGAATGAATCATGCAATGTGATGTATATATATCTGTATGTGTATATGTAGCTATATGAAGATTTGAGTTTTTGCTTAAGTTAGATGAAGATATAATAATTTGGTGTTCGATTATGGATAAACTTGTTTTATATGAAATGGTTTTTCTTGATAAATTCTCATACCCAGTTGTGTTTGAATACTAGTATTTTGTCAGATAAATTCATTTATCTAGATACGCAATAACTTGTTTGTTGGATGATAAAATAGACATTTTTAAATTAACTATAATCAAAGATTGGCTTAAATATTGATTGAATTGGTTGTGCTTATGTCGTTTAATCCAGTGTAGAGAGCGACAATCTTGCTTGGAGCAAGCATAGTAGTTTAGGTGCTTATGCCACTCCTGTCATGATGCAATGGCAATTTATAAGTGGCTTAGAGGGCAATCGATATGACGAACGGTATCGATGTAACATTTGCTTATCTTTAAAAAGAAATAATATAATTTAGTTCACGTTTGTAGGTAAGGTTAAACTAGGTGATATTGTGAATTAAGTTAAGTAAAGACGACTAACGGCTGTGAATCCTATATGAGATTATTAATTGTAAAGTTATGTAGGAGATATAAACATTTGGGCTGCTATATATCAAACTCCTGAGTAGCTGTTGTTACTCAGAACCCCCAAGTTTCCTAAGAATTATAATTGGAGTTTGAATGCTCCAATGTTGATTTGTTTTACTTAAATGAAGACAAATAATTTTATTGCTTATTGCCTTGCATTAGCCCAGGAACGTATGCCACTTTGTATTTGTTTGTATTGCTATGTACTGGGCCCCAAGCTCACTTTTCCTTCTATAGGTATCAATGATGACGGGTATTATGATGACTTAGAATATGATACAGATTAGGAAGCATTCATTGAGGAATGGGACGACTACCTAGACTATTCCATGTTGTTTTCTTGGAAAGAGACTCACACAAGACTTTATTATGGAAATTTAATAGTATAGACTAAGGGCTTATGATAAAAGCCCATGTTTATAATACAAAGTACCTAAGTTTTTCTATTATGTATGTTATAAGTATGGTTTTTGTATCTTATGAAGTACCAAATCAGCGGTACTATTATATTAGTTTATACCAAATCAGCGGTACTATTATATTAATTTATGTAATGTTATCTACTCTTAATGAGTAGTTTTTATAAAGTTTGTATCTTAACAAGTTGATAATGCATTGGGCATAAACTCTTTCATTTTTAGACGACCTTATGTCTAATACCTTTATGTATTATACATGGTTGTAGGCTTGACATGCCTATTTTTTGAATTAAATCATGTTGGATCCTTATAGGTAGGTGGGTAGATGTAGTAGTCAAAATGGTAAATATGATCTAATCATAGCTATTGGATTGAAATAATGTATACCATTCATGTAAAAAGACCTTTTGTATGTATAGATATTCTCCCATCATCAATGAAATCTTATTTCCCTCAAAGGTGCTCTACTTTTTGATTTTGTACTTGATGCTTTATGAGCGTGATTTAATTGACTCAGTAGTCTCTATAGTATCTAGACTACTAAAGTACCATATGCACATCTAGAACCTTCCATGATAGACACATGCACATATGCATTTGCTAATAAAAGTGTCATGGGAAATGAAATATAAAAAAGGAAAGGAAAAAAAAAAAAGAAATCTCCATATATTTTGAATATAGAACTTCTATGGTCCCATTGTGAGACCATTCTATAACAAATATTATAATTAGATTAATTACTTGAAAACTTAATATAAAAAAGTTTAAGGATTTAGATCATGATTGAGATAGATCTAAACTATCTAATGATGAAACAGGATTAATCCCATTATATGGCATTCTTATTTTAATATACTTTGTCAAATAAAGCTTATTTCTAATATCAAATCATCGAAGGCTTACATTAGGGGTAATAATAATATAAGTACATTTACTTATAAATTTTGATAATTTAATGACTAAAGTTTCATTGTTTATAATTTAATACATGTAATTTGTTATACTATATAATTTAATATTTTTACTTGTTGTAATTTACTACTGTTACATTAAAATAAAATTTAATTTAATACTTCAAAAGGTTAAACCGAGCTTTATTTTAAAATAGAAGTACTAAATTTTGAAAAGGCATGATTTCGAACATTAGAGCATCAAAATTTTAAAACAAACGCTCTTATGCGGCCTTTATCTTCCTTATCCCCTTACGTTATCATAGAACAGGATAATTGCCACAAAGCCGATAATCATTACACCTAATATTCTGCCTCTCTTACGGATATGATGGGATCGTGTCACGTCACTGCACGGGCCCCTGTGTTGAGCCCATCTAGCTTCAAGCCATCCAATTCTCATGGACTCCCACCGTCTGTCTTTTTGGGTCCTGGTTTCTTCAACTTTGTCTCTTTTACTTCTCTTTGTCTAACAACCATTCTAGCTCCCGCTCTTCCTTTCTACGTCCTTCTTACGAACATAATGTCCGTACACTCTGCTAATTTCCACAGTATCATTCAAATTAAAAACTAAGATCCAGAGACTCTTAGCTGAGAACAAGAACTACTATAACTTAACCCTAGAATTACTTTGCATGAAAATCTGAGAATTATTATTTATTTATTTGTTCTTTTTTTTGAATCTTTTGAATGACGATCGTTGGACTCCGAGAGCTCTGGGACCGAGTGTTGGAGCAATGCTCTCGTTGTTTCCCTTGCCTTGCCGATCCAGGTAAAGTTTAAAAAAGAATATAGAAAAAAGAAATAAAAATGGAAAACCTAGCTTGGTTATCGGTTTCTCAGAAAATTTTGGAGATATTTGGATTTAATTACTGATTTTATGATTCATGCTTGTTCTTAAGTTTAAGCTGGTAGATTTAGAAGTTACTTGCTTCTGACTTCTGATTAATTTGCTCGAGAGAGTTGGATTTTGGCTCATTTCGCCTCAAGTTACTTTTTATTATTTCGTTTGTTTCCTGTGAGAATTTGGAGGTTTTTGATGATTTATGCTTTCTTTTTGAGCTCATTGATTGTGAAAACTGCTGTTTTCTGAGTAAATTTCTTGAGAAAAATTCGACTTTTCGATGAAATTTCGACTTGAATTGCCTAGATTTTTGCTTTCCCTTTTATCTCCTGTGGAACTTTGGAGGTTTTGTGGCATTAGTTAGCGTTTTATTAAATATGCTTGCTTTTTCTGGGATTATGGTTTATAAAACGTCTTGTTAATGAGTGATTTTTGGAAAATTTTGGAATTCCTATGTCGTTTGCTAGCGACTTCACTTTTTCCTTGGCTTGCTTCTTTGTCTTTTTTGCCCCCTCCCTTGTCTCTTTAAGCTTCTAAACTGTGAAATTTTGGAGCGATTTAATATGCTTGTTCTTGAGCGTATGTTGGAACGTGTGTTGGATTTTAAACCGTGTCATTATGCGTCATTTGTAGTGTATTGTTTAAAGCTTTTTGTTTCTCCTGTGGAAAACCATCGGTGCTTTCTTGACGTTTTGTGGAGATTTAAGGATATGTGGCAGTTATATGGCTTATAAACTGTGAAAATTATTTATTTATTTATTTATATTTTTGCTGCATGTGGTGTTTTTAAAATTCAAGTGCAGTGAAATTTGATATTTATGGTCAGTTCTGATGTATTTTCACAGTTCGGAGAACTTCATTGGGTTTGAAAGTGGCACTTGTGGGACTGCATTTGGTTTTTGCAGGTGTTCTCTTTATCTTTGACAGAGATTTGATAGAGAAAACACAGGAAGACCCATGGTATGAATAGCTCTTCAAGTTGTCTGATTTGAATTTGGTGAAGTCGGATTTTTGTATATCCTTTGCAGATCTGTGCTTTCAGAGAAGTGAAAATTCGTGGATTTTGGAAATTTTCTGTGTTTAAATGTGCGAAGTCTTACCTTTAGGATGTGTTCATCTGTGTTGTGTATATCTTACATGATGCTAGTTTTATCAGGGGGGAGGCAAATAGTTTGTAGTTCATCCATATCGATTCAAAATGATCCATGGGCGAAATATGCACCCAAAAAAGGCTGAGGGCTATGCTATAACCCTTCAATCTCATAGACAAAACAAAAGAAATATGATTGATAGCAAATTTGGCTTGTTCCTATTCATCTTCTAACAGTGTATTTATACAAGTCTAAAAGTGAAGACTTTTAAAAGTAACCCAAGCATTGTGGCAAATGCATGCTCAAATATTCCGACTCTATATGCTGATCAAATTTGAAGAGAACATTTGAATGACAAATCAATAGATTTATTGCCAACATATGCTAAAGATATCCTAATTATTCTAAACTTTGCTGTTGGTAATTGCCAATGATAAAATATAACAAATAACCTTTTTGGATGCCTTTTCCTTCTCTTGTTGTTGTCTTCTTTTCTTCTCCTGTAGCTCCCTAAGCACCACTTCTTGATCCGTTCTTTCCAATGGAGGGAAGACTTCAAATCCTTTCCTGGACTTGCCAATGATTTCTCAGCTATGGCTTTGCTAGAGAGAAGAAACCGAAAAAAATGGATGGGGAATAAGATGAAACAGATGTGGGCTCAATTATTGAATTAGACGATGTTGGATTTGTTGGAGATTGTTGTAACTCGCTTTTTTTTTTTTTGAAATTAAACTATATGTTACTTACTAGCATGAACTTTTATCTTTACATGTTTTATTTTCATTTATTCATAACATATATATATATATATATATATAATGAAAAAGAAGAGGGTAAATCTCTTATGAGAAGCAAGCAAAGAGCCAGGCCTAGAAAATTGAAATAAGAACAAAAAAAAAAAAAAAGGGTGCTTAGTTTGATATTTTGGTTGATGCTCTACCTACAATAAGAACTCCATTACAAGAGAATCTTGAGAAGCTAGTAAACCACTGTTACAAAAAACAAAATCTTGTCTTTTGACTTGGCAATTGATCCAACTTGGCAAGAGTTCTCTCCTTCCATGAATAATAGCATCCTAGAGCAATAACATATGCCCAGTACTAGCAACAGAAGAAGATCTGACGGTGAATTTGCTGAGGGTGGAATATGTGGCTATTGGAAATGAACTTGCAGGTTCCTCCAAATCTCCCCTGCATATCCACACTTCATAAAGAGGTTGTTCTGGGTTTTGGCCCCTCTGTTGCACAAAGGCCAGCAATTACTTGTGTGGATTTCCCACTTTAAAAGCTTATACATAATATATGTGAATTTTCATGGGCTATTAACCATAAGATAAAACACAATTCTTAGTTCAATAGAATTATGAGACACACTACCCTCTGCCAAGGTATGCGTGGAGGTTGTTTCTTAGCAAGTACATTTGCATGATATATGGAGAATTCTTTGGTTGGCTTCTTCCTTCATATTAGTCTATCACATTGTTTAGTTTTAGGTTCTATGTTGCCTAAACCCAACTGTATCTTATTCCATATACTCCTCACTGTCTATTTTCAATCCCCTTCATTGATAAGAGAATATGAGTGTGCTTGGGCTAATTAGCGTTGTGCCCTCTCACCCAACCAATCCAGACCACAGGTGTGCTTGCAATCATACTGAAATGAGATGTGATTTCCATTCCCTTATCTTCCATTTCAACAAGTGTAATGCAAGACTTCTTGCTTGTAGTACCTTATGCCAAGGCCATGATGCATCCCCTGAGATTTTTGTATGCCAGAAACTACAGCCTCCAAGGATTTTTCTTTTGACCCTGCTCAACCAAACTGAATCAATGAATCTCCATAATCTTAGTTGTGCTATCTTGTGCCAAAGCTCCAAATCGAATATGCTTAATCCACCTTCAATGTTGAGTTTACAAACATTGCGCTAACATACTTTGGCTTTAGCTCTCTTTTCATCACTCTCCATTCCATAAGAAGTGTTTAAGCTTGGTAATTGGCTCATTTATGATGTTTTAGGTGGGGACAAAGATCATGGCCCTCTAAACTAGTAAAGCAAAGAGAACGGACGTAATTAACTGAAATGAGCAGGCAGCAGCATATGATAGAAGCTTACTAGTCCAATGGCCAATTCTAGAAGTGAACTTGTTGACTAAGTCTAAGCATATGCTTTTTGAGATTTTGCCAAAGTGGTACCCCCAAATATTTAACCAATAAAGGCCTCTTAGAAAATCCCAAGGTCTTGAGCACATGACTTGTAAGCTCTCCTACTCCGCTAAAGAATATTTTGCACTAGGAAGCATTTGCTTTTAGGATTCAATAAGTCATAGAACTCCACTAAGGCTTTTTTCATCATCTCGACTGAAGCTTTTTCTCTCTAGGAAAAACTTCTATAACTAGGATAAAGAGGTAGGGGGATAAAGAATCCCCTTGTCTAATACCTTAGATGATGAGAAATAAGAAATGAATTCCCCATTAATAATGGAAAATTAATGTGAAGATGCACACTCAATGGTCTGCTTAATAAATTGTGGTGGAAAACAAAGAGCATGAGGAAACTGGTACAAGAAATCCTTCTAGCATTGTCATAAGCTTTCATAAGATCAACTTTTATAGCACATCTCATCCCCATATTCTCCTTATGATAGCCATATAAGAGTTTTTGAACGACTGAAATATTGTTTGCAATTATTCTACCATCATAAGGTTGTTTGTTCCTTATCCACCAAATAGGGATATAAATTAGTGCAAAGTGTTACAAACAAGCAATAGAGTGACAATCATCTAAGAAAAGAAGGTTTCTCAAGTTTCACAACAATAGTAAGGTTAATTGAGTTTAGCTCTTTGAGTAAAGATTTGGTTGCAATAAATTTTGATGGCAAGACACCTTATACTCTTCGGTGTCATACCTATTAGGGCCAACTGCATTGTCCTTTGGAGAGACCAGATAGAAACTTAATTTCAACGTCAGTGACTGGTTTTATTAGCCATGTCCAATCCTCTTTGTAAATCGACTGGTTGTTAACTCAACTGGTTGTGTAACTCCATACTTTTCTGTTCGTTTGCAGCATGCCCAGTTAAGTAACAGGGAGAAAGGAGATTGGGTATGTTATATCCCTTGTGTGTTAATATTGGCTTTGCAGATCATGTGTCTCATAGAATTAGATAGTAAAGCAGTGTCATGTTTATTGTAATGCAATATCTCATGTCCTACCTGTGGTTATGTACAATAGACTTTAATGTAGCGTAATGACAACAGTTGTTTCCACAATTGTTTGTATGTCCAATATGGGGAGTTATGTGGTAGTTCTCTATGAAAGCAGTTACGGAACTGACAACTTTTGTATTTAAATGGCAGAAATGTAATGAGAAAGACAAGTTCTATGATTTTCAAAAATCTAGAATTGTCAAATTTTAAGGAGATCACTGCGTATTCTTAAACAAAAAAAATGAGCCTTTACCAACAGATTGGTAGGTTCTCTCTTAATGAGCCCAATTATTATCATTGAAATTAGATATTGTGACATTTGGTGTAAGAGCCAGTTTTTATGGAGGAGTTGAAGCAAATTATGTTGCTATATATTTATCAAAAAAAAAAAAAAATGCTGCAATTTGACACATTCCTGGCATATATACAAAGACAATAGGCTAAGGATGGAGATGTGACAGCAACACCTGATGGAACAATTGATTAGTTTGTTGCAAGAAATTTGTGGTTGGCATTTGGAAGGAAAGAATCAAGAGTAAATTAGCAGTGGTGGGGAAGGACCAGATAGAGGGTTAACTCATACTGGGCATTGTAATTTCCCCCAAAAATTTCGAGGTTAAACTTCCCAAGTCTAATGGTATGATTGACCCCCTATAATTGGCTAAATTGGTATAAAAGCTACTTGAGACATCAGGGTCATCTACAGGCTGTGTGTGAGATCATGCATTCTTGAGGGAGGGAGTGGGAGAGACAGGAGGGGGGGTGGGGAGTTAGGTAATGTTATATCCCTTGAGTTTTAGGATTGGCTGTGCAATTTGTATGTGTCACAAAATTATACAGTAGGGTGGTCAGTGATGTCATGTTTGTGGTAATGCAATATCTTATGTCCTAGCTTTGGTGTTATATCATGTGCGATAGACTTTAATGTAGTGTGATGAATCCTAATCTAATGTGTGATATATATGGTCTCTTATAGGTCAGTCATATATAGCAGTTATATGTAGTAATTTTTCCAGCGTTGTTTGAATTTCAAATGTAGGAAGTTGTTTGGTGGTTGTCTACGAGGGGAGTTACAAAACTGCTGCTGGGTTTTGTATTTAAATGGCAGAAATATATTGAGAAAGACACATCCTATCATTGCAGAAAATTTAGAATGATCAAATCATAAGGAGATTGTAGGGTTCTTTAAATAACAACAACAACAACAACAACAACAACTTACCCTAACCAAGAGGTCATTGAATTCTTTCTGAACATGTTCCAAAATTAAGTAATTTCAATCTTGTAACAGGGTAGATGTGTTTAAGATCTCAAAGTAGGCCCCAACATGTAATGATGTTAATGTTGAGCGAATAATTTGCCTCCTTGTTGTGATTGATTACGTGGACTATTGCGATATCTGAAAAGTTTTTATGCACATCTGTATATGCCATTATTTCACTGGAGTTGCTTCTGTTGGAAGATGTCCTACGTGGTCAGTAAGATTGCAGATCATAAAGTTCTAATTTTATGGAAAAACTAGATTTTAGCTTCTAGTTTGATGGTAGATACTTTTTGAAGTTTACTTGCTGCTTTTAATTACCTCCCTCTCATTGCAAGTTGTTTGATTTCATTTCCTGTCAAACTTTTCAGGTACACTGGTCTATACTTGGCCCTCTTTATAGCTACATTAATCCAGTATTTTGTTACTTCTGGTTCATCCCCTGGGTAAATATGAATGACTTGGAAAATAAAATTGCATGTGTATAACTGCATCAGAAAGGCATGAAACATTCAGGGCTTCTATGCAAGTTTGATATGCCTTCGGTCATATTTGAACACTAGCCATCTTTGGAACTCTACAGAATTTATATAGGGAAAGATTTCATGTAGTACAAAGCATAATTCTTTCTTGGGAAGGGACCAGGAGGAAGGAGAACTTCAACCCTTTCAGCTGGCCACATTTTTGTCAATGTAAGCTGGGTTACTTAACTAACGGTCCGTTTGGTTCATTTGAACGGAATAAGGCTGCAAAAGAATAGTAATTTCTTAATTTATAGTTTGCGGTATTTTTGGAACAAAACATACTTTTTGGTCATGAATGGCAATTCCTCTAGTAAAAAGAAGGAATGAAGATTCCTTATCTATTTCATACCATACGAAATAGATATTCTTTTGAAAGAATTTTTATAAACTAAACAAAGCGATAGATATTCCATGGAAATAAAGCTGGAGTACTGATTCCATTCCATTAAATCAAAACATAGTGTAAATGAGCTCTAGTTGAAGAACAGATTATCTATATGCATTAACTTCATTGAGGCCTCGAAAGAAGTAGGCCCAATAGAAACGAATGATCAAGAATTGTGATCTTCAGTTTTGCATCATATAAGATTGGGAAAATATTGATGACTATTTTCCCATCCTATAAATAGGATTAACATCAGAAAAAATGATTTTTTCCATATTTTATAGGAAGAATAGATAGTTTCTGCTCTTTTCTCATGGCACTTTTTTATGTTACGGAAAAATTGAGATGTTACCAAACAATTTCAAGTTGAAGTTGAGATTCTATATGCTTAGGAAATGTTTTAATCTCTCAATATTGTTACTTTTTATCTCCATGGACTTTCTATTTTTCTGGTGAATCTCTTTGCTTTCCTTATTCACCCAGATTTTTCATCCCTTCACATTCTTGTCTTCTTAGGCATTTTATTCTACTTAAGCTATTATCACTCAGCAAAGGCTGGTTTGCTAGTCATTCCTTTCTTTAGTTAGTGGCTTCTTTGCACTGATAATAAGACAGGACAAGAGTGTCATTTATTGGCTAGAGTTTCATGGTTGATATAGTAATTAAAAATAATCAAAATCAGAAGCATTTGTATAGAAGCCCTGCCTGGAATAAATCAAGCCCTTCTGATGCATTTACTGATATTCATAATTTCAATAGGCAGCTTTCACTGAAATGCATTAGCTTCCTCTGTGGTTTTATTCGTTCAGATATGTACTTGATGCCATGCATGCGGTGCATGAGTCCAATGCATTATTTAGAAGAATATCAACTTCTTCCAAGTAAGGATCTACACCTTGATCCATAATGTCTTCCAATGTATTACACATTTAGTTCGTCTCAGTTGTGTATTTTTTTATAATGTTCAAGCAAAGACATCCTGCTTCAAGCAAAAATGGAAGCGTAATTGTGACCATTGAAGGTAACCAGCCGGGAAGAAGTAATTCAACATCATGGTCAAAGATGGTTATGGAATTATATCCACCTGGTGTTTCCATTAGGTAGGTCTCCTTACAGGCAATTACCTTTAGGCCTGCTTGTTTTAAGGAAAACAATCTTGAAAAATAGCTTGTTTTTATGTGTTTTGCTAAATTTATGAACGTAGATTTCCTTTATTTTTTTCTTCGAAATACTTGGATAACAAAAATACCAAAGATAATTGATAATAAAACATATTGTAGAATGAGAAATAAATTTATCTATAAAAAAAATATATTATGAAATTGATAATAAATGTTGTTAATAATAAATGATTGTTAGATAGAGTTCGTAAATTGATAGGAAAATGACTTATGCTTTTATAATCCATAAGTTGTTTTGCCAAAAAATAAGTTGTGAACGAGTCTATTTTTCAAGACAAGCGATAATGTGTTCCAATAATTGTCCTACTTTTCTTTAAACAGACGTGGAAAAATGAAAAGACATTTTTCCGAAATATTTTCATTTAAACAAATAAGGCCTTAGTCTAACCTTTGGCTAACATGGCCACTTGTCTTTTCCTTCAAACATGTTTAATCTTAATAGGTTGTTTAAGTGGATATAGGGAATGGTCAAGGATTAAAAGAGTTATTCCTTGGAAATATTATCAATAATGAACTACTTTATTTTGAAGTTCTATTGCTGGATATACATGCTTTAGCATTTTCTTCGACTTATCAATTGTAGAATAACACTAGGAATACAAATAAAAATATCATTATGCTCTTATTTCGTTATTTTGGAATAAATCAAAAGTTATTTAAATCTAGTATATATATACATATATGTATATACATATGTTGTAAAACATGTAATATTATGTAATGTTGCATATGTAATGTATATTGTATATAAAACACGCACACACACACACATGTTAACAAATGATTTATATATGATTCTAATTATATAATTGAAGATTTCCATACTGACTTCTTTGGATACTTTATGCAGAACCTTGACATGCTCCTATTGCAACATTGAGCAGGTAGTTGATTCTTCTGTTAAGTTACAGTATTGCAAATTTACAAAATTGAAGAAAACATTATTTTGATATGAATTCTTGTTTGCTTGTTTATATTCATGTCTCTGCTGACGTAACACTATAGTAAATAAATTTGCTGTTCATTGAGGGGTTGTCAATATTTATGTGCTTTGTTGTGCTAGTCTGGACATTATACGTGGTCTGGTTATAATCTTTCTTTATTTTATCATGATGGCCAAAGGCAACAATGAAGTCTCAGTGGATTGCTGCTGTTGTGGGAAAAAATCAAGTGGCTATTATTATCACTATCCATTCCCTCAGAAATATTATATATATGTGTATATATTTATTATATATATATATAGGCTTTTTAAAAGTAATTCTGTCAATCAGTTTCTCTTGTAATTGCAGCAACTTGGATATTCCTAGCTGTATCCAGTGGTTCATTTGAGTAGCTTAAAAATGAAGAATCATATCATTATTATTGGTAGTTAGTCAAAAGGAAATGATTGTAATTGCTCCCTGTGAGTGGAAGAGATTATGGATTTGATCAAGCCATTAAGCAACATTTTGCTATGTGCAAGTATAACATATCTTGTAGAAGCTAGGTTTTTCAAAAATTTTAGCTGTGTCATTTTTGCTGAGTTTGGAACTATGCGGCTAAAATTAAAAATAGCTTTAATATTTTTTGGCCTTGTTTGGCAATAAAATGATCCCTATTCTATTGGGGATAGTTTTTATGGCTTATTGTATCTTGATGAAAGAAGTGAGTATCTTCGACTTCCTAATTGATGAACTTGAAATCAGTCTTATACATTGCTTGAGTTTGACAATGCTCGAATTTGTTTGCAGCCACCTCGGGCAAAACATTGTCATGATTGTGACAAATGTGTTCTTCAATTTGACCACCACTGTGTTTGGCTTGGAACGTGTATTGGTCAGCGCAATCATTGTAGATTTTGGTGAGTTTACTGGCTACTCAAACCTATATATTTATATTTGGTAGTTACTATCTAAAGTGTGTTTTACAAATGATTTTATCACATCAGTGGTGGCAACTGGCAATGCAATTGAAATAACCTCTTATATTGTAGTCTTTTCAAGTAAGGCTGCTGCCATAATGCAGTTATGTAAGTTGAAGCAATCATCTTGTACTCACCTCACATTCTTTTAATGGTCGTCAACGCAGGTCCATCAATAAGTATTTTTATACCAGATTTATTTTGATTGAATATTGACTTGGTATACATCTATTCCTCCTGCATGAGAAATTTCCATTATTATTATTAATTGTACGTACTTTTTGAAAAAAAAAAAAAAGGTACAGAACATTTATAAGTGTTGTTTCAACCGAAAATTCTACAGCACTATTCTCATGCAGGAGGTCCCTGAACTGGGGATTGTAGTTATACTACCTGTGTTAGACTTTATTGCATGTAATTCAATCGAGTGCATTTTCAGACACATTTCAAGATTTAGTTGAATAATTCTGCCTTCAACCAGAATGGTGCCTCGAGATTATATACTTTCTTCTCACTCTTTTTTACAACCTGGTAGTAATTAGGAAATGAGTGTTGTAGCATGATCAAGGTTCATAATGTGGTATTGTCATGGATTGTAGAAGGATCGTGCTGTTTGCTGGTAGTCCTGGCTTTCAAGCAAATATGATATCAATACAAAATTAAACTTTATATTGATTGGTCATTGTTAAACATGTTAAACTTTTAGGTTATTTGAAATATGGTGGTAACCCTTGAAAATCTTAATTTACTGCATTTATGTTCTACTGCTTTCTCATTTTGGCATTTATAATATAAATCCTCCATCATTTGGTGAACTGCACTGGATTTGCTCTTAGATAAGTTTCATGATCCCCTTATAATTCCAATGTTCTTTGATAGAGAGTTTTCTCCAGTTTTGTGGCCTGTCAACTCAGATATTTGCACTTTATTCTTTAGGTGGTATATTTGTGAAGAGACAGCACTGTGCCTGTGGACTGGCATCCTGTATGTTACTTACCTGAAGAACAACATAACTAAGTTTTGGTATGTTATCTTTTGAAACTCTGTCCTTAACTATATCTCCCTCAAACTATCTTTTAGTGAATTTTATACACATGATCATAGATTCCCACTGGCCCCCACCCCCAAACACCACCACCACCTCCACCAAGGCCCCCCTCTTTTCCTGTTCCTGGGGCAAAAGAAAAGGCAGTGACACTAGCTTGGGTTAAAGTAAGGGAAGCTTTGAAAATGCAACCAGCTGAATTTTGAAAATTGCACGGATTGTATCCTGTCATTCATGTGGGGCCTAGCTCCCCTGTACCTGCCACCTGAAATTGATATTTCATGTCATCTTTAGTATACATGAAATCACATTCAACTATATTATATATATCTGTATATGTATATACACTTCTTTGTATAATTAACATATCCTGAATCCATAAACTACCTATTTCAAAAAAGAAAAAATGATTGAGATACAGTTGTGGCCTTGTTTGTCAATTACCAGAATATAAGTCCATACTGGCATAATTTTTTAGTCTTTATTAAACATCTTCAATCATTTGAACGTAAAAAACTACAAGTTATCACTGCAAGAATAGCGAGAGAAATGTTTCATCCTAAATTTATGGAAAAACAAAGCAAGAATACTCTCTTTTTTTTGGGTTTTTTTTTTTTTTTTGGTTGTAGGGGTGGTGGGATGGGGATGGATGGATTGTGTAAGTAAGAATATGCTTATGATGTGTACTGGAAAGTAGATGACAGAGAGCACAAGCAGAGAATGAGTTGAATAGAAAACAGAATAATAACACAAATGCACAATCTTCATATATAATCTTTTCATTACACAAGATGTCCCAACTGTTTCAGATAGTTGTGACATCTTTTGTTGTAACAAACTCATAGTAAGATGGTAATATTATTGAGATTAAGAAAATATACCTTAAATATGAGGGTTGGGTTTGGGTTTCAAATTTGCATCATAGATGGGGCCTTAAACATGGAGGTGACTTGTGAATTGCAATGTGCATTTGGTTCACTAGTTCATGAAATAGGCATAATCCAGGTTGCCTTTGGTTGGGGTTTTCATCATGGGTTAATGTAATGGGATTTTTGAACTATAGGGTTAGGTTCCAGGAAAAAAACACACACACACACAAAAAGAAGGGTTGGGTGGGTTTTTCTAATTTGATGATTTGAAGTGTTAGGTAATATATAGCTGGTATTGGCACCAAGTAGTTAAAGACTGTGATGAGGCATAGCCATGTGGCCCATAAACATAAGAGTAGTAGTATAAATAGGGGTAGGTAGTGGTGAAAAGGTATGCATAAGGAGCTCTAGGCTTTGCGTTTGCCAGTGTTTTTCAGTTATCCCTATTTAGATTACTACTGTTCCATTTATTGGTCTCATACCTCATTGACTCCAAAAACTACATACTATGCTAATATCAATAAGTCATCTATGTCAAATTATCAGCAACATGGGTTTTTCAGCTCACACGTGTTTGGACAAAATAAAAAAATGACGTGCAAGCAAGGTGGGCCACAGAAAACTGATGGTGTGCAGTCTGCAATTATAAAATTTAGGGTGCATTTGCTATTTTAGAACATTTTGAGGTTGCCAATATAATTTTCCATCAGTTCATAGTTGTTTGAGATATCAAATTTGAGCTTGATGAAGATGCAATCACTATTTTGCTTGGTCCCCTTAATTAAAACGACTCTGTAAAGGTGTACTGTATTTTGTTTCAGGTGGAAGGATGTTATTATGATAGTGCTGTTGGCCGTTTTGTCAATCTCCTTTGTCTTTCTGGTTCTCCTTTTGCTGTTTCACAGGTATGTCCTATCCAATTTTTTCCCCTTTTCTCTTTCATTTTTCTTCTTTCCTTTTTAGCATTGCATTTTCTATTTTATCTCTCTTATACAGATTTTTATTGGATTATAAGCTCATATTGTGGTTGCATCGAAGTTCATATGAGTTGTGTCATTTACTTGCACACTTCTGGACAGTGCCACGTGCTTTCCTTGCTTTCTTCTTTTCTTGGATGCAGAATGAATTATTAGGGTTTCACCAATATTCTGAATTTGACTTGTGATGATAATCTGTTGGTGGCATTAAACATGACCTTTGTTTTGGGACTTCTACAAAGCAGTGACTAGTGTTTTATTTTTTAATAGACAGCTGATCTGTGAATATATATTAATTGCTAAAGTCAATTAGGGCACGTGTCACATTTTAATTGGTCCTTGATAAACAAATTTAATTAAATAATATCATCAAATGAATTTGATCAAATAAACTCATTAAAAAATATAAAACAAATTAAATAAAACAAAAAAAGAAAAGAAAGAAGATATCAGAAAAAAGAGAAGAAGTCAGACATTGCATCGAGCTACTTCTTGAAAAGAAGGTGATTCTGTTGACATCTTAAATAGTGGACTATAGATCGGAGAAGCTGATTGTGAGGTTGTTGATTGACAAATGGGGATGAATGAACGATGAACAGGAAGATGGAAGAAGATGGATTCTACTCTCCTGTTCAACATGCAGTTAAATTTGAGATGGACTTTTCACGTAGTTTGGATGGATGATGTTTGTTGGACAGACGGCTGATGGGGATGGACGGGGGCAGGCAGAAAAAGTAGAACTTTTTTGTTCAAAGAAATCAGACCTGCTTATTATATATATATATATATATTGATATTTTCTTTCGTTTTTATTTAAATGATTAACATATTTCAATGAATTAATTAAATTGAACTTATTTGATAATATTATTTAATTAAATTTGTTTATTTGGGACCAATTAGAATGTGACACATGTTTTAATTAACTTTAACAATTGATAAGTTTTAACAGGGTACTTGTTTGTCAAATAAGAAAAAAACAGGTCACCTCTTTGTGAAAGTCCATAAGTACAAGTCATGTTGTAATTTACCCTTGTAATTTACAGATTTGATGCATTACTCTTCTTCTAGAGACTGATTTGTTGTGTGTGCTGCTTTGCAAGAAGATATTTTCTGCTGCTAGAATCTGGATCATGATTTTTAAAACAATATCTTTAAGAACCTATATATTATATCACTCTGCCCCGTGAGCATGCTTCTCACCCAGATATGAAATCTACATGGCAAATATGATGGAACACAACATTCTCTGTATTGATAATTCTTTATGAGAAGGTAGCAGAATTTAAGGATTTCTGCATATATAGACCAAACCATTTAAGACGGAATTCTCTTTCCCTTAGCTAATTGTTCTTGCTTTCATAAAGAGGGGCACAAGTATCAGTCCATACTATTGTCAGTTTAGATTTGATTGACAGATAATTAGCTCTGGTGATATATATGTTTGATATGTATGTTACTGATGTGGATTCAGTGAGTTGAAGGGCAATGCATAGCTGCTAAATGATGTTGGCTGGGCAACTTAAAGGCCATCTTTTGTATCAGATTTCATCTGCTTTGTTGTTTAAAAGCACAAATGATTACAGCTTTCCAAGACTGCGTTTAAATCTTTGATTTTGTGAAGTGTGAGCACGTTATGTGATGATACTTCACACGTGGAAAAATTTGAAAAAAAAGAAAAGAAAAGCCCATTTAAATGGGTAACAAAACAATGTACAAGAGAAAAGAAGCAATTTCTAATTCTTGCTGCACTGTTAATGCAGCTACCTTATTCTCACCAATCAAACGACATATGAACTTGTACGGCGGAAACGAATCCCTTATATGAGGTATGTCCTAAATCACTTTTTCAAAATGTACTTTTCTTGTCGCTAAAGTGTGTCAATATTATTTAAAATGTAAGTATTAGTACTTGAGGCACAAGTAGTTTTCAATGAATTTTTTTTTGGTGACAGAATTTCTCATTATAGAAACCATGATATAGTATTGATTATTGATGCAGAATGTCTCTTCATAGATTTAAATTGTGAAGGCACAACCTGATCATGTAAAGTGGGAGATATACATATTGCATCAAAATTGACAAGAACAGTCTCTTGACAACAAATACTTTTTAGAATGTGCTTCCTGTATATCTGGCTAAAGAATATTTTGTCATGAATTTGCAGGGGAATTCCTGAGAGAGTATATCCCTTTAGTAAAGGAGCTTGTAGAAACTTGTACCATTTCTGTTGTGCTCAAAGTAGCATATATGATATGGAACGACTGCCCACAGCACATGAGCTTGAAGAAAAATCAAGACCCTACACATGTTGGGATACTCTTACCTGCCGGTGCTGCTGTTGAACATTAAAGCTCTTCATGATTTTGTTGCTCAATTTTTGTGATATGGTTTCAGCTTCGGTGTGGAATATGGAAGCAACATCGATGCATTCCATTTGTTTATATTGTAACAAAAAGAAGGGGACATGGAAGTAGGCTTTCTCAGTTGTCCCTGAGTTCATAGGTTTGGTGTTGGTTCTTCTTACTAATGTGTGATATATTCGAGGTCAAAGGCAATGTTTTATTCAGAATTGCCCTGAACCCATCCTAGCGCTGGTGTGTGTTCTCCCAGATTCGAATACTGGATACTGGACGGACGAAAAGAATTGATGAAGACATGTTGTGGAAAAAGATGCGTAATCTCTGAAAACATGATGCAGATGGATTCTCATGATTTTATTAGTTATGGTTTGGCAGGCCTGCCTTTGGAAAATGCCTAATCATTTTTGTTCCAGAATCGTTTTATGTGGAGCGTCTCATGCCCACACTATAAGCTTATCAAATTTGTGATTCTACTGAGGGCTGGAGCTTATATAATCAACAGAAGGGTGGAAATGCATAGAAATGTATACTTATGGAATAGTATCTGAACTTTGGTGATTTCGTTATTAATATTGGAATTTTAAAATTGATCAATTTAGTATTTAAACTTTAAAATTAATTGATTTATTACTTAAAAGAGGCTTTCATATTTTCATGTATGTTAGTAGTATTTTCGTTGTATTGGTTAAAAATGTTACATCAGATGACTGCTAGCTAATTTGATGGAATATTATTGGTATACAGAAAGTTTTTTGAAGTGTTAATTGATCAAATTTAAAATTTAGTCATCTAATTACATCTTTATTTTGTTAAAGGTTTAGGTATCTTTTGCAATATTAACTCAAAAGCCATGAAATCATAAAATTACGTGAAATTAGATGATTGAATCTATGCATTTGTGTACTTCCGTGCTACTAGTGGGAATGCAAGCCAACACATAACGTATTTGCATACCCTTGTATTATTAATGGGGATAGGCAACCAAACGTAACCCATGGGCAGCCAAGGTTTGTTCTAATTTCTAAAAGCTTACTCTTGCATAGGATAAATATCCAAGCAGAACTTCAATTAAGATGGTGATGGACTAAAGCTTCACTGTATGATATATTTAGGTGCTACGCTTGGCAGCGCTAAAAGTAAAATCTTCAGCGGCAACATAACCTAACATCGGTACATTTTAGGTTGGAAGCAACGGGAAAGCCACAGTTTTCATCAACGAAGTGTATCCAGCAGCTTACATATGATCAGATCATTTGAAGCAAGCCAGGGAGGCAAGATTGTTAAACGTGCCTGTTTTATTGGGTTTGCTGCAATTGAACTTTTAATTGACAAATTTATTACCTCACTTGCAGGGTCTAATATGCCTCTACTGTTCTTAGATAAAAAATTACTAATATATAAGTTTGATAAAATTAATTACTAATATATGGTTACTAAATCGTATTTAAAAAATAAGATAAGAAAAATTTATATAATAAAAATTATTAATTGCCATATCAAGTTTTCGTACTATGTCTATGATGCCTTTAATATCACGTTTTAATAGTGCTATATACACGCGGCAGCAGTAACATTCACTTTTAAACTCTTATTTCAGGAAAGCGAAAACTATTTCTTCTCTTTTCACCCTCTCCTCTTCCTCTGTTTCTCCATTTTCTTTTCCACTTGTCTCTCTCTCTCTCTCTCTCCTCTCTCTATCTTTTATTCTCTTGTGCTTTTTTCTTCTCGTCAGAGTATATCGCTTTTCATAATTGTAATATATTTGTATCGTGATTATAAAACGTGGTATATTTACGGTTGATTTTTATTTTTATATCTTATTTATAAGATATGATTTTGATATTGTATGTTGATAATTATTTAAGTAATTATTTTCAACAAATACATTAAATTAAAAATTATTTTGTGTTTGTAGGCGCATATTTCTAAAGATAGTGGTAGTAAATTTAACAAGAAAAAAAATTAATTGAGTACAATTTACCTACTTTAAATTTCAGCTATAAAATTTGTTAATAGAAGTTTAATTAAACAGGATATCTAACAATTTCAAATTTCACATGTGAAATTAGGAAAAATGCTGAAAATTATTATCTGGTGCACTAATCATGACATATACACCAGTCAATCCAAGCAAAAATGTGGAAACGTCTCAGTAATGGAATTGGTATAATGTATTTAATTTAAGTAAGTATGTGTCTTTAGCTCTTATTTCCCTGCTAAAGTAATGACTTTTTTGCACAAATATATAAATGATACCGAGATCATCCTCGAAGACGGATATTACAGACAATCGAGAGTCGTCAGATCGTTAGAATGTATACACATTCATACCTCTGAATCCAATAGCTTCCAGATGTTTAGAACACTGAACACCCATCCTTGACCTCACATGACCAGCCCCACCTTCTTGGCTTTTATACGTTTTGTCGGATTGCTTTGGTGGCACCAATAAGAGAAAACATCTATATTCAAGTCCAGCTTGGATAGGATGGTGGCACTACTTCACCGGTTGATATCTATCACTTACCACTTAATTACTTAACGGTCGTTTGAGGGTGCTGCTGTTTCTTTGGCAGGTAAATCTGCCTTGAAAAGAATATCCACTAATTATTTCACTTAGCTTCGAATTCCTTCCTTCATGTTATCTTTTTTTCAAGCATATCCTCTATGGTCGAAGCAACACTATGCAACAAATCTGTCCAAGTAGTCATTGTTGTAGTTTTTTCTAGGGCCATAAGTGAGTCAAGTCAAGACAGCTCATGAGTTATTTGGATTCGACTCGATGAAAGCTTGAATTCGACTCGCTTACAATTGAGTCAAGATCATGCTCGAGCAACTTGAGTAGCTACTAAGCTCGAGCTCGAGCTCGAGCTTAAGCTTTAAAATACTAGGCTCTGTGAGCTTGCAAGCTTAATTGAGCATTAAATTGAGTCAAGTCAAGTTCAAGTTTATTGAGTATTAAATACTCTTTATAGTTAAATCAATATTTAAAAGAATAATCAAGCTTAATCAAATCGAGTTCGAGTTTAAAAATCAAAACTCTATCTAGTTCAAGTTCGAATTCAAGTTTTGAGTTTTTCATTCGAGTCGAGTTCGAGCTTAATACTAGTTTTTTCATGTTTCTTGTCATTCATGATTCGAAATGAATATTTTTTATTTTCTTGTCGTTCATGATTTGAAATGAATATTTTTGAAAGTTCAGTAAAATGCTTCTGAAACTTGTATAGTTCAATACTTTCAATAAAAAAAGACATCTCTCTTAAAAAATTATCAAAAAAATTGTATGGGACTTAATCATTGTTTGGTAAAAGTTGGATAGCATTTGAAAGTCATTCCAGTGCATATTAATCAAATTGGATCTAGGGAAATCCAATAAATGTCGTCTTCTTCTTCTTTTTTTTTTTTTTTTTTTGAAATGCAAAGAGAGCACTAAATGTTATCATTGAGGCCAACTGATGATGGTTGTTGATGGTGTAGATGTGCTCGCTCGTTTAGTGATGGTAGTGGGTCATGGTGTAAAGGCTAAGGCAATGGAGGTTGTATGATGTTGAAGGTGCTAGTAATATTGAGAAACACATAATCATGGGACTTTTCTGTTCTGTTCCACTCTCTGGAGTCTAAAAAGGGATTGTTATTAGAAAAAGTTTCAACTAAACAAAATTATAAAAAACTTTCTTTGAACACTTATTTCTAAATGAAGTTTACTACTAATTTTAAGAATAATTCAATTTGAAAAAAGAAAAAGAGAGAGAGAGAGAAGAGAGAGAGAACCGAATAAAGGAGGAAAAGAGGGATGTGGCAGATAGAAAGGAGAAGATAGAGAAATTGATGAAAGAAATTGCCCTTGTACGGCTGACAATAGATGTTTTTGCAAAACTTTCTTTTCCCCAACAATTTTGTAGATAATCTCTCTCTTCTGTACATGGGAAACCTTATGGGACTATACCATCACCTTTATTGACAACTTACCCACAAATGACCCTGAAGAGTTGAGGAGGAGCTGCTAAACATGCATAAACAAAATCTGCTGTTTAAGTATATCTTTTACTGTTAATATTGTATGATCATCAACAAAATACAGCATGCACAACAAAAAAACAATTAATAAACTTGATGTCCTATATACTCTAATTACATTATAGTAGTAATGTGCGATTTTGGGAATATGTGATAGCATTGCTATATAGATGGATGAGCCAAAAAGAACGGATGCAAAACTCATTAACACCGGAAGAACTAGTTTTGGGACTTGCGGTGGTACTTGAGAGCTTCAAATCGAGCTGCAAGTTCATCATAGTCGGGCAATTTGGGGTGAACAGGAGGATATGAATCCCGTCTATCATAAGATGATGGTACTTGTGACGGATGATGATTATGCCGAGGCTGAATCTCTTCATCATGGTCTGATTCATCAAACTTATGTCAGAGTTTGTGGACGGGGGATTACAGCTGTGTCTCCTGCTTGCTGTTCCACCATTCTTGAGAGTGGAATAAATCTTCACTGCCAATATGAGACCTCTCCCCTTCTGGATAATCATGCTTGGGTCTGTATATGTAAAAGGATCATTGTAGCTATGCCTTCTATGAACAGTCATGATTTGATGGATGTGCATAGGAAATACCGGGGGACTTGTTTGGCATGAAGAACCCTGAAGGTTGATGATAACCTTGGACATCCTGACTCATGTCTTTGTTAGCAAGATAAGCAGCAGCTTGTGCGGCAGCAACTGCTTTCTTAGCGCATTCAGCAGCTGCTTCAGCAGCCGATGCTGTGTCCTCAAAATATGTACCCTCTTTTTCCCTGCCAGTTGAGCTATAAGACAAAGCAAGACATGGTCAAATAATAGAAGACTCATAACTCAATAGCATAATGCTGAGGATGTGATAGGCAATGCGTTACATTTGGTTGTTTGTGACTGGACGCTGCAAAACTGCAGGCTTCATGGGTATGCTGCTTGCACTAACAAACTTATCTGGCCCATCCTGATAAAGAAAGAAAAAAAAGATGGGTTTTAAAATTTGTAACATAGCTCACATATGAAGATTTGTGATAAGTTGGTTGGCATGCAATTTTTGTGCACTCGTGTGTGGGTGGAGAGAATGAAAAGAGAGAGTGACCCACTATTTTCTCCTCTGGAGGCTTGAGAAGCTCCATTTCTGACTCTCTAGTGTCCCAATCAATTTGAAACTCTTTTGCTATTTCCTTCATCACTTTCAATTTTGTTTCACCATTTGGTGTTCTAACAGAGAGTTTGTCAATTAGCTATCAACAAAAAAGAATTTAGCATTAGATGCTCTTACAGAGAAAGTGTTCAAAAAATTCATATCCATTTATTGCATTATCCACATAGCTATGAAGACAAAAGAGCATATACCATCCGATTGACCCACAACTGGGTCGTAAATCAGTAGCTGCAGACACAAAATCCTTCCCATATTTTTTTTCAAAGATATCTTTAAGTGCATTCAATTCTGGAATTTCTGAGCACCTAGGGGCTGCAAAAATCACACTAGCAATGCCTTCTTTCAGATCTGCTGGGCATTCCCTGCAATTAAATTGTGGAAAACTTGTTCATAACGTCCAACATACATTTTGGTAAATTATTTTCAATCCCTTGGCATGCAATATTGAAACATTTTGATTAATTATTCTTGATACCTTCGCTTGCAATTATTTGAAGTCTGCCAACAATCAATTCACAAAAGAGCTCAATAAACTCATTTGCTGCCAAAATATTCTGTTCTCTTATCACGTGCTCAACCTGAGACAAAATTTAAAGATACTTTCAAAAGACCTACAAAAATACTAAGCATCCACAGTCGAATGATGACATTGTGATCATAAATAATGATGAAAAACATAATTCGATCTCAAAGAATTTCTTTGGACCAAATTTCAGTATAAAAAAATGAACATCTATATTTTTAAAATTTTTTTTTGTACAATTTCATTTTGGTAAATTTATTTGTTCTGAGGAAAAAAGAACAAAGATTTTTCTTATATAGGGTTTATATGCTATACAATTTACTTGATGATCGGAACCTAAGCATTATGCATTAATCAGCCTAAAACCAGAGTTGTGTTCTGGCTTAAACATGTGCCAATAATTGAACTTGGAGACCAAATTTTACTTTCTTCTAGAAGCTTAGAACTTTGTGGGGCTGAGGAAAACACATCTATGCCATTCATTTTTGTCGTGCCCCCAAAGTTTAATTTTGGCCGTAAATTTATTCCTTGGAACTTGATCTACTCAATCAGAAAGCATTCTTCCAAATCATCAAGTAATAAACACAACAACAATATGCAAGTTGTAAGCGTTTTAAAAGTTGCAAGTTTGGGTAGATTTGGTCTTTTTTTCAGAGTAACCTCTTTTCTTATAATTGTTTTTTTTTTATCTTTCGTAAACTTTGCCACTCCTTTGTCTTTTATGCCTGAATCATGAAAATGTTTTGTGATCTAATTTTCTTCACACTTGCCTTACTATTATTTTTAATTTTCTATCTTTCTAACTATTGCTTCATACATTTTTCTAATCATCCTAATCATAACAAACTGATATAAGAGTCAGGATGGGACTTACTATTATAAGTTTAATATAGTATTAAAATTTAAGATTTTGAATCATGATTATCACTTTGCCTTAATATCTAATTTCCTATCTTTCTAACTATTGCTTCAAAAGTGTTTTTTATCATCCTAATACATAACAAACTGTATTAGAATCAGAACGGGACTTTTATTATTACTTTGAAGTATTAATATTTAAGATTGCAAACCATGATCCTCACTTGGCCTTAATATCGAGTCCAACATAGGTATCATAAGGCTTTATTAGAAAAGGCAAACATGCAGGCATCCCAAGGAGCAAAAGGAATATTTAAAGAATTCTTAATGGGCATTAAACTAGGCAAGCAGATGGCATATAAAGTTTGACACTTCCAGAGTAAAGAAAAACTTGGTTTTGAAGTTCAATTATGAAGTATAAGCTAAAACACATCATAAATTTCCACCTAATTATAATTTAACCCCATTCCACCTCACTCATATAGTCACGAGCGAAAACTTAACCTTTAGGACAGAGTAAATTGGCTTTCCCCAGTCACCATGTTCTGTGGTTATGGAAGAAATATGGCATAAGTTAAACCACATCACCAAAATCACTATCGTAGCTAGAACAATTACTAAAAAGGTAACTTCAGCCCACCTCTTCGTATAATAAGGGCATCAACTGCTATTAATACAAATCTTAAACATGGTTACTGCAAGAGACTGTCAACATAATGGCTAGATTATCCTTGGTGCCAATCTTTTTCACTACAACACTACCTTGAGAAATCACATCTCAAACAAAGAGACTTGATGTCAATGTAGCTTTCTATAAAACATTTGATATTTAGTTAAATACAGCACTTTCATTTGTCAACAAAGAAAACAATAAACCTTGAATCCGAAGTGAGATAACATACAAAGCCTTGCAACCATATGGTGTCCTTAATTACTGCAATCACCGCTATATAATTTTCTTTTGTTTTGCTTGGGTAATATATGGAGCAAGAAGTCAACCTTATAAACTATAGTTGATTTGTTTTGCTTTTGAATTCAAGGCCTAATGATCTTTTATGATGAGCTAGATTACCCTTGGTATCAATCTTTCTCACCACAACATCACCTTAAGAAATGACATGTTAAACAAAGTGATACTTGATGTCAATATGCTTCGTTTTCCCTTAAACATTTGATCCTTCGTTAAATAGAGCACTACGATCATCGGCAGAAAAGTGCAAGCCTTGATTCCAAATTGAGCTCACCTCTACCGCAATCATGTCATATGGCCCCCATTGTTTTGCTTATGTAACCATGCTATTCATAGGAAATCAATTTTACAAGCAATTGTTGCTTTGTCCACAATAAAAGCTGAGTATATGATGATGATTGAGGCAGTGAAAAAGATAATCTGGCTGTAAAGGTTGCATAGTGAGCTTGATATCGATTCAAGGCCTTCAGTAGTCTTTTGTGATAGTCAATGTTAAACACTTAACTAAAAATAAAATATTTTATAGGAAAACAAAGCACATGATATCAAGTATTATTTATTCAAGATGTGAGTTTTCTCACAAATTAATGGTGACAAAGTTGTTCTAATAACCAAGTTCAATCATTGCTAAGTATATGATGATGATTGAGGCAGTGAAAAAGATAATCTGGCTGTAAAGGTTGCATAGTGAGCTTGATATCGATTCAAGGCCTTCAGTAGTCTTTTGTGATAGTCAATGTGTTAAACAATTAACTAAAAGTAAAATATTTTATAGGAAAACGAAGCACATTGATATCAAGTATTATTTATTCAAGATGTGAGTTTTCTCACAAATTAATGGTGACAAAGTCTGTTCTAATAACCAAGTTCAATCATTGCTTGTACTAGATACCCTTAATCAGGAAATATGGGTAAATTGAAAAAAGGCAGTTTAGGCAAGGAAAGATTCGTGATATGGCTTTACTAATGTCACACAATTGAATTGGTTAACAAGTTTCATATTCTTTTATAAGCTTAGAATTAGGTGAATAAGAAGACAACAGCCATCAATTTCCTCTTACCCACCAAGGTTAAATTTCGGCCATAGATTTATGCTCTAGGACAAAGGTTTGTTCCTACAAATGATGGCCATCAAACATTCCTCTAAATAATTTGATGAAAAGATAGGGGGGCAAAAAATCAAACATATCAGCAATACACAATAGAATGTATTGTATTTTTAATAAATTAACATTCGGGAAAAATATTTGTGTGCGCTTTGTGCACCACAATCTATGAGTGATATTTTAATAAAATGACATTTAAGAAAAATATTAGTAAATGTACTTTGTGAGCCATAATGTCTAAGTGTCTTGAATGGAGGATGGGAGGGGGGAAGAGAGATGACACAACCAACAGTAAATTTGAAGAGATGAGAAATCAAAGCTAAATGACTTCTACTAAAGCGAATTGGAAATAAAGGAAAAGACAGCAAGATTCAATAGATTAGCCCAAAGAGGAGCTACCATATTTTTTACTAGTGGAAAGCACGAATAGATCACCAAAGGTGAGAGAGAAAAGTTAGTCATATACCAAATGCAACCTGTGGCAAGAGTAGAGGGAAGTTGCACCATAGTATAAAATAGGGAGAAGTGAAGAACATCAACATGTTGAGACCTCTATCCATGGGAAAATATGGCTAATTGGTTTATTTTAGGAAAATAATGCTGTAAATATTTTAATTATAGAATTAGACTAAATTAGGGAAGTTTGACCCTTAAATTAGGAGATTTTGTTATCAATCTTTTAAGGTAGTTGCCAATTTTGTTTTTTAGACAGCTTATATATAATTACTTCATTGTAAACCCTAAAAGACAATATACAGTATTCTCTTTCAGTTTTTATGTTATGGTATCAGAGAGGTTTATCCTAAACTGCTTCTGATTTTTTGCTTCCGCCTTTTTTCTCTGTTCCTTCTTCTTTAACTAGCCTTAATTACTTATGGTCTTTTTTACATCCTTATCCTTACAACCAACCAGCCTTAATTGCTAATGTTTCTCCTCTGTTTTTTTTCACTTTAGGTGCTATACAGCCTTCCTTTATTACTAGTGTTATTTCCGAGTGATTTGATTCTAATTTGTGCCAAGCAGCATGTCAAAAATTTCGCTTTCCATTGGATTCAATGCTTCGGATGCAGCCTTTTCCACCTCTTGGATCATGAATTCAGGAGCTACTGATCATATGACCCACTCACCAAATGTCTTTACCACCTATTCTCCATGCCTAAGTAGTAGAAAATGGCCATTGCAAATGGTTCTTTGACCGTTGTGGCAAGAATGGAAGTGTCCAAATTAACACCTTGCAAAATGTCCTTCATGTTCCTAAGCTATCTATCAATCTGATATCCATCAAAAAACTTACTCATGACTCACAATGTAATGTGGTTTTCATCATAATGATTGTGTAGTTCGAGGAAGATGATTGGACATGTTAGAGAACGGGATGGTCTCTACTTTCTTGAAACAAGTCAACCAACCATCATCAAGGATAAACAGTCAGTGTCATTTGTTTCTGAGTCTTTGTCATCCAATAAAGAGAAAATTTGGCTCCATCATCGCCGACTCGGACATCCATCATTTCAAGTCATTAAACTTTTTTTTACGTCTTTGTTAAAAGTCTAGATGTTGAATATTTCATTGTGAAAAATGTGAACTTGCCAAACATAAACGTGTGTCCTTTCTAGCGAGCAATAAAAGAAGTTCAATTCCTTTTTATTTAATTCATAGTGATGTTTAGGGCATGATGGTTTGTTTCTTTTATTGATGATTGTACTCGAGTTTGCTAAATTTTTCTTCTTAAATAAAAATTTGACGTCAATATTGTTTTCCTAAATTTCTGTTCCATGATTAAAAATCAGTTTGAAGTGACCATTAAGAGAGTTAGGTTTGATAATGCAAAAGACTATTTCACTCAAATTATAAGTTCATATTTTCAAAAAGAAGGGATAATACATGAGTCATCTTGTGTGAATATCCCGTAACAAAATGGAGTTGCAGAGAGGAAAAGTGGTGATCTCCTTGAAAAAACCCGAGCATTGTTTTTTGAAAATCACGTACATAAAACCTTTTTGGGGCTATTCTTACAGCAACACATCTCATAAACAGATTGCCAACCTAGGGTTTAAGACCAATGGATGTGTTGTCAACTTTCTACCCTAACCTATGTACCACAAATAATCTTGTTCCTAGAGTATTTGGGTGTAAGTGTACATGTTCGCAGTCACAACCGACGGAAACTAGATCCAAGAGCTATAAAGTGTGTATTTGTGGGATATTCGTCAACCTAAAAAGGTTACAAGTGTTATCATCCATCTTCCCCAAAGTTATTTGTTTCTATCAATGTTACCTTCAATGAATATGAATCTTACTTTCCAAACCCTTATCTTTAGGGGGAGAAGTTAGTAAGAGAAGACGGGGGTTTAGGTTTTCACTTGATGTTTAGATATTTCGATTTCAAACCTCCTACTTCCTCGTCCACTAGTGATCATGCCCCTGTTCAATCTGAGCTATCTGAGTTTGTCATAGTCTCCTCTGAACTCGTGTCTAATCTTGTAACGACAACTTCTATGTCTGTTCAACTTGAAATTGAGTCCATTCCCGAGGATGTTAGATATGGCGAAGGCAAGATATATGCAAGGAAGAAGATAGTTGCCCCCAAATCTACGCAAGTCCAAGAGTCCAATGAGGTAATGATTTACGAACCCACATTACAGATTGAAACCGAACGAGAGGTAGAGAGTGAGACCCATAGGGTTAGTAATGACACAAACTTGCCTATTGCATTAAGAAAAGGTACGAGAAAGTGCACTAAAAGATCTTTATATCCCCTTGCACACTACCTATCCTTTAAGCGTTTTCCCCATCACATAGAACCTTCGTAAGTAACTTAGAAACTATTGCCATTCCTTCTAATCTATCCGAAGCTTTGTCTAATGAAAAATGGATCGAAGCTATGAATGTAGAAATGGAGGCACTGGAAAAGAACAAAACATGAGAGCTTTCGAGCTACCAGCGAGGAAGAAACCGGTGGGATATAAATAGGTATACACAATGACGTATAGAGCTGATAGTTCAGTGGAGAGATATAAAGTAAGGTTGGTAGCCAAAGGTTATACTCAGACGTATGGAGTAGACTATCTAGAGACTTTTGCCCCAGTAGCAAAGTTGAAAACTGTTAGAGTCATATTGTCTTTAGCAGCCAACTTTGGATGGGATTTGATGTGAAAAATACTTTCTTACATGAAGATCTAGAGGAAATATATAGAGATCTCATCTTGTTATAAAAAAGGAGTTACTGATCATACAGTGTGTAGGATAAAGAAGGCATTATATGAGCTTAAACAATCTCCTCGAGCATGGTTCGGTAGATTTACCAAAGTCATGGTGATGTTAGGATATAAGCAAAGTCAAGGAGATCATACATTATTCATCAAACATTTGTCTTCAAGGGGGAGTCATGCTTCTCTTCGTTTATGTGGATGATATAATTGTTACAAGAAGTGATGATGAGGAAAGATGTTTTTTGAGTGAGTGCTTGGAAAAAGAATTTGAGATTAAGACACTTGGGAAGCTAAAGTATTTTCTCAAGTGGCACATTTAGAGAAAGTATTTCTCTCTCAACAGAAGTAGGTAACTTACCTACTCAAGGAGGCGAGTAAAACAGCATGCAAACCGGTGAGTACCACCATAGATCTAAATATGAAGCTTGGAATAGCAGAGGAAGATAGTATGGTGGACAAAGGAATGTATCAACGCGTGGTAGGAAAGCTCATTTATCTATCCCACACACAACCGGATATAGCTTATACGTGAGTGTGATTAGTTAATTCATGCACAATCCAAAAGAGGTTCATCTTCAAGCGGCACATAGAGTGTTGCATTATCTTAAAGGTGCACTAGGAAGAGGAATTCTCTTTAGGAGAATTAAGGAACTAATACTTGAAGCCTACATAGATGCTGATTATGTTGGGTCATTGATTGATAGAAGATCGATCACTAGGTATTGTACGTTTCTTGGTGGGAACCTCGTGATGTGGAGGAGTAAGAAGCAAAATGTAGTAGCACAGTCTAGTGCAAAAGCTGAATTTCGAGCAATGGCTCAAGATGTATGTAGTTACTTTGGCTAAAGATCATTCTAGAAGACATGAGGATCAAGTTGGAGGGCCCAATGAGGCTTTAATGCGATAATAAGCCTGTAATTAGCATTGTCCACAATCTTGTGCAACATGATTGGACAAAACATATCAAAATTGACAAACATTTTATCAAAGAGAAATTGGAGAGTGGATCGATTTGCACACCTTATGTGTCTACAAATGATCAGCTCGCTGATGTGTTAACCAAAGGGTTAAGTGGTCTAGTGTTTAAAAATATTATATCCAAGCTTAGAATGGAGAATATTTATTCATCAGCTTGAGGGGGAGTGTAGGAAAATATGGCTAAGTGGTTTATTTTAGGAAAGTAATGCTGTAAATATTGTAATTATTGAATCAGACTAAATTAGGGAAGTTTGACCCTTAAATTAGGAGATTTTGTTATGAATATTGTAATTATCGAATCAGACTAAATTACAAAAGTTTGACCCATAAATTAGGAGATTTTGTCATCAGTACTTTAAGGTAGTTGCCAACTTTGTTTTTTAAACAGCTTGTATATAATTAATTTATTACAAACCTTAAAAAATAATATTCAGTATTCTCTTTTCAGTTTTTAAGCTACTATCATCTAGGACAAATACTTCCAATTTGTCATTGCTTCAACAAACTTAAGGTAAGTTATGGAAAGGAAGCTGCCATTTTACTTCCATTCCTAAGGAAAGGGTGTCTTCACTCTCCATCACTGTCCAATTTCTCTAGTCCGAAGCCACCAAGAAGACAGCGTGACAAGAATGCTCCATTTAGGCTGCAGTACTTGTACACTGCTCTATGGGGAATCAACAAACAGGCAGACCAAATTTAGCAATGGGAAATGACACAACTTTTACAAAGAAGCATCTCTAAAACAAAGGAGGGTAGCCTGTTATTGGAAGTGCCAGAACAAGCAATAGCATCTCTCACTGATGTATGAGCTATATTCTACTAATAAGCACCCATTCTGTCTTAAATTGGTGACTCACATCAACAAAGAAGTTTCTAATTTAAGTAACTTTGAAATATAAACCAACTAGTCCAAATGCGAGGTTCAAGAGCAGTCAAATTATCCGAAATTCCAACTAGATCTTCTCAAATAAACATGCTGTCTCCCATATGCGAGGTTCAAGAGCAGTCAAATTATCCGAAATTCCAACTAGATCTTCTCAAATAAACATGCTGTCTCCCATATTCTTACCAATCACAATCTAACTAATGAAAAATAGTCATTGCAATTTTAACTCTCTTGATATTCATCATCATGAATCTGCCACTTGACTCAAAAAGTTCCCATTATGGTGGCGATTCCGAAGCCGAACTCACTAATGGAAGCTAATGGTTAAATGCACATATTGTTTACCGATTAATCAACATGCAGTTAATTAGAAAAAGGAAGGGAGACATACCCGAATACGAGCAGTAGCATCCTGACCAGATTGAAGAAGCAAGGCAATGTCACGCCTCATCTGCTTGACAACCGCCTGTCTCTTATTCCTCAGCAGCTTTATCCTCGCCACCGTCATCTTTGCCGCAGTTTTGCTGTTTCATCACCCAGGGAAAAAATAAAAAAACCAAATTTTTGTCTTCAACAAGTTTCAATTTCGGATTCAGAAATGGCATAACTACTAATAAGTCAATGTTCGCTCTCTGGGTAAGATTTGAAATGTTCCTTGTCTCAAAACTCGAATTGTAGAAATAAAGTCACACGAATCACATAATAAAATAGATCAGCCACACGAATCACATCTCATTCTGACACGGATTCGACAAGAGATGAAACCCGAACACATACAATCAGCCCCATCTCCAAGATGTAACAATCTACTACCCAACAAAGTGGTTCCTAATATTTTCTTTAAATTTTCAAGAACTGACAACTACCTGGTACTCATCATGAAAATGTATAATGAAAGAAAAAATAAAATCCAATTCGACAAGTAAAACTGGCGATCCGACAAGGGGGATAAGTGGAAAACATATGATGATTCTCAAGGGTGAGTGAAGACTTACCATTTGGAAGAGTTGAAGCCATTTCGAAAGAGGGACAGAGTGAGCTTCATGAACTTTGTGGTATGTGATTTAGCCACACTCACCACTGTCATGATCTTTGCTCAAGACACTGTTATTAGATGTATATAAGAAGAAGCATAAGCATCCAATGGAAAAAAAAAAAAAGTAAACCAAAGGTTTTAATATAGAAGGTGAGGGGGCGAGAGAAAAAGAGAAAGGTGTGAAATGAAATGGGTTATTGTCGAAGTAAAAGAAGGAGAGGAAGACAGAGAGACAGGACAGTGGGAGTGTTGAGTACCGAGAGAATCTGTTTAAAACGAGGAAATATAGCCGTTATGATAACCGACTGGAGCCCGACGACGGACGCGTGGGGTCATGTTGATTGATGAAGATAGACGGAGCTTTCCGTCAACCGACTGTCTAATTAACTATTTCATAATTAAAATAAACATAATAATTAAAATATTAAATATTTTAATATTTTAATTTTAACACCAAAGTTCTCACTTTGCCTTTGGCCTATGGGAGTCTGGGACAGGGAGTGCAGAGCTCTTAGCCTTTTTTTAATACAAAAATCCGTATTATTTTCAAGCTTTCACGTAGGAATACATAACAGCTTTTTTAAATATTGCATAGCACGTTATTATTAATTATTGGTCAATGATACTTGATTTAATAAGTTAAATATTAATTATATTTAATTAAAAAATAATAAATTAATTAAAAAAACCCTTAAAAAGAAAAAAGGAATAATATCATAAAATGATACATGAATTTTTACAAAATATACAATTAGATACTTAAACTTTAAAAATGATCAATTTAGTACCTGAACTTTGAAATTGATCAATTTGGTATTTAAAAAACTTTAAAATTGACCAATTTAATACCTGAAATAACTTGATGGATGTATTAATAGTGTGCCAAAAAAGTTTTTTCAAGTACTAAATTTGTTAATTTTAAAATTTAGGTATTAAATTGATCAATTTCAAACTTCAAGTACTTAATTATATATTTTATCAAAATTTAAGTATCATTTGTGACACTATCATTTGACACATGAGCTCCCTTGATTTAGTTCAATTCATCTAAAAGCTGGGTCGATCTATTGGGCTAAGTTCGATCTTATTAAAATTCTTGACATAGACAGGAGAATGGGAATAATCTCTTCACTTGGCAAGTCGATCCCATGAGTTAAACATTTGGCCCCATTAACTCAAGTCACTTAGCATATAATCCCACTATCTTACTCTTGAAGGAACTAAGATATAACTTCATAGTGCAACACCCATGACTGTAGTAACCTTCCTCAACTTTCCACTACTTCATGAAAATACAATATTAGCAACTACAAAGAGCCTTTTCCTATAAATGCCCCCCTTTAGAAGCTTTTGGAGGTAAGACATATGTGCACATATAATCGTTATGTATTAATGAAATATCATAAATCCTCAGCTAAATTAGAAATGGAATTTAGGTAGATTAAATAAATCAAGTAAATTATAGTATGTAACTAAATAAGTTGACATAATTAAATTAGTAATAGATTGAGTTGAAAATTGAGATTTTGAATATCTTTTCATTATTCAAATTCCTAAACTTTAATCTAAATTTCAATTCCTTAATCCTCATGAATTTTAAGTTTCATTGCTTGCCTAAAAATATCAATTTTTAAGCTTAAGCTCAAATCAAATATCAATTTAATACAAACCAAACTCCTAAACTAAATCCATATCTCAAGTTATTCATTTCTAACATATATATTCTCAAATTATTTCCTAGAAACTTTTAGAATTAAAGATATTTATCTGAAAGGTTTAAACCTATAACGCTTACCCGAAAATATCTTTTATTTATTTATATCATTTTCTTTCCTTGCCTTTCCTTTTCTCTTCCTTTCCTTCTTTGCTATTCTGTTTTTCTCTTCCGCTCTTCTCTTCTCTCTTCTTTCTCTCAAATTAACCCTCAATCTCAATTTCAACCAGATCATAGGAGAAATTAAAGTTAGAAACAAGATAGAAGATAGAGAATGAGCATGTAGAAGCTTCATTAACTAGGAAGGAGGAGGAGTAGTGAAGATCAACTTGCATGTGTTTGCTAAAAAGATAAGTATAGTTGTCTTCTTTGTTTGATTTGTTGTTATTGCTAGGAGCGTGCAAAAAAATCGATGAAATCGAAAAACCAAACCAAAACTAGAAAACCAATATGAAAAGTATGGTTAATCGGTCTATTGGTTTTAATTAGGATTACGATTTTTTTTTTTGTTTTCGATTTGTAATCATAAAAAACTAACGGTTAGCGGTTAACTATTTCAATATTTATAAATATATTATATATATAATTTATATATACATATTTTTTTAAGAAAAAAGTATATATATGATTTACATATGTTAATGCTCCTTATATTTCCATTAAAATACTATATTTTGTCCTATATTTGATGGGAGTTAATATGGTAATTAATTTGCTTTGATTTTGTTAATGATGATACATCCAAAGGGTTGTTTTTTGCCTTTTAATTAATTAATTTTCCTTTTTTTAGCTTTTGTAATAATATAATAATTTAAAGAACAACTATATGATAACAGCTAAAAAATAAGGTTTATTGTAACTATCAATTTGATTTATTGAAACCATTATATTAAATGGTTAAAAATAGAAAACCGAAAAAATGGTTAACTATTAAGGCAGTTAACCATTTATAATGAACCAGCTAAAAATCGGGATATTAAAAAACCAATCATTATGGTTAGATTTAAAAACTAGGGCGAATCAATTAACCGAACTGTGAACACCC